>JANBXA010000031.1:270000-922500 GCA_030556225.1 Cricetiscus sungorus | reverse complement strand
CCCTAACAATCTAATAGAGAAAAGATAGCATTTGAAGTAGTCCTTGGATCATTGGATAGATGCATGCAAGAGAATTAAGCCAGAGCTCTACTTCACACTTCACACAAAAATTAGCTAAAAATGGTTCAAAGACAAATGCCCCATTTGAAAAGGGCAAAGGATCAGAATAGAGCCTCCCTCCCCACCACACATACCCAAGAAACACATACAACTAGCCAATGAACACACAAAACATGCCTAACATGGTTGGCTTTCAAGGGAATGCATTTCAAAAGTACAACAAGAGGCAGGCAGGTGGTGGTGCACGTCTACAATCCCAGGGCTGGAGTGGCAGAAACAGGGGCAGAAAGTCTAGCCAACTGATGCAGTGAGAGATCCCATCTCAGAAATAAGGAGGAAAGCAATCAAGGAAGACACCTGACCTTGACCTCTGACCTCCACATGCATCCACACACATGTATGCACACACACATGAACATGTGCAGACACAGGCAGCACAGTGAGACACTACTTCACATCCACTTCTGTGGTTGTGGTAACAATAACAAAAATGAGCCAAAAACAAATGCTGATGAGAAGGCAATGTGGGTAGACCTTCCATACATTGCTGGTGGGAATATCAGGCCGCTCTTTGGAAAACCAGTCCTGCTGCTCCCCAAAATGTTCAGCTTACTGTACAGTTCAGCCATTCCACTTCCTTGATACAACGAGGAGGAAAGAAGCTGGGAGCCCACCTAAAAGTTCAGTTTGAGTATTCGTAACAGCTGAAAGTAGAAGCAACACAAGTCAGCTGATGTTAGAGAAATTGAAATAAGATATTATTTGGCAATAAAAAAAGGAAGAGTTGATACGTGTCACTATATGGACTCTGGAAACATGTAAATTCCATGTGCTGTATGATTCTGTTTATATGGACTGTTTAGAGTAAATGTATAATGAAAGCAAATCGGTGGCTGCCTAGGATGAGTGACGTTGAGGAGAAATGGGAAGTGACTGCTAACAGCTGTGGGTTTTCTCTTAGGGTGATGACTGGATAGGTCTGTAAGTATGCTAGAAACCACTGAATTCTGTGAATCATGCAATGTGTGAAATACATCTCAATAAAGCATTTTAAATCCTTATAATACAGTTCCTGCCCTCAGGGGCCCTCCACAGTAACTGGAATTTTATTGTTATTGTTCTTCATCTTTAATGGCTGCTCCATTTTGAAAATGTGTTTATTTTTCCATTGGCTATGGTAGTGCTTTGGACTTGGGGTGAAAGTTGCAAGAAAAACATAAGAGCCAAAAAACAAGGCAGAGACTGGGGCAGAGGGCAACTGAAGAGGTCTGTCTTGAGATGGGCTCCGGGAAGCACCCTCATTCTTGGGTGGTGTTGGCAGAAGTGCTGTGTCTTCAAGGGTCCAAACTCAAATGTTCTCGTTGATTTCTGCTCCTGGTGGTGTCTGGGACTGAGTACTCATTCTCTGGATCCACTGCCATTAAAATGGTGGAATACTAACTTTCTACCTGAAAAAGCTTGTAGGCTAGGAATGCCATGGAGAACTGCTTCCATCTGGACAGTTGGCAAAGAGTTGGGAAAAGATGAAGGAAGTCTGAATGGAATTTAGAATCAAAACCTGCTTCCATGTACACAGGCAAGGAATTGAATCCTCCCATGATGGTTTTGATCCTAATCCTAGTTCCTTTTCTTCCTGCAGACTCCAGACTCTATACTTGAGTGACCTGTTGCATTGTTTTGTTGGGATCCTTTCTTGACAGAACAGATATGCAAGTAGCAGAGATCTCTGCAAAACAAATGAAATAATGTGACACAAGAATTGGCTCTTGAGCTACTGAGATGGCTCAATAAGTGATGGTGCTTTCTTCCCAAGTTCGACAACCTGAGCCCAGAACCCACAAGGAGAGAACAGATTCCCACAAGTTGCCCTCTGACCACCACACATACACACCATAATGTGTGTGCCCATATATACACACTATAAATAAATGTAATTTTTTTAGTGGCTTAGCTCTGGTCATTTGGAAACTTTTAGCATGTTGGGATATAATACTTAGATGCAAGAATTACAAGCCTAACAAGTAGTAGACTTCATTTAAAAAAAAAAATCACTCTCAGCTGGGCAGTAATGGTGCATGCTTTTAATCTCAGCACTTGGAACACAGAGGCAGGTGGATCTCTGTGAGTTCAAGGTCAGCCTGGTCTACAAGAGTGAGGTGCAGGAAAGCCTGGCCTGTTACACAGAGAAATCCTATCTAGAAAAACAAAAGACAAAACACCACACACACACACACACACACACATACACACACACACACACACACACACACACACACACACACACACACACCACTGTCAAAAGAACATGCAGGGCTAGAACATGCAAGACCTGAATGCTTGCCACAAGAAGGGATTCCAGCCATAATGATGTGTGCTGACATGGCTGAGGAGATCTTCCTACCCGTAGTGCTGGGCTTTAGTCAGGGGAGCAGACTCTGCACTGTGCTGCTCATGTGGCTTCGCCTGCACATTTGGAGTGCTTAGCTGTGACTGGCTAAAGCCCAGCCAACAAGGCAAGCATGGAGAATATGAAGGAAGACACACTTGGTGAATGGGTCTTTCTGGAGAATTCCATGCACTCATAGTTGCCTTTGGGGAGAGTCAGTGAGACACTAAGTTAGGAGCCTTTGCTGCCTTGTGGGTTGCCTGTACCAGGGCAGACCCATGCTCTGCTCTCTGGCCAGCTTTACTCTCTGCTCTTCTTATCCCAACTTGCCTAATTGATACCTTGGCCGATGGTGTCATTAGCAATGCTTGAATAATAGCTGGACTGGCTGATTTCAAAATGGCAGAGGTGATTAATATGTAGGAAATCCAGTATGTGTGGGGGGGGGCAGGGAGAAGGGAAAGAAATGTCTCAAGAAATGGAAGATGAGGGAGGTGTCCTGCAGCCCCTCACTGCCCATCTCTCACCATCGAGCAGAAGGAAGGGATTGGGGATAGGAGTCTAAATCCCAGCCCTTGGTTTGCTGATCCCCTGCAGTTCCCGCCCTCCTCCAGCAGCACACGTTCTGACACCTACAAGCTCGTTACATGATGATGGCCTATATTTTTATCTTTTTTATGAGCATCAAACACACATCGTCTTGCAAGCACATGTGTTTTTCCCCTATTGACGTGTGAGTGCCTTTGATGGTAATTTATTGTAGGGTTGAGCAGCCAGGTCTTAATTGTACCCTAAAATTGCTTACCATTTTGATGCCTCCAAACCATCCCAAAATGTACCTTTTTCCTACAGCAGGGTGTGGGGCCATCCCTTTGTTACTGTCGTCTGCAGTGGAATGCAGAGCTTAGAGAGAGCAGGAGGGAGAGATTCCCCAGTTGGGTTTCAGGGACGCCTTGGTCCCCAGCTTCTAATTACAGTGGGGCGGTAGGAAAGTTTTGCTATACTCAGCAAAATAAACTCCTGTTCTCCTTTGTGCTTTAGGATCAACACGGCTTTATCGGTTGCTCAGAATGGTCAACACTGCCATAACTCCAGTTTTAGGCTTTGGAGGACATTTCAGCAAATCTAGCTGAGATCACAAAGGAAAGCTGTCCAGCACTCGCCTAGGGAGTCTGGCAGCTAACCCAAAGAGAATTATGCTTCTGAAGTCGTTTTGTAACAGCTGACTGACTACTCCCTTCCCTGGCTTAGGTCAAATTCAACAACCCTATTCAATATCCAGGGGCAACAGAGGAAGGGAAAGGCAGGGAGAAGAGCCCAAAGAATATAAGCAGAGTTTAGTCTTAACCATAATTTGAGTTTGGGCTTAATAGCCTTCTTTGCTCTACCTCATTCGTCCCTCAGTACGACAGACAGCATCATATCCCAGCAGACTCATAGTCATTACAGGAGGATGAGTCAATGTTACAGAACAACCAGAAATGTAAGCCATGTCTCATGAAAATATAAGGGGTAAGGGAGGCTGAAATAAATCGCTACCTCTTTGCGGGGAATCAGGAGCCTGGTATTGGTGCTGTCCTCGTGTTGGAGGCTGGTCTAACCCTGGACCAGTTCTTGGTAGCTTTGGCTGCACACTCTCCATCACTGCTGTGCTCATGTGTCCTCTGCCCACTTGTCACATGTGCCTGCTTGTACTTGTCTCCACACGATCATACAGGCTGCTTTCTTCCTCCCCAAATCCAGATATGGCTTCTCAGTCCTCCCTGCTGGCCCTTTCCGTTTACCCCTGGTGTCAATGGTCCCGAAGAAGCTTCTACCAGAAAAGCCTTAACTGGCCTGTAGAACTCCATCATTCCAGAGCATCATATCATCTCCCACAAGGTCTCTGAAGAGACTTTGCACAGCCATGAACCTTTTCACTGAGCACAAAGCCAGCACCAGTACCTTTAGGCGATTAAGAAAAACCTCTTTCGTTAAGTCTTCTCAAGAGATACTTGGCACTCTTCTTTGGTCCCTGAGTTTTGTATCAGTGGCAATGAAGTTGTAAACATACAGATGGACTTTACAAAGGCAGCCGCTTCCAACATCAATTTGACATGAAATCTCTTTTTTCTTAGAATAACTGCAAGACTACAGTTCTCAAATTTCCAAACATCGGTTATCTGGAGATTTCCAAGAAATAAGGTGTCCCTGTTTCAATTATCTGGTTCTCCAGTATGAAGAGAATAAAATTCAAATGCTCGGGCCCCTCCATGTTGACAGGGCTCTTGATTTACATCTACAACTCTTTATATAACCCAGACTACAGCCTGGTGACTCTGCTTTGAGTTCTTAAACTGCTATCTTCTTTTGCATCCAGATGTTGGCAATGCTTTTCTTCTTGTCTGGGTTGCTATTCCTTTCCATCAATGTGTGAAAGTCTGATGACTTCAGTCTGGTTGAAAATCTTACCCACAAAGTGCTTCCTAGATCTCCAGTGATATTTTTTTTTCTTTACCCTAACTCCAGTGCTGTATTGTTTGAACTTCTAGCTACAGCACTGTTTCTTATTGTCGTACTTGCAATTGAGTTTGTATCTTTCACCAGTTTGTAGAATTTGGGGAGGCGAAGATTATGCATTTCTGAACTGTGTATTCCTAGACTCAGTGTGCTGCCCTGTATAGTAGGTATTTGAGATGCACAGATCAACTTGAAAAAAAGAACCAAAGTGTTCACTCTGTCTACAGTTGCTTTTCTACTGTACCATGGTTTTGCTCTGTCAGAGTCAGATCTGCATCTTCTCTGGCTCTGCATATGGTAAGACAAGAACATCTGAGAGAATGTTAGGCATGTTTTGATGACATGTTTTGATGACAAATTCTAATAGATTCCTCCTTGGAAATTTCTGAACTGGGTTGAGGTTTAGTGTTCCTCCTTGGCAAAGGAACTGAAGGGATGTGTGTACAGGTCCACCCCAGGAGAAAGCAGGATTGACAGAGGCAGCTGAGGATGGGAAAAGTCCAGAATAGGGTTTGGTGTATCAGCACAAAAGGGCCACATCCTTTCTTAAACATGCCCATTTTTCTCTTGGCACTGATCTTGTTTCTGGATGCTCCAGTAAGGTCACAGGCATCAGCTTTCCTGCTGGAGTACTTCAGAAAAGACTGACACTCTGCTCCCATATGGTTGTTGGTAGGGGAGTGGTTTCTGGTTGTGTGTGTCCTGGGTATGTAAGAAAAGACAAAAGTCAACCCACCCCAGGTGTCCTGCCAGCTCCCCCAACTGCTCGCCTCCACTGTACCAGTTCTGACCGCTAACAATACCTTTTATTCTGAGATTAGCTATTAAGTAGTTCCCCCTTCTCCATAATTATTCGACTTAGTCTCTGATGGTCCACAAGAATGACAAACTCAGTTTCACTTCTGTGCTCTCAGTTTTGTAGCTTTCGGCATGCCAGACCCTCTTCTACCTTCAGGAAGTCTTTCCTGACTGGCATCCAGAAATTCCCCAAACTTGCATCCTCTTTAGCTCTGTGCTTGTCTGTCTTGATTCCTATCATATGGGGACTTCCTCACATGGATATCACTTTTCTTAGCAGCTTCTCCTGTCTCCCTGTGGCTTCCAATGGTTTTCTCTTGCTTGGAAAGTCAACCAACCTTAGTAAGTAGTAGCAAAGAGAGAGCCTAAACCCATTGATCTTATACTCCCTTCTTCCCTCTCAGTTTCTAAGTTCCTGTGTTTCTTCCCCAGACATAGCTCACATTTGATGGTCTTTCTGGGCAGGAGTTTAGCTCTAGCACTGAGGATAGCCTGAACTACGGTTCTTAAATAATGTGGAAAGTAGAGAAGTCTTCTGGAGTACCAACTTGAGCCGTCTCTCCTCAGTTAGTCATCTCAGTTGGAGCTGGAATTAATAAGGAAGTTGTTTTCTCTGGAAATGGCTTAGAGGTAAGTTTCACTGTGAGATGAGGAAGGAAGCAGAGACTAAAATCAGCATTCCAGAGGCAGTGAGCAACCAGGGGCTCAAACACAAACGAGAAAAAGTATGACTGTGGGGTCAGTGAATGCACTATCTTAGTTAAGACACACGAAACGAATAAGAAAAGTTTTTAAATGGACCTATGAGAATCATTCACAATGGGTAGAAGAGCTCAATGTCTATTCTGGGGTACATCCTCATATCTGGAAACAAAGCCATAAATAAAATAATTCCAGGATGGATGCAAGTTTTATTCTCTTCCTTCTCTTTTGAGGAAAACTAACATTTTGGGGACTCTGACTAATAAGACTAAAGTGTTTCACAAACATGAAGTAAAAGACAAAGGTCAATTATGACATGAGCCTAGTAACTATCCTTTTCTGAAATATTCTCAAATGTCAACTCAATCATTTGTCTAGATAAATTCTATGCTTCACCTTGCATAGCTCTGTTCAGAATCTGTAAAGTAACCTACCAAAACAGCTTACCTCACTTCTTGTTTCTTGTACCCTTCTATGTTCCAACAAAGTTTCATGTTAAAAAGTAAGGAATTTTTCACACTTGGTGTCTGTCCACTGATTTTGCTTCCTTGGAGTGAGTGTTGAGAAGGAAGGACTACCTAGGAACTGCTTCTGGAATTTCCCAGCTGCCATTGAATGGTCTCTGACCACAGGAGATGAAGGTCCTTCCTTACCAAAATTTTGTTGTATTTCCACCTCTGACCTTTGATGAGATTTCCTCTGAAATATAAGGAAAATTTTCCTAGAATGAGGAAGGGAATGTTATGATGTACCTACCTCTTCCCTTTGGTATATTTAGATCTAAAAAGATGGAGTTCCAAGAAAGAATTGCATATTGTAATGAGAGAAGGGATAGAATCCTCACAATAATCTATTAGATTATTAAGCTGATTAGACAAAATTGTGTGGTCCCTTCACATGAAGCTAGGGGGATGGGGAAATTGCCTTTTGTCTTTTTGATTTGTGAGCTAGTATGATGTATTAACAGATTCTCAGACTTTTGTCTTTGGACTCAAGACTCAATCATTTAAGGAAGAGACAGAGAGAAAGAACAGTGGAGTAATGACTGTCTTCAGACAGCTCTTCCCCATTGTTGCACGATCATTATTCCTTTGATATTAGTACACATTGTAGTCCTTGTCCCTCATTCACATTCCTGGAGCACCTTAGTCAGGTGGTAATCAAAGTCCCTCAGAACCTAATCCCCCTTTCTCAAAAATCTAAGGGGGTAGAGAGATAGCCCAGTGGATAAAGTCCTTGTGCAAGACTGACAACCTGAATTTGATCCCCAGAATTCACATAAAAATGGAAAGAGACAGCGGGCAGTAGTCAGGAAGCAGAGGCAGGTGGATCTCTGTGAGTTTGAGTCCAGCCTGGCCTACAGCGCTAGTTCCAGGATAGCCAGGACTGCTGTTATATAGAGAAAGCTTGTCTCAGAAAGCCAAAAAAAAAAAAAAAAAAGAAAAAGAAAGAGACTTTCACATGTGTACTTCATGCACTGTGGTACATGTGTGCATGTGTCCATGCATGCTCACACTTGAGTACACACACACATACACGCACAGTAATAATTATGATGTTAATAAAAGTATTGTTTTATAGCTGAGGAGAATAGCTTCTCATGGTGGTGTATGCTCTTAATACCAGCACTCAGGAGGCAGAGGCAAGTAGAGCTCTGTGAATTTGAGGCTAGCCTGGTCTCCATAATGAGACCATGCCTCAAAAAAAAATAATAATGGAGTCCAGGCCAGTGAGGTAGCTCAGCAGATAAAGGTGCTTGCCAAAAAGCCTGATGACCTGAGTTCAACCTTGAGACTCAAATGGTAGAAAAGAACTGACTCCCACAAGTTGTCCTCTGACCTCCACATATGCACCCACGTGCATATACACATAGGCATCAACACAAAATAGAAATTAAATATATTTTATATTAAAAGAAATACAGAGTTGGAGAGAACATTGGAGAATAGACACCACCGGTGTGTTTGTGAGTGTATGTGTGTGTGTGTGTGTGTGTGAGAGAGAGGGGGGGGGAGAGAGAGTGACTTTATGCTGGGTCCAATAGTGAAGTGATGTATATTATTTCATATTTTTTCTTCACAGCATGAATTACATTTGTGAATCCATTCAACGTTAAGCTATACACAAGGCTCATGTTTACTTTGCACATCATGACACCTCACATAGAATCAGGTACATGATAGGCATGTAAAAAATGTAAACAAATAAGAAAATCAGGTGTGTCTTTGTTTGGAGAAATGGAAGCACCCCTTTCTCAGGGTCCAAGAGGATGCTCTGCTGTGGCAAATGGAGGAATCAGAGATTCCTCATGGCCCTTGTTGCCTCTCCTCTTCTCCAGAAGCATCTCATCATAATACCTAGGACTCAGGCCAGGGAGTGATCCAGGAATGTGCATGGAGGGAGGTGGGTCATGGCTATCAAGACAGATACTCTATTCCAGCTGCAGTGTCCCAGATATGGCAGAGTTTGAAGCCCGCTAACCTACAGGGCACAGTGGAGGCTTGGTAGCATGATCAAAGAGGAACGTGCAGCTGGCATTTGGGAATTTCACTCTGAGGACAAGCTAGTTCTCCATGCCTGTCTTCTCTGATGGCATCTATGAGGCCCAGAACAATTGCATGAAGATGGCAGGCCAGGTCCTTCTGAATCCCCAGGTAGGAGAAGACTTTGAAAAGATTTCAACGGGAAGGGACAATTCACTGGCCCGGCCAGAATGGCAAAGTGATCCACTTGAAGGAAGTCTAAGAAATCCTTTTAACCATAGTTCTGCCTCCATCCCAAATAAGTAAAAATCTGTTCCTAATGAAGACCTCTTAAAAGTGAGAGAATTGTGCTCTTAAATTCAGCTCAACCCATGGTGCAACGTGGAGGCTGTGATGACCAGAGCAGTGGAAATACATGGAAAATTCTCCTCCTCTTTGGCTGGAGTGAGGGGACCCAGTGGCAGTCCCTCAGCTCCACCTTGTTGAGAGTCTGCCTCTGTGTAGAGTGGGGGTGGGGTAGCTGGTGGCAGCTGCGGAGAGGCCTTCATTCCTGGAGCCTACCTGAGAAGGTACCGATGACTCTTGTAAATGTGATGACATCGGCAATGACAGACTCTCCAGTCGCCTGGTAGTCTGTAATTGAAGCCAGGAATTCAGCACACGCTCAGACACACCCAGCCTTCACCATGGTTCCCAGAAGTGAGTTAGTTCCTATACAGCCACTAGGCTGGAAGGACCCTCACTTAACCCCTCCCTCACATGCTCACTACCCTTGAGCTGCATTCTGGATTCTCAAACCTAGAGATTTTTAAAAAAAAATCCCTGTCTCTATTTCCATTACCAGTGGTGTCTATGTTGTACATTGTTCTTGCTAGTTGCCTCCAGGGTTAACCTCCTCAGTAAATGATGCCCAGTCTCCTCCGTGTCACAGCTCATCCTTTCTGGTTGAACTGAAATCTCTTCTTGTTATAATCAGGCTCTAAAATTAATCAAGCCAACAAACTTCTACACTGCTTGGAAAGCCCCAGGCAAAGAGGTTGGAGCATTTCTTGCTGTTCTCAACCCCTCTCCATAATGAGATGCTTTGTTTCCGTGAGTCGGCCTCGATCCAGACTTCCAGACTCTATGACAGGACACTTCATCCATCCCTCTGCCTCCAGGCAGGACTGAACTTAACTCATCTCAGGCTGAAGGGTGTCTCCTTTAGACTTTGTTTCAAGGTGTCCTGAGTTCTCAGCTTTTTCCAGTAAGGAGTGCCCACATGACTGACACAGATGACCATCTAATCTCATCTCAATTTCCTGTAGAATTTCTAGTCTATTTCTTCTCACTGTAGGAAGGAAAATCCACACGCCTCTTACACATTCCAGGCAAAAGTCTCTCCGTGCCTTTACAGTTCTCAGATGTTATTTGACACATGCTTTCCTTGATTTGGACTGGAACTTCAAATCCCAGTCTTCTCCAGCTTAGATGCTCTTCCTTCTCTTATTCATTCTGTCTTCGACTATTTTGAAACCCTGCTCTTTTATCCTTTTTGAGACATACTGCATTTCTTATCCCTACATTACTTTTATATATCCCCAGTCTCTTGAATTCCTCTACCCAAAGTATAAAGAAGTTCATTTAGTCTTCTCCAAGGTCTGCCCTTGCCTCACTATATGGGTGAGAAATAGCAAGTATGGGCTAGAAAGTTCCCAAAGGGATGTATAGTGAATCAGCCATATGGGACAATGGGATGTATAACAACTGCAAGTCCTCAAGCTGAGAGTTCTAAAGTAGGCTAGTGACCTTGGGCCATTTATAACTTCTCTGGTCTTTCACTCTGATTACATGTACAAATATTGAATGGGATCATCTATACGAATTCTCCCACCCAAAAAATAATCATAAACTTGTGTTTTCCTATTTTTCTTGGCCTCTTCCAATAGTACAGGTGGAACTTTACAAGCAGGCAAATCGCAGACTTGGAGAAGAATGAGCTGAAGGACATACTTGACAGGGAAACATTCCATTTCAGTGTGTGGGTAGTGCTGCCATAGCGCTGAGGAATGCATAGGGAAGAGCGAAACAGCTTCCACACCTCCTTACCCACTTGGAATCCCACAAAAATTGTTGTCAAGATTTGAAGGATGGGAAGGTGACTCCAGCGGAAGCTTGAGACCTGGTACCCTATTCACTGCTGTCTTCAGGAGTAGCCTGGTGATAACCTTGTACTACCATGGAAAGGTTGGCCTGTGCTGATTTAAGTTACTGAAAAAAAGTGCTTCAGTAACTTTTTACTCATGTTTTCCCCTAGAAATTTCCAGACATCATGTAAATAAAATAGAAAATTTCCATGTGGAACCACAAAGTCTCCACTTTCTAAACAGAGCTTACTTTTCTTCTGTGATATATAGGCCATTACACTTTGTAACAATCCTTGTAAAATAAAAAGACATAAGAGCAGTAATTTGTAAGGTTATTGGTCACACACGCTTAGGCACGTGTGTGTGTGTGTGTGTGTGTGTGTGTGCATGCATGCATGTGTGTGTGTGTATGTGTGTGTGTTGGGGAGGTGTGTGTGTGTGTGTGTGTGTGTGTGTGTGTGTGTGACAGCAATGTGTAGAAATCAAAGGACAACTAACAGGATTCAGTTATTTTCTTCTACAGTGTGGGTTCTGGGGATCAAACTCCAGGCATCAAGTTTGCTAACAAGAGTCCTTACTGCCAGGCAGTGGTGGTGCACACTTTTAATCCCAGCACTCAGGAGGCAGAAGTAGGTGAATATGAGTTTAAAGCCAGTCTGGTCCCAGACAGCCAATTCTACATAGAAAAACCTCATCTCAAAACACAAAACAAGAAGAAGCAGAAGAAGCAGAAGCAGAAGCAGAAGCAGAAGCAGAAGAAGAAGAAGAAGAAGAAGAGGAGGAAGAGGAGGAGGAGGAGGAGGAGGAGGAGGAGGAGGAGGAGGAGGAGGAGGAGGAGGAGGAGGAGGAGGAGGAGGAGGAGAGAAGAGAGAATCTTTACCCTTTGCCTCATGGGCCCTGAAATACTTTTTGTTTACCAGGTTACTTAAATATAAGGTGAACATTTATCTTCCCAAAATAATTTCTCAGACAAAAAGGAAGTTGTTTATATTTGAACTCTGCCATACCATGGGATTCTTTGATAAGACATCAACCTGCAAACTCAAACACTCCATACAACAAAAACCATAATCAGCACTGGATTCTATTACTTATAAGATGGTTTGATGGTATCTATTTGGTTTTCATTTTTTTCAAGCAATCTTCAGTATCTGGAAACATCACAGATTAGGTTATTCAAATCAACTTTCCTGCTGAAACAACTTAAAATACTAGATAAAATATTTAACACATCTTAAAAGCATGTAAGAGCTGACAAAGATGTTATAGAAATTCTGGTCAAAAGCTAATGGGAAGTAAAAACGCTAAGTACTAAGTGAAACAAAAAGACTACTTTTAACCAGAAGATATTTGCTGAGAGAAGCAAACTTAAACTTTCAAGTTGATGCCTGGACTCAGAAGACAAAGCTCTCGGATAGACAGAATTGAGAATATGATGTGAGACTCATTCCTAATGAAACTAAAAACCAAGGGCCTACCCTTGGGTAGCTTCTCCCCAGACAAAGGCAAAAAGGTGGGGGGACAGTCCAACCTAGTCTGATCTGCAGCCCAAATTTACATTAATTAAGAACCCAGGGTTGGAGAGATGGCTCCGCAGTTAAAAGTACTGACTGCTCTTCTAGAGGACTCAGGTTCAATTCCCAGTACCCATTTGGAAGCTCACAACTGTCTGTAACTCTAATTTCAGGGGACTCAACATTCATGGAAAAATACCAATGCATATAATACAAAAAAAAATTAAAGAATTCAAAAAAACCCTCCAACCTTGAATTACATTTTAAATTATTCTAAATTTGCACTTCCCATAGGTATCCAGAAGAGGCTGGCAAATCTGCCTTTATTGAAAACACCTTTATCCCTTTGTTTGTTTTGCTGATACAGGGTGGTTTCTCTGTGTAGCCTTGGAGCCTGTCCTAGAACTAGCTCTTGTAGACCAGACTGGCTTCAAACTTAGAGATCCACCTGCCTCTGCCTCCCTACTGCTGGGATTAAGGGCACCTGTCATCACTGCCCAGATGACACCTTCATCTTGAGTCTCAAAAGCTCCACAAATAATTCTTCAAAGGCACCCAGCAAGCACACATGTAGAGATGGGGCAATGATTGAGACTCTTTAAACCCAAAGAAAGCAAAAATAGTTTCACGAAGGCTTCAGAGATTGGAACTACCAGGAACATACTGAAAACTAAGCTTGACCAGAGTCTCAGGAAATGTGAAAGATGACCTAATGGACTTGAAACAGAATGAAGTAGAGTGCATCAAACAATAGATTTGGCCCAGTTGAAAGGAGAATTAGTAAAATAGAAGACAGGCCTGAAGAAATCCAGAATATAGCACAGAGAGTCAAAGATATGAAAATGTAGGAGAGTGTTGAGAGATGTGAATAAGAAGAGCCACTGAACAAAAGGACAGACATTCCAAAGCAGAAGGGTGAGGGGGTAGTAGAAAAATGATTGAGAATGTTCTAGAACTAGTTCAAGTCACTGAGAATCTCAATCAATCCCAAGCAAGACAAATAAAGGGAAGCCAGTTCGGTGGGACTTGCCTGTAATTTGAGTTACATGAGGGGCTGAGGCATGAGAAGCTCTTAGAACAAGGCACTTGTAGGTAGCACAGCTACATAGTGAGACTTGTATCTCACAAGAGATTCATATCTGGTATGTGTTACTGAAGCTTCAGAATATAAAAGTTTGAGGAGAAGAAGAAAATAAGATGCTGGGAAAGATTTGTGCTTCAGGCCATGAAGAAGTGTCTGATATGGAAATTTTCTCTCCATCACAAAAAATATATTCTAGAGGCAGTGCAGAACTGTGATTGCTCTGAGAGAGGAAACAATGCAGGCTTTACAAAAACATTGTGACTTTGAGTTGGGAGGCAATTTCCAAACAGCAACAGAGAAGGGCATAGCAGCAGAGCACACAGCTTTTCTAAGCTGAGGAGGCAGAGACTAAAGTTCAGGGAAGCTGAGGCAGCCAGGACTTATAAGCCAGAGTATTTGAGAGCAAAGAGTTGTGCAGAGAAAGAACTCCAGGAGCCTGTATAGAGCCTCTCGAAGTCAGGCTGAAGACTGATCTATGCGTGAGCAAGGGAAAACTCCACAGTTTGGAACAAAGAATAACACCAGGTGTGTATAAACTGGGCAACTCCCAGAGTTTACACAGGACAGAAAAACATCCCAATCCCATTCACTCAGAGCAGATATCAGGATATCAGTGAACACTTAGGTAGGAGCCAAGAAGTGCCATATCTCAACACTCAGCTAAGCTAGCCCAGACTTACCCGAACAAAACTTAAAAGCAAGAAGATAAAGTGTGGCGTACAGCAGTACTGAAGTACAGCTGAATGTCGGAGTTTGTGCTTTAAGTGTGTGAGACTCAGGGTTCAACTCCCAGTAAAACACCACACACACACACACACACACACACACACACCACAGAAAGATCCAGATGGTATTTCTCAAACTTTACAACTCTATATTTTAAATACTTTAAAAAAAAAATCTGGCTACTTTAGGTCTGGCTATATAGGTTAGGCTCGAACTCACACAAGTGCTGGGATTAAAGGAGTGTGCAACCATAGCCAGCTTTCAGGCACTTAGCATAACAGTCACAAGGTCAGAACCCAATTAAAGATTATCAGACATAAGAAAAGAGAACAAGTCAGGGTTCATGCAAGAAGGGGAACCAGTCTGGAGACAGACCTAGAAAAGGCAAAAACGGTGAGAGGCAAAGACCTTACAACAGTGATTGCAAATGTGTGTAACAGTTTAGAGAAGACACGCCTAAATAAGTCAAAAATAAGTATTCTAGAAAGGATTTTCTCAGACTGAAAATATGTTTCTAAAATGGAAAATCAGCTGAATTAGCTTACATGGCATATTCAGCAATGCAGAAGAAAAGATCATGAGTGTGAAGACACGGGAAGAAACGATACAGAGAGAGAAACACTAACGTACATAAAGAACCTCCATATTTGTGGGCAACACCAAGAAGTTTATTATCCATGTAATGGGATAGAAAAAGATACCTGATAAAACTATAGCTGATTTCCCTCCAATTTAATGAAAACTATATATCCACAAATTCAAGAATCTTGCTAACCCAAATCTGACTAAATATTAAGATAATTTCACTAAGAGCACCACAATTAATCATTAGGATATTCAGAAGAGCCAGAGGAAATACTAAAGTAAAAATAATCGCTAGAGATGTTTTATCAGAATTGAGGTAAAGAAGGAGACATAGGAACAAAAATGTGCAAGGATTGAAAGAAAACCATATTCCATCCTGGAATGTGATAGCCAAAGTGTTTTTCAAGATGAATATGGACAACCAGAATCTGAATAAATTTGGAGTGTTAAAGGGAGATCTTCAGACTAAAGTAAAGACTTACTGCTTGGAGATCTGGGCCTATGATAAGTGGAGCTGGTGGGGACGGCTTGGTCAGGAAAGTGTTGTCATGCAAACATGAGGGCCTGAGTTCAGGCCCCAGAATCCAGGTAAAGTTTCCTCAGTGTGTATGCCTGTAACCCCAGTGCTGGGAGGCCGGACCAGGATGATCACAGCTTGCTGGCCAACCAGTCTACCCGACTAACGTGCTTCCAAGTTCAGTAAGAAATGCCATCTTGAAAAAAATAAACAATCATCAAGGAAGATACTGACCACACGAAATTCAGAAACAATACATATGTAATAAGTATTACTGGTCCTTTTCTAGTTTTAAAAGTTTCTTTAGAATATAACTACTTAAAAGAAAAATAACAATGTACTATAAAGTTCATGACATACAATGAGAGTAAAATTTTGACAGTAGCACGAAGAAAATGGCTGTAAAATGTTGCAAAAATACTTCTATTATATATATCAGGGTGTGTTGTTTGAATGTAGACTTTGGTAGTTAAAGGTGTTGTTGATAATTAACAGTACATGTTGGGAATCACAGAGCAGGTAGCAAATTAATGATGTGAAAAAAGTGTAGCTACAAAGACAGTAATGAAAATCAAAAATGGAATCTTAAAACTTAATTCAAAGAAGAAAGGAAAACAAAAAGTATGTTAATTTAATCTCAACCTTATTGATAATTACACTAATTGGAAAGCTGGAAATGGGTAGAATTGAAGACTACTTAAAGAACATCAGGAAATGCATTTTAAGTACAGAGACACACACAGGTAAAAGTAAAAGGTTGGAGAAATGAACATGTAAAAAGTCATAAGAAAGTTGAAGGCTGGATGGTTCCTAATGTAGATTTCAGCACATGAACTAATAAGAGAGATAAAGAGAACATTTCTTTCTAATTTTTATTTACTTTATTTTGTGTACTGTGTGTGTGTGTGTTTGAATATATGTGTGCATACCACAACATATATGTGGAAATTAGACTACAAATTACAGGAGTTGTCTCTCTCCTTCTACCATGTGAGATTGAGGGGTTGAACTCAGGTTGTGAGGCTTGGTGGCCAGCACCTTCTCCTGCTGAGCCATCTTGCCAGCCAGGTTGGACCTTTCATGATGATAAAAGGTCCACACCATCAAGAAGGTGTAATAATAATGGATAACATATCAAATTACATTCTATGTAAATGATAAATTACATAAAAATATATGAAGTAAAGCTACCATAACATAAGGAAAATGCAAATTCCTAACAAAATTATATAACAATAGACTTTTAACTTTATCTTTAGAGGACAGGTGGTCAGAATGTCAGTAGGGACAAACAAATTTGTAACCACATAACTAACCAACTTGACCAAATTGTCCTTTGTAGAACATCACTTGCAGTGACTATAGAAAACATGCTATTCTCAAATACATACAGAGTATTCACTAACATAGGTCATTTTTTTGAATCATGAAACAAATCTTACTAAATTTAAGAGAACTGAAATCATAGAAGATATTATGACCATAGCAAAATCAGATTACAAGTCTTAAAAAGGCATATCTAAAAATTCCCTGTGCTTTAAAAGATTAAATGTAACACCACTAAATGTTTATGAATGACATATCACAATCTAAAACAGAAAACACTGTGACTGCTAGAAAATGAAACACACATATTAAAGTTTGTGATGTGTGGTTAAAAGGATATCTACAGGGAACCAATCCTATGCCTGTGAATGCTTATATTAGAAGAGAAAGTCCCAAATCAATGGCCCAAGATTCCATTTTAAGGTCCTATAAAGAGATAAGGAAAATAAATCTAAGGTAAGAATAAGATTGTAAGAGTGAATCTTAGAATGGAAACTAATGAGAAAAGAAACAGGAAAGAGAGAAGATCAATGTTACCAAAAGTGGTGTTCAGAGTAAATCAATAAAAACTGATAAATCTGTAGCTCCATTTCTTTTGAAAAACAAGGACAAAGCTTGGGACATATCTCAGTGATAGAGTTTGCAACTAACATGCATGAAACCCTGGTTTTGATCCCCAACACTGCTTAAACTGGGCCTGGTGATACATTCCTGCAGTCCCAGGACTGAGAAGTAGAGACATAAGACCAGGAGTTACTTATTGCATTCAAGGCCAGTCTGGGATATATGAGACCCTGTTCTCAAGAAACCAAACAATCAAAAAAGACACAGAAAAGAAAAATAGTGGAAGACACAGATTCCAACTCTCCGGAGTAAATGAGAGACTCTACAGATTTAATATATTTAAATTTAATATATTTAATTTATATATTTAATATATTTTAAATGCTAGCAAGATAAATATTATGAACATTTTTATCAACAAATTTGATAACTTAGATGAGGTGGACAAATTCCTAAAAGACTGAAGTTGCCCATTCTGGCATATTAATTAATTAGTTGAAAATGTGGAAAGGTGAAATATTCTCTTTAATATTATAAACTCAGTAAAAAATAAATAATGGAAGGAGATGTGAACAGGCATCATATACAAAGATGTGTAAATTAATTTAAGATGTTCAATATCCTTAATAATTGCAGGAAGAAGGGGAGGGAAGGAGGAAGGAAAGAAGAAAGAGAGGGTGAACAAATTCCACTATGCACCACAAGATTGACTCAAAATAAAAACTGACAGTAACACATGTTCAAGAAGATATGGAGCAGCTGGAAATTTCAAATGCTGTGGCTGCAATGCAAAACCATTTGAGTTAACCATACAACTTTCATAAAATCCAGCATTTACAGTCCTAGGTATTCATGAACATACATGTTCCCAGAAAAAATAGTTCACAACTATAAGCTAGTGAATAGCTATAAAAATTATAGTATGTAAATAACAACCATCTACTTTCCAATAACATAAAAGGAAAAGCTATCAACACACACAACATAGATCACTGGAGAGCACATGTTTCATTGTATTCTTCGTATGCAATTCTGCTGAGCTCTCCTCTCTCTCTCTCTCTCTCTCTCTCTCTCTCTCTCTCTCTCTCTCATCTCTCTTACAGTTGCTTCACGTGGCCCTTTTGAAGCTCTCCTGCCTAACTTCTGGCCAGTCAGCTTTTTATTAAGCCAATCACAACAATACATCTTCACACAGTGTACAAATATCCTGCAACAAAAGAAAGAAAAGAGAGAAAGAGAAGGGAGGACCCTAGTGGTGCTCGCTTGCCTGTATCCCAAGTCAGTGAGTGGTTCAGGGATTTCTGGTCACCTGGGTCTGCATGCTTGTTTGTCGCTCTTTTGTCACGGTTTACATCTATGTTCACAATGGTGTTGGAACAGACTCAGTTTAGCTCTTAATTGATTTGTGTCATAAAGTTTAATAAAAGAGAATGCCGTCAGGATGAAATGCAGTCTTATGAAATCATCGCTATATTGTCTAACAACAGAGAAAGGAGAGGGAGGGAAGAGGGGAAAGAGAAATAAAAGATGGTCTAAACTGGCTGTTGGGATAGCAGTACTGACCTCTCCTAAAACAATAAAAACAGGATCACAGTTGGATGGAGTTGGTTGAGTTTCAGGCAGGACAGAGGGGAAAAGAAATGAAAGAAGTATCTTGATGGAGGGGACCTTTTTGGGAGTCAGGAAGAAACCTGGTGCCAGAGAAACTACCAGGAATCCACAAGGATGACCCCAGCTAAGACTCCTAACAATAGTGGAGAGGGTGCCTGAACTGGTCTTCTCCTGTACTCAGATTGGTGATTATCGTGATTGTCAACAGAGAGCCTTCATCCAGTAACTCACAGAAGCAGATGCAGAGATCCAAGGCCAAGCATTGGGCTGAGCTCCAGGGAGTCCAGCTGATGATACTGAGGAGGGATTATACAAGCAAGGGGGATCAAGATCATCATGGGGGAGGGGAGGGACCCAAGATACAGCTGACCTGAGCTAATGGGAAAGAACAAACTCTGAACTGACAGCTAGAAAAGCATGGGACTGACCTAGGGCCTCTGCGTATGAATGACAGCTGTGTAGCTTAGTCTGTTTGTGGGGCTCCTAGCAGTGGGTTCAGGACCTGTCACAGGCACATAAGCTGGCTTTCTGGAACCTATTCTCCATGCAAGGATTCCTCACCCAACCTAGATGCAAGGGGATGAGCTTGGTTCTGCCTCAAATGTAATATGACATGCTTTGTTGACTCCCCCTTTCTGAATGGAGGAGGGGTGGTTTGTGGGGGAATAGATGGGAGGCAGGGCAGAAAGAGAGGAGGGAGGAGAAACTTTTTTCAATGTGTAAAACAAATACATTCAATTTTTTAAAAAAATGGATCAAGGTGTGAGGATGCTTCTTTGGAAGGATCCTCCACTGTGACTAGAAACCTTCCTCCATAAAGTTCTCTGCAGGTGGACACTAAAGGAACATTAGGCATCAAACTTACTCTGAGAGGACAAGACTAAGAGGTGCAGAGGTGCAGAGAAATGACTAAATCAGAACACTGCAGAGGTCAGGGAAGCCCATAGAGAGGGAGGCACCAACAGGTGTCTACCCTTGTCTTAGTTAAAGTTCCTGTTGCTGCGATGAAACATTATAACCAAAAGCAAGCTGGCGAAGAAAGGCTTTATTTGGCTTACATTTTCTACATCATACTCCATCACTGAAAGAAGTCAGGAAGGAACTCAAACAGGGCAGGAAACAGGAACTGATGCAGAGACCATGGAGAGGGGTGCTGCTTACTGGCTTGCTCAGTGTAGCTTGCTGTTATAGAACCCAGGACCACCAGCTCAAAGATGGCATCACCTGCAATGTGCTGGGCCTTCCCACATCCATCACTAATTAAGAGAATGCTTTACAGGTCTGCCTATGACCCAATGTTATGGAGGTTCCCTCCTCTCAGATGACTCTAGCTTGTGTCAAGTTGCCATAAAACTATTCAGGACAGCCCTCAAGTAACTCAAATGCAATATGCTCAAAAGTTGTAACTATCTGCTTCCCCTAACTCTGTTCTTCCTTTCTAGTCCCAATTTCAGCTGAAAGCATCCACTCTCCTTCACTTCCCCCTTCCCTCCCTCTCCACTGTGACCAATCCAGATAACCCAATACTCTCAGCACCTGACTTTCTGTCACTATGTTTTCCAGAAGAGAGAACAGAGGATGTAGCCCAGCGAAGAAGTACCAGGCTCGTGGGCCCCCGGCTGTGAAAACCAGCAATGTCACTGCCTCCTGATGCTTTCCAGCAGCAAACACCAGCACATATGACACTTGCCCCTGATGCCCAGCTATGCTGTAGGTAGACACCAACACTACAGTCATACACTCAGTTATATGAGGTATGTGCCATTTTTGTTAGTATTCAGGCATCTGTACTGGCCTGCCTTTGGGGTTCTGACAGGATACACCTTCAGCTGCAGCCACTAAAGCACCACCTGTGCCCAGTCTCTTTAAAAAGGTCCTGCCCACCTCCCAGTTCTCTCCCTCTCTCCCTCTCTCCCTCTCTCCCTCTCTCCCTCTCTCCCTCTCTCCCTCTCTTCCTCTCTCCCTCCCTCTCTCCCTCCCCTTTCTCTCTTCCTTTCTTCCTCCCTCTCTCCCTCCTTTCCTCTTTCTCTCCCCCTCCCTCGCTATCTCCCTCCCTTTCTCTCTCTCTCTCTCTCTCTCTCTCTCTCTCTCTCTCTCTCTCTCTCTCTTGCCTTTCTCTCTTCCTCTCTCTTCTTCTCTGCCTGTTTCTCTGTTTCATCTTCTCTCTACCTCCCCCTCTCTTTATCTTTCTCTCTGCATCTCTTTTCTCTTCTACCATTCTTGTCCCCAGAGGCGTCTCCCCTCTTCCCTCCTCCCCCTTTCCCCATTCACTTTTCCCCAATAATCCCCCCTCCACCCAAGCTCTGTTTCATGGCATCTTCCTCTCACATGTTGCTTTTTAAAATTACAACCTTCCCTTCCACTAATAAATATCCACTCAGATGCATTTTTGTGTGGTGTGTGTGTGTGTGTGTGTGTGTGTGTGTGTGTGTGTGTGTGTGTGTTATGCCTTCCTGATACGGACTGTCACTGAACATGGAGCCCAACCATTTGGGGTTAGGCTGGTTAAGGAACAAGCTTCAGAGACCCTGTATAGTTTCCACAGCGTTAGGGTTACAGGTACTCACAGCCATGTCTGGCTTTATGTGGGTGCCAGGCACCAGAACTCAAAACCTCTTGCCTGAGCATCAAGTGCTGTTACCCCACTATGCTGACTGTCTAGACCCCTCAGATGCTTACTTAAATGTACATGCTGTAGAACAAATCAGCAGATAATGGCTTCCCTCCCCATCTTTTTCCTTTCCTTAGCAACATCGAAGTCGGCTCCATTTTGGCAGGATCAGAATGTATTTGAAAACTATCTGGTACTTATATTGAACCAATTTTCTAAACAAGTTGGGCAAGCCTTGGGTGAAAGTGTCTTCTCTTAATTGCCAGCACTCTCTCCTACTTCCCTAGACAAAGGAGGCCCCAAAGGCTAATTTGAGGCTAGAAACCATTTAAAGTGATTCAATCCCCAGCATGTGATGGGGGCATGAGAGTGGATACTGGATAGTACTTAACACCATTTCACAAGTGAGGCAACCAAGGTTCAAAGGCATTAAGCAATAGTGGCATTTTGGGATGTGAACTCAAGCCTGACTCCCAACATTATCTTTCTTCTCCCATCCCAGAAATGACTTACTATCAAAGAACTTAGAGTCATAGGGTTCTCCATTTAAGTATTGCGTGGATATTGCTGTGAGTCAGGGGCGAGGGTCATGGATCTACCCTATATTTGTGAGCTACATGTACTGGCACGTAAGAAAAGCCATCTGCCATGAGATTTTTCATACATGTGTGTTATATCTTGGAAACTGGTGAAATGGCTTCAGAGAGATGCTAATGAAAACTTACAACTGTGTGTGTTTGTGTATACACATGAAGGCATGTGTATATGTGTGTTTCATATAGTCTAGAGCTTTATAGAGTCTAGATGTTTTCTCATTTATGGAAACTCTTTGGTCTTCATACCAAATCCTCTGCAGGATGCCATCTGTATCATTTATATTTAAAGAAATGGAGAATAAACAAGAAAAAATCTAAACAGTAGTCTCTGAGGAAATGAAACACACACACACACACACACACACACACACACACACACACACACACACACACACAGAGGAAGGGCCAGTAATGATGCTCTCCATTTTCCTCCTGGTATCATCTCAGTCAAATGTTATTATTTTACCCAGATTATAAATTAGAATATTTTTAAAATTATTGTTATTACCACTATTTTCTAACAGGCTCAATTAATTGGTATCACCAGAGCCATCTGTGTCAACAAAGTCTATCAAGAAGGGAAGTAGAGTGCTCTGGGAAATGTCCACCTCTGCCTAACTCAGCCACTGCTTCTGTAGCTCTATTCTATAGCTTGTGCCTTGCACAGTTGTTCCCTGAGTAACAACCCTTCAGAGATTCAACGCTCACTGTACTGATGGTGACAGTCAGCTCCTGTTCCCATTTCATCTCATCAGAGTGGCCCTCAAAGTGAAGTGTGCCTCAGGAGAGGCACAAAACCATAATAAAAGGGAGATGCTTTTCCCTTCTCTTGGCCCTGAAGACATATTTCACATTGGTCAAATAAACTTGCCAAAAGCTTGTGACCTGCACACTAATGGTGAGCATGGATTTACACAGGCAGGGGAGACAGGAGTGTGACCTAACTCTGCCTTCTTTACAGCATGCTTTCCTGGCTTTCACATCTTACCCTTCTTCCCAGACTTGGGGTCCTTCCTCTGCACCGCTTCATGGATCTAGTCTTGAGGATGTTTTGTGTATACACACACAAGAGAGACAGACAGACAGACAGGCAGACAGACAGGCAGGCAGGCAGGCAGGCAGGCAGAGAGGCAGAGAGACAGAGAGACAGTGAGAGTGTCTTGGATGTATTCTTCGTTTTAAATTCTTTCTTTTAAGTTAGTTCTCTTGTTGCATTCTTTATGTCTTTTTAGCAATTACCTTTGCCACTCCTGGTTTTATCTTTGTCTGTCTTTGCCTCAGCTCTGCCTCCAGAGTGCTGTTCTATCTCCCCCAAAGGACTAGACAGTAAGAAAGGACTATGCTTGCTCTCCCTTCCCAATTCCCTCCGACAAGTGTTCATCCATCTTGGAAGTGACAGAGTCATCCTTCATCTGACAAGCCTTTCAGTCACTGGATTGTTTCCTGAGCTCCTGTTAAAGGTCTTGCTGGGCTTCCAGATATAAACTTGGCATCAGGGGTTTTCTCCTTATGCTACTGCTCAGGGTGGCAAGAAAAGTGCAAAGGGGAAATGTGTGATTCTGGAAATGAACACAATTTCTTGAGCTAATTAACTGAGACAGTTCACATGTTTATTATGTTTAAACTATCGAGTGATTAATTTAAGGAATTTTATAGACAGTTTAATGCTCTCCCAGCATAAGGAAGAAGCCAGTTTATGTAAAAACAGGAAGAAAGAACTCTGGAATTATGAATATGACAAATGAAAGGGAAGGAGAAATTGTTCTCAAATTACATAGTTCAGAATGTAGATACAAATAACCCACTCTTAAAGATTAGCATGCATGTTATCATTAAGAAAGTCAAAATTTTAACTTGACTGCCCAACCTATCATTCTCAGGTTGTATTGCAAACCCTTTCCAATGCATATTTATGTGAATAATAATTGCAAAGGTAACTCAGGATTATACCAGATTTTAAAATTAGTGTCAAGGTGCACACTTGATAAGCACATGGCCTCAGGTTCAATTCCAGCACCATTGTCTCCATTTTGTCACCACCCATTTTCATGCTATTAGCATGACTAATTAATAGTTGCCTAAACCTCATCAATGGTTGAATAAACCAAGACTAGTAAAATATCTTGGACAGGCATGGTAGGGTTGACAACTAAGCTCAGCTTAAGGGGACTGAAGGGGACTGTGGCCTTCTGAACTGTCCCCAGACTTCTGCTTAGTGCCTGAAATGCCTCTTCTGTCTGCAACCAACACAGTATCTGTCTTCACTTTTCCTTTCCTCTGACTCTCGACCTGTTCATCTTCAGGACACACACACACACACACACACACACACACACACACACACACAGAGAGAGAGAGAGAGAGAGAGAGAGAGAGAGACAGAGAGACAGAGAGACAGAGAGACAGAGACAGAAAGAGAGACAGAGAGAGACAGAGAGACAGAGACAGAGGCAGAGACAGAGACAGAGAGAGACAGAGAGAGGAAGAGAGAGAGAGGGGAAAGAGAGAGAGTTGGTTGGGGGGGCTTCTTTTTTTCTCCTCTCCTGGCCAGTTGATGTATATGTGTAATGTTGAAAGTGCCTTTGGGTGTCAAATCAGCCGACGTCTGATGCTTTCCACGAATGGGGTTGAGTAGGGTGGGTGCTTTCTTTCCTGAAAGGGCCTTTGAGTCAGGTTGCTCAATGTAGGTATTCCTGTAGCCTACTCTCAGGGTAGGTATTCCTGCAACCTCTCCTCCAATGCCTTTGTCCCGATTTGCCTTTTTGCAAATTTTCACTTATTCAACATACATCTTGCTTCTAAGAATCATACTGTAAGTGTGGTTCAATAGTGACATGATATTACTATCTCTTTCTCATTATAAAACATTTCAAAGCTTAATAGATAGCCAGGTATGTTGGTTCACACCTTTAATCCCAGCACTCAGGATTCAGAGGCAGGTAGATCTCTGTGAGTTCAGGGCCAATCTGGGCCACAGAGTGTGTTCCAGTACAGTCAGGACCCCACAGAGAAAACTTGTCCCCCCAAAACCAAACTAATAAATAAACAAATAAATCCTAATGAAGAAAGTCACATTGGGAAAACAGTTCTAAGGAAAAGTTGGTTTTCGTCTTATCCCTTGAGGCTATTATTGTTTGGAGAGGGAGGGCAGTAGAGTGAGGTCTAACATCAACAGTCAGAGACCCCTTCCTCACACTGGTCCCTGCCCTGGGTGGCAGGGCTGTGGGTTAAGGTGGTGGGTAGCCTGCGGTCACAATCCCTCCCTTTGCTTCTTATCCTTATTTTCTTGTCTCAGGTCCCCCTAACCAAGAGGGAATCTGTCACTATAATTAAGCAGTCTGTAATCAACAAAGTCCTATTAAGAAATAATGAGGCCAGTAATGCGGCAGGCACCATTGATGGGGGATTAGTGAAACTCCTGTGGTTTCCTCAACTCCCCCACTCTGAGGAAGTGAAGGTAGAGAAGTTGTTGATTCAGCTGTGAGCATTAGCCCCACACTCCCACACTCCACACTCCTCCCCACACTCCTCCCCACACTCCTCCCCACACTCCCACACTCCACACACTCCCACACTCCACACTCCTCCCCACACTCCTCCCCACACTCCCACACTCCTCCCCACACTCCTCCCCACACTCCCACATTCCCCACACTCCCACACTCCTCCCCACACTCCCACACTCCATACTCATCCCCACACTCCTCCCCACACTTCTTCCCACACTCCAACACTCCCCACACTCCTCCCCACACTCCTATACTCCCACACTCCTCCCCAAACTCCTCCCCACACTCCCCACACTCCCATACTCCACACTCCTCCCCAAACTCCTCCCCACACTCCCACACTCCCTCACACTCCCACACTCATCCCCACACTCATCCCCACACTCCTCCCCACACTCCCATACTCTCACACTCCTCCCCACACTCTTCCCCACACTCCTCCCCACACTCCCATACTCCCACACTCCTCCCCACACTCTTCCCCACACTCCCACACTCCCACACTCCCACACTCTTACACTTCTCCCCACACTCCTCCCCACATTCCTCCCCACATTCCTCCCCACATTCCTCCCCACACTCCCACACTCCCACACTCTCACACTCCTCCCCACACTCCTCCCCACATTCCTCCCCACACTCTTCCCCACACTCCCACTCCTCCCCACACTCCTCCCCACACTCCTCCCCACACTCCTCCCCACACTCCTCCCCACACTCCTCCCCACACTCCCACACTCCCACACTCCTCCCCACACTCCCCAAGCTCCCAAACTCAACTACTGCCTATATTGGATGAAACATGGCTCTCCAGCTCTGCTACCTGCTGTGCTGTGGGTGCCTGCCTGGTAGAGCTGCATGTATCACAGTCATCCTGTGTTCCCAGAGCCTGGCACATCATAAGTACTCAGCAAATAAATGTTCCCTACTGAACAAGGACGAGTTAGGCACACATTGGAAATGGAACCTGAATAGGCTTTCTTACTCAAGGCTTTGTCAAGTAGATTGTAGCACCATCTGTGTCTGGGTTAAACTGTATAGGGGGGCATTTGGCACTAAGGGACAAGGAACCTTTCCATAGTTCTGTATTCCATGGGGCATGCTGAGTATTTGCTGACTCATCTCACAGCAGCAAGGTATGGGATGGACATAGAAAGAAACTATCGTTGTAGAAAGTCTTCAAGGAGAGCTGAGTATGTAGCTCAGAGTGCTTGCCCAACACGCAGGAAGCTCTGGGCTATGTTGCCAGCGCCTGTCATGGCAGCACAAGTCTATTGTTCCAGTACTCAGGACGTGGAGGCAAAAGGACGGAGTCATCCTTGACTACATAGAGAGCTTGAGGCAAGTCTGAAAAATATGACTGCCTCAAAAGGGAAAGAGAAAAAGAGAAGCCCTCTCTGTGTTTCTGTCTGTCTCACACACATATACATGAGACATGAGAGAGAGAGAGAGAGAGAGAGAGAGAGAGAGAGAGAGAGAGAGAGAGAGAGAGAGAGAGAATCTTTGAGGTTCTTCGCAGAGTCCTCGTGAAGGAAACAATGAGGAGATCCAAAGAAAAGTCTCTTCCATTACTTTTGTTGACTCTGGTAAACAACCATGGAGATTAATGGACTATGACCTGTGTGTCACATCACCTATACCAGAGAGGCTTGCTCTGTATTAAAATGTACACCACGCCCCCTTCCTGAAGTGCATCCCAAAATTCCTGGAAGCAGCCAGTATTTCACATGCTTGTAGTTTTTGTTTTTGTCTTTCTTAGCTCTGGAATTAGAGCCAACCAGAAAAATGAAGGCAGAGGTTTGTGACATTGCATCTTTCACTTCCTGACACTCCAAGTTGTACAGTCAGTCCTCAAGCAAAGAGAATCTGTGCTTTCTTTCAAAATAGAGAGAGGCCAGTGAGGTGGCTCAGCAGGTAAAAGCACTTGTTTCACAAAACTGACATCTTAAGTTTTATCCCCAGATCCCATGCTGGGAGTAGAGAATTGGCTCCACAAAGTTGTCCTCTGACCTCTATGCATGCACCACACGCACACACACACACACACACACATACACACACACGCACGCACGCACGCACGCACGCACGCACGCACGCACGCACGCACGTGCACCAAAACTGGGAGTTGGGGAGGGGGGTGAGGTCAGTTGGAAAGCTGTTTGCCACATAAGCATGAGGACCTGAGGTAGACACCCAGAACCTACATTTTAAAAAATACACCAGGCGGTGGTGGCACATGACTTTAATCGCAGCACTCGAGAGGAAGAAGCAGGTAGATCTCTATGAGTTTGGGGCCAGCCTAGTTTACAAAGTGAGTTCCAGGACAGCCAGAGAAACCCTGTCTCAAAAAATCCAAAAGAAAAATAAATCTGGGCATGGTAGGGTATACCTATAATCCCAGCACCAGAGAAGAGAGGTAAAGGCAGGCAGGTCCCTGGAACTTGCTGGCCAGCCAGCCTAGCCTAATTGGTGAGTTGCAGGCCAAAATATAGATTTTTATATAAAAAAAAAACCAAAGTGGATGACTCCAGAGGAACATCTGAAGTTGTCTTCTGACCTCTACATGCATACACACTTGTGTGCATTTGCACCTGCACAAATAATGCACAGATGTACACACACAGACCAGAGCTGGGCTGGGGTAGAGCTCACACGGGAAAGTCAACACATGGTTCTGATTCTCAGCACTATGAAACAATAACAAGAAAAGCACTAACTCTGGCTTCAATCCTGTCTCTCCTGGTAGGTCCTGCATAATTTTGTCCAAATAGAGTGAGCTCTGTGATTGTTTCCATGCTTCTCTTTTGCTCTCCTATAGAATCCTCTGACCATGACCTGTTCTTCTGAGACATTAATCTTTGCTGTTGTTGAATTCCACAGACATCTCTAGGACAGGACTCCTGTTCAGTATCAAATACTAACTAGGCCATCTACATTTTAAGTTCAAGAAATACATTATTTAATTTTCCATGTCAGGGGAACTTTCTCTCTGATATTTGGTTCAAATTAGGCATGACAATCCCACATTTGTAATCCCAGTGCGTAAGAGGCTGAGGCAGGGCTATCATAAGTTTGAGGCAAGCTTTGGCTACCTAGTGAGATCCTGTCTCAAAACAAAACAAAATATAGGATTGATTTCTTTCCAGTGTTGAGTTTACAGAGTCTTCAAAGTGGTTTGGAGAAGGAATTCAGTTGGCAACATCGGTGTTAAAGAAGATAGAAATTTGTTAGGGTAGAACAGGGCTAGATAGAGGCCAGGTTTGTCAGATTTGTCTTGATAGTTCCACGGTTTCCTTCCAATATTAAAGGCAGGTGAACCCCCAACTGAACCCAACTTCAGACTGAGCCTGTTGCCAGAATCACCACCGTTTTCAAATGAGTTCCTTTTGCCCTTGTTTCTTCTGATAATGCCATAACCCTGACAAGAGATGACAATTTCTTCCACTTCTGGTTGCCCACTTTTGCCATCATGTTTGTGCATTGCATTTGTGCATTGTGTTTGCAGCTCCTGTTTTAACTAGGCCCAGCGTGCACAGTCATCCCACATCCTTGGGCTTAGCCATCTCCTTCTGATATCATTTGATAAAGGTCAGAGTTAAACAAATTCCCCAGAGATCCTTTTTTCTTGCTGATTCAGACCAATCAGAGACTGTCTTCCCATGACAGATCTGAAATCCCTGTTGTTTCCACCAACTTGCAGCCAGATGCATGAATAATCAAGACAACAGAGAGCTCTTCCTGCCTTGATGAGAAACCACAAGAGCCTTCTCTTTAAAGGATGAAGAAATTAATTCCTGTGCCCTTATGAGGTTTGGATGTCTCCCTCATCCCTCATCTTTCTTACTTCCTGGAGTTCTATCACTTACACATTCCAGACATGGACTAAAGATCACCCAACAATACTGTCTGCCTATAGCAGGAAAGCAGGCGCAGGCTGAATGACCCCATGACATGCCCCACAACAGCAAAGGTTGATTAGAACAGTGGACCAAAGAAAGACATTGTCAGGGTATGAAGCTGAGAGAGATGCAACCAGAAAGTGTTTTATAGAACACTGACAGAAGAAAGGCTTGGAATACTCAAGGGAAAGTTCACCTGTTTACAAGCAGAATAGACTTATAAGACCTCAGAAGACTGGACCTTTTGTAACATGAGCAATGAATATAAAAAGTGAGGAGCCCTCCTTTTAAACATGGATAGTCTTAAATCTGAAATCAAAGGAAAATTCACAGCTGTGCAGAAGGACATTCTGGAATGTAACTTTAATTTTCCAGCTGTTTTATTTGCCCATATGAATATGTGGCCTTGTAAGTGTTGCTTTTATTGTTTGTGTTTTTTATTCCTAAGTAAACTCTTCCAGGACAGAACCTGACTCCTCGGAGGAATCTTTTAAACCTCCTTACAGAAGTGCCCATGTCAAGGTCGTGCTGGAGAAGAAGTTGAAGAGTAATTACTAGCCAACCATAGCTGAAAGCCTGGATGATACAGCAATCAGCACCCTGCATCGATGGTTCTCCTTCAGATCAAGAGGCAAGGAAGCCACTTCCTCCCATATGACAAGTCCTGCCTGGAGTGCCTGTGTGTGGTTTTGAGGGAAGAGGGCAGACAGAACTATGAACTTGATGTCCATGTCACCTGGGAAAAGAAGCAAGCTCGTGTATAAGGTGACCATGGGTCAGGAGAGTGCACTGTGAGTTTATGGTACAAAGAGGCTGAGGCGCCCCCTTGGAGCCACTCAGCTATCCTGCTTTTAACCTGCTCTTCTTCCTCATCACTCCCACCTGTAATTCTGTCTTGGCAACAACTCCACACTGAATGTTCTCAAAGTACTTTGTAGACTTTAATTAGTTCCGTGGGAAGTGAAGCAAAGTCCAGCCTTCATTTTGCCAAAAGATGATGGGAGTTGGGGAACAGAGAAGAAGGACAGCTAGACAGCCAAGCAACTTTCTGAAGGGTGTGTGGTGTAGGAGGGTGTGTGGTTAAAGCCCTGCGTCCTGAGTCTTGGTAGGAATGTCTTAGCCTTCTATTCCCAAACAGGCCATGGGCTCATCCTACTAACCTACTTTGCTAGGGTGTTGTTGATGAATGCTTATAAACCCTGTCCTGGATGACAGGTTTGGGAGATAGTTAAGGAAAGCATGTCATTAAGTCCCTACTCACCCCCTCTCTACAACTAGCCCTGGAGAAATGGATGATAGCCAGAACCCAAGGGCCTCCACTCCCATAGACACTGGAGTACTCAACAGCAGTGAGGGAACCAAGGATGTAGGCTCCAGGATGAACAGTGGGGACTGGAGAAAGTCTGAAACAGGTAACACATAGCCAGGTAGGCCAGAAAATATTGTGACAAGATGGCTGGCTCCTCCTAAGGCTCTATGGATGAGTGCTTCTTAAACATATAGTACACGGTTTTTGTAGTGCTTCCTCTCCTTCTCTTTGTAAGGCCCTCTCTGAGGCCTGTCACAAGACACTTTGCTCAATTAGGCTTCTATTGCTGTGATAAACACCATGGCCAAAAACAACTTGAGAAAGAAAAGGGATTATTTCCGTTCTCAAGGCAGGAAACAGAGGCCATGGAGGAATGCTTCTTCCTGGCTTGCTCAGCCTGCTTTCTCATGCCATCCAGAACCACCTGCCAAGGAATGGCACTCCCACAGTAAGCCAAGCCCTCTCATACCAATCATTAATCAAGACGACACCCTGTAGACTTGCCTATAGGCCAATGCTATGGAGACATTTTCTCAACAGAGATTTCCTCTTCCAGGAGGCTAGAGAGATGGCTCAGAGGGAAAAAACACTTGCTGTTCTTCCAGAGGACCCAGAGCCCATATAGCAGTTCACGACTACCTGTAACTCCAGTTCCAATGGATCCAGCACTTTCTTCCGGCTTCTGCAAGCACAAGGCTCACACATGATACATAGACATACAAGCAGACAAAAACTTATACACATAAAAATTATGTAATTTTTTTACAGCATGATTCCCTCTTCCTAGCTATGTCTAAATTTGTGTCAAGTTGACAAAACCAACCAGCACAGTATCAAAGGTTCATTTCTTCCTAAGAGTTAGATGACTCCCTCTGGATGCCTGTAGCACTTCTGGGTATTCAGGGACCTGGTTGACTCTAGGTCCCTCTGTGCTTCTCTGAAAGAAGTAGTTAGGGTTTGGGCTCTGACTTAAGAGACCAGAGTCTCAAGCCTTTGTCACTTCCATTCCAGTCAAGTTAAGTAAGTTACTTCTCTAGGCCTTGATTTCCTCATCTATAAATGTGCCCAGTAGCAATCCCCAACCCAAAGGTTTGCTATGATGGTTAAATGCAATAATTCAGATAAGCCTTAACATGGGGCTAGCATATGGCAAGCACTTGACACATTTTAACCCTGGTTCTTTTGTCTAAGACCACCACAGTACTTTCTTCTGTTAAGTCCCAACCTTTTCCCTGGTCCCACCTCTACCTTTATCAAAGGAAAGTCAGGGTAGACACCAAACTCCTTTTCAAGTCAGTTAGGACAAGGTAGAGTTAAGATGGCTATCCCACTTATGTGGGCATGTTACACAGATTAATCCTGCTCTGGGTGCTTGATGAGTGTGTAGTTTTGCTCAGGTAATCTTTGCAATGTTCAAACCATGCTCTCAGAGAAACAAAACTCTGAGCCAGGAGAAGGGCTAGTGTTTGGGCATGAGATGCTTTCTATTCCCAGTCGAATCCTTCCAGCCACCCAATCAAAAGGTCTTGTTATTTCCATGTTGCAGATTTAGAAATGGAAACTTAGAGAGATTAAAGGCTACAATCAAACTCTTTCTTCTAGGGATGGTGGAGCCTGGCTCTGACTGTGGTTCTGACTCTTACACTGGTCCTATTTTTACATGCAAATCATACCCAAAGGAGGGACCCACTTTTGCCAAAGGTCAGCACATGGGCCTTTAAATCTCTCACCATCCAGGGGAGCCTTCCTGATGCCTCATCCCTGTGGAAGCATGCTCCTCTCTACATATGGGTCCTTTTCTAGGATGCTTCTACTTTGTCCTATGAAATTCCCACCTGGCCTTTGAAGCTTAGGAAGTTTTCACCACCCGAGGAGGTGTTGAAGAAACATTCCCTTCCTAAGAGTAGGGTATTCCATTCCCCACATGCCCATGGCACTTACTTTATATTTCCATCTTACTATTTATAATCTTGATTTTAGATTCTCTCCTCATCCCAGTCTCCCATAAACTGTGATCTTTGAAGACAGGAATCATTGCTCCTCTATTCCTAGAGTAATAACTGACACCCAGAAGTTGAGTGAGTGATGGAAGCCAGCAATTCAGTCTCAGACAGGTGGTGTGAAGTTACTGAAATTGCTTTTTAAAATACCCAAGAGAAGTCTGGTGAAATGGCTCTGTGGATAAAAGCAACTGCCCCCTAGCCTGGAGACCCGAGTTCCATCCCCAGACCGCACATGATGGAGGAAGCAAACCAATCCTTGCAAGTTTGCCTCTGACCTCCACACAAATTCCATTGCACAAGTACATAAGCTTGGGTACTTGTGCGTCATATGCATGTGCTCACACACACGCACACACACATAGGCTAAATACTTTTAAAGTTTTAAAGACAAAAGTACCTTAAGTGAATATACTACATCCATGGGATAAGTTCCTCCAAAGACAGTATGGCATTAGTTCTTTCTGTTATTTGGGTCAACTGACATGTTATATTAACTAATGTTGGCTGGCCTCTATCTGTCTCCTCCCCACAGAGTTCATCTGGTTGAGTGTGTAAGCTCATCTCTCTCTTTTTACTTCTTTTTATTATTTTTTTTGTCTTACACATCAATCCCAGTTCCCTTTCCATCCCACCCTCCCAAGGCCCCCAAACCCCCCATCCCACTCCTCCCACTCCACAGGGAGGGTAAGGCCCCCCAGGAGGGACCACCAAAGTCTACCAAGTCACCCAGAGCAGGGCCAGGACCCCCTCCTGCCTCCAGGCCAACGGAGCATCCCTCCATGGGGAACATGCCCCCAAAGTCCCCTCACGTACCAGGCTCCACTGCCAGATGTTCTACAGACTGCCCAGGTCCTCCCATTGAGATCCATGCTCAGGGGGTCTGAGTTGGTCCAATGCCGGCGTCCTAGTTATCAGTCTGGGATCCACGAGCTCCCCCTTGTTCAGGCCAGCTGTCTTTGTGGGTAAGATCCTCTCTTAAATTGTCCACATCATTATGTCTCTTGACTAGCATCAATAACAGGAAGTTTATTATAAATACCATGCCATTCTGCAGCTACAGGTTCAGAGAACTCTCCTGGTCATTATGGCTCATTCCTGATAGAATATAGGCTTATTGAAATCCCAGTGTCTGAAATATTTGTTTGCTATTTCCACATTCTAACTTGGGAAATATTTCTTTCACACACTCATCTTAGTCTCTTACCATAGTGACTGGCACATAGTAAGTATGCTTGAGAAATTTTGTTGAGTGTGGATACTTTCTATTGCCTTCAGATATTTCATACAGATAAAGCATATGCGATGGAAATGTAAGATTAAGCATTGAAAACATGCCTAATCCCCAATTTAAGAACTACATTGTTGTTAAGACGGTGAAGCCTCTATTGTGTCTCATTCTAATTATTTTCATTTTCTCTCCCTCTGGAGGAAATTTCTGTTCTAATGATTTTTTTTTTATATTTATCATTACCTGCAGTTTAGCTTTGTTGTATATAGACCTTGGCCAAGATCTTACATGGCTCTAAATATATCTGAACTCTTGTAAAACTTCAATCACAATGCATGAATTTTCCAGTGAGTTGCTTTTTTCTCCCAATATTTTGCCATTCATTCTGTTTCTCATAGGCTTCAGTTCACTTTAACTAATGTGTTATAAAGAAATGACTAAACCACAATCTACTTACCATGCTCCTATCAAGAGAGACCAGCTGGCTATAGACAGCACACTCAGTGCTCAAAGTCCCCAGGCTTTCTCTCTAAGGTCAATAACTAGATAAAGGTGTCCATTCTGGGAGTTTTAGCCAGAATAATCAAGCAAGAAAAACTCGTAAAAGGTCAGGGGGTCTTCAGGGAAGATGTCAAGAATCCCCAATACAGAAGGATTAATCTCTTCAGCACATGGTACTGGAAAAACTGGATACCTACATGCAATATAAAGAAATTAGACTCTATGTACATTCTATGTACAAATATTAACTAGACCTGAGCAAGATGGTACATCCATGTAATCCCACATTTAGAGGGATGAGGCTGGAGGATTACAAGATTGAGGTCATCCTGGGTAAGTTGGTGTTAAAAAGGGATGGGGAGGGAAAGCACAAAAAAAAGAAAAGATTAAGGGCCTGGACTGAAGATAATACAGTGGTAGACTGTCAAGCAGGATAAGACCACCAGAGACAAAAACAAACAAAATGCTGAAAATGGACCACTGACCCAAATGTAAGACCTGAAACCATAAAACCGTCCTGTTCCTAAAATGGAATGTAGAAGAAAGCCTTCATGGATTTGGATTTGGCAGATGTTCCTTGGGTATGACACCAGAAGCATAGGTGTCACACAGAAGCTAAAACAGACAAATGAGAGCAAGCTAAAGATCACACACAGGAAGTGAGCAATGCTGCAGACAAGTGAGCTACGAAACTGGAGGGCATTGCAAAGCGTCAGAAAGAGTTAACACTGAAAATTTCTGGAGAAGTCTCACAAGTCAACAGCATACCCTTAGACAGTGGGCAGAGATCCATCCAGGGAAGGCACACAAATGACCAGCAAGCATCTGCAGATCCTCTGAAGCATCAGCCATCAGAGATCTGAAACCAAGGCCACACAGATCCATCTCCTCACACCCGGCAGGATGGCCACAAGTGGGATCAGGGGAGGTGGCTCAGCAGTTAAGAGCTCTCACTGCTCTTGCAGAGGACCTGAATTGGGTCCCCAGCTCCCATATGAGGCTGCTCACACCTACCTGTGACTCTACCTTCAGGGGATCCAACACCCTCCTCCTGCCTCTTCAGGAACCTGTGTGCATATTCACAGATATACAAATGTAAATTAAAATGAATCTTTTTTAAGAACAATTATTGACCAGGATATGGAGAAACTTGCCCTTGTGCACTGGAAATGTGCATATAAATATATAAACACAAAAAGATATAAATATATGCAACTACATATATATATAAATACAAAAGATAAAAATGTGAATATAAAAAGATTCAGCCATTATGAAAAGTTGTATTTAGGTTCCGCAAAATTAAAAATGAGGCTAAGGGCATAGTATATGGTAGAGAGCTTGTTTAGCCTGTGTGGGGACCTGAGATGCCTCCTTAGCACTTCAAAACAATAATTTTCATGAGGATTGCCACATGATATAGAGACCTTGTTTCTGGTTATTTATTCAAAAGAATTGGAAACATATGATATTTGCATCAGCATTACTCTGGCTAGAAGGGGAAGCACCTAATCCCCTATCAGCTGATACGTGTATAAAGAATGGCATATACATAGAATAAAATATTACTTGGAATAGTAAAAAAAAAAAAAAAAAACCCTGTCACATGAATGAACCCTAAAGATAATGTGCCTAGTGAAATAAGCCAGTCACAGACAAATAGTACATGATTCTTACGAACTATCTAAACTAGTCAAACTCTTAGAAAATTAAACCGTGGTTACCCAGACCTGTGAGGAGTAAGAATAGTTATCTTGTTCAGTACATTGAATCTCGGGTTTACACACTATGAAGTTCTAGAATCTGGTGGAAAGCACTGCTTCATGCTGTAAGTTAAATGATGGCGTGGTTTGTAGTTGATAGGTCAAAATTGAATAGAACTGCTGAATAAGAGGGTATGCATGTCCTAAGTTGCTTCCAAATTGCTAAGATCAGTGAGTTAGTCATTCCCCAAATGGCTGTGCCAATGTGTGCTCCCACTGTGTGCAAGTATTCCAGCCGTTCTGCCTTCTCATCACACTTGAAAAGCTCGTCCATGCGATGACTATTTCAATTGCCTTTTTTTCCCTGGCCATCCTGGAATTCACTGTGTACACCAGGCTGGCCTGGAACTCACACAGATCCATCTACCTCTGCCTCTTGAGAGCTGGGGTTGAAACATGTGCCACCAAGCCCAGCCTCGATTGACACTTTTTTTTTTAGGAGTATGGAATTTGCTTATCTTTTGGGATATTTCTTGATCATCATGTTTCTACTCAAGTGATGATCTTTTCCTGGTGGGGCACATTTTTATGTTGTCAGGTTGCTTTTTTCTTACTGATTTTTTGAGTCAGTTATTCACATATTCTGTGTACAAATCTTTTATGAGTCATTGAACAGTACCATCTTCCACCTGGTGCTTGGTCTGCTCGCTTTGTAAATACACTTTTAAGAAAAGGAAGTTTTGGAGCTGGCGATGAGGCTCAGTAGCAGGCGTATGCTTGATGTGTGAGACACCAACATACATCCTTAGTGTTCTGTGCCCCACCAGCTCTCTATGCGCCTCCAAAGCAGGAAACAAGCCTTAAGTGTAGTAAAATTTATCTAGCTTTTCTATTGTGCCCTGCTCTTTTATAAGATGATGGCTTTTCTCCTGAAAAATTAAAGTTGTTCCGAAATAGACTAGTTTTACATTTTGTTTATGCGCATTTGGGTGTGCAGGTGCACACACACCTGAATGTTTGTGTGAAAGCCAGTTGTTGGCATCAGTCCTCTGTCACATCTATCTTATTTTTTGGAACAGGGTTTGCCACTGAGCCTGGAACTCACTCTTTTCTGCTAGACTGGTTGGTCAGAGAGCTGGATTTACAGACACGCACCCTGTTTTTTACACGAGTGCTGGGGATCCAAACTCAGATCCTCATGCTTGTGCAACAAGCGTTTTGCTCAGCGAACCTTCTCTCTTGCTGTGTAGAACAGATTTTTGAAGAGATGTGCAAACCAGGGATGGGAGGTGGAAGGTGTAAATGGAGGCTCTCCTTAGGCTGGTGATGTGGCAGTGGGCAGAGTGTTTGTTTGGAACACCTGAGGCCTTGGATATAATTCTCAGGACTACATAAACTGGGTGTGATAGCACATGCCTTTAATCCCAGTACTTGAGAAGTGGAGACAGGAGAGTCACAAGTTCAAAGTCATCCTCTGCTCCATAGTGCAAGGTCAGCCTGAACTACATGAACTCCAATCTCAAAAGCAAATAAACAAAGATATCAAAGAAAAGCAAATTGAGTTTCTTCCTCCATGGAGAAAGCAGGGAGAAGGCAGTGTGTCTATGTGCATTTGAGCCAAGGTTGCTGCGGGGCCAATGACTTAACCAAAGGAAGGACAATCTGCCCACAAGGGTTTACAGAGTTCAGGTACTTGTGGGAGTAATGGACTCTGCAGGTTTCGGGTGATATTTCATCTGGAAGTGAGGTACCGCGCTTGTCCACTTCTCTGTGAACAACAGGCTGCCCAGCACAAACCAAGCCAAGTGTGTGCACTGCTCTGTCCAGCTCTCTCCACTCCCGTTTCTTACCTGGAATTTCCTACACAGTGGAATCATAGTGAACTCAAGATGATAAAAGATAAAGCTCTGAGGATTAGAAGATGACAGGGTGCTAGCAGGAGCAGGACCGTCCTTACCTTGGAGCCTGTGAAGGCTGCTGTGGAAGGCTTTATGTGGAGGAGGGGAAGGAACTCTCTACAGCTGCTCTTTGGCCCGATGTAAAAGGTGTTTCTATTTTTAAAATTTGTGTTGCGTTTTGATTATTTTAGTGTTTTATTTTAGCGCATATACTGCTGCACGCATGCACAGATGTGTTCTGTGGCACTCACAGGAGATCAGAGAATATCTTACAGGAACTGTTTCTCGCTTCTGGCTATGTGGACTTTCCTGAGGACTGAACTCAGGCCATCAGGCTCGGTGGGAGGCACCTCTACCCACTGCACCATCTCCCTAGTCCTGAGAGTATTTCTTGAATTACATAGCTGGGCCAGCTTCAAGTCCTCAGCTTCTTAAGCCCAGAAAGAGGGAGATTCAAGGAGTCATTTGGAAAGATTTGGGCGAAAAGAGGGATATGAAGTCTGTCCTCTACAGCAGAGCAGGGGTGAGTGAAGCGAAACAGACTGGCAGAGAGGATGAATGACACTTTTGGTTCCTCCAGAGGGACATCACCATCAATCTTGAGTTTTTCATTCTGGGTAGATGAGGGAGCAAAGAGGAAGGACAGCACGGTGTGAGTTATCACACAGCCCTTGCTTCATGAGCAAAGGAGATTTATGGAGTTTGGAGCAGAGGGTTCTAGAAAATGCTCCGATCACCTTCAGGCACCTTGCTAACTACATTGGTACAGGTATACTCCATTCTCTGCTCACTTCCAAAAGGATCAGATTTTGCTACAAAATGTCACTGTACCCTTTAGAATGAGCCCTGTGGCTTCTATCCCCACAGCAGGCTCCTGCCTAGATCCAGCTGCTGATGTTTTTATTCTGGTTCATGCGATGCATTGTTGTAAAAGTGATGAGGATTGGCAGAAGTGTTCACTAAAGACTTTGGATTAGATATGTTACATGCTCCTTCTTGAGGAAGGACACAGGGAAACCAGTGTTTCACATCAGATGTTCTGTCACATGCATAGAAGAGGCTGAGGTTTGATTCATTGGAAAGAAAAGGCTGAGACAGAGAGGGGAGAGACAGACAGAGAGAGAGAGAGAGAGAGAGAGAGAGAGAGAGAGAGAGAGAGAGAGAGAGAGAGATTAGGCTGCTCAACAGATAGGAAAGATGACTCTTAGAAATGTCAGCTAAAACATCAGGACTGTAATTGCACAAACCAGACAGACTGAACCGGAGGGAATGTGTATCTGTCTGCTCTCTCCTCTCCACTTCCAGCTTCCTGGGAGTTGATGTACAGCCAGGAGCCTGGGGAAGAGGACCTTTGATCTCATGCTGTTGGGTGCTCTAATGAGGAGCATGTTGCTCTGTCTGGGTTTCTTTGGGGTTTGCTCAGAAGTGTGCAAACAAGCCAAACCATGGCTACATCTTGGCTGGTTTAAAGCTGCCTCTTAGACCAACTGTGGGATAGAAAGGAAACCAGAGACCAGCTGCTGAAGGAGCAGCTGGCCTTACCCCTTTCTATTAGGGTCGGCTCTTACAACACTCCACACTGAGCCTGACCACACCCTCCCAAGGTGCCTTTCTTTCTTCAGTGAATTTCAAGGGCAACATTAGAAAGTCATTTAGGTACTTAACTCTATGCTTCCGAGCATCTGCTCTTGAGTCAACTACTTGATTTCCTTTAACCTCCATTCCCTCATCCTTAAAAAGGAGGTAATAATACTTCCCCACAGGGTCACTGTGAATATTTAAATAAGGTGACATGTGTATAACACTTAGAATGATAATACTGTATCAATTGCCCCTTATACATGTGAACTAGCATGTATCTGTCACTGCTATTTCATTTAAAGGTAGTATTTAACCATACAAAGTCCATACATAATTCAGTTCCTATGGAATTTTGTGCATGAGCACGCACACAGGGAGTGGCGTAGGCATGCACACATATGGTAGGTAAACGTGTCTTAAAGTGATTTCAGCATTTTCTAGAACCCTTTGCCCACTTTCCAGCTTTGATGAAAACCCCCTGGATAGGGCTGAGGTGTGGTCATGTACAGGCTTTAATCCTAGCACTCAGAAGGGAGAGGCAAGCAGATCTCTGTGAACTCCAGGCCAGCCTGGTCTACAGAGTGAGTTCCAGGCCATCCAAAGGTATGTAGTAAGATCCTATCTCAAAAATAAGCGAAGCTGGGCACAGTAGTGCTTGGATTTAATCCCCACACTCAGGAGGCAGAGGCAGGCGGATCTCTGTAAATCTGAGGCCAACCCAGTCCACATAGTGAGTTCCAGGACAGACATAGCTATATAGACAGACCCTGTCTCGAAACAGCAAACAAACAAGAAAAAAACCAATTACCCTTCTTTCATCACATTATAGTCTCTCTATCCTCAGAGACAGCCTCTGTTCTGAATTTAACATTTTATTATGATCAAGTTTTCTCTATTTTCACTGCCTACATATTCAACATATACTATAAACATGTACTTAAGTTTTTCAAATTTAATTTTAAAATCATCAAAGAACTGTACGTAATGAAGGAAAAAAACATTCACAGAAAATCCAGGATTCATAGCTTTCCAAGCAGAGGCAATTATCTTTTGTTTTGTTTGGTTTGGTTTGGTTTGGGTTTTTTGTTTTTGGTTTTGTTTTTCTGAGGCAGGGTTTCTCTGTGTAGTCCTGGTTGTCCTGGAACTCACTCTGTAGACCAGCCTGCTGCCAAAGTGCTGGGATTAAAGGCATGTGTGCCTCCACGCCCCTGACTGCATTTATCTTTTACATCAATGGACTTGACTGTTCCTACAGTAATCCTACACTGTCTTTGTCGTGATGTGACTGAGTGTGACTTAGGACAAGAACAGGAACAACGGCAGGTATTACAATCACAGGGGTGTTTTCTACAGGGAGTTTGGAGACCCTAGAGGAGCAGGAGCCTAGCTATCTTCAGAAGCACATACCAAAGAGAAACTCCACCCCCTCACAGGATGCTGTTTCCAAGTTGGCTGTGCCAGGACCTCCTTAGACCACTCCCCCACTGCACACACTAAGTGCCCACAGACAATGGAGTCCACGGAAAAGCCACTGCACACACTAAGTGCCCACAGACAATGGAGTCCACGGAAAAGCCACTGCACACACTAAGTGCCCACAGACAATAGAGTCCACGGAAAAGCCAAGGACTGCCATGACTTTGAGCCACTGCCACTTACTTCTTGGTGTAAATTGAAAATTCTACATAGAAAAGCTATCCTGAAGTTTTCTTTGTTTAATCTAAAAGTTTTTATTAGATTATGTGTGGTTTATAGAACCATATATATTACAGCATAGTTTTGATGAATGATCTCTAAGTGAACACACCTGTTCAACTTTATTCAGAGTAATAGATGAAATATAAAATCAATTCCAGCAAAGTCTGCAATCTTTCCTTCCACCATGTATTCCGGGGATGGAACTCATGTTCAGGCTGTCAAGGCTTTCCCCCACTGACCCATCCCACCAGCCCTAGCCCTGTTGTATAGTTGTGTATGACAGGGAAGAAGACATTTTTTTTTTAACTGGGGGATAATAGAGTCCTCTAGGATCCACCTGCCACAGCTGGTCTGCATGACTGGTCTCTGGTATATCATCTCCTATGGGATCAGCAGCAAAATTGTCCCTGGTGAGAGAACCTGTCTTGTGAAACCCTTGGACGTTTCCCCTTCCCATCATTGCTACTCTACTAAATGAGCCTGCCAGAGAACCTTGTGTAACTGGGTAGAAAGGATCACTGGTTTTCAAAGAACCAGGCACTTCTATCCATGGATGATTCAGACAAGTCTGTGCCCTTTAGTGAGGGGCCAGTCACCAATTTGTAATTTTGTTGGTTTTTCCCTATTTTATTTTGGTTTTCTAAGTTTTACTCTTAAATTTTTAGTTTTTCTATCTGCTTCAGTGATAGAGGTTGAGAAGTTTCTATAACATGTTTGTTTGTTTTGAGACCAGGTCTGAGGCAACTAATGCTGGCCTGAAACTCCTGACCCCTTCTGCCTCTACCTCAAGCACTGGGATGTTATTTGTAATTTCCTGGGTTAGGATCTTGAGTGTTTTTCTGTCTTGTATTCTTTTCTTTTTATTTTGTGTGCACTGGTGTTTTGCCTGCGTGTATGTCTGTGGGGGATGTCAGATCTTGGAGTTACAGACAGTTGTTAACTACCCTGTGGGTGCTAGGAATTGAACCCAAATCCTCTGGAAGAACAGACAATGCTCTGAACCTCTGAGCCATCTCTCTAGCCCCCTGTCTTGCTTTCTAATGCACTGAAGATATAAATCCATTGCAAAGGTTACTTAGGTTGTTTTTCACTTACTTATTTCAAATTTTGTATATACATATTTTATAAATATATCACATACATAAATTATATATGTTATATAACCTAATATATAATATGAGAGGGAGAGAGGGGGGTTCTTGCTTTGTAATTTCAATCTTCTTAGCTGCCTTACAACTTGCTATATACACTAAGCTGACCTCTGCCTTTTGAGTGCTGGGATTAAGAGCCCGTGCGATAATTCCTGACTGTTCTTCACATCTAATTTTTTGTATTTATTGCACGAGTATGGAGACAAGAAAACAACTTCTGGGGGTCAGTTCTCTCCTTCTGTTCTGTGGGTCCTAGGGATCAGACAGTTTGTCAGTTTTGGTGGCTGTTGCCTTTACCAGCTGAGTCATCTAGTCAGCCCCTTTCTCACATTATTAGAGGGACATTTTTAGATCAATATTAGGTCACAGCAAATCTCAGAACATAGCATGGAGGTTTTTCATATGCACCCCAACCCTGCACACACCCAGATTCTGCAGCTAACACCTCCATTACATGAATGAGCACTGGTCATAGTCATCTACAATTCAGTCGAAATTAGGGTTTACCTGTGTGCTGATGATCTGTTTGTATTTTCTTATTTTAGTCTAAATACCATCTAATTTCCCTTTGTAGTTGTGTTGTTTCTAGTCTAGTTCTGATTCTCCAACCATATAGGAATTTTTTTATCTTTCTGCTATTAATATTTGAGTTGATTTCTCAAGTGGTCCATAGGATACCAGTCTTTATTTGTCAAGACTTGTTTTGTGACACATGGTCAGCATTTTAAATGTTCTAGTGTAGTCTCTTTTTAAATAGAGCAATGGCTGTATTTTATTTTGGAGCTTGGGCAGGCATTCTGTCTCAGAAGTCCTGGAACTCGTTGGTGCTGGCTGCTTTGGTGAACTTGAGCTCAATGAAGCGCATCTGGCTCAGAGACCTCCACTCTTCACTGTGAGGAGTGGGTGCAGTGCAAGGCATCCACTGCGTGCTTCTCAGGTGGTTGCTCTTACAGATGTGCTTGAGACAAGGCCCACTGCATCTTCATCTGTCGCCGTATCACTCAACCCACTCCATGAGACAGGTTCTACATTTATACACAGAGTTTCAGTGAGGGATATTTCTTGTCACTGTGGTGCTCTCAGTGGCTCCTTCCAGAGTCCTGAGGAGTCCAAAGTGACTCTCACAGGGTATCACGTCAGCTTCTTCTGGATAGTTTCTTCCACCAACACTTTCTTCTTTGGAAAGGCATGTTGATGGTTCTGGGAGGCACTCCTGGTCTGAATGCCCACCATCCTGCTGAATGAAAAAAAAGGGGGGTGGGCATGTATGCTCCTAAACAAATGCATATCCTCTAATTGCTGCATAAAGGAGTCTAGGCATATCCATCAGAACACCGTTGTAAATTGTTGCTCACCTCTATAGTCTCTGGTCACTTTTGTCTGACAACTTCGAGTTAAGATTTTTCATCATCTCTAACATATTATGGTGAGTTTGACAATTTCTTCTGATAGCTTTGTTTTCTGTTTGAAGAGGTTGCATAAAAGTAAAAAGCAGCTTTACTTCCCTGGTGACCTGTGACTTTTATAATGATGGAATGGCTACATTTTGAGATCTGTTAAAGCCTATTTTTTTATTGTGGTAAAATATAAATAACATAAAATATCCACTTTAATCATTTTTAATAATTTATTTTATTTCATGTACATTGGTGTTTTGCCTGCATGTATGTCTGCATGGAGGTGTCAGATTCCCTAGAACTGAAATTACAGACAGTTGTAAGCTGCCATGTGGGTGCTGGGAATTGAACCAGTGTCCTCTGGAAGAGCACAGTCAGTGCTCTTAACTGCTGAGCCATCTCCCAGTCCCCCACTTTAATAATATTAAATGAAAAGTTCAGTGTGATATTAGTACACTCTCACTATTGTCAGCTGCCATCTCTATCTGCCTGGACATTTTTTTTATTTCTTTCTAAAGTGACATTTTATATCCATTAAAAAGGAACTTCTCATTTTTTTCAAACTTCAGACCCTACTAATGTGGGACAGGGCAGGGTATGTGCTGGGGATCGAACCCAGGATTTGAACATTGTGCAAAACACATGTTTTACTGCTGAGTCTAAACCCTAGCCCCTATCTTAGCTATTTAAAGTCAATTTAATATTAATATAGCAGTGTAATCTTACTTGGCATCTTTTCCCATTATCTCACTGCTAACCATTTTACATCATTATGACATATAATAGCATGCAACTAAAAATCTTAATCCAGTCTAGCACTTCCAATTGTGTGCACATAAGTGTGTGGTTGCATGGATATGAGCACTCATTTGGCAGTGGTGGTACACATGTGTGGGTGAAGTCAGCTGGTATCATTCTTCAAATGCTCCCCACCGTAGGGTTTTTAATCATTTTTTGTCATTTTGTTTATTTTGGATTTGCTGTTGTTGTTTGTTGTTTTTAGACAAGATCTCACTATGTAGTTTTTGCTGCCCTAAAACTAAATACATAGATTAGGATGTCCTCAAATGCTAGGAATAAAGGTGTGTGCAATTACATTCAGCCTGATGTTCAGATTGTTGTCTCTCTCTTAGCCTGGCTTTCAACTAGCAAGCTGGTTGGCCAGTCTCATAGACCTGCCTGCTCTGCCTCCCAGCACTGGGATTATAAATCTGTGCTACCATTCCTGGCTTTTTAAAAGTGAGTTCAGGGTTTAAACTCAGGTCCTCATTCTTCCATGGCAAGCACTTTCCCAACAGAGCTATCACACCATCTCCAATTTCAAACTGTTTTTTGTTTGTTTATCAAGACATGGTTTCTCTGTAGCTTTGGAGGCTGTCCTGGAACTTTCTCTGTAGACCAGGCTGGACTCGAACTCACAGAGATCCACCTGCCTCTATCTCTTGAGTGCTGGAATTAAAGGTGTGTGCCACCACTACCCGGCTCCAATTTCAAACCTTTACCTGATGATTTTAGTCCATTTAGATGAGATTCATTGAGTGTCCTGATAGTTTTTAGATCTGGGAAACAAACTCTTGAAAGAACTGAAAAGTAGAGGCCACGTTTCTGATAGATTTTGGGCTGTCTCTGTCTTTGCCAGTGTGAAATGTAGGTGTACAAATACAGTTAGTTGACTTTGGCTTCACTCCTCCTGCCCACTCAATAATTTGTAAACATCTTGTCCCAGGCTTCTTCCTATTGAGAACATATACAGATTTCTTTTCAATCCTAAACTGATTGATAAAACATTTGCTTATATCACATAATATAAGATGCTGCAATTAAGCTATAGAAAGTGTTTCCTGCTTTGGGGGCACATTCCCCATGAAGGGATATTCCCTTAGCCTAGAGGCAGGATTGAGGGCCTAGTCTTTATTCCAAATGACTTGACAGACTTTGTTATTCCTTCCTGGAAGGCATCACCCTCCCTGTGGAGTGGGGGGGGGAATAAGATGGGATGGGTTGGGGGACATGGGAGGGAGGGAGAGGGAACTGGGATCGATATGTAAAATAAGAAATAATAATAATAAAAAGAATGTTCTTCCGTCAATGTCCACAGGCAAAGTATTACACTTCTGCTTACTTTTTGCTTTTGTTAGGGGATAGTGTCCTTGATCACAATTCTATGTAAAGTAAGAAGAGTTTTCCATAGATACCACTTCAAAAGAAATCAAATGCTTTAAGGGTCTGAATATAGAAGGACATTTTCAATCAAAGAACCCTTGAATATATCCCAAATAAATGACAAGTTAGTGTTCAAAACAAAGCTACATTTAAAAAAAAAGAAAGGGTTCCCTGACATAATTTTGCACCATGTATTTGAAAAGCTATTTTAAACTTTAAACAGATTTTTTTTTTATGGCCAGTTGGTAATGGTGCACACCTTTAATCCCTCGGGAGGCAGAGGCAGGTGGATCTCTGAGTTCAAGGCCAGCCTGGTCTACAGAGTGAGTTCCAGGATAGCCAAAACTACACAGAGAAACCCTGTCTTGGAAAATCAAGAAAAATGTTTTTATAATTTATTACTTTTATGTATTAATTTAAAGAGAAAGAATAAGTGAAATATATTAGATCATTGCTCTCCACATTTAGAGTTAAACTCTTCCAAATGACTTTAAATATTCATACTTCAGGACTGCCCTGTCCTCTATGGTGCCAAAGTCTGTACTGCAATGCTTTCTGGCAAGAGTGTTCCATCTTGTCTCCTGGAGTTTGTAAAGTGTGAACAAGCAATAAGAGTTACATCAAAAGAGCTTCCTAGTCACATGTGCTTGCAGAAAACATCATAGACTCAGAGATGCTGAAATGGAAATAAAGTATGTCTTAGAATGAATGAAATACGGTATTTTTCACAACTAAAAACTTATCAGGTTCAGCCAGACATAGGGGGCAAACACCTTTAATCCCAGCACTGGAGAGGCAGAGGCAGGTGGATCTCTGAGTTCAAGGCCAGCCTGGTCTACAGAATGAGTTCTAGAATAGCCAGGATTATACAGAGAAACCCTGGCTCAGAAAAAAAAAAAAAAAAAAGCTCTGCCAGGTTCTTTTCCAAAGTTTCTATAGTGTTCTGTCTTCCTAATTGTAAAATACTCTCAGTCTTTTTGGTTGCTAAGTTCAGCTGCTAACTCCAAGCACACTACATGAGCCTCCAGGATCTGCTCCCACAGTTACCATCAGATTTTCAATTCTCTTCTTCACTTTGGTCCCTTGGGGGTGTTTTCTTCCTAGCAGGTTCAACTACACATCTGAATGAAGACTTTAGAGTTTAGTAAAGCATTATTCTTTGCTATAATACTGGATGTAAAAGTCCATCTCATTACTATATGTTATAAAGTTTCCATTTTAAGAAGTAAAAAAAATTAATACGCATAACTGTTAAAGGGATTTTCTAAATTTACACCATACTAAGTGGTAGGCAGAGCCAAGGTTCAATGGAGACCAGTTGTCTCCAACCCCATGCTTTCAGCCCAGAGCAGTTTGTTAAAACCCTCACTACTTTCAACTCTCCAATATTCCAGCACTCTTCTGTATGCTTCTAATTAGATGAATTATTAAACTGGGGGTGGGGATTCAACAGGATTTCTCTGTGTAGCCCTGGCTGCCCTGGAACTCTCTTTGTAGACCAGGCTGTCCTCAAACTCACAGAGATCTGTCTGCCTCTGTCTCCTGTGGGCTGGGATCACAGGTGTGCACCACCACCACCTGTTGAATTATGAAATTCTTATCTCAGACAAAAGATTTGAGTTGACCTGTCCTTTACACAGTGAAATTTTGATGAATTTCTGAATATTATATTTATAAAACAACAATAACTACTTTCTAGGCTTGGACACCATTGTACGAGGGCATCTTGTCTACCCTCTTGCTCCAAGAAGAATCCTCCACCAGAGTCTTTCTCTTGATGGCCCTCTTGAAATCTAAGGTGCTATAGAAAACAAACTGAATTCTTTTAGTCAGATTCCTCAACTTAGTAAGTCTCATGGCCATGATTTTCTTCCCTAATTCTGAACCCACTCACTCCTTTTGCACTTCAGCCACTCCTGTTCATAGGAGAGGCAAAAGAGCTTTCTCTGTCCCTTTAAATAGCACTGGCCCTTTCTCTTCTCTAGCCATAGCCCCTGTGGAATTACCCAGATCCTGTAAGCTCCCCCAACCCTTTCTGCTTTTTGACCACAAATTTGTTTTCTTGGCTGTAACTCCCAGTGAGTTATTTCCCATTCATGATACTGACATACAGGAGCCAGATAAAGAGCTATATAAATGCTAAGTAATCAGAGCCAGTGTGGTTTGAGATACAGGTTAACTCAGGCTTCTGTACTGTGGGATTGGCCTCCTGATGACATTCAGGATGAAGATTATCAGCTACAGATTTCTTTTCTCTCCCCAACAGGATATTGTAATGAGTGCAAATATTCTATCAAGAGCTTTCAAGAGAATGTGATAGCATCTGGTGGTCTCTCTGTTCTTTTATATAGCACATATATAAAGCATTTAGGTATATTATTATACAGTAGTAAACTTTCAGAGTGTGGCTACCTCAGGATCTCTGAACAAATTCTGTTACTTGGTTTTGATGTGAAGGTAAAGAAGAGGAGGACTGAAGTCCTCTTATGATGGGATGGATGGGCACATCCATAATACAGACATTGGTAAGAGAAATCCACGTAAAAATGTTAAAAATTTTTTTGACTACCCCATGCCAAGTGAACAACCATATGAATTTTTTCATTGACAAATTAAACCCCATTGTTCTGACAATTGAATAAATGCAGTCATCATCAAAGGACACATTTTCAACAATTATGTAGAACAGGTAACCAGGGAGCAGTCCATTCTCAGTGTCACTGTGAGATATGTGACAACATCGTATCTTATGAAATATAAAATCTCCAATAATTAATTTCTTAGTATTCAAGAGGAAGCACAATAAAAATGCATAAAAACATATATGTGTAACCTTTAACCCATGGACGAGGACACACACACACACACCCCTTCCTTAACCCCTTCCTGGATACCTCTACACAGCTGTTTCTAATACATTGTCACTTCAGGCTGGAGCCAACGAAGCAAGCTCCCTTCTCTCTTTCCCCCTCACTCCCGTTTGCTTGTCTCCTCTCTTCCCTAGAGAGTAGACAGATCAACTGCTGTGTCTCCTCCCACTAACCTTGTGTCTGAAGAGCCTCTGCGGCCCCTATGATTTTGGTAGAGCTCCAGCTGCTCAGCTTCCAGACTTCTCTTCCTGGCTCTCTGAGACAAGTGCTTGCTCAGATATGTGCACTCTCATTGCCACACCTCCCCTGAGCTCTGAGCTGCGGCACCTTTACCCAAGCTGGGGCACAAGTCTGACCCCACTCACTCTTGCACCAGTTCAGAGCAGTGTGTAAGAGAGCTGCCATCTTATGCAGCCCCGCCTCAGCTCCCATACCTTCCCTTCCCAGTCTGGTTACTTTCAGTATGGGTCCTGAGTGCATATTATAACACCCTGAAAGAATGGGGTGAGCTCTCCACATTCAGGGACCTGTTCCACTTCCTCCCGGTTTTCCCTCCTCCAGACCCTGTGATGCCCTCTTCCTGATTGCATTGATTGACGCCCTGGCTAGAGTAGCTGCTCAGCCTTAGTATTTCTCCTACCTATTTTCTTAATTGATTTGATGTGTTAGGCATGAGGTATGCTGCTATAAGGGTATTTTCTCGGAGGCAGGAGAGTTGGAGGCCTTGCTCCTTTTTCCTTCCCTTCCTAAATAGACTAGTATTTCAACCTGACAGCTCCTAGCCACTTCTCTGACTATGGAGTTTGAGTGTTTATTTTCCTGATGTTTTTATTCCAGAGTCTTTGCCAGGGTCATGTTGTTGAAAACAGCAAATGACAGCAGCCCCTGACCCTACTGCTGGATTCAACACATTTTACAGGTACAGCTGTAGTCAGGGAATTATAGACGCCAAAGGCAAAAAATAAAGATCTCTCAAGAGGTCATCTTAGACATGCCCTGTCTCCAGTCTAGCACCCATCTATATCTGCTTGAATACATTAGGAAAACATCTAGTATTCAAAATGTCATAAAAGGAAAAGGACATGGCATTCTTCAACCCTATTCCATTACCCAGCAGCCCACACTGATCACACATGGACTCACAACCTCTCTGGATATCAAGCCTCCCCCACTTACTTAGCTTCCAGAAATAGACTTTGATGACTATAACATGCTGTATATTTTTCTTATTCTTTCTTTTATGTTTTAAGATTTATTTTTAATTGGTGTATATGAGAGAATGACTATGTGTGTATGCAAGTGTGTGTGTGTGTGTGTGTGTGTGTGTGTGTGTGTGTGTGTGTGCCTTCAGCAGTTGTCTTCAGGAGTTGTCAGATGGCCCAGAACTGGAGTTTCAAGCAGTTGTGGGTTGTCTAATGAGAATGCTGGGAACTGAACTCAGGTCCTCTTCAAGAGCAGCAAGTACACTATGCTAAGCCAGCTCTCTACCTCTCTATACTTTTTTTTTTTTTTAAGGAAGTCAAAGGTTGGAAAATAACCCAGAGAAATTATGCCTTGCGGTCATTCATGATAGAACAATTCAGTCTTCAACACAACTTTGCTGTCTTCAAAGATGAGAGTAGTTTTCAGATGCAGTGAGATGCTAACTATGGACATGGAAACCTTCCCTGGCCTCTCCTGTGAAACAAGTTCTCAAGTCTGGAGTAATCTTACCCACACACTTGAATGCTTTGTGTTTCATGTGTATCATCTCTTCCTCTGGCTAAGCCTCATAGTGCCCTGATGCCATTTAATAGCCTGTATCTGTGATAGCTTGATACTGTTATAGGACCCTCACAAGAGTCTTAGGGCATCCATCCTGATTTTTTGTTTGTTTGTTGGGCTTTTGTTTTGGTTTTGTTTTGGTTTTCCGAGACAGGGTTTCTCCCATGTAGCTTTGGAGCCCGTCCTGGAACTAGCTCTTGTAGACCAGGCTGGTCTCAAACTCACAGAGATACACCTGCCTCTACCTCCCAAGTCCTGGAATTAAAGGTGTATGCCACCACTGCCCTGCTGTGTTTTTTTAATATATTGCTTTTATTAATTATGTATATGTGTACATGTCTGTGTGGAGATATGTGCACACGAGTACATGTACCCTTGGAGACTGACTAGAGACACTGGCTTTCTGGAGCTGGAGTTACAGACTGTTGTAAGCCAACTGATATGGGTGCTGAGACTCAAACTTGAGTCTTCTGAAAGGGCAGACAAATGCTTTTAACCATTGAGCTATCCCCCCCCTCCCCCGCTTCTTATGCTGGAGTTTGAATCCAAAGGCCAAGAAGGGTCATCCAACATTAACTGACTATTTGTTTGTTTGTTTGTTTGTTTTTCAAGACACGGTCTCTCTGTGTGACCCTGGCTTCCTGAAACTTGCTCTGCAGAGCATACTAGTTCAAACTCTAGAGATCCTCTAGCCTCTGCCCCCCCAAGTTCTGCCCCCCCCCAAGTGCTGGGACTAGCTAAACCCAGCTAACTATTTGAGAGAAGGTCTCACTCTGTATCCTAAATTGACCTTGAAATTCTGATGACCCTCCTGCCTCAGCCTCCCAAGTACTGGGATTATAGGCATGCGCTACCACACCTAGAGAGTCATTAGCATTTATATGAAATGATAAAGGCATATTATATTCCATTATCTTTTTAAAAGGATGTGTTAGTGAAGGATAATCTGAGATGTGATGCACTCCAAAATGTTCACTCTTCCAACACAGCAGAAGGTTACTTACTCCTCCACAGGGAAAGACCTAATAAATAGATGGTTCCAGTCTCCTAGGTGGCTCCCATTTACATGTGATCCAGCCACACTGAATCTTCCCATCTTTTGTCTGTCCTGTTCTCTAGGGCCTCTGAGTCTGCATCATCATGACAGAGGAAGAACAGAGGAGGCATGGGAGGAGGCCAAGACACATTCCTTAAACTTTTGGCCAGCAAGCATGTGTTCCATTGACTAGAATTCGCTCATGTGGCCACAACAAACTGCAGAGAGTGCTGGGAAATGTAGTCCCGCTATGGGTCTGCAAGAAGAGCAGTCAGAGTTGAGAGTAGTAGGGGCTCTAGGAACCAAGATGGAAAATCTTCAATGAGTACCACTAAGGACATACAGGGCATACTTGTGAGAGTAGCTGTCGTTTCTTTAAAAAGGAAGTGATTTCTCCATAAAGGGACCTTTTCTGGATGGCTTGTGCTGACAGAATACAGAATAGGAAGGGCGAAAAAAGGGGGGGCTTATTAAAAAAGAAATAATAATAAAAAAACAGAAGCAAAGGGAAGGCATTGTTGTCTGTCCTAGAAGGATGACACATCTCCTATCACCAGAGTCCTGAAATTTTCCCAAGTGGGACTGTGTAATAGAAATGTCTCTGAAATTCTGGGAGTTTAGATGTGGACACAGTCCTTTTGCTAATAAAAAACAAATCCAGTAAAATCTTCCATGGGGTGCAGAAGCCAATAAAGTTCACGACAGCAAAATTGCTCAGTCCCCTACCCTAAATATAATGAACATAGTTCACATCGAATTAACTGAAAATTTTGGGTTAATTTTTTTTTTTTTTAAGTGCCTCATTCTGCTGTGATAGGAAGACACATCTGGTGAGGTCATCACAAGAAGAGATTGACTATTTACAAAAAAGAAGAAAAAACCACCTCCCTTCACAGGGCTGGTCAAAGCTTCCACAACTCGATGGTTCCTGTTACCTATGTTCTCGGCCTCTATTAAAAATAAAAGGACTTGAAAGATTTTGATGATTCCTCCTGGAAGGCATCACCTTCCCTGTGGAGTAGGGGGGGTATGTGATGGGAGGGGGCATGGGAGGGAGAGGGAACTGGGATCAATACGTAAAATAAGAAAAAATAATAAATATATATAAAAAAAATAAAAGGGCACTCCATTCACCCCCAGATGTCTCGTTCTGTAGCGAAACTCTTCGCGCCATTGCTGTCTGTGTGCAATGAACATTTTCCTGTCTCTGGACTTTTGTTTTAAACACACACACACACACACACACACACACCGCCGCTGCCCCATTTCTTGGGACCAGGTGGAGCGCATGCCGGAAAAACAAAAAGCGGGAAGTGGGGTAAAGGTCCGTCAAATTCCAAGAAAAGCGCCGCTAAGCTTTCCTAAGTGAATGAAAAGGATTTGGGTAAGAATCATTGTCGACCTTCGAGGGCTGAAATTAGTCAACACTTCCTTTAGTGCCGTAATGTTGAAAGATTCCTGTGAACACCCTTTGCCGCGAGCAGCTTCGAGGTTAACAACCCTGCAATGTGCAGTCTGGGAAGGCTGCGGGAGTCAGTAATCCCTCAGTTCTCTCTCACCCTTCTTTTTCCGAAAATAAACGCGAAATCGGGATCTCAAGGCAATGAAAGTCTGGGGGACTGCGTCGTCCCTGAGATTAGACACCAGCGGCTCAGCTCGCGGCTGCCCCGGTTCCCCTGCCACCGCCTGCCTCGCGGCCCCGAAGTCTGGAGAGCGGCCTCTCCTCGGAAAAGAAACTACTTTGGTGCAATGGATCCCCGGGACGCGACTGCGGGAAGAAGGCTCTAACAGGGCCTCAAAGGGGACCTATATCTGGGGAGTGCGACAAGGTGCTGGGCTTAGCCCCACTGCGGCGCCAACGACACAAGTTCCGCTAGGAATATTGCAAAATACGAGTTAGTTCATCTCCAGCCCCCGATTTTTTTTTCTTTTAAAATATATCTCCTTCAAAAAAAAACAAAGACGTGCACAGGCTGGCGTCACCGGGTTTGGAAATTGAGGTTCGTGACTGACTCAAGTTGAGAAAATAAGGGTTGCCTATCCTAGGTTGGGGTCGCGAGGACCTCTGTTTGAGCTCTGTGCAGTCCCTCCTGGGCTTCCTCCGAGACAGACAAGCTCTCCAAGTTTGAGGAAGCTTCCCAAAAGGGACTGAACGCATGATTCCTGTGCTTCTGTCCAAGAATCCGGCTGGCTTTCACCGGTCCCACGCACGCACGCACGGACGCAGCTAAACGAAGAGCTGCCATTCCCTTGCTCAGAGGCCCTCGATCGGAGCAAGAACCGGAAACTGCTGGGGAGTTAAGAAGGCAATATTCAATATTCTTAAACTCAATATAACTAGTCTCTACAGTGAGATGCGAGCAGGGTTATGATTCCTGTGCTCCCCCGAATGTGTCCGGGAAGACTTGCAAAGGGACTCTCTCCACGCCACACACACACTTCTGCAACTTTTGATGGCTGTGCTACCGAGTAAAGATTGAGGAAATTGTGGTGAAGAAGGGGGTTCCTGGACACCCTAAGTGTTTGTAACCAAGGTAGATGTTGAAGTTATTGCAATGCCTTGTACACTCAAATAGTGTGAACATCATTCTCCAGGCTTCACTCTTGTAGGGATGAGGCACAGCCTCAAGGTTCTCCCTGGGGAGTGGGGTGCTGGGGGAGGATGTGGAGAGACACAACAACACTCCATTGTTTTTAGAAACATTCCCCACACTTCTTCACTCTTTGGATTATTTGAATAATTCACTAAAAAAGCAAATTGTAAATATTTGGAAAACAGTTATTGCCTGATAAGAGGGAGGGAGAGAAGAAGGGACACACACATGGACTGGGTCCTCTACATTTTTTTCTGATACAAAAAAAAAAAAAACAAAAAAAACGAGTTTGCCTTCATGGGCATCAGTTTCTAGACATACATTGCTTGTGTTGTGTTAAAATGTATAGAATTAATTCAAGTTATCAAAATATATGCATATATTTATATGTGTGTATATACATGTGTTTGCAAAACATTGCTTTACCCATCAGTGTATTCAACCAACCATGACTCACAGGCATGCATTTTTTAAAAAATGCATCTGTACCAAATATGAATAATCATTTTTCTTGTTATATCTAAATTATACAGTGTGACAACTATTTACAATGCATTAGATGCAATTAGGTTACTGTGAGTAGCCTAGAGATGATTTAAAGACTGCAGGAGGATGTACTTGCACTTTTTACATATCAGGTACGTATTGTATGTGTATATATTATATATATGTATGCATATACATATATATAATTTTTGAGGAATTTGTTCTGCCTTTTAAAAAAAATCTTCACATACATGCCCATACATACATATACATAAAGAGGGAGTATGAATATAAGTTTTCTCCTTGTGTGAATAAAAAATGTATTTCTTGGCTGGGAATAACATTTTTCACTCTAGGTTTGTCTGTTTCTCCCAGAATGATGGAAACTGGCTAGGATAGCTATCTCCACATAGTCTTTAAGATGAACACACACTTATAAACATAGTGTCACCCCACAGAACCTTTAAGTGAAAACCTGATGTGGCAGATTCAGGGCACAGAGCAGAATATCTGAAACACACTGTGAGGGTTCAGAGATTAAAGAATCAACCCTATGAAGCCAGTGTGGGGACTGAGGGGGTGTTTCAGGTACCTTGCAAAGAGCCCCCTTCCTCAATAACTAGAGCTCAGAGGGCTAGACCCAGAGAAGATGAAGAGAGCAGGAAAGTTGATCTTTGGAAGAGAAAGGATCTGTCTGGGCTGTCTTCTTCCTGGGATGAATCAATCATACTTCACAAACACATTTAAGGGTAGGGCTAGGCTATGCAAAGTAGTGAGTCCAGTTTTCTAACCGATAACCTTTGGAAGAAAAAATTCACCTCCTTTTATGATCCCAGTGTTATATTTGAGGCACAAAACACTCTGAAGATGAAAATTTAATGTTGAAAATGTGCAGACCTCCTGCAATGCAACAAGTTTAAAAGTATAATTGAAAAATATTCAATTGTATGTGGGTATTGTCACTGTCCGTGCCGGCTTAGTGCATGACCATCCCGTTTTTGTATGTATTATTTGCAGCAAATGAACACACACAGCTTCATAGAAGTTAATACTAAGATTCCCACTATCTGAATAATTTACTTTCCTCCTTTCTCTGTATGCCAGCCAAGATACAACCAATTTTTCAGAAGCCAGCCTGACTCTCTCCCTTTCAGCTGCTACCCCTCTTCTGATCCAGGGGTCCTCTCAGCTTTCCTGAAAAAAATCTTTGTTGCTGTGTGATTATTATTTAAACACTCTTTGTTCATGACTAGACACAGGAAAAGAATATGCCGTGATTTGCTTTTTCATTACTTTCTTTATCAGCCATCAGACAGGGAGAAGGCCTGGAAAAGTGATCCTTAATCTTGGCAGTGAATGTGGCTAACAGAAATGGTGAGTGGTAATAGCCACAGAGGGGAGAGAGATGGGGAGCAAAGAACACATAATCAAAATCAATGAAGATGTCATGAAAACATGTTAGCTTATGCATTATTAAAAACTTTAATAATTTTTAAAAGTTACGGAAATTCCTGGAGATTTTGAGACCTTAGCTCCCCAACACTTCCATTTCTGCTCACACAGGACCCTATGGATGTACTGTGCTCTCACACAGGACCCTATGGATGTACTGCGCAGTACAGAAAGCCAGCGTCCACCACACCCCCACAGAGCCCAAGGACTCCACTGGAGTCGTCCTACCGCACAAATTAATATGCATGCCCAATTATAGGTGCCCAGAGCGCACACCAGTGTGTCGATGAGGATTGTGCTGGGACTTGTCTCATTTAATTCGCTCAGGTTCGGGGAAAGAGCTGCAGGGCACTTATCCTGCCTCAGCCACTTATTCTGTGTGGAAGCTGCTCTCTGCAAGCTTAAGCTTGGTTAGCCTTGGTGAAGCAAAATGCTAAAAAAAAAAATTGTCACGTATAAAAATAAAAACAAATAGCATATTTAAGCGAACTACCGAATTCTGCGAGTCCTGGGAGCTAGCTAGCCTAAGAGACAGACCACATCTATGCTTGCGGGATCCCCACCTTGGCGACTCTTCTGATGGAGTGGGCTCATCCCCCAGGCCTCAGAAGTGATCAACCCCCCCCAATATTCGAGCATAAAAATTGCCCCAAAGAACAGTGCCAACTTCAAATTTTTCAAATTTGGTGAAATGGCAAATAGCTGTCATGACCGCTAAGTGAAAAGCAAACGAAGAATTGTGTGCTTGGGAAATTGCTCGATCCACTCCACCCTGATGCCTTTGTTCCCTCTTAAAAAAATAATACTAAAAGTCATCCCTGCACGTACATACGACAGAATACTATTTCCACTTAATAGCTGATTGTATCAGAAAAATAAACACAGAGATGGATTATCAAAGGTCACTGTGCCAAACCGTATCTTTAACCCACAGAACCACCAACATCTCTCTCTCAACCTCAGCGTGATCTTAAAGACTTTAATTTTTTAAAGTTACACATGGCTATGCTGTCATAATCAAGGAAAATATCATGCTTAAAAATAATTAAAAGGTCACCTAATTTTATGGATGTGTATCTGAGGGCACATATCTTATGTTAATGGTTATATGACGTTCTCTTTAACACCTAACAAAGCTTAAATTGAAAATACTTACTTTAGAAATGATGGGCCTTTAGTAGATGAGTCAGAAATAAATCTGTATTATTTTTTGCAGGAAAGTTATTAATAAATCATGCACTGTAAAGAGAACCACAGGTGTTTTACATCACAAATATAGATGATAGTAAAAAGTTTTTACAGTAGGAAAGGAGTTGAACAAAGTCTCTCCTCATTATGTCTAAGAATTATATCTCAGCACATTGTCAAAGAACTATGTCTACAAATTACATCTCTTTTTAGCATTGCCTATTGGCTCAGATGAGGGAGAGATGGTTACCTTTGGGAAGAACAGGGTCTTCCCCCAGCCCACATCTTAGCCATGTTCCCTTTTTGCATCCCTCATGATGATGAGTCACAAATGTTTCCATGGTACACATGTGTCTTACATACCTTCTATAGCCCATATTCCTCAACATAGACACTATCCAAAACCCAGAACTCAACAATCATGCTCCCTAGAAAGTCTGAACATCATCAAGTTCCAGAACCTTGAGGTGGTTTCTCTGCCTTGAAAGATCATATCTCATCTGAGGTAAGCTTTTTCTTGGCTACAAAAGTCGGGGGTAGAAGTCTCTGGGGATGGTTCTATTCTCCTTTCTAGTTCCCCAGATTCTGTTTCAGTTCTTTCACAAGTACAGGGAGGCAGCCAGAAGAAAAATGTTCCTATAACTCCCTTAAAGAAGGGAGTTTGTCTAAGAGGAAGGCAGTGAGGGAGGAATAATCTAACAGGCCCTCCCCCGAAGGAAACTAGAGTGTCCTCCTCCAGTCACTAAAAATCACCAAATTATATCTCACATTCTATCTTTCCATTAATCATTTCCAGCAGAATCTTGTCCCAAATATCCAGACATGCAATCTCTTTTCTATCTTTCTGCTTCATGAACCCTAACAAAAGTTGGTCATTTTGGCAGAAATGGGTCCACCAACCCTTCAACTAAGCCTTGAGGTCCCCCTTTATTTAGATATTAAAAAAGGATTAGCTGTTCTTTTGATGAGGCATCTTTTAAAGGTTAATTTCTTTCACTGTGTTCAGTGATGTCAGATCATGATATGCTTTTTCTACAGTTACTGAAGGTGTCTAATTATAGAGAGAGTTGAGCTGTGGCCCATTTAATTTAAATCCCCCTTTTCCTCACAATTAAATATACAAACTCTCTCCACTGTGCCAGATCTCCTAGGACCCTACCAATCTCTAGTTCCCACATCATGCTTATAATGTTCATAGAACCCATTGCCCTGCCCTTAGCAAAAATGCCTAGCCCACACCTCTTATACTTAATCATTCTTTGAAGCAGGTTGAACAGTCTACCTTGACCCAGAAGAATGTTGCACTAGGGCCTACAATTCCTCCCTACTCTTGAGAAAACAACTTTATTGTCCATATTTCTTTTTTAAAGTAACTGGAAATATTTTCTTTTTTTAAAGTGGCTGGTCTGCCTCCCTTTTGGGAGTCCCAAACCTAAACTTTAAAAGATGGAGGAAATGATCGAGAGTGATAAATACCTTTTCCAGGCATTCAGTTTGTTGGCTTTCTGACCAAAAGGGGCCTTTGTTAGATCTCCACAAGGAAGTTAAATCCAGCCCCCAGAAAACACTCCTCCACCTCTTCCCCAACCCCCTCAGTTCTCTTGTCTAACTTGAAAATGAACTTGGACTTCCCTCTCAGACAGGCCCTAAAACCAGGAGAGATTTTATTTGTCTGTTTCTGAGGGGCTTCGTAAGGGGAGGAGGTGTTGAGGGAGGCAAAGGGCCCTTTCCTGAAGCATAGGGCAGAGTGGGAGGAGACACGTTGGCAATTTCTTTAGCTCCACATTAATTCTTTGAACCTTTGAATGTTTTTCTGGGTGACAGACTGAGATGCTGACAAGAAAAAGGGAGTGTGTGGGGTGAGGATTGGGAAAGGGCTGGGAAAAAGAAAAGATGAGGTGGTTTAGAGACAGGCTCTATGATGAGCTTGCTGGAGTTAGGAGGTTGACAAACTGAGGAAGAACCAAAGATAGCATTGAAGGTGGCTTCTAGAAAGCTCACCAAGAAGGGGACACCTGGCTTGTCTGATCCAGCTTAGTTCCACAGGTAAAGTCTGCAGTTGAGGGAAGGCTGGCTGGGAATTCAGGAAAAGAATGGAGGTGGCCTACTGTGTGAATATCCCCTGAATCAAAGAGAGAAAGTTTGGGATAGCCTCAGACCTGGATAGACTCAGCACTACAAGTCTTAGTCAACGGAGAGAAGTAGATCTTCCTGACACTTAAAAATAGCCTGCATGAAGGCAAGTTTGAATCAAAGAGTGTAGAATTCTTAAACAATGAGCAAAGTGAAGCCTCAGCTACCCTGGACCCCTCTCCCCTGAAGCTGGGAGACAAGGGAGGTTAGAAGAATAAAATGGAAGATGCCAGGAGGGCATCTGCTGCCAAGGAGGTGAGTTCCCAAGCCCTTCTCTGAGACTAGGCTCCCCAGAGGGATTCCTGGCCTGGGATATAGCTAGCCCATGTTGGATACACTCTTCAGCTAACCCAACCTTCTAGAGGAGGAAGGAAAGGAACAAGGTGGGCACTGGAGCACCAAGTTTAGTTACTTTTCTTTCTTTCCCCACCAATATTGCCCTTTGCAGCCTACCAGGAATTTCTTCCCAGTGTATGGATCTCCCCTTTCAAACACAAGCTCAGGATGCCCCTCTGCATGCCCCTCCGTAGGCCTTCTGAGCCCCCAGGGTCTGACTATCCAGGCAAGAAAAGGATGTGTTTTCTATCCTCTACAAATCTCTTCTGTCCTGCAGCCAGGACCCTGGACAGGAAAAATACCCCCCCCCCATACTCTATGGGAGCCCTATAACGTCCCAAATCTGAGCCAGAATCTAGACCCCATGGTGGTGAGGCTCTTTGTTCTCCCACAACCTCAACCAACCCCCTCCTTTTTTAAAACTGGGATTTTCCCCATAAAAGAGGTGGGGGGCAGGAACTCCAGAGTTTTGAGCACACCCCTTCCTTACCAATATGGAGGAACAAGAGAAAGGAGGCAAATTAGAAAATCATCCTATGCCTAATTTCCAGAGGAAGAAATCTGAGCATTGAATAAGACACATACATCAACTGCATTTTTCTCATCCATGTCTCTAGAATTCAAGCTACATTCCACCTTCACTGTGGATCAGATGTACTTGCTTCCTCCTGCTACAAAGGCTGTGCAGTAATTTTAACTTTGTCTTTGGACCAGAAATTCCACTCCCATACCACCCTAGCTTTAGAAAGACACGGACTATCTGGATTTCTGCTTTCCTACTATTTTCCTTAGTAAGTAGAACGGGACAAGCATGTGAACTGAGTATGCATACAAACAAATGAGTTAGACAAAGTAGAACCTTTATTTGTAGATAGAGGAATTACACAAAGAGCTTGTGTCTTCATGAATGCGTTTAGCCTGTGTCTGCAGAGATGTATTCAGCAGAGATATATGCAAACAGTGCACATATATATCTCTCTACATCCCTAAACCCACAGGCGATGCTTTGTGTACACACACACACACACACACACACACACACACTTCCAATGAAAAGGCTCATGAAGTATATCCTTTATAAGATGGATGAACTTAGCTGAAAACTTGGTCCACTGGAAGACGCTGAGGGCAGAATGGTTCACATAGTTGTTTTGCTGGGTTTCCCAGTGAGGCAGAGGCACATCAGCAGCTTCGCAAAGACGCAGCGCCCCATCGCTTCTCATTCTTCTTGATCTTTTTTCTCTGAACGTCACCCTGGGCCAGTACCCACCACAGCATCTCTAACGTAGGGTGAAATGGTGGGAGGTGAGCATTAAGCCGGCTTTCTAGGTCATCGATGGCCTCCGAAATGAGATGTAATTACTACGTTTCCAGTGATGCATATTCTCCTGGAGTGTTTAATTTGATTTTACTTGTGTCTCAGAGAGAGAGATACAATATTTTTTTTTCAGGGGCGTGTGGAAAAGCGACCCCATGCTTAAAGCTAACCAGCAAGGCTTTACTTTCCACCAGAAGCACTCAGGCTCTTGTGGTGCGCACCTCTTTCGGTGATCTCTGTGGGCCCCGGAGAACAGGCAGAACGGGCACCAAAGATCTTGGGGAACTAAGCTAAAGGGAGCATGAAGAACTCCTGGTCGCTCCTGGCCGGCAGGCGGTGGTGGCATCCTTAACCCGCACTTTCCCTTGGGAGGGTGATCCACTCCCCTGCTTTGAAGGCCTACATCTTCAGCTGGTACTCTCAAAAAAAACAAAACAAAAAAACAAAAAAAAAAAAAAAAAAAAAAACCCGCGACTTTGTTTCCCTGTCTTCTTCCGCTAAATTTGGCCCCTAATAAATGGAATTGTAAAGTTGCCGAGTTAATTAAATCTATATCTCATTGCAATAGGGATAGTTAATATCCTTATATAAACCTGGAAAAGAACATACCATTAATTTTATTTATTGTGGGGCCTCCCTGTACCTAGATCCTTCCTTCTCTCGGTTCTGCCCTCTACTCCCAAAGACTGGGGGAAGTGCCTTTGGGTATCAAAAGAGCCTGGTGTTAGGCCTCGCCCAGAAGGGAGTCCCGGGATTAGCAAGGGCTCTCCAGGCCCTTTGTTTCTCCCAGCAGCCTCACAGCTTGTCCCGTTCTCTACGGGGGTTCAGCTCTGTACCGGTGGAGGAACCACCCTCTACTACTGAGAAAAAAAACAACAAAACAAAGCAAAACAAAACAAAAAAACCGTAGCCCTCCTAGACACCCACCTATCTCAGCCAGCCTTAGGCAAGGGGACCAAGTTCAGGGGACCCAATCTAGACTTGGTCAGGCCTTGTTTGTTCTAGTTTTTTACCTTGACCTTGGACTCCAGCAGCAGGGTAGCCAGTTTCCCAGCCTAGAGGATTCTTAGCAAGACCCTCGGGCTTAGCTCTCGTCGATGAATCTTCATTTCCCTCAACACTCATAAGTTGAGCCTGCCTGGGTTTCAAGTCTCCTTCTTTTGTATTTTTCTTCTCACTGCCAGTCGGCATGCAGGCTGCTTTTAGAACTCTGAGGAGACACTTCTGGGGTGAAAATCTCACTGATGAGAAATCGGTTTTTTGTCCTGATTCACCAAAGCTCTCAACCATCAGAGACCACGTTCTTCCTCCAGGGACCTTGGGGCAGACCCCAGTATTTGCCTCCAGTTGAGGGGTCTAGTGGGTAGCCCTCCGTAGGAGCTCACTGTTGGCAGCCTGTGCAAACATCAGCACCCAGGATTTAAAAGTTGTAGTAGAGACAAGAAAGAGGGAAGACACCGCAGCCCCTCTCTTATTTCCCCCCCCCCTGCTCTCTCGCTCTTTATTACCTCTTCCCCTCAGGGAGGGGTGTTGTGAAAGGGAGCTTGGCACAATTCCATGGAGATGCCCCTCTGCAAAAAGGTGACTCCACTGAGGCCCTAACCAGCCGGGGGAGAGGGGGGTAGAAAGCAAGGCTGTTAAAAATCAGTAACTTGGAGATAATGTGTCCTTGAATTAGAAGATAGTTTCGGATCTATGTACTCTGCACTGCACGGAACAAGGGTGACCCTGAAAGAAATTTGTGGGACTGAGACAAATAGGACTGCTTAAACTTGAACTCTGCCTGGCTCCTTAGCGCTCTTCACCCATAAGCCCAAGCCCCTGAAGGTGGAGGGGCCTTGTGCTTGTATGTTTGGGGTGCCAAAGAGCTGCACCTGCCAGAGGTCTAAAGGGCAGCAGGTTCCCCCACATTTCCTTTTGTTCACCCAAAGAGACTCTCGGCTCTAGCAATTATCAAGGGCTTTTCCTTTGCTCAGCCAGAATCCGCTTCACTGTTTCTTTGGGGGTGGGGTGGGGACTCGCACTCCAGTATTTATTTTTGCGTGCTGAAATAGCAATCTGTCCTGCTGCCTCCTCCATTTCCCTCCTTTTAGTCTGCTTCTGCTGCTCGCATTTCACTCTGAAGGATGAAATCTACATTTGGGGAAATCACCTGTCTCAACCATGTCTGATACCAGAGACAACCTTTTTCCAGACAAACTGGGGCTTGGGGTGAAGCGGCTAAGATCAGAGATCGAAACTCTGGTGTCAGCGTCAAAGGCTGCCTGAGCGGCTTGCTGAGGTTGTCCACCGCTGGAGCCTTCCTGTTTTCTAGCTTATCGTTTTTATTAAAACTCCAGATTTACCCCCATTCTTAGCTGCAAGCCCCAATTTAGAGACTTCGGTAGTCAAAGCCTTCGGCTTGAGAACCCGAGTCTGTCTCTCTGGCGCACAAACTAAGACTTAGGGGGGAGGAGCCCAGGAACCATCCTTTTCTCCCTAGGTCCCTTTGCGTCGGCCAAATTCAGACTGTCTGCCCCCCCTCCACTAACAAGGCTTGCTTAGGGGGGCGTTGCCCCGTCCCTTTAAATCTCCCAACTCTCTCCTCCTTTTCCTCTCCAGAAAGCCAATCAACAAAGTCCTCATTTCTTTCCGCCCCGCCCCACCTCCCAGGGAGGGAACCCCTGGAGACCCAGACGTAGCATCACGTGCTGTGGCTTTGGTCACGTGGGAACCAGGGGCGTGCTGAGGGGGAGGAGGCGGGAGCCGGCGGATTTCTTAATGAAGTGTATCCGCATGCGTAGTGGGAATGCGGTGAGGGAGGGGGAAGCACCGGGAGGAGGAGGGGAGGAGTGGAGAGGGAAGGGAGGAGGGATGGGGGAGGGAAAAAGGGAGCGAGGTGTCTCCCTAGCTCGCTGCCTCTGGCAAGTGGAGTTTTTAAAAAGCTGGAGCAGATCATGTCATGACGACTTCGCTGCTCCTGCACCCGCGCTGGCCGGAGAGCCTTATGTACGTCTATGAGGACAGCGCGGCGGAGAGCGGCAGCGGCGGGGGGAGGCGGCGGCGCGGGCGGCGCGGGGGGCGGCTGCAGCGGAGCGAGCCCCGGCAAAGCCCCGAGCATGGACGGGCTGGGCGGCAGCTGTCCGGCCAGCCACTGCCGCGACCTGCTCCCGCACCCCGTGTTGGGTCGCCCGCCGGCTCCTCTGGGTGCCCCTCAAGGCGCCGTCTACACGGACATCCCAGCCCCGGAGGCAGCGCGCCAATGCGCCCCACCGCCGGCGCCCCCCACCTCGTCCAGCGCCACCTTGGGCTACGGTTACCCATTCGGGGGCAGCTACTACGGCTGCCGCCTGTCGCACAACGTGAACCTGCAGCAGAAGCCTTGCGCCTATCATCCGGGTGACAAGTACCCGGAGCCGTCGGGCGCCCTGCCTGGTGACGACCTTTCCTCCAGGGCCAAGGAGTTCGCCTTCTACCCCAGCTTCGCCAGCTCCTACCAGGCAATGCCCGGCTACCTGGACGTGTCGGTGGTGCCCGGGATCAGCGGGCACCCGGAGCCGCGTCACGACGCGCTCATCCCGGTCGAAGGCTACCAGCACTGGGCTCTTTCCAATGGCTGGGACAGTCAGGTGTACTGCTCCAAGGAGCAGTCGCAGTCCGCCCACCTCTGGAAGTCTCCCTTCCCAGGTAAGGAAGGGGCCTGAGCGGCTGCGCCGCCGCCAGGGACCCCTCCCCGCCCTGCCTGCCCCGCGGCTCCGCGCCCCAGCCACCCCCGCCGTCTGGCCCCGGCGCGCCGGCTCGGCTGGGCTGTCGAAGGAGCCGGCCGGGCGAGCTGTGCTGAGGAATGCGCTGGGGAAGAAATCTGCTCCGACACGTTCCCCGGAGCTGCCGGGTCGAGAGTGAAGCAATCAGAGGCGCCCGAGCGCCGGCTGGGCTCTGGTCGGGAGCTCACCGCCTCCTCCCCCTCCGCCCGCTCCAGCTTTTTGCAGATATCCTGGCCCTTAAACCCGTTTCCGGCCAGGAATGAGTTGGGGTTGGGTCTCTCTTGCCTTGGAACCTAGAACAAAACCCTCAAAGTGGCTAACTGGGGATTTGAGGAAGAGTCTTTACCTTTCAGGGTCTGTCAGGCACCAGACACTATGGCGTTAAAATAGGGATCTAATTCGCCAGAGCCTATAGAAATGTTCAGTGTTTTCTTTTTAAACTTGACCGTGGATGTTCTTTAAGAGAGCAGAAGAGCTTAAAAAAAAAAAAAAAAAAAAAAAAAAACCTCTGTAGAGGGAGTGGAATATTTGTATCCTCTCCTGAGATGCAAAATTTTCTTTGCTACTCTGACACACAGAGCTTAAATCCTGTGAATCCGCTGCCAAGTCCTCCAAATGAGAGTTAGTTACCCACATTCCAGACAGAGAAAAAGAATCTGAGAGGTAGGAAGGTGGGAGAGGCAGGCCGGTGCTGCGGTCCATTGGGGTTCGGGCCTGACTCTTGTCTGGCTGTGTGTGCAAGAAGACATCTCTCATGTACTGTTCCTCTGACTGAGGCTGTCTCTAAAAAGGAAAAGATTCCTTAACTCCCTCTCACTCACCAAAGGAGAAAGACCAGCCTAGGCCTCCCAACATCTCATCAGGAGCTTTGGGTTCCATTCTGATCAGAGAAATACGTTTTTGTTTTTGGTTTTGGTTTTTTTTGTTTTGTTTTGTTTTGTTTTTTTGGAGGGGGTTAACTAGAGAAGCCAGCATTTGATCTGCCCTCCCTATGGAGCACAGTCTCTCTTCTGACACTCCAGAAATCCTTGGGAGTCCAGGGAAGCCAAAGATATGTCCCCACTGCCCAGAAGGAGCCCCCTGGCCTCACATGGTAGGCCTGGGGATCTTTCATTGGAAAGGATCAACCCAAAGACCTCTTAAAGGTGCGTCTGAAATTCCTCTGCATCCGGGATTGGGTGGAGAGACAGATGGAGAGGAATCATTGAATGATGTTACAGAGTACTGAAGTCACTTACTATAACAGAAGTCAATACCAGAGCTAGACCAACACAAGGTATCCCATTTCTGTCTGCCAGAATTGATGGCATGGTTGTGGTACATTGGTTTCATACACTACCCTCTCTGCATCAGCTATAAGGTTTTTATAGAATATAATTTTATTAATTAATGTGAAGAACAGACTGACACATTTGTATAAGATAAGCCATTCATATGTAGACAGTCCATAATACATTTGTAGAAGATAGGCTGCTTTTCACTTCTCTAGCTTCTTGGATGAGGGTTCAGCAGGAACCCTAGAAGTAGTAAAAACTGATGCTCATGTCAAGATGGTTGGTGAGCTGGGAAGCTGGTACCTCCCCAGCTCACTGTAGGTAGGAACCCAGGCCTTGAGCGAAAAGCAACTCTTCACAATGAAGAAGTGCTCCAGAAGGAGCTGCTATTGCTTCCCTGAATAGGCATGCAGGTTGTGTGGTGGGTATAGCATTGGAGAGAAGCTCAGAATTATCTTTGAGCAAATAAACATCTTAAAGATTCCCAGAAACAAGAACACACCTTTTTTTTTAACAACAAAAAAGGCTCTGCTAAAAAATAAACACTTTTATATCACAGCCTTCAAAAAAAATTTTGAAATAAAAAACACACAGCCCAATTGAGATTTAATACACTTGCAAATTACTACAGGGAAGTGGATATAAAACCCAGTGTGCTTCCGATGTTCTGAGCTCATACTCCCATGTAGAAATAGATTCCAGCTGGTGCATCTCAGTGCCTGGAGAGGTCCAGGAGAGAGGCAGATGAAAAAGAAATTATCTTCAGACACCCTCCATCTTTCTACCCACACAGGTCTTTTAGAAGTAGTGAGATTTTCAGATAACTCTGTCTATGCAATTGTGGTTCATTCAGCAACATCTAGCCATAAACACCACTGTCTCTCTTCACTGCCTCTGGCTCTGAGAAACCTCACCTATGGTAGTCTGGGCTGGTGTGGGAGATGGAGGCAATTGTTCAGAAAAATCTAGATAATTAGAGCTGTGAAGAGTTGTGGCTTCTTTCTCCCAATTATACAGACCCATGCCTTACTGTTCTGACACCACACACACACACACACACACACACACACACACACACACACACTGTGGTGAGTAGACACTCTTCTTTTTTCACAAAAAGGAAGACATTCTAGGAGAGAATTAGGAGAAAGAGAAATAAGAGAGACAGTTCTGAGATAGATGATAGATAGATAGATAGATAGATAGATAGATAGATAGATAGATAGAGCAAAGAGAAAACAAAACAAGAAAATAGTGGGCTTTTGGGGCACATACTAAGTCTATACTGACAAAGTCTTTGAATTTGAATTGAAAAGAACCACAAGCTGAGCAAAATGGTCCTCCAATCCCAGAGTTTACTAATGAGGTGGGCAGTCTTTAGGGCTCCCTACACAGGAGCCTCTCAGCCCCAAAACAAAACAAAACAATGGTACAACATTGTTTTCCTTCTTATTTGCTGATTAGATTTGGAAGTACCAATTGGTTTGTGTAGGTGATCTGGAAGGACCCTGGGGCAGGAGACATTGGGACACTAATAGCCAAGTCCCCATTCTATGTAGTGTAGACACATCTCAAAGTCTAAGCTACTAGAGGCTCTCACATCTGTAGAGCCTACTTCTTTTCTAGCCAAAACAGCAGACAATGAAAAGTGCTCCTTCAAGAAGGAAAGGCAGGAGCTATTGCCTCAGGAGGTAAAAAACAATCTGCTGTTCTGTTTGACCCACGAAAAACTTGAAGTCAATCCTTGACATCCAATAGAGAAAATAATTAATAATAATGATAACCAGTTTAGAGCAGTTATCTACCTTTTAACCTTTTAATCATATTTTTAGGGTTGTTCTGATTAAACTTCATTATAAATTTAGAGTTGATGTTTAGGTAGCTACAGATAGTGAAGTTTTAAAAAATCAGCCACAATTAACTGTTACTTCAAGAACTGAAACCCATCTTTGTTTCACTTTGCCCTTCAACAAAGGGGATATACCCCATTTCTACTTTGACCTTTACTGTGGCTGTATGTGAAGAGTCAGAAGAGTCTCGATTCTAGTTCTGTCATTGAAGTCATTTTCCTTACTCTTGAGCCTCTGATTTCTGATCTTGTAAAGTGTGTTTAGTAAGATACAATTGAAGAAATATTCAGAGGGGGAAAAACTCTCATCATATCACTACTCATTCTCTTCATTTTTATTCTTGTCCCAGAATCATCACTTTCTCAAACCACTGGTTTAATCTATAAGAGTAAAATAAATTGAAGATAAGTCCTTTAAATTTTTGTCGTGTGTGTGTGTGTGTGTGTGTGTGTGTGTGTGTGTGTGTGTGTATGTATGTATGCCCCCACACACATATGTATCTTTTAACTTGACAGATCATATCTACTAAACTGAAGTGGCAGAGAAACATTTGATAAGTTGAATAAATAATTTTCATGAGAAATTGTCACCATTAAGACAGCCTGAACAGACCATAGAAACCTCTTTCCCATTTTATTCCTGGGCTCTATATTTCTCTCTGATTTCAAGCTTAACCTCCCACTTCCCCTCCCTGTATGGTGGGCCATGGGTCTCTGAAAGAGAGACAGATTCACTAGGAATGGCAGGAAAGGGAAGATGCTTGTAGGGCAAATGCCTTCTGCCTTTAGAATTGTCTAACAATTCCAAAGGGCCATAGGAATGAAGAGAAAACCCCCGATACTCAGTTAATAGCATCCACATGAAATCCAACAATGGCAAGGAAAACTATGAGGGTTGAGTTAGTCACGCAATCTCCCTACTACTGTGGCCTTTCACTGCTAGGAGTGCAGGTGGAGAGTGACATAGTATTTTGAATTCCTGTGGAATGCTCCAAGCCTGAAGAAACGAAAAGAGTAGTGGCTGGGTCTACAAGGGTAGAGCCTATGGTACCAAGGTGTGCAAGGTTTCTTTCAGTCTTGGAAGAGCAGAAAGAGGAAGGTTGGAATAGAATTTGTTCTTTTTGGTGAAACTTGGGTATGGACCTCCTTGGGTGGTGTTAGATGGTTCACAACAGTGGCCCCCATTTCTAAGTGACTGAGCCACAAGCAGTCTGGTTTCATTTGATAGTTTCTTCTCTATGTTGGTGAATCAAATCCATACTGCAAGGCTAGACTAGTTCATGGGCCTGAGCACCCTAAGGTCTAAGGAGGTACTTGATAGTCTGTATCCCTGTAACTGATTCGTTGCCTGCCATGCTCTCCCCAAACATACAACAACCTAAGTCCTTCCCCTGACAAAGAGGAGAATATAGGGTGTAGGGACCCTGTTGTGCTAACTGAACAGCGGGCACTCCAGCAAACATGATCAGGAAGAGGACTTGGAGGTACCCATCAGGGAGCCCAGGGTTTCCAATCAAAGATGTTGTGAAGAGCACAGTGGAAACCGAGGCAATAGGAAAAATCAATAATACAGATCCTCTGTTTTATTTTTAAATAACATTTTATCATGGCTTTTTTGCATTCGTTTTGATTTATTTTTTTTAAAGTGCCTTAAAATATTATCTTGGCTACTAAGTTTTTTTTGAGCCCCTACTCCTTAAAGTTTGTACCCAACAGAAGGTTGTTACCCAGTGGCTTCACATTTTGTGGCCTTACAAACAACAGAGGTATTTAGGATTGGGGCCCCTCACCTAGTCGAACAATCTGGCGGCCCAGTTGAGCCCCTGTGGGAACTGCGCCTGCAGGCCGGTGGCCCTGGCCACCCACCTCACTTGCTCCTGCCCACCCTCTCTCTTCCTCCTTAGACGTGGTTCCCCTACAGCCTGAAGTGAGCAGCTACCGGCGTGGGCGCAAGAAACGTGTGCCCTACACCAAGGTGCAGCTGAAGGAGCTAGAAAAGGAGTACGCAGCCAGCAAGTTCATCACCAAAGAGAAGCGCCGGCGCATCTCAGCCACCACGAACCTCTCCGAGCGCCAGGTCACCATCTGGTTCCAGAACCGGCGGGTGAAAGAGAAGAAGGTAGTCAGCAAATCGAAAGCGCCTCATCTTCACTCCACTTGACCATCCACCCGCCCACCCTGTCTATTTATGTTGCTTTGTACCATAACAGAATCCACCTGAAGGACGCTCCACCGCTCCACCGGTGCAGACCACTATTTAATCTTACGGAGAAAGAGGAACAGTGCCGCTGCGCTCTGCCTTACCCTACTCCCCATCCTACCCCTAATCCCAACCCCCCAGAGGGCACCCCCTCAGCACCCGCAGCTGTAGAGGTGGGTTCGGATGGATTGCGGGAGAAAGAATGCCTCTACACCCCTGGCCTTCATGGTTTGTCCCACTAGAAAGATGAGTAGCCAGGAGAGCCCCGTCATTCCTATCAAAGCAGGGCTGAGGGATTCCAAACGACTCAGTTCTTGCCTCTTCCTGTGCCTCGGCTTCTGAAAGACCCTCCTTTTGGGGTGCATGGTCACTGGATCTGGGGCGCTCTTGCTTGCTTTCCTGTTTCCCCATTTTACTATTGTCCCTGCACTCTGTAGGTAAGGTATCCTAGTTACGATTTTTCTGTGCACCTTTTTTTTTTTTTTTTTTAAGTCGTGTTAACATTGATGATCATCTTCAAAAGGGCCTGGTAGTGTGATTGGAGTTGAGACAATGCTTGGAGCTTGTAGGTTTTCTTCTTTGTTTCTGTCAGTCTTCAACAAAAGCTGGGCTTGGTGAAGCCCCTAGCCACAACCTGCCCCAAAAATAATTTCCCAGGAGATGCCTTTGACCCCACAGGCTCCTCGGTTTTGCACTCTCAGTCCTGTGGCAATCCAAGGAGGACAAAAAACCTCCAGTCACAACGCTAAGTGCGGCTTCTGTCTCTCTGTCTCTCTCATGGTAAGGTTGGGAATTAGGCCAGGCTTAGAATCAAAACTTCTATAAACTTTAAAGGAGATGGAAGGTGGGTCTTCCAGAAGTTCTTCAGTCCTGTCTCCATGTCAGCAATAGCAGATATCAGAGAGACCACACACTTTCATTTTTACTGATTTCCTAAGGGTAGCTTGAGGAGCTGATCAAGGAGATGGAAATCACTAGCTCTGGATAAACCAGCTAAATGTAGATGCTGCCTAATTTTTCCCTCCTCAAAAACCAACTTGGTGCTGTGGGGGCCTCCTCACCTCCTCCCTTCCTACTGGCTCATTACAAAACAGTGTTCTTTTGAAATGCCCATTCGAAATAGGCTCTTTTTTTTTTTTTAATGTTGTGTATCTGTATATAGTATTGTGATGTCTGAATGACAATGTATTGAATGCAAAGAAGAAAAAACCCACAAACTTGTTTTTAAAATAAAATATCCTTTTGTTTTTGGCCTTGATTTTATTGCTCGGGTTCCTTCTGAAGCCTTTCTCTGCTTACTCTTCAGGGAAGATAATAATGGCCCAAACCAGCCAGACAGGGCCAGGGAAGAATATAGACATCACCTACAACAGTAGACCCTATATTTCTCTCCAGGAAAGTTTTGGAGCCATTTGGATTTTCTATTCTCTTTAGATAAGAGAACTTCACATCTTCATACCCAACTTAGATGGATTTGTATTGTGAGTGGGAAAGGTGACCTGTTACTGAAAAAGTCTGAAAGTGGGTGAGAAAAGGTCATTGGTGAATAATTTGTAGGTGGTAGAGCTCTTAATCTAGCATGTTCAAGGCCATGGATTTATTCTCGGTTTCTAGGGTGTTAGGAAGGTAGTGTCATGGCTGCGAAGTGACTGGGGAAATTATAGCAACAGTCTCGGTGTAGGTAGGTCATCTTTGGCTCCTATAGGCAGAATACCCTAGGGGTTCACAGCCAGTTCAGGCCTGGGGTCAGGGTTGGGGTGGTCCCTGTGCAGTTTGACTGAAGCAGTTTGGAGCCCCACTTACCCAGGCTGTACTCTTTTCTTTGTCCCACCCACCTAAACTGAAGTCTGAATGCCAGGACCCTTGAGCATCCAGTTTGTCAGGCCAGTTCCACTTTTGTTTTCTAGACTTCCTAAGAACCCTTGTCTTCCAGGAGCCTGTGTAGATGCTGCCACTAATTTGTTTTCCTTGTGGCATCTGTGCCTATCTCCCTATCTGGTGGAGTTAATGAGATCATTAAGTTGTCAGGTTAAGAGACTTTTAAAAAGCAATATAGCCTAAAACAATGTTATCTCAGATTAAATCTTTACTGCAGCAATATATGTTATATATATATACATATAAATATATGTGTATATATATATATATATATATTCTCTCGCTCTCCTGAGACATAGAAAGACTGAAGGCATCAGGCTGATAATCAGAGAAAATCAGAGTTCTCCAGCTGTCTTTGCCTGATGAAACTGAAGCTTATAAATTTTAATATAAATAAATGTTTTCTTGGGGTGGGGAAGCAACACACACACACACACACACACACACACACACACACACAGAGTCTGAGAGACAAAGAACCTGAAGAAGAATTCACCCCCCTTGGAGTCTATGCTAATGACTGCCAATCCTATTCAACACTCAACTCTGGGCTGGCTATAGAGAACCACACACTTGGCAGTGGAGATTTGAAAGGGGATAGGTGAATCACCCAGAAACCAGAGTCTCCCCACCAACAATCCCAATCTCTGTTCAAAAGCCCCTGAACCTCTTCTAAGACAAAGAGAGTTGTTTAGACAGAGAAAGGAAGCAAACTTAGGGGCTTCTGGTATGGGTCCTCAGGTCTCCTAGTCCTCCTGGTACTCCTATAACACTTTGTAAACATAATGAAAGCTGAGGACTTCACGGGTAAAGACAATTTCAGAGTTCTCCAAGGCAGCCCTCCACTTCTGCTCACAGACCTACACTTAATCAAAGGGCCAAGTCTTAGCTGATGAGGAGGCACACCTGCAATCAAGCTCTCTCTTGGGGTTGAGGTAGGAGGATTGATTGAACCTAGGTATTCAGGGCACACCTGGGTAATATAAGGAGATAGTCCTTTGATGCAGGAAAATAAAATCTTCCTATGAGGAAGGAAGCACCCTAAATTCCCAGAAGCAGGTGATGGAAAAGAGAAGCAGCCCTTCATGGGCTCCAGAGGACACACTGGGACACTGGGAAGGCAGGTAAGCAAGGTTTGCAGACTTTCTCTGTGTCCAGTGTGCCAAACCATGCCCAGGGTTCTTTGTATTTTCAAACGCTCAACCGAATTTTTGAGGATTATAATACAGATTAATTTTGGACATGCACCTCTAATCAGAGTAAATAAATCTTGTGTAAAGCTCTGTGATCTTTTTTTCTAGGGAAGCAAAGATGAGAAGTGTATTCTTTCCTTGGTTGAACCCGTTTTCTTTCTTTCAAGAGGGAATACCATCTTTGGGGATACATGTGTATGCTAGTTCCTTTGAGCAATGGAGACTGTCCTCCTGCTTGCATGTATGTGAGTGTTGTCAGCTCAGTCATTTCGAGCCGAACAGTAACTTTGTCTTTATTTACACACATCAAAGAAAATATTCCTCTTCAAGAACAGTCTCCTAAGATTTGTTTGGACTAAGGTTTTTGTAAGCAACTGTAAGGGCACCTCAGCCTGGGAGAAACGGGCTGTGAACACAGAGCTTTCCTTCTTGGAAACAGGCTCCAGTTCTCATAATTCCACCATTCCCCCAGCTTCTCCTAGCCCAAGGCCAAAAGCTGGGATGCCTAGGACCACTGGGGTTTCATAGTACTCTCCTTTGAAGGACACTTTGCCAACATGCCAGGTAGGACTTGGGTGGGGTGAGTCTTTTGGTATTAGGGGAGAAAACTCTTCCCTGCCCACAAGAATCCCATCTAGAAGGATGGGTCTCCCAGTAAAAGTCTCAGAGTCAGGGACCCACCTGAGAAGACTCTCTAGGCAGATCCCTCCATGGCTGCTAGGAAAACAGCTCCTGAGTTTGAACCACCAGTGTCTAAGTCAGCAATGGGGACAAGAGGGTGGATAACAACTCATGTAGATGCAGAGCACTGTCAGCTCTGTAAAAGCCCCTCTTACTGGAGCTGGGGGTCCCTGTAGCAGCGCCGTCAGAGCATCCATCGTGTTCAAATGAAAATTTTTTCACCCAGAACCCGCCTGACATGGTATCAGAACCCACCTTCGAGAAAACTCCAAGAGCAGATGTGTATCTAGCAGATGTAAGGTGGTGGAGACTTGAGGGGCCTGGGGAACGAGGGACTTCTGGGAGGAGGAGGGGGCCAGAGCTTTTTCACAACCAACCAGACTCTTCCTCTTTTAGCCTTGACCGTGACTAGGTCTTTCTGACCTTGACATCACAGAATCACCGGGAAAGGGGGGAGGGTGGAAAAGGCCTTGATCTTCCGGTGGCTAGAAAAAGGGAGGGCCGCTTGCCTCCTAGAATCGCCATCCCTTTTCCCGCCGGAGCCCTCCGCCTCTATTTACACAAGGAGGAGGTGTCGTCTCCAGTCTAGACAGGGGCGCTAATAACGCCCATAAAAGGCGGCCTCTCCAGAGAGGCTCTGGTAACTCAGCCTCCTGATCGCCTGCCGCTGACTGCGCCCTCCGCCTCTGGCGCCCCGCCCCTCAGATACCTTGGCGGAGCCGGTGGGCGTGAGTGGTGGTAGTGGTGGGGGGATTCAGAAGGTTTCTAAAGGCTGATAATCCCATCCCCTCGCCATTCTGAGCCTCCTCATTCTCCAAAGGTAAGTTGACTCCTGCGCTCCCAGCCCAGTCAGTAAATGTGTGTGTGTGTGGGGGGGGAGTGTGGTACGAGAACATTCTCTCACCCCCAACAACCTCCTGGGTATATTGCTCCAACCTAAAACATACCCTCTCTCAGGACTGGGACACTGGAATTTTTAAAACAGCTGAGTAGCTGTGTTTGGCAGAACCTGAGCATATCTCCATCCTCTCCAGGGCTGGGCCTAGTTAGTGGTCACTATCACGGACAAAGGACCAGGCTGAGGAATGAGGATACTGGGTGTAGTACTTCTACCTCCTCCTCAACCCAGCTTCGAGGTGCAGGAAACCAAGCCTGGGTCTCTTCCCTGGTAACAGTAGCAATGGGTGTGGCATTTATAGGCGTGTTTTTTTTTTTTTTTTTTTTTAAACTTGGTCCCCACACCTTTCCTGACACTCAGTAATTCACTAGTCAAGGAGATCCTCTGCTGGTGGAGGGGGAAAATGTCAGAGTTGACAGTCTATTTAACTGTTAGCACTACAGGAAAACCTCAGAGAAAATAAGGGAGATGTCTCTTGTAGAGGTGCTCATGATGAGAGTCTTCCAAATGTTCACTGGGGGGGAGGGTGTCTCACCACCTCCTACCACTTTTCTGAATGAAAAGTGAACTGGGGTGTTTTGATGAGCTGGACCCAGAGGAGCCTGAGTCTGAAAGCCTGCTTGCGATTCAGGGTTAGTCCAAATCTCCACTTCCAAGCTGTAGATCTCCCAATTTGATGCTTTGGTTTAGGGCACTTGCAGGAATGGTGAAGGCCAGATGGACTCCATCCCCTAGAGGAACCAGTGAAGAGTCCAATTAGGAGAGAGAGGGGCCTCCTTCTACCCATTCCCTTTGCCTTATCTGAATGTGAAAAAGGTCCATCCCAAGCATGAACAGTCCCAAAGGGATCAGATTGGGGGCAGTGAATGAAGAGAGTCCCCCACCCCCAGCCATCATTTTTCTTCTCCTTAGTAGAGCCAGCTTACATCCCTACCGGGGCTGGTCCCTGCCTCATTTGCATATGCAGTGAGCCCCTTTCTGAAAACTAGGCAGTGACCTTGAACTGGGTCTCTATGGCTTTAGCTCACTAAAGAAAAAGCAAAAGCGAACCAAATAATTCTCCGTTTAGGATTAGCAAAAGAGCCTGAATGCAGCCTCATCACAGCCTCTTTGCCTGGGCCACTAGAGCCTGCGGAGATTTTGTAATTAACTTCTGACTATCCCGTAACAGTAGAGGGATGGAGGCACAGAGAAGGTGTGTGTGTGGGGGGGGGGGTAGAGGGGTGTCCTGCCAGTAACCGATCCTGAAGGACGCTAGCAGCCTTTCTTGGGTCTTCTGGGGAAACCTTGGACTATATCCTTGCCTTCGGTTTTAATTAACCCCTGAGTTAATGAACAGGGCATAGCTGAGTCTGACCAGCTGTGGCGAAAGCCAGTGGCCTAGCAGATATGCCACCCCTTCCTTCGAGCCTCATTAGTTGATGAATGTACTGGAGAGTTCCGAAGCATCAATTGTTCCGCTGTTGACCGATGATGATGATTTTGTGTGTGGGCAGTGGGGTGATGGCGGATTAACTCAGACTAAATGCAGCTACCGAAGGCCTTGGACTGCCATAACCCTCTTGGTCTCTTGGGGAACTGCTCTTGGTGAGCTAGGTTTAGAGTTGAAGCTTCACACCCTAGCCTCCCGTCGGGCCTGGGGATCCAGGTTGGAAGTGATGTTTTTGTCTCAACCCGGTTCAGAAACTGGGCGGCTAAGCTGCCAGGTTACCTAGAGGCATACAGAGCTTATCGCGTTGCTCAGGGAAACTAGATGCTTGGATTGCCAGGGTCCTCAGCGGGACCCTGAAAACCCCTAAATTTACATGTTTTGGAGAACAGGACTCTGGGAACAGGGATTTTGCTGAGGACAGTCATCAGCTTTCCCCGACAAAAATTAGCATGTATTACTCGGAAGGAAGAGGGTTTTGTGAGTGGACCTGTGCCAAGTCTGAAACCTAGAGAAATGGTTTTGTCAGGGTCATATCATGCTGGGGAAAATGCATGTCTGAAGAAGAAAGCCCTCTCATTTCATTCTCATTTCCCCTGGCGTTGCATCTGCCGCCCTGTGGCTGCTGCTTGGGTGCTCAGCAGTGCGACCCAGGAAGGCAGCTAGAAAAGCCCCTGGCCTGAGATTTGTAACGGAGGAAAGATGGCAGAAGGACCTTCTTCCTGAGGTCCCTTTTTGTGGAGATTGGCATTGTCTGAAGGGAAACTAGAATGGGTAGAAGACTCCACCCAACAAAGGCTAATGGCTATGGCAAAGCCAGCTCTGCATCCCGCACACCAACAATAGCGGCAGAGCGCCGAGGCCTGGAGAGCCGGGCCAAGCACAGTGTTCTGATTGAAATCTGTAATATTGAGATCACATCCCTTTTATTTCTGTGATCAAAATGACCCCCACATAATTTTTTAAACTAGATGTTCGTGTGCACTCAATGAATCTTGAAAACGGAGAAATAAATGAAATTCGAAGATGCTGTGACATGAGATCTGTGGCTGAGAGATTCTCCTCTCTGTAGCCTTAATCAATTACACACACATACACACACACAAACACACACACACACACACACACACACACACACACACACAAAAAGACCACTGAAGGCCGGGTCTCCTTCTGGTCCTGAATGAAGGTTGACTGTAAAGGCTGGCATCCCACCGCCTGGACCTCGGTGCTTCCAGCTTGTGGGCCAGGCGCTGGGCGGGCTCTTGGGGACGGGTGGGGCCAAGCAGGCTGCCAGGAAGGCTAGGAGGGGGAAAGGAAAACCGGCCAAGCGGGGCGAGGGGCGGGAGCCAAGCTGCGGGCTGCTAGCTGCGCGGGGCAGGGCGGCGCCCGCGGGGACACATTTCTGTCCGTGTGAGCAGCTATGGTTTGGGATATGAAATCGCTTCGGGAACAGTGGAATTCGAAGAATCTACGTTTCTTTCTGCCGCGTCCTGCACAGGGGAGAGGGGCGGGAGAGAGAAAAGAAGGAGATGAGAATCCTTGCGATTCTGTCTGGGTTTCGTAGCTTTGACTAACTCCCAGACATTTCACTTCACCTACATTCCTCCATTCTCTCTCTCTCTCTCTCTCTCTCTCTCTCTCTCTCTCTCTCTCTCTCTCTCTCTCTCTCTCTCTCTCTCTCCAATTCTCTGAAAAAAATCGTCATGATCTTTTTAACATGTATACGTTGTCAAACTATGTATTCAACCTTGAACAACCGAAGCTCAAAATAATCAGACATGGGAGTTTCTCTGCTATGACACTAATAAAATGCATCCGATTTAAACTGTTTTTTTTTTTTCTCTTCATGAGTTGTTTGGTGCCCCATTTGAAATCCCAATGTGAACTTGCAGATGTTCATTATCGCTAACAGCCAGAGCTAGCTTCTCAGCATTCTCTGAACCTTTTTTTTTTTTTTTTTTTTTGCGCCGTAAATTAAATTTTGAATCACCAACAGGATACTACTTCAAGGTTCCCCTCACTCTTGTCCCACCTCAGAATGCAACCCACTCCTGACCTCTGTGCTGCTCTGTAATAGCCCCAGAAGCCAGCCCATAGGTTGTGGGGTGATCTCCTTTGCTGTAGGAATATGCCATCTTTCAGGCCTGCCAGTTTCTGCTAAACCGCTGACAGTCTCCTGTCACAAAGACCAGGAAGCTCCTAGTAGCTCCTCAGTCCCTAGAAGTCACACCCGAAAAATAGTTCAAGACACCCCCCAGATTTTCAAGAGCAGGCAAACGGGTCCATACTGAAGCCGGCACCTTCGTTTGTTCTCGGTGCCTTCACTGTCTTCCTCTTCCGGTGAGTGGAGGCTAAGGTGGCTCCAGGCTGGGGTTAGGCTTACAGAAAACCTAGCATTATCAGTTCCTCAAACTGAAAGAACCCCAAACAGCTCTTCATATCCTAAGAAGAAAAAAGGCGATGGAGAGAACGCAGCAGTGAGGCAGGGCTGAGAGAGATCTACAGGGAAACCTGTTCTCACCCCCACTTCGCCTCTACTGTAAATAAACCCCGAGCCAAAGGGCTCATCCGTCTCCTTAAACAGCCAGTAAACTTTATATGACACAATATCTAATAGTAATTTATTGGGGAGTTATTGTAAATTCCAACGGTTTTAGTTAATAAAGGAGCTAATTAAAGAGGGATGGGCTGTACCCGGGCAGCTGTTGGTGATAAGATAATACATCTGGAGGGGGTGTGCATGGGTGCAGAGGTATGTACGTGCGGATATTTTTGGTGTGGCTTTTTTTTTTTTTTTTTTTTTTTTTTGGTTTCGCCCCGCGTCGGGCGATCGCTTCCTAGTCTGCGTTAAGGTTTTATATGATTTTTAAAAACCGGAATCTAACGAATAAATCTGCTGCCTTTTTCTTCCTCACCACCACCCCCGAGATTGGGGAAGGGGGAAGTTGGAGTTGGTGCAGGGAATGTGGGGGGGGGGGTTCGGTTGTCCCCACCCCTCACCCTGGCGGTAGCGCCCACGTGAGTAAGGCGGCCAATGGGTAGCTGGTGCAGGTTTAACTATGTTTAATGTCAGATAGCAATAAAGTAGAAGCTGCCGGTCGGGCCCCGCGGAAATGGGCGAGCATAATCTCCTGAATCCTGGGTTTGTGGGGCCGCTGGTGAACATCCACACGGGAGACACCTTTTACTTCCCCAACTTCCGCGCGTCAGGGGCGCAACTCCCGGGGCTGCCTTCGCTGTCCTACCCACGCCGCGACAACGTGTGCTCGCTACCCTGGCCATCTGCCGAGCCATGCAATGGCTACCCGCAGCCCTATCTCGGCAGCCCGGTGTCTCTCAACCCACCTTTCGGTCGCACGTGCGAGCTGGCTCGCGTGGAGGATAGCAAGGGATACTACCGCGAGCCTTGCGCTGAGGGCGGCGGTGGGGGCCTAAAGCGGGAGGAGCGCGGGCGTGAACCCGGAGCAGGGCCCGGAGCAGCGCTGCTGCAGCTGGAGCCGTCGGGGCCGCCTGCGCTCGGCTTCAAGTACGACTACACAGCGGGCGGCGGCGGCGGCGACGGCGGCACGGGACCTCCCCACGACCCACCCTCGTGCCAGTCACTGGAATCCGACTCCAGTTCTTCCCTACTCAACGAGGGCAACAAGGGCGCCAGCGCGGGCGACCCTGGCCCTCTGGTGTCGCCGTTGAACCCAGGCGGCGGGCTCTCAGCCAGTGGTAAGGACGCCAGCCCACTTCTGCGGCTTACTCTGACAGAAAATATTGCCGGTGTGGGCAGGGGAGACCTGAGCTGGGGCTGCCTGGGATGACAGGACGTGCGGTGAGCTAGTGCTTCTTTTAAAAAGAAGTGCGTGGGGGGGGGGCTCTATAAACATGTAAATATCCTCATAAAAGAACTGGAGAGATTTCCCTTTTCAGCTCCCAGTGGCTGTAGGGGCAGGGAGCTCCAGAGAACTGGGATCCTGACCGGGACTTCCCCAAGCCTGGGGGTAAAGAGGTGGAGGAGATTCCACTCCTATTTCCAGGGTGCCTTTCCTCCAGTTTCCCATAGGCCTCCACTACTCACATTTCTTATTTGAGAAACACAACCAACACGATTTACTCTAAACCGCTTGCCCACATCTTTTCTAACTGATGGGGATGGTAGTCCTCGGTGATATAAGGAGACCACGCAAGAAAATTTAAATAACAATGACAGCAATAATAATGGTAGAAGAGAATGGAGAAGATATTTTGGAAGAAGTATGGAGATAGAAATATAGGAAAACTGTGGGTACTACTGTGGGAGGTAGGGTGGAGGCATAGAGTGAAAGTGGGGGGGTGATGAGGTGATGGATTGCTGAGGATGGACTGGGTAAATGAGAAGAGAAAGGGATGTTCTAGTCCTGGTGTGGGCCCAGGGTGAAAGGGTCTGGGAGAGGGGCCAGGGCACTGAGCTAGTCCTCCCCCACCCCACATCCTCTGGCCAACCCTGCGGTTCATCTCCACCCAGGCGCGCCCTGGTACCCGATCCACAGCCGCTCGAGAAAGAAGCGTAAGCCGTATTCGAAGTTGCAGCTGGCGGAGCTGGAAGGCGAGTTTCTGGTCAACGAGTTCATCACGCGCCAGCGTCGGAGGGAACTCTCGGACCGCTTGAATCTTAGTGACCAGCAGGTCAAGATTTGGTTCCAGAATCGGAGAATGAAAAAGAAAAGACTTCTGCTGAGGGAGCAAGCTCTCTCCTTCTTCTAAGAGACAGGACCAAGCGTGCTAGCCCCAGACTGAGCTTGCCTTGGTGGAGCAGGAGCCTGGGACACAGTCCCGCTTACAACGCCGGGCCTCTGGCAGGCTCCCCCTGGACGACTCTTGTCTGTTTTGTTCGTGGTTCCCTCCCACACACAGACACCCCCAGCAGGCCCTGCGGGTCAGTGAGAGAAGGGAATAAACCTAGGTAGAGGAGGCAGAAGCCCAGGAGAGGCAAGGGCAGGCTGGGACTCTATGGAGGGGAAGTTTATTTGAGGCAGGACTGGAGCTGCCGGGCCTCCCGCTGAGGTAGTGGGAAGGCAGCAAAGGACACACACACACACACACACACACACACACACACACACACACACACAAGAACCTTCTTCCACTTCCCTTTCTGGTCTTCAGGCTCTATACTTGGTGGAGCAGACAAGGTTGGCGATAGTGGAATCAAGTGCCCAAACTCATAGTTGATGGAGTTTTGAGTTGAGAGGTGGGACCTGGAAAAGAGCGGATCCGTGGATATAGTTAGGGGCGGGAGTAGAGAGCTGTGGCGAGTCAGAGGAAATGTGATTTGAGAGAATGGTCCAGGGCTTGCCCTTGTCTGAGTCCCCCAGGCCTGAGCACTGGGTTGGCTGAAGTGCCTGCATTTGGCAGACTCCCTGCAGGAGCGTAAACTAATCAACTTTAGATTCTCTCCAGGACCGATCTAGAAAAGTCTCAAGGTCCGAAGCCCGCTTCTAAGTTCCCCCAGCGTGTCCCAAGCAAACAGCTCACAGGTGTGCTAGCCATTCTTTGTGGCTGCAGACTGAAAGCTGCAAACCGGGAACTGGGAACCAAACTCACACAGGTTAAGTAGCCAACCCCAGAGACTCCACCTGGCCCTCTGGGAAGCCGAAAGAGGCGATGGAAAGGGTTGCGGGAAAACGGCATTGATTGGCAGAGAGTGTTTCCGGCAGCGGGCCCGCGTATTCTCTCTTCCCGCTGGCGTTCACGGTCACGGCCGGCTGGAGGCTGGACCGGTGTAATTTACGAGGCGGGCGGCGAATCTGCCCTTAAAGGGACTATGGGCAGCAGAGGCCCAAGCTCAACCCGATTCCCAGGCTGGCGACAATGAAGGAGGGGGCGCTGCAGTTCCCCACCCAACTCCTTTCTCTCTATCCCCTACACGCCCCCCAACATTGCCCTTTGTCTTAGAATCCGCTGCCTCCGCCTCCTGGCCAGCTAGCCCCAGAGTACGAGGGCCAGAGATGAAGGAGGGCCGCATCTCTACATCCACTGGAAGCCGGAGAGGAAGGCTTTTAACCCAGAGATCCTTCCAGCCTCCAGACTCAAAGATCTGAGAGATTGGCTGGCTGAGGAGGAAGGAAACAGTCCGGATAACCCACCAGCCCTCTTACACCCTGTTTTTCACGCTTCTCTAGCAGCTTCAAGTCTGCTGTCTCACGCCTATGGAAACAGGGCTGAGAAGCAGGAGATTGACAGAGCTAAGTGCAGCTTGGGCAGTGTAAAACCGCCCCCAAGAAGTGAGGGGAATCTTCCCACTCTCAAGAGGGCAAGCCAGTAGCACAAGGCTTCAAGTTTGTTTGCGGAGTTGTTCAGAGACACAAGCAAATGTATATACACACAGATGAGCCCACCAAACCACTAAGTCTAAACCTGCTCCCTACTACAATTGCAAGAAGGCAGCTTCTTGGTCTGCATTTGGCTCAGCAGAGAGGAGATATAATCACATGCCTTGATCCTCCACTGGGCACCTGACACATCTTGCCATCCACTATACATGTTCACCTATGTACAAGTTCCTAGAAAACAGCTCCACTCCAGCTGTCCACACTATATCCTGCGGGCTAGCCATGGGAATTCTTCCCTGTCTGCATCCCCTTGTACAGCTTTCCCAAATGACTGGGCTCTAGAGTGTTGGATTCAAGCTCCACCACTCTGATTTGATTCCTACAACCTGGTAGGAAAGAGACTAGAACTCTCCAAAAGGAAGGGGGCAAAGTTATGCAATATTCTCTTTCTTTTGCTTTAAACTTGACTCCTGTGAGCTTCTTGTCAGTATCTGTCCTGTTGATTGTGTCTGTCTCTAGTATCTACTGTAGTTCCTGTGGTAGTCAGCATCCTCTACCTCCATTCCCAGATCTGTGTAGTGTACTCCCCTATTCAAGCATCTGTCTTTAGCACGTTTTCCCTTTCCCTTTATATAGTCCTTGTACAGAGCTTCTTCATCATGTTAATATTAATAATTAAAACATTGGTGTATGACGATGTGATGTTTTTGAGAACCATTTCTAAAACTGGGTTCCTCACATATTGTCTTTTCTTCCCAGAAAGAACAGGAGCCCTGGGCCCTTAACTATTTATTTATTTTCTCCAGTTCAGATAAATGACGAAAATAATGCATGTATAATAATAAAGAGCAATTGCACAGGTAACAAAAAATATATGACCAACCAAGATCTGTTGATGAGCTGTCATATCTAGTCCCAAGCAATTACTGGCAGAGAGAAAATTGGGGGGCACTAGACTGGGGAAGGAGAGGAAGCTCTGAGGAGTCACTGGGCTGTAAAAGTTAGTGTGGACAGCCTGGGTGGGGTGGGGAACTGGCTTCTAATGTGGTCAGCCTAGAGGGGGGGACTGGCTTCAGAACACAGGTCTGCTTTGGAGAGACTGGAAGAAGCAGAGCCAGGACAAGGGGACAGTGAACGTGTCCTGGGGGCTGGTGGTGTGTGGTGATCAGTGGACTTAGAACTGCAACTCTCTGGTTCAAATCTGGCAACTTCACTCTGAGAAGATAGTTTGTGTGCTGTGAAATAACTAGGCAAGGGACAAAAGCCCCCTAGAGCTGTTGAAATAGTCTGCAGTTCTTGTAGCCAGCAGCCCTCTCAGGGCCTCTCCAGAGCCAGAGCCTGACTCAAAGCTGGGGTGGGATGCATTGTTCCCCTGAAGCAGCAGCACCTCCACCCAATTCTTCTTTCTCTCGGAAATGCCTTCCATCTGCCGGGACACTTGAACCTGCCTCTTGCTCCCCCCTTAATTACCCTTTCTAAATTGTCTGACTGCAGTCTTGGGAGTCTCCTCCAAAGTCTTCTATCTTCTTTCCAAGCCTGAAATAGCAAGGTCCCCCAGTGGAGTCAACTATGGCCCCAGCCCTGAAATCTCTCTCTTTCTCCTAACTATAAAGAGTAGCATACTTAAATCAAACCCAATTCTCCCTTTACTCTTAATTCCCAACTCCCTTGTAGAGCCTTGGGGTGCTCATATAAAAATCCCCTCAGAGTGAAGGGGAACCAAGAGCTGGGGGAGGGCCTGGTGGCTGCTTCTGGATCTGAATGAAGGGAAGGACCAGTGGATACAGGCAGATGACTGGATATATATATATATATACATGAGTCTTATGATATATACATAGGAAGGGCCAACAGTGGAAGGGTGTCTGGCCTAAAATGGGAGGTAGGGGTGTTAAGGAGACCATTAGTAGTAACTGGTCTTCAATTTTACTCCCTTGACATATTCCCAGACACATCCAATATGAAATAGAGAGCATTTTGTTGGATGGTGTCTATGCAGGCTCCCAGATTCAATAAACTAGGAAGTTAATGAAGGAAAAATACTACAGCCATCTTCTCAAACTAAGAAGCAACACTTGGGTCTCTGTCTAGGTGGGGATTGCACCAGTGTTACAGCTGTTTGTCTAGTTTAAGCTTCAAAATCCAATTTACTCCAATCTTAAGATAAACCATCTTGTGCCTGTGTCTGGGTCTTAGAAGAGCAAGAAAATAGAATGACTTGAATAACCTAGGTAGGATAATAATTGGTATGCTGGGTGTATGCAAGCTTTTATCATCCCAAACGAAGTCTGTATTGGATTTGATCACCCACTAAGTTCTGCACGCCGATTTGCATTGCAGAAGCCACTGTCCAGCGGGCAGGAGGTGACTGGGTTCACAGAACGGTTCCGTGGGTGCTAATGTAGCCAGAAGCCCAGCTCCCTGGATCGATGGCTCAAACCCAGAGTTAAGCAGGGACTACCAGGCCCAGATCTGCAAACAAAGCAAACCCCCAGACCTTGTCTTCCGGCCGGGCTGAGCCCCCCCCCCTTCACACACACACACACACACACACACACACACACACACACACACACACACACACACACACACACACAGTCTCCCCCAACACCCCCCCAATACCCCCCACTCCCACCCCCACCCCTGCGCTCTCTCTTCGTGTGTAGAAAAGCAGGGAAGGGTTTGCAAGGCACCGGACTCTGGAGAAGTGTACCCTGGAGCCGCCGAACCTTTGCATGGAGGGCGCCTGGGGGCGCGGAAGGTGATGCAGAGCGTGAGGCCGGTTACCCGCCCGAAGGCCGCCGCTACGCACACGCCCCACCTCGGTGTAAAGCGGACGCCTCTCTGTGGCAGCGGGCGTCCAGACAGCTGTTGATTTTCCGCGCAAAGGTCTATGGCTGGCCGGAGCCCTTTCCCGCTAGACGTGGGCCTCTTGAGCGGCGAGCGCTGCTAGCCTGCTCTCGCGGTTGCCTTTCTCAAGAGACCGAGACAAAGGCGCGTCGCCGCCGATGGATGACGCAGGGCTACTAAACCGCTCCCTACTCAAGCCTCCTCAGTGCTTCGGCCTGGGGGCAGGTGACCGGGGAGGCGACTCTGAGATCTCCTAATCCTGTCCCTGATTCACGCCTGGGAAGAAAGCTAGGGCTCCCAAAGCCCTGGCTGAAGTTGGCAGGTCTGCGCAGGCAGGTCTGGCCGCTTCCCAGGGCTGCAAGGCCCCCAGGAAGGACGGGATGACCCCTGCTGGCCAGAGCGGTTGAGACTATCTTTCTGGGACCTGGTACGGCTCAATCTCCAGTCCCTGGAGTTTGCGGGGGACCTTGAAGAACAGCCTGGGCTGCTGGAACTAAGGTTCTTAAGTTTTCTTAGCCAAGCTTGTCACTGGTGGTTTTTCTAAGGCCTATGTCCCAAGCTGAAGCTTGGCAAGGGAGTCAATAAATTGGACCTCAAGGAGACCCAACCGTTAGCCAGTGTAGTAGGAATGAGCCCATTTCCAACGTGTGGTTTCCTTATTCAACTCAATGCCTTCTTACTGAGATGAATTGGAGACCAGTCTTCCCATGTCTGTTTCTGTGATCCCCAGTGGAGAACTTCCTTCAAGGACCAGTCTGTGTGGATGGAACCTTAGCTGGAAAACTCTGTGGGAGCATACTGTCCATGATATGCACAACTTAGATCTGTTGTGGCCGCAGTGGATCCATGCAAAGAGCCTAAAATGCACGGATAAGGTGTTTCCCTATAAAACATGCACACAGAGGCGCTTTCATCTGCTGCATGGCAAAGAGGTATATTGGAAAAAGATGAAAGGTAGGCCCTTATATTCACAAGCAGAAATTTATTTGCATATTTAAATAAGATATATGCATATATCCTACATAGGGGATGTACTAGTCTCAGTTCATTTAGTTACATACTTTAAAATTCCATAACATGAAGAACCATTGCGTAAAAATGTATCCAGGTATTAATATAGCAGTAAAAAATTCAATGAAAATTGTATCATATTCTTGCATAAATACAAAATGTATGTCTACCCAGAATATGAAAAAAAAAAACCTGTAAAATATACTGACACATTCTTTGGACTCATTTTATTATAAACATTTAAAAATAAATATTAAAACCAGAGCTGAGGGTCTGGAAAGACTGGAAGCCTCTCTGACATAGCTGAGTTGCAGAGACTAGAATCAAGTTTAAGAGCATCATGGAAGGCCAGAAAGATGTGCTGCATTGGTAATGACAATCTCCATAGGCTGTCCCCCCCCCCCCGTCTAGTATTTCTGTTTTTGATGCAGCCATGTATGTCAACAAACACTATTCTCTAAGTAGTCACTTTTTTTTCTATCACCCCCCACCCCCCTGGCCATGTCTCTTGTCTGAAGCTGGCGTCTGTTGAGAACAGCAGGGTTCTGTATGGAATCATGACTATATAGAATTGTTGTAGCTATCTAATTAGGTCACATCATGTGTCACGAGATGCACTCTTTTAGGCCTAATGCAAACATGTCATAGCAACACTCTATGCAGACAGGTAGGAAAGGGGTAGACAGTGATCTGGAGAGGTATGTAAAGCTGTGCATGGGCTCCTTTAGGTCAATTAAAAATATTTTATAATCTCAAGCTTAGGCAGCATCATGAAGCAAGGCCTGAATCTGGGCCCATTCTGCTCCCAGGCAGGGCAGAGGCTTCAGACCTTCTCCGCTGAACTATGATTTTGATCCCAACACTTAGCCAGTCAGAAGCCAATCTCTGGGTCTACACAAGCAGGAGAGAAAACCAATCCAGAAGATCTATTTTCTGGCACTGAACTCTGTTGTGGCTTCCCTAATTGAATCTGTCAAACTCTGAACGCTAATACATTTGCCTATAGAAAGATTCTTTAAGAGACAGTGCACTCACACTTAGCAGAGATATTGTTTATGAGTCTACAGGTTCCGTGTAGATGTAGCCATATTTTACAGTCCAAAGGAATCAATTAATTAGTGCCTTCCAGTCCTTACCCCCCCCCAGGCGGCTGCTCGGCTGAGCGCTGATTGTGCGGTGGAGATAGATGTGCGTGGCCAGCTCTCGGTCGCGGTCCTGTTAACAAGCCTCATCATAAAGATGAGAATGATAAGGAGAGCAAAGAAGCCCCGGAGGCCTTTGAGAGCCCAACCTCTAAAAGGGACTGCTTTGGTGTCCATTCGGGTTTGTCTGGAGTTCCTTCCTTCTGGGTTGGTCACACTGTGAGCTGGGACCAGATAACTCTTCCCATCCTCTGGCCTGAATTATGACTTTTCTTCATTGAGCTCCCAATAAAAATTTAAAAGAAAAAAAAAAGAAGAAGAAGAAAAGGAAAAAAGGTACATGAACCTTCTCCGTGTGCACCTTCTGTCACTGTTAGGGACCTCCACTGGCTCCCTTCCCTACATTTCTGGGTAGTTCCCTTTGCTCTATGCCTGGCACTCTCTTCCCTCCTCGGCTCCTTCTGGCTCTTGCTCTATCAGCCTTTGCAGTCGCTTTCTACCGGATTGGTGCTGGGCTCCGGCTCCAAAGAGCTTGTAAAAAATAAAAATATACAAGTATGCCCCGGTTATCTTTCATGAGAATGGAGAATGAAAATGAACATCCCCAGATAAGCCAGACCCATGAAAGGGGAGAGAGAGAGAGAGAGAGAGAGAGAGAGAGAGAGAGAGAGAGAGAGAGAGGAGAGGAGAGGAGAGGAGAGAAACACCTTGGGTATAATTGCTGGTTTAGGTTGTAGCACTTAATCCTGTTTATTCTTGACAATGTGCATACTTAACAGAGAGATATTGATATTAAAGGGCAAGGGGGAATTAATTTTACTTTTATAGTCATCTATTAAGAGCAGAAGATGATCTGAGTCTCCTTTAAAGGGCCCCAAAAAAGGAGGGAGGGAGAGAGAAAGGGAGGGTGAAGGGAGAAATATGACTGAAAGGGAACAAAGATCTTTGCCTGAAGAAACAATGTAACACTAGACAGAACTATAAAGTCTGGGAATGTAAGAACACGGGACTCTCTCAGCTCCCCCCTCCCTGTGTGGAATCCTGTCCCCTCTACTTCCGGCTGAAACCCCTACCCTGACTACACTGTGGTATTCAAGGAAGAATTCATGCAATTATCCGGATAATTGTAGGGAGAGAGAGAAAATATTTCCTTTTTATTGTCTGACCCTCTCTGGTGTTGGTGCAGAGGAGAGGGGGGAGGGGGCATGTGGTGTGTGGGATATGGGGGGGGTTAGAATCTCTCAATATACCTTAAGTCCTGCAAAATCAAGGAGGTCCCAGGCAAGGGCTTGCAGATTTGAAACACCATGGAGAAATGATATCCATCTGGTTGAAGTTCTCTGATCTAGTTTCATTTTCATTTTGGATAGATTGGATTCACATGTCTGCATAGATCTGCCTGCTCTAGTATTGTAATCATCACAACTAAGTGGATAATAGATAATTACAGGGTGTCGATAATATTATTGATAATATTATTATATAAGCACACAGATATGATTAGAGTTAATGTTGGATGGAGGCTTTGTTAGAAGCTGGAGGCAAGGTAGAGAGGGGTGGGGGCTCTAGGAATCCTTCTCTTTCCTATTTTCAGATGTGTGGGAATCTCCAGAAATCCCTAAAACCCTAAATTCTTCCCCTGGATGTTTTAAGGGAAATCACTAGGATTTTAGGGGATATAAAGTCCAAAGACAAGATGGAGAAACAATAATTTAATACTCACCCCTCTTAGCCTAGGGGCAATGGGTGTTGCTTTCACCTCAACAGGAGACTTAGTTCTCAGCATAAGGCCATTAGTTATGAAGTTATGGAGACTTGGTGGCTGAGGTCTGTTAGAGCAAGAAAAGAACTTATCAAAATCAAGTTCATTGTCAACCCCTAACAGGAACTAGGCCCTGAGTGAAGCCCTCTTTTATCCCCAAATTGTCTTTCCTGGAATCCACTCTTCAACAACACCCAAGTTGAACTAAATGCCCAGCTAGAGCTTGGGAGATCAGTTAAAGGCAGGAATCAGGGAAAGATATTAAGTTTGTTATTGTTTTGAAGAGTTGAGCAATCTCAAGACTGCAGGAGAAAGGACAGGATTACCACAGAAACAGAGCGTGAGTCAACAGTGCTGAGAGAAAGTGTGAGACCATGAGCAAGGTAGGAATGAACAAAGAGCAGCAGCAAGAAGAACCAGGAAATAAAACAGAAGGAGATATATAAAACAGAAAAGGTAGAGAATGGGAAGGAAAAGACGGAAAGAGAAAGAGGCACTAGAAAGACGCAAGGGTCTGTAGTTGTTCTGGCTCTGCGGCAGTCTGGGTGGGCGGGAGCACCATGACAAAGTGAAGGTCAAGTTAGCATCGTACCTTATAAGGAAGGCGTCGTCCTCCGTTTCAGCTTTTTCTCTCTAGAAGGATTTAGCACTGGCATTTCTGGTCTTGTAAACACAGGACTTTCTTTTTTTTAAATAAAGGCCCCCTCCTTTCTTTATTGGGGGTGAATTCTGCAGCCCCAGGAAGCTATGAACAGGGAAGTCAACTAATGAATACTCCAGGAAACTTTTCTTTTCTGCCTCTGGCTCTGCTCTCTGCCAGCTGGGGCTGCCCCCACCTCTTCCTGTCTTCTGTATGTTTCACCATTGTCTCTAACCCTGGACACGATTTCTTTACTCCCCATCGCCCCTGCAGACTTGTAAATCCCTTCCGTTCTACAGCAGCAGAGTGGACAAGGACTTTAAGAATTGGAGAGAAAATTAAGCATCATAAAGAAAACTTAATTCGCAGCTTAAATGTCTGTTTCTTCTGAAAACAAAGTAAAATGTTTGGTAAGGAGGAATAAGATCACAGGGATGGGAAGGGCTGGTCACAGTGGTAGGCTTGGATTTAAGCCTTTCTCAGATCCTGAGGCGAAAAGAAAGACGGAGAAGGAGGGTGAGAAGGAAATATTTTAACCAGGCAGCTACAAAAGAAGAAGGGTGCAGCCAGTGAGGCTAGAAGCAAAGTTCCAGCCTCAAGGACTTGGTACTCACCCCATTCTGGCCTTCAGTGTGGAGAAGCTGGCTTAGGTCTTTCTCGGTTCAGAGAGCTAGGAAACAGAAATGGAGGAAGGCCAGGGCAGGAGAGTAAGGCGGAGCCTGAGACAAGCGTTGAGATACGGAGTAGACTAGACAGGCAGTTGGCCTGATCGCCCTGCCATCAGCAGGCAATTGGTGATGGGTACAATTTGGGAAGCCTAAACCTGGATCCTTGATTCTTTCCTTCCTTCCAGGGTGGAGCGAAGATTAGGAGTGGGGTGAAGTTAAGAGGGGATTTATTGGCATGGGGTATCTATGGAGAACTTACCTCCTCCCCGCGCTCCCGAATCTCACTTGTTTTCTGTTCCTCTGCGCTCATGGAACCATCTTAAGATCTAATTATTTCCGTCAGAATCGGAATTCTATAGTGAGGGGAGGGAAGGAGGTTGGAAGCTTCAGGAGTGACAATGATGGCTAAACCCAATGATCTAATCCCCACACTCCTACTTTGTTGTTAGCTCTACTCTGCTAGAGAAAAATTGACCTCTAGAACCAGCTGGACTCCACTCTACATACCTGGTTGGGAATGTCTCCAGTCTATACGATACCTGAAGTGGGGCTGAGACCCGGGTGGTAGCAGCCTAGAGCTGCAGCCAGGCTCAGCTGACAGAGCAACCAGGCCCCCTATCTTGATGTCTTCCTACTCCAAATCTTATATGAAAAACAAAGGGTTTGTTCGCCTTGTTTCTGGTCATGTTAGGGATCCTGGTTTTTCCACACAACGTCTGTCACTGGGATCTGAAGAGAAGTGTTTCACCCACAGGCAACTTGCCACTGCGTCTCAAAGTGTTTGGATTCTTTGCATAGGGACTGAGGGCAGCCAAGGTGTCCTGCTGTCAGGAATCCTCACAGAGAGGGTGGCAGGCCTTCTTTGGCAGGGACTAGAATTATTCTCACAGTATTTCAAATGGTTGAGATGGACTGAGAAGGCCCCTCCTGAAGACCCTTCAGCTTGTGAAGGAGAGCCCCAGCAAGTCTGGGTGGGGGTGGGGGTTATTAGCTGAGATGCTTCCCCCTAGTCATACCCAGACCTCAGCCTGAAACAGTGTTTTCCTTGCCTGTGACAGAAAACTGCCAGGCTTTTGGAGATTTGGGGGACTTGAAAAGAGTAAGGCAGAGCGGGACACCCTGTGAAGGCCAAAGCTGTGGATGCGGTGTGAAGGACCTGAGCGGACAAGGGGCTGAGAAGGTATCACCCCAAACCATTTCCCCCAAGAAGCCAGCACACAATAGACTTTGATACTGAAAAACACCAGATGATCTCCTAGGAAGAGACATAAACCAGCCAGGCGGATGCAGGTTAATAAAACCCGAAAAAGCCCAGACAGGAACACTTAAAATGCCCAGAACAAAGCACACCATGACAAATTCTCACCCAACACACAAGCACACGCGCCAGGACATTCCCAGGCAGAGAGAGAAAAAGCCCTTCCCCATCCCAGGTTTCCTCCCGTGGATACTGTGGGTACTTAGGTATACCTGCACAGCTCCAAGAACAGATTTGTTCATGCTTCTAAACTGACCCAAACAAACCCCCAGTGATCGCAGGCAGCCACCGGCTGCACTACACACACCACGGAGACAGTCCGCATCCCCAGAGCCTCACTAATGCAAGATCCAGATCCATACCCGGAGATAAAAGTCTAGACAATAGACGGCTGTTTATGACAACGAGGCTCTCCAAGTTTGGGGCCAGGCGATAAATCTCTGGCGAATCTTCCTGTAACTCAACTTCTGGCTGTAGTGCAGAGATGACCGGAGGAAGGCAGAAGAGGGGGGAGCTTAAAGCGCGAGTAGAAGGTGTCTTTCTTGTGCAGTTCTAGGCCATAACCTCGCCCACGCAAGACGGTTCCACTGTGGAAGCTTCAGATGGAGTTTCCTAGTACAGGCGAGTCAGGGCTTCTCTGTGTCCGCCCTGGGATTAAGGCTCAGAGGTAGGGCCAATGTGCTAGCAGAAGGCAGGGCCTGGAAGCAACAAACCATTGTTGCTGGGGGCAAGGGGTCTTTTTTCGTGGGTGACTGGGATCTTCTGTGTCACCTTTTTTTTTTTTATTCTCTCCCTCTCTCTCCCCCTCCCTTCCTCTCCTTCTCCCTCTCACCCTCTTCCTCTCACTCCCTCCCTCCTTTTCCATTTTGGATTGAGGAGCTCTTCCCTTTTGCATTTTCGACCCAGGCGTCTGATTACAAGTAAGGAGCCACTGAAGTTGATCTCATAAAAATGCCGAGAGCTCACTTTGATCAGCAGGGGCTGGGTCCGAGCCTAAGTAGGCGCTAAAGCCGGGGAATGGCCCTCTGTTCAACCCAACCCGGCCGGTTTTCCGCTGCAGCAGCAAGGCAGGAGATCCCGGTGGCCCAAGAGGGCAACCTCCCACAGAAAATACCTTTTCTGTGAAGCCACAACTAGCTTTGGAGACTAAGGCCCAATGGCAGCGGCTCCATCTCCAGACTGCTCTTAAGACAGGTCCTTCATTTTAGAATTGGGGGATGGGGAGTGAAACTGGCTCATAAAACGGGGCTTTTATGGGAGAAATGGGGTCGCATTGCTAGCCTCCCCGACAACCCCTCTGGGGAGGAAGCTGGGTGGAGAGGCAGGGGCAAGAAAGCCTCGGGCTTTGCTCTTTGCTCGAAAGCCTCGGGCTTTGCTTTTTGCTCCCCTACCCTGTCCCTGGGTCCCGAAGGTTCCTCTAGCAGATCCACCCGCTTTGGTGGACTAACCTGAAAACTTGGGCTTGCAGCGCTGACCTGGGCTGAGGAGAAAACAGGCAGTCTTTCGCGTTCTGAATCTCTGAGGACTGGGTGAGGTGTGGGTGTCCCGGGTTCAAAATAAACCCCTAGCTTGAAAATCCCAAAGCATGCTAAAGGTTTATTCTATGCCTCTGGTTGCTAAGTGAAAGAAAAATGAGCAAGAAGATGCAAGCTGTTCTAACTAAGTCCTTCTTCACCAGCCGAGCTTGGGAACACGTGAGGGTGCCCATGTGCAGGGTTTCCTTCTTCTCGTTGAGTCCACAAGAGGCTGAATTTAAAGAAGGCCTCCTTTTTCCTCCCAGAGTTTTCTGTGGGGTGATCTCTTTCCCTTATCAAGATCTGTACTCTAGAATTCAGGGAAGGTCTAGGGGGAAAAGAGCCACAAGGCTGCTGTTTGCCGGAGGCTGCTCTAAGAACCACCCAAGATAGAATTCAGTAGACAGTGCCCCCTTCTGAATCCGACCCTGCTGTTCGTTCCCTATATGGGAGGGAAGGCCGCTGGAGTCTGTCCTAGCTCTAGCCAGACCACCGAGGCAGCAGCAGCCCAGACAGCCACGGCCTGCTAACGGCCAAGCTAGCTGGGATGGAGGGCACCAAGAATCTTCCCGGAGGTAGGGTGGTTATCACAGGAGGATTTAGGTGAAAGCTGGGACTCCAGGCACATGGAGGGATGGCCTGCATCAATCAGGTGAGAATTAAAGCAAAAACAAACAACAACAACAACAACAACAAGGAAAACAGCTGCCCACAAGTGATGGGTTTAGGAGCCATAGATGTGTTCCTCCAACCAAATGTAAAAGATACTGCAGGCTGAGAAGGCCCAAACCCAGTGGAGACTTCCAGGTGGTCTGGACCCAAAGCCAGGCAGACAGGCAGGCCACCACCCCACTACCTTAAGCATTTTTGCTAATCAACATCTAACTGAACAAGGAAAGCAGAGACTTCTCTCCTTGACCCCAGCAGCAATTACCACTTTCTGAGGTTTTAAAAAAGTTGTTTAAAATTTTTGAAAGACCAACACCAGGAAAAAACAAAAACAAACAAACAACAAAAACAACAACAACAAAAAACCCTTCCCGCTTTGGTTTTATGGAGAAGAATATTCCTTTCCACAAGTCTGTAGGAGGACCCTAAAGTTTCCTAGACATCCTCTCCTTGACACCCTTCTTGCTTTCTTTCTTTTGGTTTCAAGAAAATCAGATTGCTCTTTGCAGCCGACTGCCTCACTTTTATGGTGGCCCAGGAATAAACTTTGGTGGTCAAATTCAAGTGCTTAGGCCCACAGCTGTCTTCTCACAGGAAACAGACACCCCCTCCCACCTCTCTCCCAGGCTATGCAAAACAAGACTTAGGGGATTGGGCCTCACACAGCCCAGGAGATCAAGAGGGAGAAGGAAGCAGAACCTAGTGGGAACATGGGGAATGCTGGACCTGAGACTGTCCTCTCGGCGGCAAGAGATGGGGTACCTTTGGCCTTCCTCTTGCTGGCTTCTATCACTGTTTGGGGAGCATTTTGCCTCCAGTAAACTCAAGTTTAATGAGGTCAGCACAAACCCTATAAAAGCCACAGTCCATAGTTCCCCGACATCATAATTAAAAATGTTGCCTCCAGCTCCACCTATAAAAAAGACTAAAGGAAAGGGAAAACGCAACGAATTCTTCTGTTTCTGGTCCCTTCTCTACGGAGCTAACTCAATCTAGTTATTTGCCTTCAGTTAAGATCTGGCCAGGACTGAAGAGTATAAGAAGCAATTCCTAGCACTATGTGCATAGATACTGGAGGTCTCTTTTGCAGTATTTCAGGACAACCACACACACACACACACACACACACACACACACACACACACACACACAAGAGAGAGAGAGAGAGAGAGAGAGAGAGAGAGAGAGAGAGAGAGAGAGAGAGAGACCCATTGTGGTGGATGCAGATTCTAAAGGCTGAGTAAATTTGGACAGGTAAAAGAGTTGAGAAGGAATGGTTTTCAGAGGCTATATTTGGAAATAAGCTAGCTATTTTTGTGTCTTCCCTATCTGGTTAAGGACTTCCATGCCTCACCCTTCAACAAAGAAAATCAAATCAAATACACTTTAAAGAGGAAAACCAATTTGAAGCCAGCCAGCCTTAAGGATGCAAAGATGGCTGGAACTACCTTTGGTTTTCCCTAAGAGTACAAGGCTGAGTTGTTGGGGAGTTTCACTCTTCTTTAACACCTTCTGTCCTGATAGCACCTTCTTAGGACCAAGTCTACCGTTACTTTCTGCTTCTGCCAGTTGTTCTGGCCTCGTGGACCTAGTCCAGAGCCTTTCAATAAAGTTATTTTCAGCTGCCCAGATGTGTGTTGAAATGGCCAAAGGGATGGGAGGCTATCAAAGGCAGAATCCCTGAGTATTCCCCCTCTGGACACAGCAGTCCAGGAAGGAGGCTTACAGACTTGGAGGGAAACAGGGCTGGACTGAGAAGCAGGAGGAGGCGGACAGGAAGAGGCAGTGAGAGGGCTGGGGGCTTCTGGCCCTACCCTGCCCACTTTGGGAGCACAGTCTTATTCCACTGTCTTGTCGATTGATACTAGAGATAGACACCTGGCCTCTCTACCCACCTAAGCTCCCAAAATCGTTTTTAAAAATAGGACCCCCCCAATTTAGTTCCCTATTGCCAAGCTTCTTTTCAGCCCATTAGCTGGAGCTGAGCTTCCAACTCGAAGGGCCCCAGATAGAGAGAAGATAGATGACTCTCATTCTAATCTTTTTCTTTGAGGTTTGGGATTTTAAAATCCACAGTGGATGTAGCTTTCTACACATTGATTGACAATAAAGGCAGACATGAAATATTCACCCAGGGCCACTCTCTCATACTAAATATTTAACACAACATTAGAGAAGGTTTTTCCCAGACTTCGCCAGGCACCGGCTGGGCGGCTGGCGCGCTGCTCACCACTGGTTTATGACTAATAGGAGCCTCTAGCCAGCGGCAGCACAGCAAGCTAGGCAAAGTTGGGGCACTGGCTCATAGCTGGGCTGCCTCACCTTTGGGAAACTTCAGATACTCTTCTTTGGAACCTGTCCTATGAGGAGGCTCACCCGGCTCTGGCCAGGAAAATAATCTAAAGAACTTCAAACTCTTGTAAATAGGCGCTGATTCTTCAGGTAGAAGGGTAAGAGTCCCAGAGACTTGAGGAGGATTTACTGTTCCTGGGGAAATCAGGTAGGAAAAAGTCCTTCCTCTTAGCCCATAAGGAGGAGGCCAGACCCCTAAACAGAAAGCTTTCCTCCTTCCCCCAATCCCGGGGGTGGGGGAAGCAGCAGCTAGGAAAAAATACAATTACCCCCTCCCAGCCACCGCCCCCGCCCATCCCACCGCCCACCCCACCCCAACCCTCTCTTTCTCCTCCTTTGCTTGCTCTGTGGAATGGAGAGGAGGGGAGTGACGAGAGAAAAACGAATACAAATCTGCAATTGATTTTCATAATGTTTCTGCGGTGTTTGCAAACCAATCGCCTGAACGTCCCCGATCTTACCTAAGAGAGAACCCCTCCTACGTCTGCGAAGTGCTCCGAACTGATATATGACAATATCTACTTTGGATCACGTGCTCGGGGAGAGAGACTAAGACGGATAGCGCGTCATCTCGCCTTCCCAAAATTTCCCCCCTCGCTAGACCGGGTCCAAAACCTCCATCCGGAGCAGGCAGGAGAAGAGAACGATGTTTAACTCGGTCAACCTGGGCAACTTCTGCTCGCCTTCGCGCAAGGAGAGGGGTGCTGACTTCGGCGAGCGAGGGAGCTGCGCTTCCAACCTCTATCTGCCCAGTTGCACTTACTACGTGCCCGAGTTCTCCACCGTCTCCTCCTTCCTGCCCCAGGCCCCCTCTCGCCAGATCTCCTATCCCTACTCAGCCCAGGTGCCCCCGGTCCGGGAGGTCTCCTACGGCCTGGAGCCGTCCGGCAAGTGGCACCATCGGAACAGCTACTCGTCTTGCTATGCGGCGGCCGACGAGCTAATGCACCGGGAGTGCCTGCCTCCTTCCACAGTCACTGAGATTCTCATGAAAAATGAAGGCTCCTACGGCGGCCACCACCACCCCAGCGCCCCACACGCGGCCCCCGCCGGCTTCTACTCCTCAGTCAACAAGAACAGCGTTTTGCCCCAAGCCTTCGACCGCTTCTTCGACAACGCCTACTGCGGTGGCGGAGATGCGCCTGCCGAGCCCCCCTGCTCCGGCAAGGGCGAGGCCAAGGGGGAGCCTGAGGCGCCCCCGGCCTCGGGACTGGCGTCCCGGGCAGAGGCCGGTGCTGAGGCCGAGGCCGAGGAGGAGAATACGAATCCCAGCTCGTCTGGTTCTGCCCACTCAGCGACCAAGGAGCCGGCCAAGGGGAGCCGCCCCCAGTAGGTAGCGGCGGCCGGGAACCCGAGGACAGCGAGGGAGGGAGCTGAGAGGGAGGGCTGGAGTAGGGGGGAGGCCAGGGGAGCGCGGACAGCCTCGTGTTTTGGGTCAGTCCTATTTTATGTGGAGTTTTATAAGCATTCAAAGGATTTTATTATAACCTACAAAGCCCGCTCTCCCAACGACTCGACTTTTTACGACGAAGAAGGGGTGGGGAGGGAGGGAACGGGGCTCTTTGGAAAAGCCGGGTGAGCCCCCCTCCTCCGTTATCTCCTTCGGTCTGTGAAATTTTTAAAAGTGCCACCATTGCGGGCGATATTAACTTTGATCGTGAACTTAGAGGAGCGTTTAAGAAAGGATGGGGAGAAGGGCTGCCTGCCGGGGGGGTGGGGGTGGGAGGGAGGGGAGGAGTGGAGGGGGGAAGGGGGAGGGCGAGGGGCAGACCGGGTGAAATCCAGAGAGGGGCAGAGGTAAAGGACAGAAGGGGCGAGGCAGAACTCAGACCCAGAGAGGCGCTCCATGGCAGTTCCACTTCTTTTCAAAACGACTTTTATTGTATTTATTTATTTATTTTCATGTTCAAATTCCGTGCTCGCGGGTCTTTGAGTAGAAATCCGGGCAAGCCGGGGTTTGGCGGTGATAGGGGAGTGGAGAAAAGGTCGGAGCTCCCCTGAGCTGAGGGTGTCGCTGCTTCTCCAGGTTCTACGGCCTCTGGGCAGGCCCAGCCTTAGCACGGCAGGAAGGCGTCCCGGGGAGCCAGGGCCTGGCAGGAGGGCTCCCGGGTGTCCCGCTGCCTCCACTCCTGCTTTCCCCTCGGATTCCCTACTGCTCTCTCCTAAACTCAATCCTTTGCGCCGATTCTCCGCGACTCCCTCCAATTCCTGGAGGGTGAGGATGGGATCTTGGACTTGCAGAAGCTTTAGGAGGGCCACGCGGAAGGGGCAAGGGCAGCGCGGAGGAGCAGTCAGGGCGCCCCCAGGGAAAGCACGTGGCTCAGGCAGGCTTTCCTCCACCCGCAGACCCTGTCAGCTAGGGCTCTGGCCTGAGGGGCAGGGGGCACCAGGCTCTCAGTGGACCCAGGTAGACCTGACAGTGGGATCGAGGCTTGCCCCGGCGAAGCCGCTCCGGAAGAAGAGCCGCCGGCCTAGGGGGGAGGGCTGCCCAGCGGCGGGACTGGGAGCAGCGCTGCTGAGCGTTCAGCGCCTGGGGTCCGCTGGGGTCGCCCGGGGTCTCACGTGTCTCTCTCCCCTCTCCTCGCACTTGCCCCCTCCCCTCCCTCCAGACGCCCCCCGCACCCGCAAGAAGCGCTGCCCTTATTCGAAATTCCAGATCCGGGAACTGGAGCGAGAGTTTTTCTTCAACGTGTACATCAACAAAGAGAAGCGGCTGCAGCTGTCCCGGATGCTGAACCTGACTGATCGACAAGTGAAAATTTGGTTTCAGAACAGAAGGATGAAAGAAAAAAAACTGAGCAGAGACCGGCTGCAGTATTTTTCAGGAAATCCGCTGCTGTAACTGCAGACCTAGCCCTTTGGGGTAGGGGGAGGGAAAGGGGAAAATTTATTTTATTTTATTTTATTTTCTAACTCGTCTTTTTTTCCGCGGGTGGAAAACTGGACTGTGGCCAGGGCTGGCCCCCCACTGCCATTACTGGCGCTTCTTTCCAAAACCTCCTTCGCCTCGGGTCTAATTCACTATAGGGACAGAGTCCCATCCTGGAAAAAGGCGTGAAGGAAGTGTCTGACCCGTGGCTAGTGGACCCTGTTGGCGCCAAGTCCCCAAGACTGTTTATTTAAAAGAAAATACACCTTGCAACAAAGTCTTGCTGCTTGGATTGGATGAGGGGAGGGGCGAGCACAGTGGGCGCCAGAGCCGAACAATCCTTGAACTCCAAGCCTTTCCTAGCCCAAGTAAAAAGATCCGCTGAGCCACCCTGTCTGTGAGACCTCCTGGGCTCCCCGCCCCCCACCCCGCCTTGCCCCTGGGTTAGGGGGCTGCTAAATGTGATCCTGCCTTGCTGTGAAGTTCCTGTACCTTTGACCTGGTGTTAGGTGTGCAAAGTCCAAATCCTACCTCCGCTGCGCCTGGCCCCATCTCGCCCTAAATGTGTAGAGCTCTCTTTTGAAAACCCCTAACTGGTGCATTGAGGTGTCCCAACCTTTCCCCAAGCAGCGTCCCTTGGATTTATTGCTAGTCTATGCAGTTGTGGAGTGGAGGAGGCATAGGAAAATAGAGTTGGGCACCTCCCCCTCGCTGGGGCCTGAATTTTTGTAAATAAATTTCATAAGCGTTTCTACCTGGAGAGGAAGGGGGAGGCTGAGCCGGAGTGAGATTCTAATCGTCCATCTCTGTCCCTGTGCGTGAGTGCTTGTGTACAAGTGCAATCCCCACCCTACTCTTAGAGGGATTGCTGTGATTTTTTTTTTTTTTTTTTGGTGGCAAATAAAGATATTTCATTCTCTTCAATATTATGATTTTATTTGACCTTTTTATTAACCCCTCTCCTCTTAAAACCCCCTGCTCTCCAAACTCCAAAGATAGCAGAGGAGGAGGTGATGGTGGTGGTGGTGGTGGTGGCAGAGGCGGTAGGGGAGGAGGAAGAGGAGGAGGCTGCCACAGTTGGGAGAGCTTGCTGGTGAGAGCCAGGGCTTCTGAGGTGAGGCAGGCCAGTGCCGAGGCATTGGTGCTCAGCTCCACTGTCTGGGGTAAAAGGTGGTCAGAGACTGCTCCAGCTCTGGAGTAGAGCAGAGCTATGGTTATTCCTAAGCTCCTTTTTCTCACATGCAACTCGAGAGCTGTATCCAAATGCCCAGCAACGCTTTCTGTTTAAGTACAGGTTTGTTATGGAGTTAATTGTAACCATCATCAAAATTAAATTTATAGGAATTTTCTTGGCTCAACCACCCTCCTGCCAGATGTCTCTGTCTGTTGCCTGTCAAATATATAGAGCTGAGAGTAGGGTTCTCTCTCTCTCTCTCTCTCTCTCTCTCTCTCTCTCTCTCTCTCTCTCTCTCTCTCTCTGTGTGTGTGTGTGTGTGTGTGTGTGTGTGTGTTGTACTGAAATTTAAATATACAATTTTAAAGGATGGGGGGAGAAGAGGGCAAACCAGCCCCCTCCCTGTCTTTTTTTCACAGTCTCTAGGAGTGGGAAGGTGGGGCCCATCACCTTCCCCTTCCCCTTTGGCCCAAATGGTCAAGCTCCTCCAGACAGAACCAGATGCCTAGGCTGGGGCCACCCTGACTTTTGTACATTGCATGCCCCTGAGTAAAAAGCCCCAGAGATGTGTTTTGTAGACATTAGCAAGGAGAGGGCACTGGGGAAGGAGGTGACCTATGAGGAGAGTCTCCACACCAATCTCTATTTGCTGCATGTGCTTCTGTGAAAAGTTAACTAACCATTTCAGTTCTTCAGTGAGGACATTCATCCATCTCTTCATATTTTATTTGAGGTAAGAGGTTCAAGACCAATTCTCATCTTCCTTCTTTATGTCCTTATGGAATTCCAAGAAAATGTTTTCATCCATGATACACTGTTGGATGAAAGGAGAAGCACCCTGCTCTCTCTTTTCATGACAGGGACTCCAGGAGATTAGATAATCTGGATCTCTAATTTCTAAGTGTGGCTCTTTGAGATTTGACAGCTTGGGTGTATTGTGGCTCACAGTCTTTCCAATGCTCAACCACAGAAATTTTTATCATTCAAGGCAGTCAGCGTCTTTATGTGTGCACACAAGGAGTAGAGGAGTAGTATGGTTTGTGCATGGGGCAAATGTGATTTGGTGAACACAGCTTATGTCCTCCCTGGTGTGTGAACACTTCAGTATTTAATGCATGTAGACAGGAATACAACTGAAAGGCCTCTGTGTGTGCATGAGAGGGGGATTTCTTGAGATGTGTTGCTTATCCACTATTAGCTTGCCATCCATATTTTCTATATAATAACAGACAACCATAGAACAAACCAATTCAAAAAGAAAACTGTTAGCATCCAAGGACTCTTGATTTTGGAGGAAAAAATTTCTTAAAACTTGTAGTTATCACTTTCCCACAAATACACAGCCCAGAAAAGAATCTCTTCCAAAAGAGATTTCTGAAGGATGACAGGAGAGTTGTCTTGAAAGAAAAACAAAGGCTTGTGTGATCTGAACCCAAGAACCTGACATTTTGCGGCTATCTTCTTGGGGGGGGGAAGAGGGTCTCTGGCCCCCAAGCAAACCCACCTTCAAACTCCTGGGATGTCCAACCCCCCTTGCTGGCAGGGACACTCTGGGCTCAACCCCTTGGGGTAATCCCCTCCAGCCGCAACGCTGCCCTGGAACAAAAGATCGCAGTCTAGACGCCGCCATAAAGCCTCCCCGAGCCTCTAAACCCAGTTTCATTTCGCCCTTAACGACCCAGTCTGGCCTGTGTTAGAAAACGCTTCTGTCCTAAACAGTAAACAAACCCCCAGTGGATGGTCTTGGCTCCTCCAACACACCCCAGGCCCCACACCCCATCATCCCTTTAGCCCCACATTTTCCCTCTTTTCCTTCAGTCTTTCTCAGCTCCCAGCTCCCCACCCCCAAGTAAATAAACCAGAGGCCGAGTTCAAAGTTTCCTGGAGCTAAAGGAGGAATGTTGGTTGTAAAAATCCAAGTTTATAGCGCACGTGGGAGTTTACAAGGGTATTAAGTGGTGTGGGCCGAGAGCTCTCTGGGCCCCATCCCCTTTCCACTATGGGCTTTGGGGGTGCAAAGGGAGTCAGGGGTGCTCGAAATGAGAAAGGGGCTGGAGATGGCTTTGGATTTGGCGTTTCTTTGTCACTCAGACCCTAGGTGGCTGGGAAAATGCAAAGCAGAGGAGCCTTGAAGGTGGGCCTGCCACCCCCACTCTGAGCCTGAGCCCCTGGGTTCTAGGTCTCCCAGATGGAAAGGCTGGAAAGCTTTTCTGGGGGAGGGAGGGTAGAGGAATGAAAGCTCCAGACCAGGTGGTTAAAAGTGAAGAGAGCTGGAGCTACCCATAACCAGTTAACCACAAGGAAAGGAGTTCATTTCTTGAGAAGGCTGACTGAAGAGAGGCCTTTCCTCAAGAAAGCAAGTGAGAACTTTGAACTTCAAGGGAGTCAAGGGCACTACCCTCACCCTAACCCTCCCGCCCTCCTAGGAATCTGTAAGGCAACCCCTCTCCAGGCCAATATTCCCTGAAGTGGGTAGCTCCAAGGTTTTCCTGGTGCCCTAGGGATGGATAATGCTGTTTACTAATCTTTTCCTGCCCAGAGCTGGCCAGTATCCTGTGCACGCGACTACACTCTTTATTATTCATATAAACCTTTAGAAAAGGCAACGCCCTGGAAGTTTTTATAACTTTGTTTGGCATAAAAGGTTTACAAGATTCTCCCTCCTTGAAGGGGGAAAAAGCTTAGTTTAGGTCTTGACACAGGATGGAATTCTTGAGAAGGAGGAAAGATGAGCCCTGAGGCTTCATCATATGTGTAAGGGGTACTTTTCTTTGCTGAGAGCAAAAGAAAAAAAAAAAAAAAAAAGGTTTGAAAGTTAGGCCAGAGGTCTATTCTGTACCTGGGTTTGGAGACTGCCAGCAAACAGAAGCTGCCAGCATTCAGGACAGCCCTATCCACTCTACAGATCGCTCAAACTTGTAAAATGTCAGCAGTATGACAAACCTTCCCCCATTATAGCCTGTTTTCTTGTAGGCTCTATCCTCTCTGTGTGTGTCTGATCCCTCTCTCTCTCTCTCTCTCTCTCTCTCTCTCTCTCTCTCTCTCTCTCATACACACACACACACACACACACACACACACACACACACACACACACCCCTTCTACCCTCTTCTTCCCTCTTCTTGGAATAGGGAAGTCATATAATCCTGGTTCAAACCCCTAATTTGGGGGCGGGGGCTTCTGCACATATAACCCTATCCCTGTTGCCTTTGGGGTTTAAGAAAAAAAAAAAAAATCCAAACTACCAGGAAATTCTTGCCTAGAGATTGCAGTTGTTGCAGAATCAAAGGAGGCAGCGGCCCAAAGTGCTCCAGTCTCCTGAGTTCTCTACAGAGAACAAAAGTGCTTATGTAGGGACATGGCCTTGGAATGCCAACTTACATATCCTCACTTGGACCTGCCTTCTACCTGTAACTGACAGACCCTCACTCTCTCAATTCTTCTAACCCTATCGCTGAGAACACACGCTCAACTTTAGTCTATTTAGTGCTCAGTTCTGGAGGCAGAACAAAGATAAAGGAGCTTTTCTCTAATAATGGGTCTGATGGACCAAGTTTCTTTAACGTGCTGGAAATGAAGATGACATGGGTTCCCTGGAGCCTGGCATTTCAAGGAGCCTTTGGCATAGATGGGGAGGTGCCTCTGAGTCGGCATTCCCCCCCTCTAATGGCGACTCTGAGGCCTGGCCATCTCTGCAGGCTAACTGCTGTACACTTCGCCTTGTGAGGAGCCGAGCTGAGGCTGAAGGCAGAAGGTCAACTTCAAGCTGGAGCAACTAGAATGAGGAGGCATGGACCCAGCCTGTTATTTTCCTATTCACATAACCCAGCACAGCAGGAAAAATAAAATAAAATAAGTATGCAGAGGTGGGGTGGGGGATTAAAAGTCAAGGGGCAGCAAGGAATTGAAGAAAGCAAAAGATAAAGTTTATAATAAAGAAGAAAAAAGGAAAGGAGGAAACAAGACAACACATTGAAGTCTTGGGGGGGATATAGGAAAATTACAGAGAAAAAAAGTAAAAGAAGAGAAAGGACAAAGGTGAAAAATGAGAGAAAGGAAGAAAAAGGAAACAGAAGAAAAGAAACAAACAACCTTTGAAAAGAAATTTAGTTAGTGAAGGAGGATCCTGGTTTTTACCCTCAGGAGCAAGGCTGCCCAACCAGTCTACACAGACTGGAAATCTGACCTAACCTACTGAGGCAACTCAGAAACAAACCGTTAAAGTGGGGACCAAGGCCTTCCCCCCAAGACCTCCTCCCTTTGGGCTCCTCCTCTCTCTGAGGTCTGCGCGGTCTGGTTTCGATTCCATAGGCAAGGTTAAATAACTGGCTTCAGAAGGGCCCCGAAGCAGTCGGGCTGACGCGGAATAACGAACTTCAGGATTCAAGGATCACAGGAAGCGCTTTGGATACAAGTGAATATTTGAGGCTGTGGACAAGCAATTAAGTGCAAGCTGGACTTGTGGATAGACGCTGTAGAGCCTCTGTGTGTAAGTGTATAAATGTCTATATGTGAGAGCGAGTCCGCTGGCGGCGCTGCCTGCCTGGGTGGCTGCACAATCCGAAGTAGAACAGAAGCCCTTAATCGGCTCTCAGCTTCAGACCTCCTTTACCTGTTTGAAACCTTTTCCCCATGAACTTCTGAGCATCCCACATTTTGCTTGGAGTTTCCCTGCTCTCAATTCAAGTGGTGCTCTACAAGAAAGGCCAATTGTCCCTTCAAGATTTGGGAGAAGAGCGATTAATCTCGGCCTCCAAAACAAGAAGAAAATCCCAATAGTCAATGGTGTGATTTTGTTTTCCATTCTGCTTGAAGAGATTTCAGTATGTACATTTTAACTGTATTTAATTATTTTTATTCCAAAAGGAGATGCACTGTTCCTTCTTTCTCATTATCTTCAGAATTTCCCAGATCATTCTTATTAACCTCTCAAGGAAACTCCGACAATTTTTCAGAGGAGGAAACAGGGTACTGCTGGGGGCGATTTGAAGGCTTCAGCTGAAAAGAGTCTGGCCTCATTCCTATCCGTTCACAGGGATCCTTAGGATAGCTGCCCTTCTGGAACCAGCCAGTAGCCCCTGAACTCTCTTCTCCTCCTTTGCTCACCGACCCAAAGACCGCAGGAGGCTTAGGCGGCCCAGGGCAGCTCAACAGGGCTGCCCTTCAGAGTCTGGATACCGGGGGCGGGAAAAATAAAAGGGGCCTGGGCCTTTCTCTTTGGGTGGGTGGGACTAGTTGAGACATTGGCACAACCTGAGCCCCACTTTGTCCTGCAGTCCCCCGGAATTTTCACTTCCTTGTTGAGGTAAGAAAAGGGGGAGACCCAGAGAGAGGTTTAGGTGCAGGGCTGTCTGCAGTGGGGGAAGTTGAGGAGACATCCTAAAAAAAAGAAAGAAAGAAAGAACAGAAAAGAAAAGAAAGTAAAGAAAAAAAGAACAGTGTATAGGGATGACTTTAGCAACAGACTTCCCCTGGGGCCCATTCCAGTAGCCAAAGGTGCCCTTTGGGTAAAGCCAGTGGGCGCCTGGCAGTAGCAACAGATCGGGTGGCTGAGGCGGCGCACATGCCTTTGAACGCCAGGCCTGGACAATAGGACGGAAACTGCCTTTGCTCGTGGCCTCAGGAAAGGCAAGCCCAAGGGGGCAGGGCTTGGGACCCAGGCTAGACAGGACTTTCCTCGACCCCCACAAAAGCTCTCTACCCGGCGCCCTTACTATTTTTTTTTTTTCCTTTTACCTCCATTAACTCAGATCCCAAAGCCTACAAGTTAGCCACTTCTGCGTCCGAGCAAGCCAGCGGGCTCTGGCTTAACAGTGCTGGGTTTTCGTTTATCTTGAGTAATTAGAGGCAAACATTTGTCCCAACGGGGGTCCCACTTAGGCTGATGAATTTGATTTCTTGTTTCATTAATGGGCCGTGTTTATCATACTTCTAATTATTTCAACTTTAAACACTATTCGTTCTTGTGAGGAGGTGGGAGTTGAAGCAGAAGCTTTTCTCTTGAGGGTATTATTTCCACTAATAATTGTAAGAATCCTGAAGCAACTCCCTTCCCTCCCATGGCGGAAGTTAGAGTTAGGCTTGGGGGGGGGGTGTCTGGCTGGTAGGGGAGAGAGGCCCAGAAGCTGAATGTCTTTGCTTCTCTCTTGATAGCCAGCCAATTGATGTCAGGGAGAATGCTGTTTGAGGATTATTCTAGAATTTGTTGACTTCATCCTTTTCTGACTCTCAGTATCTCCACTGAGGCTGGGTTCCAATCCTACTGTCCCCTGCAAAGCTCTTCCTTCAAAACCTTCTATCCAGCCAGCACACCATGGTCTACACGGAGACCCTGCCCCTTCCTAGTTCCTATCCTTGAGATAAAAGCTGAGAAGAGCTGTGTTAGTCCAGTTGCACCTGGCTGTTGGAGAAAAGACCCTACCAAACTCCAAAACAGGGGACAAGGGCAGGGTTTTGAGAGGACAGACTCCAGGGACAGTCACACCATGGAGGAAAAGAAAAGAGGAGGAGGGAACCCCCCAAAGCCATATAATTCTCAATTGCTTTGGTCTTTAATTTCATCGTCCCATAAATGAGAAAATATCAGTTCCCATACTAAATTTTTATCCCCAGCTGATAAATATGACGGGAAATTTTCTTTGGGTCCTCGTAAAAGGGAACAGTTTCGATCAAACTCGTGGGGAAAGACTTATGCAGATAATACAAACAGAGTGGCCATAAAGTCTCGGCTGTTTCCCGCGGGATGGTCAGTGGAACAAATGGCTCCCTCGATTGACTGCTGCTGGGGACTGTCCCAAGTCTGGTCTGGGGCCTAAGTAGCCTAACCTTGCCCTGGATAACCTCCAGGCTGAATTCAGGGCGACCCCTGCAAATGAAAACACAAAACTATTTCAGGTCTTTCCTGCCAGCCTGTAAGTAAGTGGCAAACTCCGGGGATCTTTCGAGTATTTCCCCCCTGGAATTAAGGGACCCCTGGGTTTTCTTTTCCACCCCTAGTTGGGGGGAATTCCGGGCACAATTCTTTCCTTAGTTCTCTTCCATCACAGCCGGCTAGGGCCTCCAGAAATAGGTCCAGTTTCTTCACTCATCCATGCTGGTGTGTTCGGCCCGGGAATCCTTTCCCAGCCAGGCTATGGTCCTTCGGAAAAGGAAAGCCCACAGCCTCTGCCTGGGGAAAAATGAGGGGCTGCCGGAAAGACAAGTTATTCTCCGGATTCCGTTTCCTGAGGAAGGGGTGGAGAGTTTAGTTCGCTTTGGAAGAAAGGTGATGGAGAAATCGAACGAAATATTTTAAACACACGTTTCCCCCTGCTTCTTCCCTTTAGTAAAACACACACACACACACACACACACACACACACACACACACACACACACACACAATAGACTGTCCTCTCTGCTCTAAAATATTCCCAGACCAAAGGCTTAAAAAGAATCTTCTCGGGTGAGGTTTAATTGCATCTTGTGCTCCTTTTCCGCATGCATACGTCGCAAATCCTTCAACCCAGCTAAGGCCTGCAGGTTATATTCAGAAATATTCCTTGTTTTAGTAGGGCCAAGGTCAAGCGGGAAAACGAGGGCCGCTGGGGCATGAAGTAAAATACCCCACTAAGCCGGCTCCAAGGCCAAAGCCCAGAGGCCAGAGTTGTTCATCCAGGAGGGCCCAGGCTGCAACTTCAGGGTTGGAAAAAGGGTACCTCCAGTCTTCAGCTTCCTCCTCCAGTGTCCCTCCCTAAGTCCACCAGGATTCTCTTTTTGCCCAGAGTGCCTTAGATGGCCGCGACCCATTTCGGGGGAGGGGGGGCTCTCCAACACTGGAGATTCTCAGTCTTCACAAGGAACTTGAAACTCAACCAAACTCCAAGACTGTGGTACAGAGCTCCCAGGCCCAAGGGCCAAGCGGAAGGAAACAGGCGTCAGGACAGCAGAAACTTTAGTCCTGCTTTTGATTCTTTACTTTCTCTTCCACTATGAGCCAACCCGAGATCCTTCCCTTCTCCCCCAAAGCAACAACCGGCTCCCAACCCAAAAGAAAAACCGGAGTGTGGGGTGAGGGGAGTGGAAGGTGAAGAGATGGGAAGGAGTACCTGAATCTTGTCTTGACCTTTTAATTTGAATTTGACTGTTTTGAGGCCCGGTTGCCTCACTCTCTCCCGCATTTTCCCCCTCTTCACCCCTTTCCCCCAGGAGTCACAGGCTGGTTCTCTAGTAAACAAGCCCCATTCTTCTCAGAACAACCCCACGTCCCTCCACCCACCCCACCACTGCTCCACCACCACCCCACCGCCTCTGCAGCCCGGGGGGCGCTTCCTTTGTTCGCCAGGAAGGACTCCCGTGCCCCTACCCCGAGGCAGCTGCTAGGTGGCGCTGTTACTCCACGCTGCGCGCTCCGCCTGCCGACAACTTGACCCCGCTGACGTCACGGCCGTCTGAATCATCAAGGCCATTTTCAAATCCCATTGGTCTAGCCGTCACATGGTGAGGACCGAATGCGCGGATAATTATGGAGCTGATATTTCCCCCCTCCCCTTCTTTTTCCTCCCGCCCCTCCAACCGCCCCCCCTTCCCGGATGGGGGAAAAAAAGATGTCAGCTCCTCCGCTGTAGTATTGCTCCTTAAAAAGCCCTCTCTCTGAAAATGACATGCCCTCGCAATGTAACTCCGAACTCGTACGCGGAGCCCTTGGCTGCGCCCGGAGGAGGAGAGCGCTATAACCGGAGCGCAGGAATGTATATGCAATCTGGGAGTGACTTCAACTGCGGGGTGATGAGGGGCTGTGGGCTCGCGCCCTCGCTTTCCAAGAGGGATGAGGGCAGCAGCCCCAATCTGGCCCTCAACACCTACCCGTCCTACCTCTCGCAGCTGGACTCCTGGGGCGACCCCAAAGCCGCCTACCGCTTGGAACAACCTGTTGGCAGGCCTCTGTCCTCCTGCTCCTACCCACCTAGTGTCAAGGAGGAGAATGTCTGCTGCATGTACAGTGCAGAGAAGCGGGCGAAAAGTGCCCCCGAGGCAGCTCTCTACTCCCACCCCCTGCCGGAGTCCTGTCTTGGGGAGCACGAGGTACCTGTACCCAGCTACTATCGTGCCAGCCCGAGCTACTCGGCGCTGGACAAAACGCCCCACTGTGCCGGGGCCAACGACTTCGAAGCTCCTTTTGAGCAGCGGGCCAGTCTCAACCCGCGCACCGAACATCTGGAATCGCCTCAGCTTGGGGGCAAAGTGAGTTTTTCTGAGACCCCCAAATCCGACAGCCAGACCCCCAGTCCCAATGAGATCAAGACGGAGCAAAGTCTGGCGGGTCCAAAAGGCAGCCCTTCGGAGAGCGAAAAGGAACGGGCAAAGACCGCAGACTCCAGCCCAGACACCTCGGATAACGAAGCTAAAGGTAAGGCCGTCTGGGCCGCGGGGCCGGCTGGGACACTGGGGGCACTGGTCTTCGTGGTCAGGACTCAAAGCAGGAAGATGAAGAGAGAGGGTTGAACTGAGGCCTAGGGAACTCGAGGGTTCTGAATTGAGACCCGGGCTTGAAGGTCCTGTTTGCTGAGCGCCAGGCTGGTAGTGTGTCATTTAGTAGGGGAGGTAAAAGGCGACGTGGAGGTGCCAGGCCAGCTCGGCCTTTGGGTGCATAGGCAGCGGAGGTGAGCATTACAGGCAGCAGCCTGCGGATGCCCTGTGTTGTACCAGATCCGTGGTTGGCTTTGATGGCTTTGGTTGGCTTTTTCAATGAGGGTGTCCTAGGGGCTCGTGTCCCCAGCGCAGGTCAAAGCGCACAAGCTTAAAATGGCGATCCTTGGGCCAGGGACCAAAGAAGGCTTAGAGATGAGTAATTTCTCTTCTGTGCATTTTCCTAGTTGGAAAACTGTTTCCTACGAAACACAATTTGTTGTTTGTGGGTCCGATTTGTGCATACGGTTTGCGCCCCTGCGATTTCTGTCTCTGCGGGGGCCTTGGGCAGAAAGGCTGAGGCCGGAAGAGGTGGAGGTGGAGGGCTGCCCGCCTCATCCCTCCCTCCTCCAGATGCTGAGCGTGAGGATGGCTTTGGATCAGGACATTGGAAATGTTTCTTTCATCCTTTCCTTTTCTTCTTCTTCTTTTTTATCTTTAAATTTTTTCTTTTCTCTATTTTTTCAAGTTATGTTTTTTTTCCCATTGGTTTTCAAAAGCAGCTTATGAGTGAATGGTTGGAAATTTTCTGTGTGCATGGCAAGCGGTTTACTCCTGAAAAGGAGTGATGCATTGGTTGGATTTCTTTGTGATTTTTGGTTCAAGAAAAAAATGTTCAGCCAGAGTTCAAGCTCAGGGTTCAAGATCCATTTCTTCTGTAACAGGGGCCTTTCAGGACGCGGGGGCGGGGGACTGCAGAGTTTGGAACAGGAACAGGATAGGGATGTTGAGGGCAATGACTTTCCCTGAAAAGTTTGGAGCAAAAGAACATCAGAAAAAGGCCCAATAGGGAGGGATAAACCCTCTCCCTAAGACACTGGCTCCTGGTGGTGGTGTATGAGGCTGACTCATTGGTGTAGAAGCAGAGGAAATATTGAGAGTGAATCAGACTGGGGGTGTCTTGAACCTTGGTGTGTTACTTTGTATGCGGATGCAACTGCACACTCATGTCTGCCAATGACCTCTCTCCCTCTCTCTCTCTCTCTCTCTCTCTCTCTCTCTCTCTCTCTCTCTCTCTCTCCTCTTGTGTTCCTCACACACTCAGTCAGACACACACATATACTCTTTTGGTGTGTGCGCAAGGGCAAAGCCTTACCTCTTGGGTCTGTTCTGCAAAGACAGCCTTGGTAAATAAGTCCTTGGAGACTGACCAGATGAAAGATGAGGGAATCAGGCACCCATATCACACACATGTCCTTATGGCACATATAGAATGCAAAGGTTTAATTTTATCCCTTCATTGTAAACCCTGAGCTGGACTGGGGTAGGGGACTAGGGTAGAAAAAAAACTTTGTCTTAGCAAAGTCAAGGTTAGCAAGTCCACCCAAACTACACCCACTTTGGAAGAAGCCCTCTTCTTGTCCCCCAAAAATCTAAGCCCTCCTATCCCAAGCTAACACCCAGAGATTGCATTTTGTATTCTCCCTTTCCTTCACCCCTTTTTGGTATTTCCACCAGGCCAGAGGCAAAGAGCTTTTGGCTAAGGTCCATTTGTAATTTTTTCCTCCTCTTAAAACCCAACAACCCCAATAAAAAAATAAACAGGACAGAGTTAGAGGTGGAGAGCCTGTAAACAGTTTGGCAAGAAGCTGCAGGTGCAGAGATTGAAGACTAATTAAAGACATTGACATTTTCTAGACTATAGCTTCAAGTTTGCACACACACACACACACACACACACACACACACACACACACACACACACGCTGTTTCCTGGCTGTCCCAGGGAACACTCCTCACCACCAATCCATACAAAATCCAGGACCCAGAAGCCTCTTTGGCATAAAGAAGAGAGAAAGCAGGATGCACACAGAGCTGTCAGCAAAGTTATTTACTAGATACCAATGGCTCCCTAGTCTTTGGGCTCTATATTTCCCCCCTTTAAAGGGTGTTTATGTTCTCTTCTGTTACCTGAAGAGCAAGGCTGATCCATTTCAGCAAGAATACTAGAAAGAGAAGCTAACAATAAGATGATGGAAACACACATTATGGTATATTTTCATATATACAGACATTTATCCATACCCCTCCTGTGTATACAGATGTATATGTGTGTGTGTGTGTATTTGAAAACACACATATACCTTCACATAGACTCTAGGGGGTGGCAATACCTTAGAATGTTTCTCTTCCTTGACCTTAAATCCTCTCATCCAGGGGAAGTTGTCTGAGGATCCCTCAGCATGCCTCAGAACTGTTGCCCTTATGCCTGCTACTCAGTCAGGCTTCTCTGCCTCAGTTATACCTGAAGCAGATGGTCAGGAGAGAAGAGGGTAGCAAAAGGAAGCTCTAACAAGACAGCAATTCTGTGGCAATTCAGGTGAAAATAAGAGTTGGGGGCCTAGTGAAGGAACTTCTGAGATGTCTTTAGCTGCAAAGACAGGGTCAGAATACCTCCACAGAGTTGAAAGGAGCTAAAGCTCTCTGGGAAATGACTCTGAGTTGTGGGGTAGACCTCACTGAAGATGCTTTTTCTGTATGGCTGAATTTTTCAAGATCTAGAGCAGAAAAGAGTTGAAGGAAAGCCTGGGGAGGTTTAAGACAACCACCAGGATCAGGGGAGGCATTCAGAATCTGTTAGGTTAAGGTGGGCTTGACTAATTAAAATTAGTAAACATTTGAGGGTAAGAGCCTCTTCTCTTTCATCCCTGTAAATCTAGACCTCTAAGAAATCCCAAAAGCCCAAGAGAACCTGCCCCCAGGCCTGTGAGGCTAGAATAGTTCCCAGTGCCTCTTCATCCACCATCTCCCCAAACAGGCTTTTTTCAAAAGCTGTATCCTGAGGGCTTGCTTCTTCCAGGGATACTTATGTAAATAATGTTATTTTTAACAGAGGAGATAAAGGCAGAAAACACCACAGGAAATTGGCTGACAGCAAAGAGCGGAAGGAAGAAGAGGTGCCCCTATACTAAACACCAGACGCTGGAATTGGAGAAAGAATTTCTGTTCAATATGTATTTGACGCGAGAGCGCCGCCTGGAGATTAGCAAGACCATTAACCTTACAGACAGACAAGTCAAAATCTGGTTTCAAAATCGCAGAATGAAACTCAAGAAAATGAACCGAGAGAATCGGATCCGGGAACTGACCTCCAATTTTAATTTCACCTGAGCCAGCGTCATCTCCTCCCCCTCCCTGTCTCTCCTTTCCCCGCCCCTCCTCCCTTTGTGCCTGGTGATATTTTTTTTTTCCCCTCCCTGAGTATAAATGCAACGCGCCTGCAAAAAAAAGGCAAAGACCTCAGACTCTCCTTCCAAGGGACCTATGGTTTGTGCTGCGAGGATGCTTCCAGCTAAAGCATGAGAAATGGGGTGCTGGGCTTTGGGGTGTTGTGTGTGCCCTTAAAGATGGGGTGGGAGTGTGACTGGTGTGTGTGTCAATCCCTCACTCACTCATGCACTCACACGCAGCATTCTGTTTTCCATGCAAAGTTAAGATCGAATCCACCCAATTGATTATAGGGGAAAGAGAGGGGGGGAAACAACCAGAGAGGGTCTCGGAGAGCACAGTCAGAGTTGCTCCCTCCCGTGCAGCATTTCCCCCCTTAGAATAATAGAGTCTTGAAAGTTCGCCTAGTATTTGTGTGTTTGTCATAGCGCCCAGCGTCTAGACCCAACCCTCCCTGTCTTTCCCTTCCAGTGGCTCTGAGAATCTGCTTGAAGTATTTGTACTGCTTTCTGCTTTTCTCCCACCCCTCCCAGCACCCTATATCTCCCATTTACTAACATCTCAGAAATTCCATCCAGAAGAACAAAAAATATTAAAAATAGAACACAGCAAAGTAAAGACAACCCCCCCCCCAGTTGTCCTGCCCCTGTCTGGGAGTTGTGTTATTTAAGGAAAATCTGTATGTTGTATCTTTTGCATGTAGCTTCCTTAATGGAGAAAAAAAATCCTAATAAATTTCCGGAATCTTAATCCTCAAATGGGTGGTTTTTGTTTTTAGTGGCTTTTTTAGCGACACCCCCTCCCCTAAAACACTGAGTGTATGGATATGTGTGTGTTTTGTGTTTGACTCATCTCCTACAGCCTTTCCAGAATGTCTCTTGGCGGGTTTAATGTAAGTGAGAGACCATAACGTTGATTTAAATATTATCCAGGTGACCACAATAAGTCAAGGTCATAAAACAGTAATGTCAGGACGGTCTTGGTGCGCGCGAGAGGTGGATTTTATGATCTGCAAATATAATGTGGTACTGCAGTAAAAGATGCATTTAAAGGTGACTGGAGGAGGGAAAGAGGCAGAGAGCAAACTGCAATCTTGAGAAGCAGACGGATCTGATTGCCTTCAGTACTGGGGGCTGGGTGCACCCCACCACTGCTGGGGGGCACCTCAGGAACCCCCCACCCATCTAAACGGAGGAATAAACTTAACCACCGGAGGGGCACGAGGAGCTCAACCCCCCCTCACCCTCCCTCGACAGCAGCTAACAGAAGCGCCAGCGGCAGCAGAAGAAGGAGGCGGCGACAAGGTAAGAGAATCGGTTTCTTGTTCTTCTCTTGGCGGTGGACTGAGGACTAGCAGGGTCCCCAGGTGCCCTGCGAGCAGCGGGTAGAGCTAGGAGGAAGGTGTTTTGGGCATCTGTGTTTGCTGAGAGCTCTGGATTTGCCTTTGATCGCCAGCAGTGGAGGGCAGCCGCTCTGAGCTCCCTCTCCTCCCCTCCGGGGCCCACTGCCGCTGTGGGGTTCGGTGGTTAAAGGGGTAAATTGGTGGTTTTTGGCTTCTTTATCTTTGCAGGCACTTAGGGAGGTTTGGAGGTCCACCCATCAGTTTTGGTGTCTCTTGGTCTGGTTGTATGTTGGGGAAGGTAGAAGGGTTGGAGCTTGAAGCTTGTGTTTTCTTGGTTTTGCTGGTGTAGGCGTGAGCCTTGTCCACGTTCTTGGTACTCGTGTTTTCTAGCTGTGGGGTGTTTGCCAGGCAAGTGGCCTGACTGGAAGTGGCTCCAGAGCACAGACACAGGCGCTGTGGTTCAGACACCCATGTTTGTTGAGAAGCCTGAGACAGAAAGAGTCTGGGAGCAGAGTAGAGGAGAGCCAGATGGACAAGACAGGGGACCTAGCTCAAGAGAGGAAGAGTGACCGTGCTCCCCCCAGGGCCAGGACCAGATGCAGGGGGAAAGCTCTACCGCAGTACTGGGGGTGGGGCAAGTATTTGGCTGCTAGAGATCCCATCTCACCAGTTTTTCCAAATGCATTTTGCTTATACCAGAAACTAATGGAGGCAATCATCCTTTGCCCACCTAGCCACCCAAAGTCTGCTCTCTAGTCCTTAGGGAGACTGTAAGGGCGGAAAGGGGATCGGGCTAAATTTCTTCCTTCCCCAAGCCCCTTCCCTTCTCCTTTGGATAGATGCAAAGCTGAAATTCTGGCCCTGCTTGCTCAGCTGATCTGTGGCTTAGGTAGTTTCATGTTGTTGGGATTGAGTTTTGAACTCGGCAACAAGAAACTGCCTGAGTTACATCAGTCGGTTTTCGTCGAGGGCCCCAATTCACGTTTCCTAACCCTTCCCTTCCTTGTGGAACTGCCCCACATCCCCATTCCAGAAAGGGCAAAGTGGGTGCAGACTGAGGAGGTCAGGCTGTGAGAGGAGGCCATGGGACAAATTCTGGGCAACCCTGCTTTATAGCCATCTCCTTCTCAGCCTGTCCCAATGTCTGCAACGGAGGGAGAGGGTTTTCTTCCCCCCCCCCACCCGGAGCTATTGTCTCCTGAGCACAGTTGATAGACAGACAAAGAAGGTCCAGCCAATTCCAAGGAAATGCTAGAGTTTGAGTTTGGCCTGGTGGGCCAGTTCAGTTGAACAACAGGGTGGGGCAGAGTCAATAAAGGAGAGAAAAGCTCCTAGAAAGAGGAAGGAGTCACTGAAATGGTTAGTGTGTCTCCCTGCCACCTCTAGAGAGAGGGCAGTGCTCCTTAGGAAAGTGGGGAATGTTGTTCCAAGAGTTAGGAAACTCTGAGAACAGTGGTTTCTCCTTCCCTCCATAGCTCTATCTCCAGGGAAAAGACACAAATGGCAAGTGAGTATGTTAGTGGCGAAGCACCAAGTCCAAGTAGAAACCTTCGCAAACACACCCTGTTGAGGGCAAAAGCCCAGCTCTGGTCTGTCTAGCTATCTGTTACCGATAGGCCTTGGTCTCTGTGTCTGCTAGTCTATGGCTGCTAGGCATTTTCTGTCCTTGTGTTGTATGGAAATGTCTGGGTAAACAGATGCTGCCAGAGCCCACTGTTACCATTTTGTTGAGAAGGCTGTTGGCTGATTCTAGGGGGCAGAGGGAAGAAAAATGAGGGAGATCTGAGCAATGAGAAACTTTACAGGCTTCCTCCACTGTGTTCCCCTCGGCTTTCTCAGTTCTGGCTTTGGTTTCTGCAGAGAAGAATCAAAAAAAAAAAAAAAAAAAAAAAAAAGGTTTCTTGATCTTCAAAAAAAAAAAAAAAGAAAAATGGGGGTCTGGGGAAAAGGGAGACAGAGGGCTCTGTTTTCAGAGACACTGGAAAAGGGGAAACCCAAAGGAGGGCCAGGGTCTAGGGGCTCTTTTCATAATTATGGTTATGAAAACAGAAAATACAATATAAAATCATGTCTCCAGCAAACTATCACAGAGAATTTTGAATTCTCAACCTGGTGTCCAGGAAGAGAATGATGTGACCTTACATGTGTATAGGTCTCTTTTCTACCTGTCCCTTCTAGGCTTTCTGATACTTCAGTCTCTCTGGGATCGAACTGTGTGCATGTCAGTCAGTCTGTCTCTCTCTCTCTCAAATTTATTTTGATTTCCATGGACATTGGAGGAGAAAAGACTCTCCCTTCCCCAGCTGGATTATTGGTCTACCTGTCCTCCATCCCTTTGTGGGAGGAAAAGTATTGGAATCTCTATGGTTCCCAGGGAAATGGGGGAAGATTTTCAGAAAAAAATAGGCCAGTTGGTAGTGGAAGATATATAAGGGTTTCCCTTGGTTTGGAATCCCTGCAGACTTTGGGGAAAGAGAGCCTCGGGCTGGAGCAAGGTGTTCAAGAGCACTTGGCTTAGAGAAATCGCCCCTATGGGCCGAAATATGTCAATATAGGGCTTCTCTGTCTTGAGTCCCTTTGCCCCTATTTCCATTTCAAAGATGATGGGCTTAAAGGAGGTGGCCAAAGAGTCAGGGGTCAGGGTGATCTCCTCCCTAGATCCGGAGAGAGGGAGCAAGGTCTCATAGGGCCAAGGTGAGGGCCAGTCTTATGGTCAGAGTCCAGCCCAGGGGCCCTGGGGCTGTGGATCATGGCTAAGGCGATGGTAATTATTTATTCGCTTCGCTGGAAGGGAGTCTTCAGAAGGAACAGCGTGAAGAAGAGGGAAAAAATTATCTCTCTCGTCTGAGGATATTAAGATGGATTTTTATTTCTTAAAGGACCCTCCCCGCCGAGAGCACATAAGCGTAAACTTAATATATGCTCGGCAGCCCAACTCTAGAAATCGCAATAAAAGTTAAAACCTCCCCTACTGGTTTTTTTTAATTATGATATGGGAAAGGGGAGCAGGATTTATAGAGCTGAACTCTCGGCGTGTGTTTGAGACTTGCGGGAGCAGGAGGAAAAGGCAAGAGCTCGCCAAGGAGAGCCTTGGTCTTTGAGATGTCTCGCCCGGCAGTGGGGGCTCAGGCTCAGCCCAGCTAATCCTCTGTGGCCTCCCTGGGACCTCACCCCGGCAGTCGGCCTTGCCGCGGCTCAGTCGCTGGGAGATGCAACCCTTCTTGGGAACAGGTGACGTGAAAGCGGCAAGCTGGGGACAAGGAGGGTATAAAATGGAAAGGCTAGCTCACAGAGCTTTGTGTGTGTCCCTTGCTAGGGGCGAGGTTTGCCCTAGTGTAGCCCAGCGGATGGCTGGATTGGATTCGGAGGCGTGTCCGGGCAGGGTACGAGAGAAGGGACAAGGTGGACTGTGTGTGGATATCGGCCGGCCGCAGACTGAACAGTGCAGACTCCTGGGCTGTGGTCAGCGGCGAGCTGGGCAACCGGATGTTGAGTCTGTATGAAGGACCTTGAGGTCTGATGGGTGTTTAGGCTGCCTGGGACAGCAGCCCGGAGTACCGAGGGAGTGTGCAGTGCGCTGGGCGCGGTGGTCAGCGTGGGCGAGGTTGTAGGCCCTGCACACCTCTGCGGTTGCTGGGCTGTGTGCCGGACAACTAACCTAAGATCGGTCCCATGATCAGAACATGATAATAAATGCAGTTGCGGGTTTTTTTCTTTTCTTTTCTTTTTTTTTTTTTTTCTCCCTATATAAGAGGTCCTTTCTTTTTTTCTTTCGGAGATACCTGGATTTGGTCCAGAGCAGGTTGCCCGCGGGAGGGCCCCGCGAGCGGCAGCGTGCGAGGGAGGGAGGGAGGGCGAAGGAGGGAGGGAGGGAAGGAGGGCGGGTGGCGGCGGCTGCGGTGGCCAGGGCTTCCCTCCCTGGGCGGGAGGCGGCTGCCCTGCGTCTGTGGCCGTGGGGAGCGGAGGAACAGGTAACGGAGGCTTCCCAAGGCGGGAATGGACCAAGCCTAAGATACCGAGTCTTCGGGGGGGGGCCTCTGCCTGAGGTCCTGGCAGGAGAGAAGGTAGGGAGATCGGCGCCAGCCAGGCCTGGCAAGGAGGCCTCGGAATGTTCAACCTGTGTATGATTTCAGCCTCACACTCATGTTGTGAGTCTGTCTGCCTTGGGAGATGCTGCTTCCCTGTCTGTATGAGACTTCTCAAACCCGGGCACTCCTTCCAAAGGCTGAGAAACATTCGTCGTCGGAATGTGTACTTTCATTCATTGGATTCTGTGCAACTCGGCGGGGCCGGCACCCCCAAGTTGGAAGGGAGCTTTCTTCCTGTTTTCTGGACGTGGAGTTCTCTGGCTTCCTCGGCCACAGGCTGAGTTTTCCGGATCTAGGTTCTCGAGTCGCCCTGATGTTTGAAGCTAGACAGCTCCCAGTCGGGCAGGGAGGGAGGGGGAGAGACCCGCGGCTCTGTCTCCGTAATTGTACTTCGAGCCTGTATTGCCTCTCATTTCGCCACCTACGCTTCCTCAGTCTGGGCTCCAAAGTCACTGCAAATTTCCTTGCGATACATACATCACACAAAAGATCAGGTAACAACGTGCTCCGAGCCATTAAGAGTCAGAGCGCAGGGCAGCCCTGGCTCTGGGGCGGTTCCCCCTCCAGCCACTCCCCAGGCTGGAAAACCAGACTCTGTTGGGGGAGCCGGAAATAACCCCGTTTGCTGCGGAGCGGCAGGGCGGGGGCGCCGGCTCGAAGGCAGGCCAGGCAGGCCGTGGCGTTGAGAGGGCCATGTTCACAGGCCCTGGGGGTTTCACGCTCGCTGAGCTTGGGGGCCTGGCTTCTGGTGTGGTGTGCAGGGATCCCAGATACCCACCTTGGGTGGGGGTAGCACGCGGGTCTCCTCGCGGCAGGCAGGAGAGCTCAGTTTCTGCTTCCAGTGCAGGCCTTAGCTAGGAGGAGTTGTGTGTGGGTGTGTTTTTTCCCAACAAAGAAGGCTCAGGAGAGATGGGGGGGGGGAGTAGAAGGGGAACCACGAAGGGGGCGGGGAAGGGGAGAGGGCAGCAGAGGGATGAAATGAGCCCATTTCAGGGGAGAAGGAAAATGAAAGCAAACGGTGCAGGGCCTCCTCGGTTCAGGGCCGGTGCTGTGGAGCAGTAAGCGGGCTCCCTGCCTGCGGCGGCCCGAATGGCCCGCTGGGGGCACAGGGGAAAGCCTGTTTTAAATTTAATCCGAACTTGACGGTGTGGATTGAACCGGAGGGAATTTAAATCATTAAAAGGGAGACACACACTCGGCAGGGGGAGGGGAATGATGACTCTAACCTATCTGTTTGTCTGTCCTTTCCACGGTGCTAGCTTGATTGTGGTCTCAGTTGCCCAGGTTTGAGGTGATAGAGGATGTGTACCCCTCCCCCCTCGGGGGGGACTCCTTTCCTGCGCCTACTGAAATCTGTTGAGAGTGTAAGGTGAACAGTAAGAACTTAGTAAATACAGAACAGCTAGCTAGAACCGGGCTTTTCCCTCCCCACAGTTGTTACTGCCAGCTTCCTCGGGGCCTCTCAGGTTGCCCCAGTGATGCTAAGCAAAATTGAAAGGCGTGGTATAGATGAGATGGAGTCCTGGAATAGTACAGGAGATTCAGCAGGAGTAATTGAACCCCAAGTTGAAATCCTCCTTTTTGGCATCCCCACATCTTTGCCCCCCCCCCATCTTTACAAGCCTGGATTTGGAGGAAACCTGAAAGTCCACTTCTCATTGCTGACCTGATAGCTTTTAAATGTGAAATATGGGAGTCACAGTCCCCATGCAGGACCTGGGCCTAGTGGGTTCTGGACTCCCAGTCTCTACCAGACCCCTTCCTTAAGGCTACTTCTTTCTAGGAGGCATAGACAGAATGGGACATTGGCTAGGAGGGGCCTGTGGGCGAGTCCTGCTTCCTAGCCCACAGATTTGCCTGCTTCTGAGTGGGGAGGGTCTGGAGTTCTTGATCCCAAAAGGAAGGAAGGGCACCTGGGGGGGTTGAAGTCAGCAGGGATCCCTGGGTAGTGCTTCTGACTGCCCAGCTGCAGTAGCCTCTGCAGGGTAGGCAGGCTGAGTGTACAGGCTGCTCAGGAGTTGAAATAAAGGTGGTATGCAAAGGGAGCAGGAGAGAAGAGACCATCTCATTACAGTCAGGATGTCTATAAGAAGGATTCCCTTAAATAGAAGAGTCCCAGAGAAGAGGGTTCTTAAGGACTTCTGTTTAGGATTGCTGAGGTACAGACAGGCCCTGTGAAGATGCAGGGGAAGAGCAGGCTTGGTGTCTCTTTCCCCTCCTGTTTCTGCCTCTTTGACTAGAATGTGGCTTAGCCCCCAGCAGCTGGAGTGGTTGCTGGGCTAATGTCAGATTCTGTGTCGCGGAGGCCTAGTACACCCACCGGAGCAGGTCTCCCAGAAGGGCAGGAAAGGAGGCCTCTTTCTCCTTTGTGTCCAGACAGAAGCGGCCGCCGCGCCCGGAGCGGTCCCGCGGCAAAGCCCGGCAAGCTAGAGAACTGCACAATGCCATGGCTGCTCCGGCTGCTCAGGCTGCTCTGCCAGCCGGTACCCTGCCCCGTCCTGCCTGCGCCTCACTGCACTTCCCTCTCTTGCTTTTTGAGAGCCTTCCTTTGCTCTTGGGTCTCTTCATCTAGCCTTCCTTTTCTCTTAATATTCTCATTCTCTCTCTCTCTCTCTCTCTCTCTCTCTCTCTCTCTCTCTCTCTCTCTCTCTCTCTCTCTCTCTCTCTCTCTCTCTCTCTCTCTCCCCTCATTATCCAAACCTCCAGTTCTATTTTTCCTTCCTTCAGCTTGGAGACCTGTTTAAATTGGTCTGTCAGGCTCTGACTCTCTTAGGCTCTGTCCCTTAAGGCCTTAATGTCCTCTTGGCCACAGTCTGGCCCGGGGCCCCACTGAAGACTAAATGTCTGTGCTCAAGGCTGCCAGCAACCGCCCAAGAGCCAGGCTGGGTCCCTGGTCACCCGTGGCTGGGGGAGGTGCTGACTATGCTGAGGATTTGGAGAAATCCTCTGGAGAAGAACTGGAACTGCCTGTCTGTTCCTTGAACTAGAGAAGGAGATTTTTCTGATTGACAGCTAACATGACTACATCAAGGCCAAAGAGATACTCTGTTTCTTACTGTAATTTGGAATTCCCAGTCAGTTCAGCCCAAAGAAAAGACAGTGAGAGCTGAGAATTAGTGTGAGGCTTGAGTGCCTTCCCCTAATCAGACATTTCCCTGTACACCCACCCCATGCCTCAAAAAACAAAACAAACAAACAAACAAACAAAATGAAGCCCTGATACATCAAAAGCCGAAGAACCAGAGGAGGGGTCCCACAGGTTTTGGGGAGGGCTCCTGTGGTTCTTGAGTCTCTCCTAAGAGCTGCAGTTACACTCTCTCCCCAACTTTCTCACCCCCTAATGCACAAATCATCCTCTCTAGCACTTCCCCACCCTGGAAGAAATAAAGGGAGAGAAATGTAGAAAACTCAGCCCTCACTCCCACACTTAAGAGTTTGGACTGGTCCTGGGGGCTGGGCTTGGCTGGGTCTACGAAGCCACATAACCTGCCTCCTTCAGAGCTTGTGATCCAGCCTCAGCTCTTGTCTTATTTACCTTTGCATAGACTCTTCACTCTGAACCTGAGACTGCACCCTGATCCTTCAGACGTCTTCTACTCTGCCTGGGTGCATTATGTCTCTAGGGATAGCACCTGTCCCTCCATCCCCACAACCAACCTCTTTACCCCCTCTCCTACACCTATACTGAGGACTTTTCTGCCTCCCCAAAGCCTTCCATTTGCTAAACCACCATGGGAGGTCCGCTGAAAGCCTAGGCTGTGCTTGCAACAAACCCCAAATTCAAGGGGGAGGATAGTAGTCAACTTATGAGGAGGGTGGGCTCCCAAGTTGCCTGATAATTCCTCTCAATCACACAGCCACCTCCTGAATTCTTCCATCCGACCCCAAAGAAATTGCCTTCTCCCATCCCTCCGTTGCCTTTTTCTGTTCCAAAAACAGCCTACAATTTTATTTAATGAAAGACACATTTATGAACAATCAAATGATCCTCATAAAAATTTTATTGAAGGACGTAAAAACAAGCTACTTGCCCACGACCGAGGTCGCTCTCTCGATTTGCGTGTTCACCCTGGCTTTCTGCAGAACCTCCGAATGACTTCTCTTTTTGGGGGTGGGGGGGTTGGAGGTGTTACAGAGATGGACCTGGGGGCAAAGGAAGGTGAGCAGGCAGACGGGATGGGGATGCCCCACTTAAGTTGTATAGTTCTCTCCTTTACTTCAAGCTGGCAAAGAAACAGAGACAATAAATTTGAATAAAGGCTTATATATCTGTGCCAAAGCAAGAGGAGACTTGTGAAGCTGATGATAAAGGTGTGTGAGATCCTCTAGCTCTTCCTTTCTCACCCCACAGACCACCTTTCCCCACCTTCCCCATACCCTAGATTTGGGGATCTAAGCTGGCCAGTGGCAGAAGAACTCTCCCCTTTCCCTCCTTCCCTCCCTCCATCCCAGCTTATTCAGTCCCCTCCCACCTTCCCTCCCTCCCTGCTGGTGCTGCTGTTCCTGAAAGAAATACATACATACAACGTATTTAAAAACGCATTTTTAAAAGCCACGTTCCGAACTGACAATCGCAGATCTCCGCTCACTCAGAGACTGCAGGAGCATCGGGGCCGACAGAGATAGATTACGTCAAGAAATAGTTCCTCCACCTACCTCGTCCGGCCTCCCCGCCCCTGTGGGGCACCCCGAGCCCAGCTCAGCCCTGGGGGTCCAGGAACCCTGGCTTCTGGGACTGGCATTTTCACCTTCGGTTTTTTTTTTTTTTTTCTTTTTTCTTTTTTTAAGCCTCATGGTAGGGGGAGCCATCTGCTTTTGGCTGCACATGGTCAAGGGGGGGGAGTTCCTGATGAGATATGAGTCATCCGGAGTGGGGTGTCCGGCGCCTTGGGTCCAGAGTTGCAGATCGTCAGGAAAACGCAGGTCGCGGGGATCAGCAGAGAGAAGGGGGTGGTAAAGGGGGGAAAAAGCAAGGGGAAAAAAGCCCCTGCGCATTGATCCGCGCCGTATTTTTGGGTAAATACGATCACGTGGGGGCTGGGGAGCCAATGAGCTGCCGGGAAAAGGCTGGAAAAATAATTACCTGCCTTGATTGTTCTGTGAGCAGATAAAAAGTACATATACAGTTCATACAATAATCTTATGTATGTAAAACCCTGTTACGATGTCGGCGACGGGGCCCATCAGTAACTATTACGTGGACTCGCTCATCTCTCACGACAATGAAGACCTCCTAGCGTCCAGGTTTCCGGCCACCGGGGCTCACCCTGCCGCCGCCAGACCCAGCGGCTTGGTGCCGGACTGTAGCGATTTTCCGTCCTGTAGCTTCGCGCCCAAGCCGGCGGTGTTCAGCACGTCGTGGGCGCCCGTGCCCTCGCAGTCGTCCGTGGTCTATCACCCGTACGGCCCCCAGCCCCACCTCGGCGCCGACACGCGCTACATGCGGACTTGGCTCGAGCCGCTGTCCGGCGCCGTCTCCTTCCCCAGCTTCCCGGCCGGGGGCCGTCACTATGCCCTCAAGCCCGACGCCTACCCCGGGCGCCGCACCGACTGCGGCCCAGGCGACGGCCGCAGCTACCCGGACTACATGTACGGCTCGCCCGGGGAGCTGCGTGACCGCGCCCCGCAGACGCTGCCCTCGCCCGAGGCGGACGCGCTGGCCGGCAGCAAGCACAAAGAGGAGAAGGCCGACCTGGACCCTAGTAAGTTGGGAGCAATTTTCCTTTACAACCGGCACAGGAGGGGAGGGGAGGCCAGGCGGGGGCAGCCGGATTACAGCCGGTCCAAGCGGCGCAGGCAGCGCGGGAGAGGGCGAGGGGGCGAGGACTCAATAAAAGCGAATTACCTTGGGGAGCTCTCAGGGGCAGGAAGGTCTGAGAAGGGGGCCCAAGCAGCCAGGTTGGGAAAGGGCCGGTCAGAGGGACTTCTCTGCCAGATGCTAGTTTTGAAGGAAGACCCCTGAGTGGCCCTCTTAGCTCAGGCTTTTTGGCTCAGTGGTCACTTTCAAAAAATAAAATGCAAACAGGAACAGGGGCTGGGCTGAGGGGCTGAGGTTCACTTTGTGGTTTTTGAGAAGGGACATGTTAGGATGCTTGGAGCAAAAGGAGAGAAATTATCCCTACCTCTCAGCCAGCGTGGGGGGTCTTCATCCCACTAGGGGTTTATAGAACAGAAGATCCATTGAGTTTTCCCTTGGGAGAAGGATCTGGGGGCACGCAGCCTAGGAACTTAGGCCAGGACTTCTAGACATAAGTGGGAGAGAAGTAAGGTCTGAGTCTTCTTAAACTTGAAAAAACACTTTTAAGTGTGCACAGGAGAAAGAGTTGTGAATGGGGATCAGGAATATGGAGTGGGGAAGGATCTTCAGATTAAAGAACTACACACACACACACACACACACACACACACACAGACACACACACACACACACACACACACACACACACACACACACAGAGAGAGAGAGAGAGAGAGAGAGAGAGAGAGAGAGAGAGAGAGAGAGAGAGAGAGAGTCCAAGTCAAGGAGTCCGAGTATTCTGAGTGTTGCATAGGGGGGGGGCTGGCTAGGGTAGGTAATGAGGTGGGGGGCAGGTGTAGGCTTCCAGGTCAAAGGAAGAGAGGAGAAAGAAGGGGAAACAGCAGCAGGGGAGAGGTGCAGCCCCCTGGGTGTGAGGAAGTGTCTGGGGATCCCCAGGAGGAGACTTCAGGAAATCTTTTCCTCTAGCTCCATAAGGGGCCAGGGCCTAATTATACCCTTCTGAAGGCTTCCCTCCCAGCCCTTAGCTACTCCCATAAACCTGAAATTGGAGGCTTGTCTCCTGCAGAGCCTGTCCTGGAGCTGGCTGGGGGGTTAGGGGGGGCAAGACACAGTGGAGACCAACAGGGGGCCTGAGATATGGAGGAGCCTTTCTCCAAGGCAGCTCTCTGAGAAGAGGAGAAGGTTAACCCTGATAATTCGCCTCAGCAGGGTTGAATTCTGAGCGGGAGAACACTGAAAAGAGGTGAGGTTTTAGGGACTCTCAGGGTCAGGAAAAAACTATGAAATTTCAGGACTTGGAAGTGGGCTGTGAGGATGGGAGGGGCAGAGGAGGAGGGAAGTGGGTAGGAGAGGGACCTTGCTATAAAAATAAAAAACAAGAGAGAGAAGCGTTTATGGGCCTATGAAACAGTTGGGAATTTGGACTTTTTATGAGGATATTCTCAAATTACTACTCTTGAAGCTGAGGACCAGACTGTGGGGGCTTTGGTAGCTTCACATTTACTACAGTTTTAGGTGTTGGAAACTGAACAAGGAGGGGACCTGGGGAGGGGGAAGAATGCAAAGGAGAAAGGAGGAAAATGTCTAAAGCAAAACGTGTCCAAATTCAGGTTCAATTATTGAGTTTGGGGAGCTTGACTAAGCATGGGGGTGGAGTGACAAAGGTCCTGAGCTGGAAGGGGAGTCCACTGACCCTTGCCTATGTTTGGCCCTCCAGGCAACCCCGTGGCCAACTGGATCCATGCCCGTTCCACAAGGAAGAAGCGCTGCCCCTACACCAAGTACCAGACGCTGGAACTGGAGAAGGAGTTTCTCTTCAATATGTATTTAACCAGGGACCGACGATACGAGGTGGCCCGTGTTCTCAATCTCACTGAGCGGCAGGTCAAAATCTGGTTTCAGAATCGGAGGATGAAGATGAAAAAGATGAATAAAGAGAAAACCGATAAGGAGCAATCCTAAGCTCTGCCCCAGCCTGCTGCCTCGGCACAGCCAAGGAAACACAAAAACCCCACAAAAATGCCCCAACCCAGGCGGGAGAAAGCACGAAAAGAAAAGGAAAGAGCAAGATACAGAAAAGTCCATCGTCTTAAAAAGAAGAAAAAAAAAAAAAAAAAAAAAGGAAGGGGAAATGCAAACTCTTGCGATGTGGGAGGGTTAAGTGTTGAGAAATTGGTGTTTAGAGTTAGTTCTATCCAGCAAGGAGGAGGCAGGAGAAACCGCGTTCTCTTCCCCCCAGCGCAACCGAAATAAATGACACACACAAATGTGATTTTTTTTTCCTTCTTTCTTCAGAGAAGCCAGTATTTTAATTTCTCTGTCTCTGTCTGTCTATGTCTCTCTGTCTATGTCTCTCTCTGTCTCTGTCTTTCTCTCCTATTTGGTCTGATCCTGGGCCTTGGGAGCTCTGCGGGCAGATTTCGTACAAAAAGACACACACAATGATGATTCCCAGCCCAGAGCTAAGGGATGAGGGCCGGACCGTGCAGCCGGCTGGGTCAAGCTGCACAGTCAGGCTGGTGCCTGAGGCTCATACAGAGCAGTGTTTTTCTCACCCGTGTCCCTCTCCAGCATCTGACCTGTAATGTGCTTCTGTTTGTTACAGTAGAACAACTGTTAATATATCGAAGTCACTTAAAAAACCAGAAACCCAACTGCATCTAGTTTTTGTCATTATTTCTCTTCTTCCGTGGTTCTATGGAGGAGACTAGTGCTTAAATCCTCTAAGGAAAGCTGGAGACAGAGAAGGGGCTCCCTCTGCCTCAGAAGGGCAAATGCCTACAGCATCTCTCTAGGCAAGGCAGAATGGGAGGGGGGTTCCAGGGGAGGGGTGGGGGCTTCTGAAGCAGAGGCCTAGCTTGTGCCTGTCCCGGCTGGCTGCCTTTGAGTTTCCTAGTGGCTTGATGGAGCGTGTGGGGAAACACTGCTTGAATGGTTTTGCTGGCTGTAATTAATTGTAGTAATTTATGAGTACATGAGATCGGAGAGAAGAGATAGGTGAAGATGAAAGTTGGGTGCTGGGTGAAGGCCCAGGCTGGCTTCTTGCCTGGTTGCTTTGGTGCTGTGGTGCTTTTAGGATTGGCTGAGAAAGAAGGTTAGCAAGATGCTCAGGAGGAAAGGCCATGCAGGCCTCAAGGGACACTGGGGGACAGGCACAGAGTATTGAATGAGAAGGGGAGGAGGAGGAGGAAAGAAGAAATGAAAATACAAGAAAGAGCCAGTAGGGAGGGGAGGAAGAAGAAAGAAGGAAGGCAGGAGGAAATAATGAGGGAGAGGGGGAAAACCAGATAGCAAAGTCAATGTAATAATTTCTTCTCAATGAATTCATTCCCAGCTCTTCTCTCCCCTTCTACTTCTCCCCACCCCCATGTTTATCTTGAATGTTGATAAGGGTGACTCGGGTCATGCTTAGTAATACTCTTAGGGAGTGGTGAAGCCAGGCTCCAAGGGAGCTGGGTAGAGATTAGCCAGGAGTGGGATGCTCTCTGGTGGCTGTTGAACCCCAAGCACAGAGGTGTGGTGATATGTACTTAACAGCCTAGTGGGGCTGGGTGGTTGCACTGCACCCTTCTCTAGAATCTTCTGTCTCTGAAGCTAGCAGTTTTCATGAGACTAATCAGAAGCAGACAGAGCTGCTGGGTCTGCCTCAGCCCAGCACCCCTTTTCTGGGAAATCCCCCAATCTGGAAACTATTAAAATTAGAATGTTTGAAATATAGCCCTTTAATATCTCAGGCTGCCCACTCTGCCAGAGATGCTACCCGGAGGACATCATCTAAAAGAATATAATTGGGGGTCCAATTTGTTGCTCCCTCCAAAGCATCCCCTGGTAGGGTTGGTGGGCACTTGTAGGGACAGCCTCTGCCCCGTTATTTGAGTCACCTACCCTATGCTTCCAATTTGGAGGGTTGGAGGACGGTGAGAAGGATTGAAACTTTTGTTTTTGCTTTTTAATATTGGGGGGCAGGCAAGTGACAACAACAGACTTGGCAGCCTTTAATGTATTCACTATTTCCTGCTTAGTAGACTCCACTTGCACGCCTGAGCACTGATTCCTTGGTCTTTTGGAAAGATGCTTTGCCTATATTTTTCTCACTACCTTATTCTTCCCTCTGGCCTTTCTGCTGTTCTGCAACCCTGGCCTAAGTTCCTCACTTGATGGAAGCCAAAACACCCTTCTCTCCCTTAATCTGGACCATCAAGAGCCAGGATGTGGGCTTCTCTCCCTGCCTGAGCTCAGCGCTGTTTCCGGGCTTCTACCCCGCCCCTGCTCCAAGGCCCTGAAGCCTCCTCTCAGTCCATCAGCATGGCCTGCTTCCTGAAGTCTGCCCGCTGGAAAGAGTGCCTCAGAGCTTGTAGGACCCAGAAAAAGGTGGGTTTTAGAGGAGGCCCACTCTTTAATCCCGGATTCCACCTCCAGGTTAGATTTAGATTCTATTCTATTCATTTCCATTTGTGAATTAAAACAACACAACACACATCTGGGGAGAGAAATGAAAGCAGGCCAGGAGAGGGGCTGGCAAAAGCCCTCTTCCCCCATGCTCCCTCCCACCTCTCCTCTGCTCCTTTGTCAGAATCACAAAACCCTAAAGGTTGTCCCACTTGGGAAGGCAGCAGATAGGTACATTTCCGTAGCCCAGAAATGCCACTTTTATGGCCCTGTTTGTCTCCCTGCTCTGGGTTCTGAATGGGGCCGAACAAAACAGCAGCGCGGAGCTGGCTAGACGTCTGGGCTTAATTGTTTTATGGTTTAAATAAGGTGGACACTCTTTCCTTTGAAATCGGATTATAGGAATGTTTTGTCTATAGCCCACAGAGATCAGGATCTCTCTGACTGAGAGGGAGAGGTGAAGAGCGCGCGCGTGCATTAGGTTGGGCTACAAACCAGGGGTGGGGGGCAGCCTGAAACAGAGTCCCACCCAGGCAGCGGCGAAATAGGCTGTGCATCCGGGTAAGAGGGACAGAGAGGCCTGGGAGCAGAAAGTCCTAAGAGCTTCGGATGGGGTGGTGCATTCGCGTGCTGCGCAAAGGGGTTTCTAGACTAGAAAAACCCTGAATAGAGGAGATTGCAGCTATTCCTTTGCAATGTCTCTTTATTACAGAAAGGAGGGTTACAAAAGAGGACAGTGTGGAACCTTTCACAAGGTTTATTTAAAGAATTTAGAAAACTAAAGAACACAGGCAACTACCTGCCAGGAAATCGCTATCGTTTGCATTGCATCGTTTTAGAGAGGCGTCTTTTTCTCAACTTGTCACCTTTCAGCTCGGCCTGGGACCTCTGCTGGCTTTTCCTCAGTCAGGTTACATTGGAGCAAGTGGACACGAGGTGGCGCTGTTGCTCAATGTTAGAGGCAGAGGTGCCCCTAGACCGGCCTGGCCTACTGACATTTGAGGCCAGATTGGAAGCTTTGGCCAAAAAGCCACTGGTTTCTGCTGTCTTCGGCCCCACTGCCTCTGAACAAATCAACCTTCTCACCTGCGAGGTGTAAATAATTCGTGAGTGGCAGCAGGAGCTGGGCCCTCACTCTACCGGAGAGTTCAGGAGGCAAAAGAGGGCAGGCATCAAAAATAATCGCTGGTGGAGATAAGTGAGGAGCAGGTAATTAACTCAAAAAGGCGGAATGACCCGAACAAACGAACATAAATCCGTAGTACCTAAGAGGGTGATGCAGTCCTCGGGCACAGGGACAGAGCGGCCCGGCGAGGCGAGGATGGCTGCTTGCGGCTCCTTTATTTCCAGGCTCAGAGAGCGAAATAAACCAAATACGTGTAAAACAAAAATAAATAAAATACATAAATAAATAAATGAAAGATGAGAGAAGCTTCCAAAGGGGAGACCAAGTCCGACCAAGGCTTACAGGGCTGATGGGTTCTCCGGACAGGCGGTGGTAATGGCATGCTCAGGACAGCCGCATTCCAAGACACAAAGGCCCAGAAGAATAGCTCTGTAGCAGTGTTTTTTGCTGGACCATAAAATCTGGAAATTGATTTCCCCACCCCCTAAAAGATAAGGCACAGGCCCCAGAGAGGAACCGGACCCTCTGAGCCTCTTCTTTCCAGGCAGAGAAGAGAAAGTATTTATGACAGCCCCCATGGTCAGATGCTAGGAAACCAGAATCCACTCTGTTCCGCTCCGCGCTGAGCAGACTCTCTCAGATCGACAAGGCTGAAGTCAAAGATGCCGCAGGCTCTGTGGGGTGAAGATGCTCCGGGTGCCCCCCATTGCTCTGGACCCTTCCCTCCTGCTGCTTCAGAGCTGGAGTTCTGTGTCTAAGAGTTTGGGCAGTTCCTAAGTTCAATAGCGGTGAGGTCCCAGAATGCAAGAGATCCCAGTAGGTTCTCTGCCAGGATACCAGTGAAATCTCCTTAAGATTCTGAGAGTAACCATTTCCCCAATAAGTATTTAAATAATGAAAGGACAGGGGAGAGCTGCTCTTTCTATCCTGTCTTGTCCTGCTATTCTTTCCTCTATGCCCAGAGCCAGTTCCAGATGGGGCTGGGAAAGGAAGAGATCTAGTTTCCTAACTATGGCCTTCCTTGCCCAACCCTGAAACCCCAGGATGAGGAAGAAAAACAGGTAGATTTTTTTTTCTTGATGCAAAAACCTACAAATGAATATATTTATCAAGTATTCTGTGGATGTGCCTGGCATACACACGTATGTGCAGGTTTGTAAGTCGGGAAGGCCACTTCCAGGAATGTGTATGGCTAGTGTAAAATGAACACATACTTGATATGTCTCTGGGTACGAGGATAGTATATACAGTGTGTGTGTGTGTGTGTGTGTGTGTGTGTGTGTGTGTGTGTGTGTCCTGATTGTGCTCCAGGGTGGCCTCACATAATGTGGAGGAAGAAGACAGGAAAAAGCATCCTTATTCACCTTCATTCACAAGCACAATAACACACACACACACACACACACACACACACACACACACACACACACACACACTGCTCTCATGCTTTCTTCTTTCCTCCCTGTATTAAGCCCACATACCCATAGACGCTATGGCCAGGGAAGGGTGTTGATGGACCAACATTGTTTTTTCCCATTAGAATTAACTTGAATTTGTCCAGTCTTAGGCATAGGGATATGTGCCCCCCTCCCTGAAGGTGTGGGTAAATATTTAAAGAGTGTCTGTTGACAGTTCCCATCCACATCCTGGTCCTGGGCAGGCTGCCTGGAGAAAGGAGGGGGGAGCAGGGAAGCCTGAGGGCCCCTCTAAGTTGAGCTGGCATTTCCTAAGGGGTTGTGGTTTATAAGAACCAGTAAGAGGCCTACTCCTGCTCCCTTCAGCCCAGCTATAGTCTCCTAAACAGAAATGTCTTGGGTCAGGCTAGGCAGAAGCCTGGGCACACAAGCTATTCCTCTCAGTCTCCATAAACAGCTTTGCTCCCAGATTCTCCCAGCCATGCTTGCTTGGGTTTCCTCCTCAGAAGAGCTGCCCTCTGCAAGGGTAGTGTGGTCCTGCTGGGGTACAAGGAGTGCCCCACCCACCCACAGCAGCCAAGAGACACGAGTCGTCAGGATGTAAAGAAGACAGGGCAGCTTCAGACTCTGGAGAGAGACCAGAGGCTGGAGGGTCTGCAGCCTGAAGGGTCTGGGTAAAGTCCCAGACTTCAGAAACCCCCAGGTAGCTCGTCTTTGGGGCTAAAGGCTCAGCCCTGACTTACATAGGCTCACCCAATGGGGTCTTCTACCTGTTGAGGTAAACTGAGTTGACCTGCTGGCCCAGGTATCTCTCAAAAAGGAAAGAAAAGAGGGTACACCTTCAAACTAGAGTACACACCTTGGAAAAGCTGGCCTCAGCCATTAGCTGGGGCTGGCTCGCCACCCCCTACACACACCACACCCCCATCCCTCCCCTCTCCTCCCTCCCTCTCCTCCAGGTCCCCCCCTAGCCCTGAACCCCTCAACCCTCTCCCCCTCTTCCTCCCTTCCTCCCTCCCCTCTCTCTCCCTCTCTCTCTCTCTCTCTCTCCCTCTCTCTCTTCTCTCTCTCTTGCTCGCTCGCTCGCTCACTCGCTCTCTCGCTCGCTCGCCTGTCTTCATGTCGTGGATTGATGAACGCGAATCGCGTGTAAGCGCCGCCACCGCCGGGAGTCTGAGGAATTCGCCTGGGCTGTTAGAGGAAAGAGCTAAGTGAGAGCGCGCGCTCTACCTACCAACAGTGCAGAGCCGCCGCCGCCCGAGCCCTCTGCCAGCACCGCGCCCCCACCTGCCCAGCCCCCAGCCCAGCAGCCTAGCCCGGGGGAGCCGGCCAGCTTGGGGTTCGGTCCCGGGGGGAGGGGAGTTTCGGGGATACCGGGCGGGGGAGCGTGAGCCAAGGGGAGGGGGCCGCGGGTTTTCATGTGCCCAGCATGAGCTCCTACTTCGTCAACCCCCTGTTCTCCAAATACAAAGGCGGCGAGTCCCTGGAACCGGCCTATTACGACTGCCGGTTCCCCCAGAGCGTGGGCAGGAGCCATGCGTTGGTGTATGGGCCCGGCGGCTCGGCGCCCGGCTTCCAGCACGCCTCGCACCACGTCCAAGACTTCTTCCACCACGGCACCTCCGGCATCTCCAACTCGGGCTACCAGCAGAACCCGTGCTCGCTGAGCTGCCACGGAGACGCCTCCAAATTCTATGGCTACGAGGCGCTCCCCAGACAGTCCCTTTATGGGGCTCAGCAAGAGGCGAGCGTGGTGCAATATCCCGACTGTAAATCCTCCGCCAACACTAACAGTAGCGAAGGACAAGGCCACTTAAATCAGAACTCGTCTCCCAGCCTCATGTTTCCATGGATGAGACCCCACGGTGAGAAGCCTTTTCTCTTTACCCCTTGGTCTCCCGCGCTCCGGGGTCTTCCCCCCTCCCTCGCCTCCTTTTTGTCTGCCTTTGCTTTCCTTCCTGGCTTTGGGGGTCTTCCCACTCCACTCCCGTGCCTGGGTAGGTTCCTGGGGGTTGAAAAAGCTTGGCTGGGGGTGGGGCGGGGGCACCTGAGACATTGTGAGTGTTGGGGTGAAGGTGGGGGAAAGGTGATGTGTGGGTGCAAAGGGTTAAAAACCATTTCCTCCATTCCTTTTCTCTCCGTCTCCCCAACTCTAAAGTCAGAGTTGTGGAGATGGCTGACAAGGGCATCCTAAGTAAACTGAGGTTATCAGTCTTTGGGGTCAGTATCCAGTTTCCCCAAAGACAGCCAGCCTGCCATTCCAAGACAGTGACCAGACTGTGGATGAAAAAGACCCTTTGCTGTCTCCTCCTAGCCAGAGAGAGGGGCATGACCCTAAGGATGGGCACTCTGACTCCCTGGGTTCTTTGCTTCTTCCCCTCAGAGAAAAAGCCTGAAGGCCACTACCCCAACTTTTCTTTATGCCCTCCAGTTGCAGAGAAGACAGGAAGCCTGAGAAGAAAATCCGTGCTCTAAAAGAGAGGGGGTTATACAAAGTAGGGGCCTCTGAGGTCCAGGAGACCAGTCAGGCTACCCTCCAGCCAAGAGCTATGGGGTCTCTTGGAAAGCTGCTCAGGTCATGAGCCCCTCCAAGGGTGGCCCCTCATGGCCCAATTTCGAAGTACAGGGGAAGCGATAAGGACAAGTTCCGGAAGGGATGGCCCGTGATTTATTTGTTGGTCTCCAGTTAGCAATCAGGCAGAGCTGTGATACATTCCAGGAGATCAGTTATTTTTCTTATTGGAAAAGCATTAGGCAGAGATAGTCAAGGAGGGGGCAGTGGGCAAAGACCCCTCTCCTTTAACCCCACGAGCCCTTTCCCTTTCTCTTGGAAACAGATTATGTTCCTAGGCCGGCTTACTAAATGTCACTCTGCACTTGTAAACAAAGCTGCCAGGGCCAGGCTGTAGGCCTGAAGGACCCTGCAAGGCTCCCTTGCCCACCTCAAGCTCTTACTTTTCAGCCAGCCACACCATTGCCCACCCTCCCTTCACCCTGGTCCCAAGGTGAAGGGAATCAAATCAAAACACCTAAGGAAACTTTTCCTGCCCTTGCTTGCCTTCTGTTGTCCGCCTCATCCACAGAAGGAAGAATTGGGAAGAGCCGAGGGGGACTTTGTGGGAGGCAGAGTAGCTGTGTAGGGGTGGGGAATGGAGCCCCTGCCCAGACATAACCAGACTGGGGTTCTATTCTGTCCAGCTCCTGGGCGGCGCAGTGGAAGACAAACTTACAGCCGGTATCAGACCTTGGAACTAGAGAAGGAGTTTCTCTTTAATCCTTATTTGACACGAAAGCGCCGCATTGAAGTCTCTCACGCCCTGGGACTGACCGAAAGACAAGTGAAGATATGGTTCCAGAACCGAAGGATGAAGTGGAAAAAGGAAAACAACAAGGATAAACTGCCTGGGGCCCGAGATGAGGAGAAGGTGGAAGAAGAAGGGAATGAGGAAGAGGAGAAAGAAGAAGAGGAAAAGGAAGAAAATAAGGACTAGCAGAGAGAGAGAGAAAGAGAGAGAGAGAGCCCCCCCCCCCAGCAACTCCCTTGAAGTTTCGTTTTATGGTAGCAGATAAATTGAGAAGTTTACGACTGTCATTTGCTTTTATAGAGAATAGAATGACACTCACAACTCTAACTACCTGTCAGATACTTGCAGCTCTACTTTTTATTACCTTTGGACTTCCCCCGCTCTTTATTTGTTTGGGGGCATGGGGGGGGGGCTGAGACACAGGGAAAAGTTCTGATCCACTTCATGCCCAGCACACACTCCCTTGTCCTTGCCTCCACCTTGTAAGCCCTTCCTGGATTTTAAGGTCTAAGCCTTCTCACACATCCCACTTCTCCCCACACACCCACTTTACTGCTCCTGGTATTTATTTCAAAGGGGATCCCCCTGAAGACCTAGAAAATGGTTCTTGGCTTTGCTTGTATGTTAGGAATTAGAATACTGTATTAACTTTTTTTAATGAAAGAAAAGGAAAGAAAAAAACAATACAGGGGGATGAAAGGGGAATTTTTAAAACAAATAAAAGATGGAAAAGATTCCCTTCTCCCTCTGAGGCTCCTTCCTTAGAAACTCCCTGAGACTCTAGCCACCCCCTTACTGAGTGAGGGGTGAATAGGGGCCTGCAATGGTCTCTAAAATCCTACCTATCCATGCCATAGTCACTTGGGCCCAAGCCTTCCTTGCCTTGTCCTTGCTGTTTGATTCCTGTTCTTTTGGGCCGGCTTCCTCTGAGCTATGTTAATGTTTGTGCTCAGAAATCACCATAATCATGAAAATAATATACTGATAAAAAAAACCTTAATATACTACCTAAAGGGAACCTGCAATAATCTTGGGGGGGGGAGGAAGAGAGAGGAAAAAAATCCTACTACAGGAAGAAAAGAGAAAAAAAAAGAAAAAAGAAAAAAAAAAAAGAAACCTTCAACGTATTTTATCACTACCTATAGAAAGAAGTCCTGCTTCTAGAGTATTTGTAATGCAGTTTTGTTGTCGTTTGTTGCTGCTTATTTCACTAAGAAAAAAAAAAAAACCCAACAACTGAGACTGCCTAGCCCGCTGGTCTTGTGCGCTTTTATTGTGCTTCTAACCCCAGTAGAGTAGAACTAAACTGCACTGAATGTATAGTTACTCTGTCTTGAATTCTCTGTTTATGCAACGTGCTCGAAAGGAAAAAAAAACGTTAAAATATATCTATAATAATAATTTTTGGTCATTTGTCTTTATGTCCAGCTATGAATGTAGATTTTGTGTCCTGAAAGCCCTGTTCCTGGTCCAAGTACTTTGTATTGTATATGTGAGTCATAATAAAAAAAAATGAAAGAAGAAATGGAAGCTGGAATGACTTGTTATTTCTCTACAACTCTCTCTCATTTTCTACTCCTCCTCTCCTGACTCCCTTTCCCAGCCCTGCAAAAGGCCTACACTCACTAGGAGAGAAGCTTGGGAGTGTGGTGGAGAGGATGGGCAGAGTTGGGAGGGCAGGTGACTGACCAGTGGCGGTTAAGAGGGTTTGTAGGTGCTGGGAATCCAGTGGGAAGATGGAAACTCATGCTTCAGCCCCTTCATTTCTGGGCCAGTTCCATACAAAGAGTCTGCCCCATGCTCCTCCAGTGACATATGCCCTTCCTTGGGGATTGGGCTAGGCTTGAGATGATGGGGTTCTTTTCTGTCTATGTTACATGGCTCTTGCTTGTGGCAACCCCTTAGCATCCAGTACATCATATTGAAATAGTGGAGAGGATGGGGACATGGGGGTGGGGGTGGGGGGTGTTAGTGTGAAGTTAAATGTAGCTGAATAGTCAGGAGAGTTTAACTGCAAAATGCCAAAGTGTGGGATGAGGAAGCCTTTGCCTGAGGCAGAGAACGGAAGGGCACATGAGTAATCTGGTAGTCCAGCCAGGGTCCGCGTCCTGGAATTCAAATTCAACCAACACAAGCCTCTCACTGCCACTCAGCCCCCTTGCGTCCACTTAGCCTCTGTTCTGGCTGTTTCAAGCCAGCTCCTAGCTGGCTTCATTTTGACAATTGGGCAGCTTGCCTGGCCACCACAGTGAGGACCACTGATTTGGGAGGATGGGCCTGTTGAGTGGACAGTCCCCAACCTGAGCCACTGCAGGGTAAAGAGAATCTTTACATTTTCTAAAATAAAGACTTCAATGTCTTAATGCTGGGGACCCATCTAGGAAAGGGATCATTCTGAAGGGTCTAGGCAGATAAATCTGTTTATGCCAATAAAATTCTGCCCAAACCATTCCAGATTCCAGAGATACAAGATGTCTGGCTCAGCCAGGATGGAGGGAGGGAGAGGGGCTGAGAGGACTTCTGGTCTTCAAAAACAGACCTCCCCAAAGACATATTTTTGAGACCAGGTCAATGATTTTTGACCTAGGCCCAGGCCAAGTGTTTCACCAGGGTCCCAAACTCTCGCTCCTATAAAAGGGTTCAATATTTGTCAGGCGATTTTTCTAGGGGCTGACAGGCTGCATGGTGCAAGGACAGGCTAGGGATAATTTTAAGTAGGAGGGGAAATCTGTGAAATTTGGGGTCCCTGCTGATTCTGTTTGACTTGGGAGGAGGCATAGGTTCTTGGCCAGGGAGGCTTGAAAGCATTTCATTTCCTATCAGACTCTGTGGGACCACCGAGGGAGAGCCCTTTCATTTTTAATCGTGAGATTATGATTGCTATTGGTAAAAATATCCTGCTCTGAAGCAAAGCAAGATGAACCCCTCATCAAGCGGCACTGAGGGGCCTCGCAGATTCCCCTCACTCACCAACCACACACACACACACACACACACACACACACACACACACACACACACACACACACACACACACACACACAAATGCACCAATCCCCCATTCATTCCGGGCCCTGCTCAGCAATGTCCGTGGCCCTAAGTCGTCGCGTCGAAGGGCGGGTGCGTCTGGCGCCCCGGCTTCTCTGGAAAAGCCGGGCAGCGGGAGGGTCAAACCGAAGAAGCCCCAGCGCCCCCTCGTGCGTGTGTACCCGCTCCCTGCTTCCACTGCTCACCACTTCTGTTTTCTCGTTTGGAAAGAAAAGGAGGTTAAAACCCCGTTTTATGGGGGAATGTAATTGCAAGAGCGGGATGCGCTCTTTAGAAATGCATGCTCCTAAATGTTGCTGCCGTCCCATTACTGAAATGGGTACCATTCGGCTGCTGTAGATACGACTTTCTCGCATTCTTTACTTTTTTATTAGCCAATCAAAGTGGCTTCCGAAAGCTATTTGTGATTTGTGAAAAATAGTATCTTTCAAAATGCTGAGTTGAAGCATCTCGCTCATTTCGCTTTGGATTTATTATTCTAATCTCAACGGTAGAGACAGAATGATACAGCTATTAAGTTGGGGGGCAAATTCGTTTCTCGGAATTAAAAAAAAAAATCTCTGCATTTTCTGTTCCCTCTTTCACTGAATGTCCAAGGGGGATGGGGGCCTTGGAGAAATCTGGGGCGCCAAAGAAAGTAGTGTGCCCCTGAGGGGCTCCCCCGGGGACCCCTTGAAGGAGAGAGAGGGTTGGCCTTTGCATTCTCATAGTCCTGATATGAGATGCCTCCAGAGAATGCCTGAAGGTTGAAAAGTTACCTCAGCCCCAATTAAAGAGGAGTCAGGACAGGTTGTGTGTGCCATAATCTGGAAGCAAAATTTCCGGTGAGCTGCCGGGCAGTGCTGTCCCATTCTCCCTGCTGTCCATTGTGAAAAGCTGGGCCAGCGCTTCCTCGTCGTAATTTTTAACTACCTGTTATAAAATTTATGGGTGGGTTTGTAAAAGAAACGAGGTCTCTGCATCCGGCTGAGAGAACCGCTTTACTTACTATGGAGGAAGTTTGGGGAGGGGATGAAGGGTCTCCTGTGGGCTGCCCCAGCACTTGAGGTTCCCTTGCCAGCTCAATGCCGACCAAGGAGAGAGCTGCCGCCTTTAGATCTCCAGTCAGTGGGGAGTGGCTGGGCTACTATGAAGTAATTTATTCTGGTCTCCCCACACTACCCTTACCACCAAAATTGGAGGTCTGGGAAAATGGGGTGTATAGACTTTTAGAGCAGAAGGCAGAATTCGAAGCATTAAATGATTCTCTTATGGGGCCTTCGAACTCCGAAGCCAGATCCCAGATGCTCAGATAATGAAGGAGAAGCTTTCTTCCTCCTCCCCACCCCCGAAAAAGGCAGGTGAAAGGGTTTCAAAAGTGCCTTGCTCCTCAATTCAAAAAAGGGGTAGCTGAACCAAGATCTTAAATCTTTAACATTATTTTTTAATTCCTTGAGGATTACAAGTTGCCATTGGAAGCTAGAAAACAAGAAGACCTAAAGCTAGGGATGTCCATGTGGGAGGCTGGGAATGTCATTCTGTCTGAGAAAGGGACCACCTGGGGAATGAAAGTCATTTTAAGGGTCCTTGAAGCTGCTAGGAACTCTCACCCTTCTGCTTCCTTCAAAGAATGGCCAAATCCTGGTCCAGTTTCTCTGTCATTTAGACCCTGTCTATGACAGGCTAGGTTGGGAGAGCTGCCAGCATTCTGAGACTCCAATTCTTGTCTGGTGGGTGGGGAGTGGGGGCTTGCCTGGGGCACTGCTGTAGGAAAGATGTGTTCTCTTTCTAGAAAACAAAGCTATGAGTAGGCACCTTATACATTTTCAGTTCCTTCATCTCGCCAGCCTTCATTGCCCCAAGACTACAGAGCTCTGCAAAGCTTTGATTTTCATCAGATCCAACATTATTATCTTCATTTATTAAGAAAAGTATTTAAAATCGGGACAGCAAGAGGAAGCAGCCGACCTTCAGCATCTGAACCCTCTTTCCTCCCTTCCCTACACCCCTAGTCTGCTCTTGTTATGTTAGCTTGGAGCAGCCAGGCCATGGGGAGTGGGCGGTGGGTGAGGGTGGGGTTGGGGGTCGGGGGACGCTCCCTTTCTGAGAGAATTGGGTAAACATGGCGACCGTGGCGCCCATTTGCACACGCTACACAAATGCATCGCATTCCCGGTTGTTTGCAGAAAATTTACAGCTGAGTAATAAAAGTTTACGATCGACTCACAAGTTGGATTGGCCACAAGAAGTCATGTGGATTCCATCCATGAACGTGAACTTTTTATTGTGGTTTGTCCGTTCAGAGCGCTCCGCAGAACAGTCCTCCCTGTAAGAGCCTAACCATTGCCAGGGAAACCTGCGCTGGGCGCTCTGTTCATTACCAGTAATTTTTTTTTATTAATCTGATTAATAATTATTTTCCCTATTTAATTTTTTTCCTTCCAGGTGGAGTTGCCAGAAGCTGGGGGCACCTGGGGAGGGCGGGATGGGAGGGGAGAGGCAGGAGTTGAGAGCACCTCTCTCTCTCCCTATACCCTACCCTCTGGCCCCCAAGGGGCAGGAGGTACGCGGGTGTGGGAACAGAGATCCAGAGCTGCAGACGCCTCCACCCCTCCCCTCTCCCAGTCTCTCCCTCTGGCCCCTTCCCTGCAACTCTCCTTAATTTTATTTGGCTTTTTTTTTTAATTAGGGCTTTTTTTTTTTCTTTTTAAATTTATGTAAAGTATGTGTGTGTGTGTGGAGCTGAGACAGGCTCGGCAACGGCACAGAATGAGGAAAGACGAGAAAGACAGAGAGTGGGAGAGAGAGAGACAGAAAGAGAGAGGGAGAGAGGGAGAGTGACAGCAGCGCCCGGTAAGTGTTTCCTTATTGGTTCAAATATGTAACTAATGGTCCGTAGCTGGGTGGCGGTTTCAAGATAAGGGCAGCAATGGCTTGTCTTGGTTAGAGAGAAGGGGGCTGGTGAGATGGCGGGAGCGTGGGTAATTAAGGGGAGGTAAATGGGGGGGCGGGTTAACGCTAAAATATTGGTAACTGGTAGTGGGGAGAATATGTTGTCCTGATGTCGCTGTGCGCCGAAGTTGGGGATTCAGGGCCAAAGAATCTCGACCAGCGGGGCTCAAGTCCTAGTCTGGGGCGCGGGGCCCTCTGCCCTGCCTGATCCCACAGTGTCTGTACCTGCTCGTTAGAGAGCTTGGCTGATGGACCTGGGATGTGGTGGCCTGGAAACTCAAACTTCAAGGCAGTAGAAAGAATCTGCAGCCTGGGCCCACTGCTCCCTAAGCAACGCCAGCCCCTCAACCCCCAAACAAACTTTCCAGCGCCCCCTCCCTGTCCGGCAGCCCCCTCCTTCCCGGAGAGCTAGAAGCCAGACCTCACACATGCGCAGTGTGAGCCCAGGGCTGGCCGCGGAGCAGGAAGCCGGCGCAGCAAGGCGGGCGGCAGAGCCTGTTAATTGGCAATTAGGGGGGAGGCTGGTGGCTGGTGCGCGTCAGCCAAGGGGAGAGAGTCTGCCCACCCCTGCTCCCGCCCCCACCGTGGCGCATAGAAGGGTAGGAGGCGCCCTGCGCTGTGGGTGGAAGGGGTGGGGGTGGGGATGCAGCGCTCAAAAGCCATCTTGTGCTCGGAGAAAAGCGGCCTATCCGCCCCCCCCCCCACAAGCCCGGGCCCCTCCACCCAGGATGCCACCCTAACTTCCTCGTGCGCCTGGCAGACCTGCTCTAGATTAGGACCTGCCTTGTCCTGGTGGCGGTTGGAATGAGAGAGGCCTCAAATTGGGCGGGGATCGACCAGGCCTTGCCCACAGGGCCTCGAGGGTGCTGCAAAGCCGAGAGCGTTTTATGGGTGGGGTGGGTGGGGTTTCCTTGGTAAGGGCGTCAGACTAAGGTGGCCCGAAGAATGCTGGATCTTCCTAATAATTGGTGCTAATGGTGTGTTGTATAGTCTTAACTTGACACATATGGTTTCATAACACAGTGGCTTAATTTCTTCCAAATGTACGTGGCCCTGACTGTGTTGCAGTTTGATATATGACCCCGCCCTGCTCCCAGGCCGGGGTCCGTGTGAGACTGTGTTTATAAGGAGCGACGTGCACACAAAATGCTTACATACCTAAACAGACACACCTTAGAGCTGGAAAAGCGGCGTTTTCCTGGCGAAGGCCCAGTCACTGGGAGCCAGACTCACCTTCAGCCTGCGTCAATCCCCCCTCGTCTCCCAGAAGCTGGACTGAGAGTCTTCGCCTAGCTGTGTGGGGGAGGGGATAGCTCGATTTCCTGTTTAAACCCAGACCCATCGCCTGCGCGCGGGGGTGGGGTGGGGAACAGTGGGTAGAGAACCCGATTTTTTTTTTTTTTATCAAATTGTTAAAAATACAATTCGACTTCATTCAAATCAAATCCCTTGAGCCACAGCCGATGGTGAATCCTCTCTCCCCTCCCCCCACAACCACCTTCCTTTCCCCAGCCCCCCCAAAATTCCCCCTTTACAGTCGACATAAAGGCCTCTGAGGTATTCTCCCGGGGGAAGAAATGGCATTTTCTCTCCCCTTTCCCACCCCACCCCCCAATAGAACTGGTGTGTCGGCCGAGGCGTCTGCCGAGGGGCTAATTTCGCGTTCCTTGTTTACGACCAAGAAAAGCGCTTGGCTCTCCCCAAATGGGCCCAGCCTGCCGCTGCTCCGGCTGCTGCGCACTCTCCTGCCGCCCGAGCCTGGCCCCGAGGCGGATGCCGGGGGAACCAGGCTAGGGCTGACCAGGACCGGAGTCTGTGGACCTGAAAAGGGCCAAGGGAGTGCGTTCAAACAGTGGAGGGTCCTGGAGGCCAGAACGTGAGCCTACAGTGGGAACCGCGATCGGTGAGGCCACTATTTCTCTCTTCTGCCTGTATTTTTGTCGGACCCTGTCCCTGCGAATGACCGCAATGACGTGGGAGGGGGTGTTCGGAGAACACAAATCTCCTTTGTTCCACCCCAAAAGAAAACCGTTTTGGGAGAAGGCTGTTCAGACCAGTATGAATTCATTCACCTGGGATGTTAGAGGCCCCCTCCCATCCGAGGGGCGGGCCTCGTCTAGGCTGAGATATTTCTCTAGGCCTACAGAGGATATACTGAATGTGCTAATAGTCATATTGAGGTATTTGGGTGCGAGAGGTCCCGTCAAAAACACTAGGTTGACGTGTCTTTGTAATTTTATAGATTTCCTGTTCCTTCTTGGCTACAGCCCTGCAGCCTCCCCCCTTATCGTATACCCTTCACCCCTAAACCCTTCCTTAGCAAGCTGAGAAGCAGACCACCAGTGACTGGCCCTGGTTTTCCAGTTTTTCCGGACCTGGCCAGGGAATAAATCAGACCTCAACACAGCAGTCTGATCGCCAGTTACTTTCGCTTTTCTGTCCCTTGGTTCTTTCTGTTTCTGGCGCTCCAACAGAAGCATAAGATGGGCCACCAGTGGTAATCCTTAATCTCCTTGCAGGCCAAATTCTGTATGCATGTGGGTCCTCACTTTAGGAGAGCTCCTTTGATCATCTAATAATAGCCAGGGGGTCCAAGAATAGAATTTTGCTCAAGGACTCTGCCCACTCAATGCTGAAGCTAGGCAGTCACTGGATTCAGTGGATGGAGGCTTGGAGATCTCCCCAGAACCTAGGACCTAGTAGCGTTCCCTCAGGGCTCACTTTTTGGGACCCCTCAGGTATACTCCTGAGAGGCTTTGTAAACCCTGCCATCCTTTGTATTTCACACCAAGCTCCTAGCAGAAATGGGCAGAACAAACCCTTTCTCAGAAGATTGTCTCTGACAGTTGTGATCCCTACAGAATTCCACATTGGTTGGAGAAGGCAATCTTGTTGAGCTGGCTGTTGTATTCTGAAACCAGGCTTGGTGGCATTATATATTTATTATATAGTCTCAAATACACAGATTCAGACTCAGGGAAAAGTATATAGACTCATATTTCCTCATGGCTAATTGTATATTACCATGACTATATTTGATCAACAGCATTTTATGTGCATGCAAAATTTTGTTTGCCTTCACTGGATAAGAGTGGGCTAGGGGAGAAATGGGCACAAGGAGGAGGCCCTCTGTGCATCTCTGCTGGAAATGGGTGTGCTGGAGTCGGAGTATGTGGCTTTCAAAAATCCAAAGAAGCCAGAGGGCTTTGGCTTATTGCTTTTGCTATCCAAGTCTCTGGCCTGAGAAATACTACACCCTTCTGCTGCCTCTCTTCATCTCCCTCAGGCATGTGCCAACGCACAGGCTATCTTCCAAGGAGAAAACCCAGTCATCTTGAAAGTGAAGTCTTTGGGGGTCTTTCATAGTTGTGAGATTGTGAGCCAACAGGACTGGGCCCTGGAGACTGGAGCCTCCAGGGTGATGGCAAAGGGATTGTGGTGGCTAAGCTGATTTCTGGGCAGGGGTCTGGGTGGCTGTAGTATAAAGTATTTGAAGGGTGGTGGAGGAAGCAAATCTGAAGGGGCAAGGGTACTTGTGAATAGCTCTCCCTGGCTTCAGATTTGACTGTCTGACGGGCTTATTTGTTCTGGAAGGTCCCAGGTCTGGAGACTGATGGGGGTGCATTTTAATCGTGTCAGTGACTTGAAGCAGAGTGAGGCCCACTAGGAGAGAAGGTTGGTGGAGGTCCCTCTAGAATACAAGTGAGACCGTCCGGCCTGTGGGCCTCCAGCCTTGAGTATGGACCACTGTTGGCAATTAATTGGCCTCCTTTTGCAGCTTTTCTGGGGGAAAAAAAAAAAAAACAGAGCTGAGAGGAAATCTAAATGTCAGTGGAAAGTGATGAAAGGAGCAGGGCTGGATGGGGTTTTGTGGTACTCCCAGTGCACTCAGGTTCCTCCCAAGAATCTCGTGCCCGGACTTGTGGCACCAGAAGGTTCACAGCCTTTCTGCCTTGTTTTTTCCTCAGTAACAGAGGGCGACCTCAGGCCTTCCTGCTCTGGCCACACTGACTTTGGGGTGACACTACCCCAGAATCATGCCCCTCAAGTAGGCCACAGCCTCTGCAGAAGCTGTCAGACGTCCCTGTTTATTGTGTCTGTGTGTTGTTTACTTGTTTTGTCTGCTGCCACCCTGCGTCAGAAACCCGCCAAACCAGCAAATTCGCTGGGGAGAACAAAGTGTTGAGCTCTTTCAAACTCCCTCCCCCTTTCCACACCCCTCCCTCCTACCTCGTGTGCTTCCTCATTTTCCCTTTCCAAGGGAAGGAAGCAGAACTTGTCCTAAAATAGGGCCGATGTTTATGGGACAGGGGATATGGAGACCCCATAAACCTGTGTCCTGGTGTTAGAGAGATTTCCAAACCTCCATTCTCTTTCCTACAGCATTTCTTCCTTCGACTCAGTAACTGGTTAGGTAAAGTGGCCACAGACCATTAGAACATTTCAGCGCCTCTGCCCGCCCCCACCCCTGGTTCCTCCTCCGTTCCTTTCTGCTTGAGCTTCTCCCAGACATAGATGGTTAGGTTCTCAGCTAGGTAATGTTGGTAGAGTCATAAAACCAGATAAAGCATGTCACCTTCCCCCCTTTCTCTTCTCAGCCCCCCAAAGTATTAGTGAATTTTGGCAAATCCTACAAAATGAAATTACCCCTTCTGTAAGGGTCCTATACATCCCCAATCCTACAAGGCATAGAGTCAGGGAAGTCGATGTTTGCCTTTAATTTTTGCCCCTGGCTATCAAATCTAAAAGAGTAGCATTACAGTAAGTAATATTCTTGTTTCTGAAATTAATTTCCCTATCCCCATCTCTTTCCCTCTTTCACCAGTATGAATTAAATGGCTCTTTCAGATCTGCTGACAATAAAGGATAAACTTATTTATAGAGAAATGATGATGATGTTTCATTGTTGGCTTATTGTTCTACAACATAATAATATTTTATTTCCAAATGGGAGGAGTTAGACCAGGAGAAGAGGGAGGGGTGAGAGGAGACTTGGTGTTCATATATACAACTCTTGCCATACTTTTATGACTTTCACAATTTCCATATGACAACTAACTGTGATACCATAAATGCCAAGTTCTCCAATTTTAAATTCTCATTAACTTCCAAATTGGTCCCAACTAATGCTCTGCGTTGAGAAGCACAGGAGAAATAGAGAGCTGGGGGCTCCTTTGGACTGACATTGAATAGCACACTCCTTCCTTCCGGCCTCACCTGACAGTATCCCGAGGCTCTATTTGGGCAATGCAAAGTACCCTAAATATTCTAGTTCTTGATTTTTACTTCCAGTCCAAATAGGGCCACCTGCTTTGCCCTCCTGAAATGTCCCAGGGCAGCTGAACTCTCCATTCTTAGTAGGATGAGGTGCTCTCCACAAGCCTCTCCTCGGTTGATATTTCTTCTGCTTTGGTATCAAGGTGGAAGGCTTGAGGGCCTGGCCTCCAGAAGCCAGAAATTACTTTTTTCCGGATGAAGCCTGAAGGGGTCTCAGGGCAAAGTGTGATAGGATCTGTTTTACTTTTTAATTTTAAGCCAGTGTTGGAGAAACCAGACAGGCAAAAGTGGGGTTTTTGTGTCTGCTGATGGTAGTAGCAGTAACTGAAGTGTAGTTAGGAAAGGTCAGGCAGAGATTCACAAAAACAGAAAAAGGAGAGAAAACATGTCATCATTTAGCAGAGCTGCTCTGTGTACCTTTCTCCAATTCTGAATTGCTATAAAGACACAATCAGCTACAGTAGGCTCAGAATCTCTTAGCTTAAAAGAAGTAATCACAGCACAGGCCTGAGAACTATTTGGGCCAGTTCTCAGCAGCTGAACATCCCCCTTCTGGTCCTTTTCTCCTTCTCCCTGTCCTTACTGACCACCCAGCTCCCTTCAGCTGGTCAGCCTGAGCCTTGTCACCAAATATCAAGTACCCACAGATTGGATCTATTTCCCAGTTGGGTGTGTCAAATTTCACTTTTCTCCCAGTGTGTCTAAGCTTGACTTTTGAAAGGAGCGTTCGTTTTTTTGGAATGCACTGTATGTACAGAGGGTGTATGTATTAGGAAATCTTTCCCTACCACAGCTAAGAAAACCTGGGATCCCCTTGGGTGAGCTGTGCTCTGGCATTCCCAAGCAGACCAGACCTTGTTCAGGTTCTTTAGCGGCTTGCACCGCTCTCTTTGCAATTCTTTGCCTCCTGAGGTCCATGGAGATCAAAGGGGCTTGTTCACAAAACACCAGACATTTGGAATAGGCTTATTTTTAAAGTTTTTCTTTTTAAATTTAGCTATAAGCCGGTAGAGCTAGCTGAACTCTAGAACAGCAAAGCCTTAACCAAACAGTGCGATTGTGAGGTGAGCTGAACAATTATTGAACTCAGCTTTCTCTGCAAGAGGGATTTCAGCTCCCGCCCAGTGGCACAAAAGGGGCCGACGGGGGTATAACAGTTCTGTGTCGCTGGAAATCAAGAACTGGAGGTGGTGGAGGGGCAGAGTCCTGCAGCTGCGGCATCTTTTAGGCTGCCAGGAGCCCAGGCAGGCAAGGGAGCTTGGAGTTCCGCGGCTCTGGCTCCAGCGTTGGGGTGAGCTGTAGTGTTGGCCTCGGCAGCCAGGAATGGAGTATGTGCTGGAGTCAGTCACAAAGATCTTCTCAGAGGTGGAGGGGGGGATCTAGGGAGAAAGGAGGCCAGCAGGACACAAAGGAGGACGTTCCCCGAAGAATATCCCCAAATACAAATTTCAGATCTCATCAGGCTTATTTCAAAAGTCTGTACACAGGAAATTACCTTTTTCTTTCTTTCTTTCTTTCTTTCTTTCTTTCTTTCTTTCTTTCTTTCTTTCTTTCTTTCTTCCTTCCTTCCTTCCTTCCTTTTTTTTTTCTTTTGGCCAGAGCAGAGAAGAAACCAAAGGCAGGCAAGGTGAGTCCCGCCCATGACATCATCCTAGAAGCTGGAGTCCAGTCTCCCCTCATTTTCCCCCAGTTCAGAGCCATAGGGAGCCCTCAGCCTTCTCCTGGCTTAGACTCGGCAAGACTGAAATCCGGGGAAACCCCTAAATGCCCAAACTCCAGTGTAGCCCTTAAGCCTCCAGGCCAGTGACTACACCCACTCAGGCCCAAGAAGCAGGCAGTAAATTCCTCTCCTATAATTAGTGCTCCTGGAAGGCATGTGTTTTGGATGGGGGGGGGGCGACTGGGAAGGCGAGTGGCAACTTTCCCCCTTTATTCCTTTTCTCAGATTTTTAGATTGCTTTTGAATCCAGTAATTACAGCTCCCAAAGTGAAAATCTGCTCTTGACACCGAGTCTCCTCTCAGTGCCTAATTCAGAAGGCCGAAGGCCCAGGGCACTGCATAGACCAAGCCGGCCTGATTTGGGGGGGGGTGCCTCTGATTTCTCTAAGCTTGTTTTGATGGAAACAAAGAACGGAGCCTCCTCCTTCCCAAGACTTGTGCATATTTACAGAGCTGCATTGCAGTTTTAATAAAACATCTGTTCTTGCTTCTGCTGATGAGCTCCCATAATTGTTTTCAGACAAATTTAACAGGAAAATATAAATATATTTAGAAAAATTCAAATCCCAGCCCCTCCCCCATAGACAGCCAGTCTTTTGCCAAAGGAGGAAAGAGTACAAGATGGGAAAAGGAAAAAATATTATCCAATAGAGGAAAGATCCAACTCATCTGACCTGTTCTCCCCCTTGGAGTGAATCCTCCCAGTAAATTTCAGCTGCAAAATTACAGGACTCACTAAAAGAAATGAGATCTTCCCCCTTTAGGGGTAGAAAGGGATGCAGGAGAGTGTTTTGGAAGTTAATTTCCCTCAAAGTCTTTAGGTAGTGAGAAGATATTTGTTTCTGCTTCCCCTGGTCTCCCCCTTCCAGCATTTCTGCCCCCCCCCCAGCAGCTGGTTTCTGTTCATTATAAATCGGTGAGACCTTTCAGTCCCTGCCCTCTGTTTAGGGACATAATAAAACACTTAACTTTTCCGGGCCTGAGACTTACATTCTGTTCCTCAAGTTGCCCACCCCTGAGCCTACCACCTTTAGGCCCCAGAAGAGAATCTTCCCAACTTTGCAGTCCCTTTTATCTGTGGATATGATTGAGAGAGATGCTCCAGGAAACTCAGGCATCCTTGTTAGGGGAACATGGTGCCCTCAAAAGCCCCTTCTTTCTTTTACTGTCCCTCCCTCCCCCACACACTCATAAAAGAGATTTTAAAATACACAAAAATCCACACTCATGGAAAGCAAAACTTCATTAAGACATCCTATCTTCCATCATTCAATTTGTTTTACATTGCAACAATGTAATATCTTGAAGGAAGTGCCACTGACATGATTTACCCCTCTAGCAATCTCATTCTGAAATGGGGGGGGGTATTTACTCTTTTCTTGCCTCAGCTTCTACTTGTTACACCGCTATGCTACCCTCAGGGCAGACAGGAGGCTGGAAACTTTGAGAGAGGCTACTGGTGTCCAGGGGTGCACTGACTTGTTCCCGAGCTCAGCCCCCAGGACACCCTCCTCTCAGGGAGCTCTCCCCCTACCTTTTGCCCTCCAGGGGGACTGGAGCCCCAGCCAGCTGTTGGAAACCTCTGCCCAGGCATGCCATGAATTCAAGTACAGATGGATTGGAAAGCAAAACTCTACACACTGGTGTCTGTGTTTGGGGGAGTAACTGCCATGTTACCCCCAGATGAGATGACTTTTTAAAATCTCTCTCTTATTGGAAACCTCCTCGTCTACCCCCTTCGTCTTGGAAAGAAAATAGTATAGTCCAAGGGGTAGAAACTTCCACAATTAAAGGGATCTTTCTTCTACTCTCCTAAATTCCAGCCTGTTTCCCTCCTTTTTCAAAAGTAGGGGCTGGATTTTTAAAAGCCAACACAAATTGTCTGGCAGGAAGACTCAACTCCCCTAAAGAGGTTCATGTGTTAACTAACATTTTGTCAGCACTAGCTCCTACACACTGTCTGCTTTTGGGTTCTAAACTTTATCCCCCCCCAACACACCCCCTAGTGACACTCCAGGGAAACCTTAACGTTGCTGAAGATGAATAAACGAGTTTTTTTTTTTTTTTCCCAGCATAGTCCCGTTTATGGCTTTATTGCTACCCATTGATTACTCCGCTTTGTTACACAGAAGGAAAAGATCATAAAACCCGGCGACATCCGGGTTCTTGTTATAGTCAATCTCAAGAAAAAATTAGTGAGGGGAAAATATGAGCTGCTTCCTGCTTGTACCTCGCCATCCTCTTTGTCAGCTCCAAATATTTTGAGCCTATGTTGATATCAAATTCAGTTTGATTTAATCAGAGGGAACCCCAGCTGCACACCTTCTGCTGTTTCCGTTCACTTAGTACAGCTCTCTGAAGCCTCTACAAAACCGCTCTAATCTTCTCCCTTTTCTCAGCCTCAAGGTGGGGGAGGACATGGAGGCAAGGGCTGCTGAGAATCCGGAGGTGACTGTCTGGGTGAAAGCCCAAGGACTCCTTAGGAATCCTTTCCTAGGACTTCTGGCATTACAGAAGTCCAGGGGCACCACTCTCCGCAGGGCAGTAAATCCAGAGCACATAGGGTCTTCTGACCTGGACAGAGGCTTGAGCCTATTGGAAGGTAACTGTTAATTGGAGTAGCACTAATTGTCTTTCAGGCTAAAGCCTATGTGGTACCCCACTGGCCTGAGCTGGTTTCAAATCATAAATTCTCACCAACATAAACAGGAGTTGATATCTCTAGAAAGAATCTGAGTCTCTCTCTCTCTCTCTCTCTCTCTCTCTCTCTCTCTCTCTCTCTCTCCCTAATGTATTATTATACATGCTTTTTTAAAAAGCAAAAATGTTGCAAGAATTTCCCCCAAAAGCGAAGTTCTGGGGAGCAGCAGTAGGCTAAGAGGCAAAAGAGAGCAGATGCTTACCCCAGGACCTCCACTGTACCCCATGGTCTTACCCTCACCCTTTAGATGGACTTATCACCCTTTAGATCAACATATCCTCTAAGCCAAGACTCTTAGCTACACTGCACCGAGTGCACCATGTTTCAGGAAATTTCCCTTTCTTTTTTGATTTTTCTAATTATTGGCAAAAATATGCTGTCTAGTGATGGGGACTCAATTCATTAGGTGTCAGGCCAGAATGTCTTGTAGAATTTCTGAGAACTTCCTTCTACTGGGAAGGGTCATCTCAAATGAAGCAATCAGGATGTAATTTTAGAAAAGGAGCAAATACTAAAGATGAAATCGGACTGAAAACACAAGGATTTCTCTCGCCCAGCATTTGGCCACAGCACAATAAAGTTAGCAGGGGCGGAGAGATTTCCTGGGACTAGACCCTTCATTCCGCCGTGTACAAGACCCTGCTCATGGACCTGCACCCCTCCCCCCCAGTTCCCTTACATATATATTCTTAAAAGAAATCCAAGTCTTACTTTCTAAGCACACACTTAGTCTCAACTAGGGAATCAACAGAGGCAGAAGCGATTTTTTTCCCCCTTCTTGACATCTGGCTTGCGATTGGCTGGAAGGGGGTCAGCTGACTTTGTCATTTTGTCTGTCCTGGATTGGAGCCGTCCCTATAACCATCTAGTTCCGAGTACAAACTGGAGACAGAAATAAATATTAAAGAAATCATAGCCCGACCAGGTAAAGGCAAAGGGATGAATTCCTACTTCACTAACCCTTCCTTATCCTGCCACCTCGCCGGGGGCCAGGACGTCCTCCCCAACGTCGCCCTCAATTCCACCGCCTATGATCCAGTGAGGCATTTCTCGACCTATGGAGCAGCCGTAGCTCAGAATCGGATCTACTCGACTCCCTTTTATTCGCCACAGGAGAATGTCGTGTTCAGTTCCAGCCGGGGGCCGTATGACTATGGATCTAATTCCTTTTACCAGGAGAAAGACATGCTCTCAAACTGCAGACAAAACACCTTAGGACATAACACACAGACCTCAATCGCTCAGGATTTTAGTTCTGAGCAGGGCAGGACTGCGCCCCAGGACCAGAAAGCCAGTATCCAGATTTACCCCTGGATGCAGCGAATGAATTCGCACAGTGGTGAGTTTTACAGCTCCGAGATATAAATTAAATAAACTGAACTGGCTTTATGACCGGCTTCCCTAGAAGAACGGGCGGAGAGAGTTTTTTATGGCCCCATAAAAACAATCACGCTCGTCTCCTCGCCGACACCGAGACAGGGCCCCCTCTTCAGCCCCCTCTGCTCACCTCCCGCGCTGGCTCGTAGGGGCCTGGCCCCCTCGGTCCCTGACGGATTGGAGGGCTCCAAGAGGAGCTGAGGGGGCAGGAACAGGGCAGGGGAATGAGGGGAGGGGACAGAGTGTGAGGGAGCCCCCCAAAGTCTAGTTAGGCTGGAAAAAAGGGAGGGAGTTAGGAGAGGTCATAGAAGTGGGGAAAACTTTCCTGCGAACTAGGATGTTGGGAAAGGTGGGGGAACCCAGTCCTTGAGAGATGGGGTCCTTATCCCCAGTAGTTGGGATTTTTTTTTTTTTTAAATCAGCTTTTAGATGCCCAGCTTTCTGTTTTTGCCCCGCCCCCAGCTTTCTTCGGGACACACATCTCCCACCTCGTGGGAAGACTGAATGGAATTGGGGTTCTGGCTGTACCCCCAGTGGGGGGTGGGGCAGAGCAAAAGCGAGAAGGCTAGAGCCCGAAGGGGCCTCGAGCTGTGGGCCAAGCTGAGAGGGTCTGGACTTTGCTAGGTGAAAATGTCTTCAGAGGACGCCTTGCTGATTGTTTTTAGTGTGTTTTGTGCCCGGATCTCTAGGGGTCGGTTACGGAGCGGACCGGAGGCGCGGCCGCCAGATCTACTCCCGGTACCAGACCCTGGAACTGGAGAAGGAATTTCACTTCAACCGCTACCTAACCCGGCGCCGGCGCATCGAGATCGCTAATGCTCTGTGCCTGACCGAGCGGCAGATCAAAATCTGGTTCCAGAACCGCCGGATGAAGTGGAAAAAGGAATCTAATCTCACGTCCACGCTTTCGGGGGGCGGCGGAGGGGCAGCCGCCGACAGCCTGGGCGGAAAAGAGGAAAAGCGGGAAGACACAGAAGAGGAGAAGCAGAAAGAGTGACCAGGACTGCCCTTGCACCCCTCTGTCCTCCCTTGCTCAACCCAGCTCCCCGAGTCACACACTCTATATTTATCACTGGCACAATTGATGTGTTGTGACTTCCTAAAACAAAATAGGGAGTCAGACTTGGACCTGAAAGTCAGCTCTGGACACCCCCCCCCCCATCACCACTGCACAACTCTTCACCAGCCTCCTCCTCTAGTTCCCTCGCTAGCTCCTTCTCGGCTTGTCTGCAGGCCCCTTCCCTCGCCCAGGCCTCGGGGACGAGGTCCCTGAACCTCGCTTCAGACTCCACTCTTGTCCCTCCAAGTGAGCACTAGGCTCCCTCCCCACCCCAGACGCCCTTAACCCCCGCCCCCGCGCAGAGAGCCGGCTCCCGGGCCTGGGGCCTTCGCTTCGGGGCCTCAGGCCGGGCCTGGCAGCCGGGGGCGGGAGGCCTCAGGAGGGCGCGCCTCGGCCCCACACACCCCCACCCCCACCCCGGGCTTCTCCCCAGTCCCTGCCCGGCCCCTCTGCCCCAGCAAATGCCCAGTTCAGGCAAATTGTATTTAAAGATTCCTGGGGGTCATTATGGCATATTACGAACTGTGACCGTTTCTGTGTGAATATTTCTAGCTGTATTTGTGGTCTCTGTATTTATATTTATGTTTAGCTCCGTCAGTGTTCCGAGTTCATTTTAAAAAGAATTAAAAAAAAGAGGGAAAATAACAAAAAGAGAAAAAAAGTGAATGACGGTTGTTTAGCCAGTAGGAGAAAATAAATAAAGAAAAAATACCCCCCCCTCGTGTTATCCTCCTGTATAAATCCGACCTCTGGATCCGTTCTCGAATATTTAATAAAACTGATATTATTTTTAAAAGTTTATAATCTGCCTGTCTGTTCATTCCCCGCCCGCTGGCCTGCAGCAGAGCGCGGCCTGCTGCCTGCAAGTCCCCAGCCCTCCTCACTCGCCTACCCCGCAGCCGGGCGCCGACCCTCGGCCTCTGGGTTCTCCTGACCTTGCTGGGGTGCCGAGAGACCTCTGGGACCTCCCTACGCGGAGCAACACACACCCCGGAAAAGAAAAGGAGGAAAAAGGGCGGCTTGGACTTTCGCTGGGGGCGGGGAAGCCTGAGTGAGCCCGGTTGGGCTGCAAGCCCCACGCGGGCCTTTCTTCCTGCCTGTAGAAGCCTGGAATCCTCTGCTTCTGAGCCCAAAAAGAGAAAAGAAGCCTGGTCGGAGCAACGTCGTGGTCTCCCCCCCCCACACACACACACTCCGTGCCCACTTCCAGCAGCGTCCGCAGGAGGACTACGGAGCAAGCCCCCAGCCCGCCAGGCCGGCTGTTGCGAAACGTGGCTGAAGCGCTCTGGCAACCCAAGGTCGGCGGGATTTGAGTTGGTCCGCAAGGACTGAGCGATCCAAGGACATTTCTAAGAGAAAGACTGGAACCTGAGCTCTGGCCTGAGCTGGGACTGCTAACAAGGCAGACAAAATTCTTTCTTACAGTCCTAGCTTGTCTTGTTCTTGCATCTATTTCTCTCAAATCTAATGTGTAAAGGGAGCAGTAGGACCCTGCTTCTGGGCTCCAGCCTTCTTTCCTTAGTCCTGGCCAGAGAAACCTGAGTGGGCCTAGGGGAGAAGTAGGGGTGGGAAGTCTCCCGGAGGGGGAAAAATTCCTCCCAGAGTTTCCCAGACTCTGCAGATCCCTGCCACCACTGCCCCCCTTCCTCCAGAGCCTCTACCAGCGGGGAGGGGGACTTCTGGCAGAGGCGGAGAGATCCTGAGGAAAGGCAGACAGCAAACAGTAGGTTTGGGGGCTAAGAAAGGGGAAAGGACCCAAAGGTTGAAGAAACCCTGGCCAAAGACTGTCTAGGTTTCCCAGTCGCCTGGCCTCCCCACCCCCTCCCAATACCTCTGAAGAGTCCAGAAAATGTTCTATGGACCTTTTAGATTGAGGTTGCTGAGAAGCCTTGTCTAAGGGCCTACCCCAAAAGGGTACAAGCAGGCCATTATCTCTGCCTTGATCATAATATCTGTGGAGGTTTGACTCCGCCCCTCCATGCCATCTGAAATGTGGGCACCAATACCTCAGGAGGATCACACATAGCTGTAGGAGGGTCCTCCAGCCCACTGTGTCTGGTTACACACATGCCAATGTTGCCTCTCACCCCTCTAGAGCTCCTAATTTAGTGAAGTAACCCAAGTCCATTGGGCCCCTCCAGTCATATCGCAGAGTCACAGGACTCTACTCAAGACTTCTTTGCCTGTATCTGCCCACTCAGGAACCCTTCTTCCTCTTGAGTGACTTGCCTACCTCCCAGAGGTTGAGTTCATTTTTTTCCAAGCAGGCAAGACAAGCAGCTCTTCGGCAGAGCTGAGGCCTTGATCTTTAGTTTAGGTAACTTAAGTATGCCCACCCTGTTGGTTCTCTAGCTTGGACTTTAGCTACCCCAAACCCCCTTTCTCTATCATCTTTGACGTATGGAAGGCTCTGGAGGTAGGGAATTGGCACTTTCCATTATAAAAACGACCTGTGTAAATCCCTAATAATGCCTCGTCTTTTCTCAAATTTAGACAGCATTTTAAGGCCAGGTCAAGGGTTAGTTTGTCCAACAAGCAACTTCTCAACAATCCAGCTACCAGAAGGCCAAGCTGTGCTTCAGGATGCAATTCCTCCAAGTTGACACCAGGTGTCGCTGTGAGCTCGTTGTCCCGACTACCCCCCAATTCCAAGGACCATTTTTTTCTCCCCCTTGCCTCTCTTTCTGTCTCAGCCGCCCCCCCCCCCATCCCCGGGTTGGGCTTTGCCAACATATCAAGATGCGTTTCGCCTGCTTCCATCACTAACCTCCCGGAGGTCATCAAGCCAAATTTATGAGTGGCCGCTCCAGTCACGTGACTCTATTTAAGGCTCCCTTATTTGGGAAGAGCGCATAGGATAAAGAAAGAGATATCTCCACCTATAAATTGTGCACTTTGGAGAACAAAAAACCCCTCAACTTCAAAGAGTCACAAATCACCCTTAATCAAAAAGGGTGCAGAAATTTTTTTTGGGCCCTCCCCGCCATGAGCTCCTACGTAGCCAATTCATTCTATAAGCAGAGCCCCAATATCCCTGCCTATAACATGCAAACTTGTGGGAACTATGGATCGGCCTCAGAGGTGCAGGCATCCAGGTACTGCTACGGTGGATTGGACTTAAGCATCACTTTCCCACCGCCTGCGCCTTCCAACTCTCTCCACGGGGTAGACATGGCTGCCAACCCCCGGGCTCACCCCGACCGCCCCGCCTGCAGCGCCGCAGCCGCTCCGGGACACGCTCTGGGCAGAGACGAAGCGGCTCCTCTGAACCCCGGGATGTACAGTCAGAAGGCGGCTCGCCCAGCGCTGGAGGAGCGAGCTAAGAGCAGTGGGGAGATCAAAGAGGAGCAGGCGCAGACAGGGCAACCCGCCGGACTGAGCCAGCCACCGGCCCCGCCACAGATTTACCCGTGGATGACCAAACTGCACATGAGCCACGGTAAACTTTAGGACTTCATTTTGCGCGCTCGGGTCCGCCTGGGTTTTATAGGCCATGCGGGGCAAATAAAGAAAAAAAACCTGCGGCCATAAATTTTACGATCCAGGCATCAATGGCTCGTAAAACTGTCCACTAAAAGGCTTAGAGGCTGTGTGCGCCCAAATTTACGACGACATAATTGGATCATAGGAACAAAACGTGTATAAAAGGCAATATTCAATTTTTGGGGGAGAGGGAGGGAGTTAAAAAAATAGAGGGATCTAAAGGGTGAGGAGCACGGGGCTCCAGAGTGGGGATCCCCCCGCGGGCTCCCTCCCTCCCCTGCGGAGCCCGCTCGGCTGGTGCTCGCGGCTCCGGAGGATTCCAGCGACTCGGGAGGGGCGGGAGGGGGGTCCCCGGTGCTCGGATCTCGAGGGTGCTTATTGTTCGGTCCGAGCCTGGGTCTCCCTCTTCCCCCCATCCCCCCTCAGCCCCTCCGGCCCGCAGAGTGAAGGCAACGGTGGAAAGTTTCCTGCCCAGGCGGAGACGCTTCTCCCGGGGTCAGGCCTGCTTGCCTGCGGCCCTTCTGGCCTGTCCCACCGCGCTCACCTCCACTCCCTCCGATCACGGGTGGGGGCCTGGGACTGGGGTGGGACGATGAGGTGCTGCATGATATTCACCCCTTCCTGGCTTGGGGGGATTTATGTTCCAGAGACGGATGGCAAGCGGTCCCGAACCAGTTACACGCGCTACCAGACCCTGGAACTCGAGAAAGAATTCCACTTTAACCGCTACCTCACTCGCCGCAGGCGCATAGAAATCGCCAACAACTTGTGTCTCAACGAGAGACAGATCAAGATCTGGTTCCAGAACCGCAGGATGAAGTGGAAGAAAGATTCCAAAATGAAGAGCAAAGAGGCTCTTTAGAGGAAGCGGGGAGTCCGCAGAGAGCACCCCAGTCGGCTTTGGTCCCTGCGCCCTTCCTTTTCGGTTTTCCTCGTTCTAGATTTTGGGGCGGAGGCTGGAGCACTGGCCCCAGGCCTCCCAGACAAAAGCTCATTTCCTTGGCATTCCGAATCCCCATCGACCCAGGGTTCCGCAGGACCGCCTGCACTGCCCATCTCGCCTCAACTCAGTTGAGCACCCCAGGCCCAGGATACACTCTTGTAGGGTTTGCCCACAGAGCTGCGGTGTACTATAGGCGGGCAGGCCGGTGCTGGATGAGCCTCAACCTGGGCTGCCTCTCTCTCTCCTAGCCAGAGCTAGGCCAGCCTGAGTTAAGGTGAGACAGACCAGCCACAACCCCTTAGTCCTGACCTCCACCTCACCCTCTTCTTTGTTCCTGCCTAAGGTGGTCAGGCCGCTAAATGCTGGTTGTACCAGGCAGAGGGTATGACCAGACTCGGGATACTTTCCAATAGCAACTAACCTTTATAGCTTCTAAACTCGTCTTTACTTATTAATGATTTGCATATGAAAGAGGGAGATGAGTGAAAGTGGGCCTGTAGACCTGGAGGTTGTTCATGCTCTCCAGACCTTCTAACCCTTTCCCCAAAGCCCGGGAGCCTCCCCAGCCTGGCCTGCTGCATGCACTCAGGTTCACAGCCCCAGCCTGCTACCTAGCTCAACTATTGGGGTCTCTTGCCTTTGGACCCCAGCAAGTGGTTCTTAAGGCTTTTTGCTATCTTATATATCTTGCCATGACTTTCTCACCCTCCTGCTCCATTGCAGTCGCCCAACTATTTATTGACTCCAGGTCCTTCCTGAAACTATATTTTGTCATATCAAATAAAGACAAGGAAAGAACAAGATGCAATGACTTCTGTCTGTTTAGGGCATGCATTAAGTAGAAGTGTCTAAATAGGCTCTGAAGTGTATGAGGAGGTCCAGTCTTTGAGACATCCCTTTAAAAATACTTTTAAACACTTCCAGGAGCAGCAAGCATAGGGAAATGTAACTGAGTTCCAAGAAGGGCCTCTGGGGTGAAGGGGGTACTTGAGGGTGCTTGTACTGGTGTTTCCCCATGCTGTGGGTGTTTAAAGCACCCAGACCTTTCTATACCCTATTCTTACCTTGACTAAAAAGACTTGAGGCTTCTGGGCTGCCTGTAGTCAGTATTTAATGTCAGAACATAGGAACCATTGGCTCCGACGGCTGAGATGCAGGCCCTTCTGGGTCTCAAGACCTCTACTAGGTCTAGGTCATCCCTGCACATAGAAGGGAGACGGTGAGTTCTCAGTCTAGGGCCATGTCTGACCCTAGAAGAGCTCCCAGCAATAGGCGGTGCTGCTTGGTACATAGGTGTGGAGGAAGGGGAGTTGGTTAAGGTTTGAGATGTGCTTCAGCTTCCTAATATATTGGATGGGGTGAGGCTAGGGATTGCAACCTGCACTGTGTGCATTCCTGCCTCAGAGAAGACATACAAACAGCTCCCTTCGTCCTGGGGCCTAAACCAATGAAGGACAGTTAACTGGAATAAGAGCTGCATAGACCAGAGTGGGAGTCATGTCTGTGTGCTATCATTTGTCACAGTCTCTGAGATTTTGTACGGAGGGGGAGAGGGCACAGCTAATTCAGGTGGAGCTGGCCTAGGCTTATGCTCTGCTCAACTCCACTCCAGGCTCTTGGGATAGGCTGGAGGAGGAAGTACTTTACAGGGGAAACAAATGTGGGATAGGTCCATAAAACTTTACTGCATTTCTTCTCCAGCCTCCCACAACGGGGTGATTTCCTGGAGCCAAGCCTAGGCCCCTCCACACTGGAGGTGTGGGGATCTGAAACTGGGCTGGGATTGCTCTATACTAGGACAGAAAGGGGACAGAGTGACTCTGGGGAGGGGCAGGGAGATTTTTTTTATGATCATTAATCTTGATGCTGCTTGGATTATTAAAGAGCTGGCTTCACTACGTCCCACATTCTAAGCCATTGTGTCTGTCAGTTTTAGACCCAAGAACCTGTCCTTATCCCATGCTTAGCTCTCAATGGGTGTTTGTTGAACTGTACCCATTGCCTCCCTTCCCTTCCCTTCCCTCTGCGCTCAGGCAGGGTTAGAACACTGCTAAAGTCTCCCCTCAACTTATACCCTGAAGGCTGGGCAGCCCAGCCCCAACCAACTCTCTTCCTCTCCTCTTTCTCTTTCTCCCCCCCCCCACACTGAAATAAAATGTGTGATTTTCTTCAGGGAGTTATTTTAATTTTTTCTACATGCTGAGTTAAACTATTGGGTGAGCACTGAAGCGTGAAGAAGAGCTGCGGCTCAGATGGGTAACAGTTAAGTAAGGAAGAGGCTATGGCGCCCACACTCACCGGTCCCAGCCTCCCAGGCTTCAGGAGGCCCTGTGCTTCCTCCCCAGGGGGACACATCAGAGCTTGATGAACCAAGGGTTTGATGGAGAGGGAATAGGAGTGATACTGATGGAACCTGCCTGGCAAAGTTCACCAGTCCTTCTGTGGATGGTTTCCTCCTCTAGGCAGGCCTGAACTTCTTATTCCCTGGAGGAGCTAGCCAAAGGACTGTCTCAGCTTGCCCAGGCTTGGGGAGGAAATTGTGCCTACCAGCTCTCCTCCTTTCTGTCACAGGCCTGAGCCCTTGTCCAGCCACAGCTCCAGCAGGGCTGCTGGCAGAGGCAACTAAGACAGAAGACACAAAGCCAGAAACCTCAGACCTCTCCTGCCTTGGAGTGGGTGAGGTCTAGAAATTTACTTTCTCTTTGACCAGAAGCTTACCTTTTTACCCCACACAGCTGCCCCTGGACCAACTTTCAAGTCCCAGGGCTTAATATTGCTCTGAGACAGTAAATGGAAGGGCTCCTTGTTCCCAAAAAAGTGATAATCGAGCCAGAGCCCACTTCTCTACTTTGCCCTAGAACCCACCCACTCTGGCAGCAGGAAAGAAGGGGAAGAATCATGACTTACCTTCCGGGGGAGTGGGAAGAGGGGACACGGCCCACTCTGAGCAATTAGAGAGGAGGACAAAATAGGAAGAAAAGTATCAACACGACCTCGAAGGCATCAGGTCCTTCTAGAAATAATAAGTAAATAAATAAATAAGGATCCACCTTCTCCCCCCTCCCCACCCTGCAAGGGGTACGGGGGAGGGGCAAAAGAGCAGCTCCGGGGCTTTTTAGTGTAACTGAGCATTAGAGAAATAGGAAAGGCTTCTATGTGAATTTAGGAGTTTGAAACTTTTGGAGGTTATTTATGTGAATGGCCTGAAGGCAAGCCTGTGAGTGGCTCTTGGGGGACCACGTGATGTCATTAAACCAAGTTTTATGGTGTAGGGAGAGCTGACAAACCCACAATATATTTACATCATATATAATCTTAACTGTCCAGCCACGCAGCTGCTGGTGAGGTTTAATGCTAGGACAGAGGGCCTGGCAGTTAGAGGGGATTACGGCGCTGGGGATGATGGTGAGAGAGGTTACATCTTCGCAAATGATTCCCAGGCGATCGCTGTAAGTTAATTCTCTCCCCTCTTTCTCTCTTTCAGGCCCCTTTTCCAATTTACCTAATTCCCTCCCCGATCTGAAAGAAGAGGATTCTCACTCATTAAGGGGAAAAGAAAAAGGCTTCCCTAGGTCTCCTCAGGCCCGGGTGGGAGAAGGGAAGCCTCTGGGATGTAGGAAGACGGAGGACCTGTCTCCCTAGACCAGGCCTCTCCTCTGCAGCCTTCATCTGCCTGCCTGCTAGTCAGCAGGGTTAGAAAGAGGCCTTGCCTCTTCAGAGTCTTGCAAGGTCTTCCTGACCCTCTGTGGGCTGGGAAGAAAGCCAAGCCAGAGCCAGAAACATGGCCTTTTGGTTGTGGGGCTCTACAAACCCTAAACATGAGGGCAAAGTGCCTCTGGGGTCTCCTTTTCCACAGAGAGGCCAGTTCATCTCTTGGTCATTAGCCAAGAGTGCATGCAGAGGAGAGAGCTGGGAAGGAAGACAGGGAAGGACAGCTTTGTGACTTCTGAACGAAATGACAGGCTGCTGCTTGGACTAATCTCAAAGTCTCACCACTGGGCAGCTACCCCAGCCTCCCAAGTCCAGGGCCTGCGTGTGTCTGAGGCCCTTAGGGCTCATGTCTTCCCTCAGCCTTAGCTCCTGGGTCCCTTCCAGCATTCCCAACCTTGCCTAGGTAAAGCTAGGCCCTGGAGACCTAGAGGTCTGTGCTTACTGTGAAGCAAATGTGTGTTGGATGTGGTTAAGCATGGAGGCAACTTATTTGCTAGGCTCTGGAAAGCCCCCTGCCCTGGGGGTGGGGAGAGAAGAGGATGTGGCTCCCTAGAGAAGGAACTAGTAGGACCCCGATTGTGCAAAGCACCCTGGGGCTCCCTTCAGCTTCCTATGGAAGAGTAGCAAAGGAAGTAGGAACTGGAGGCATGTGCCCACCACACCTGTGAGGTGCACCTCCCTGGGTATTATGGGAGCTAATCTAGAAAGTGATGTGAACTGGGGTACTTGCAAACAAGGAGGGAACAGGGAAGGAGGCCAGCAGTTTCAGGAAAGGCAGAAGGGGAGCAGAGGGGGCAACCTTCCAGAAGAGAGGACTGCAGTGAGAGCGGGGTCTGTGCACCTGTTTTGTGGAGTGATGCAGTTGTGGGAAAAAGATGGCATGCTGTTATCACAGTTCAGGGTGCCCTACTACAGAGCAGCACAACAAGAATCAAGCAGAGATCAATCACTGGGCAGATTTGGGGAGGGCAGAGGCTCAAAGGCAGGGGGAGGCTAAGCCAAGACCCAACTTTATTATATCCTACCTGTGCTTAAACTCTCAAGCACTAAAAGCTCAGGCCCTCACCAGGAGGGCTCCTCTGCTGGCCTCTCTCTCAGGACCCCATCTTGCTGCCTCCACCCCCTTACCCCACCTTTTCAGTCTTGCTGCCAAGGACCTTAGACTCTCTAGAAGAGCATTCAGGAAGTTTTTCTCCTTAGACTCTTTGCCCGCCCTCTGCCCTCTTCCACTCTCTGCTCTCTCTCCAATGATCTGTGGTTTTGAGCGTTTCTGGAAACTTTCTGACCCAAGCATCAGGAAGATGGGAGTTTCTCTGGATGCCTCTTTCCCTGTCCAGCGCCTTAGTGGAATCCAGGCGTCTTTAACCAAGAATTTAGCCAGAGCCAAAGCAGCACTCCCTGGTAATACTCCAGCTTCCTCCCTGACCCACCAATCTCAGCCCTTTCTCTTTCTCTCTGAGTAGAGGGTGAGGTGAGGGTGTCTCTGTGTTTTATGGATTTACATAGCATCTCTTGGGGGCATTCAATATTCCCCCATAATCTTCAGACTCAAAGATTCCATTTCTGTATCTTTCCTTCTTTCTTTAACAACAGTTCCTCTCTCCCTTCCCATGCTTCATGCTTTGCTTTGGTCGGGGTGTGTGTGTGTGTGTGTGTGTGTGTGTGTGTGTGTGTGTGTGTGTGTGTGTGTGTGTGTGTGTGTGTGTTTTGTATGTATGTGTGTATGTATTTATGTATGTATGTATGTATGATTGATTGATGATGTTTTGCTGGTCTCACCTGGAAAGGGGAAATACAAAAGGGAGCTGAGATTGATGGTTTTCTCATCCTTTTTTCTAGACGAATTTGAGATGGGGGATGGGTAAACAATCGGATGCCAAAGATGCCCTAGCCTACCCAGAAAGCTTTTAATTTTGTTCCTAGGTCTTTAACCCAGAAGAAGCAAAACAACCAATCAGAAAAGTGTTTAGCAGAGTCACATGCCCCCACCAACCAATCAGCAAAAAAGTGCTTGGATCAGTGTCTAGATCTGGCCCCCTCCATTAGTCTTTCTCCCTTGGTTTTCAACACTGCCTTAAAGGACCTTCGTGGGCCCTAGCTCTGGCGCTGTGGCTTGAGCCAAGAGTGAAAGGGAGGAGCTATATTAGGCAGATTACAGTCCCTGCCTTCAGTTTTAGAAGCTGTTCTGAGGAGTCTTTTGCATCCTTAGTTTCTGACAAAGTTGTTTTGTGGAATTAAGTCCCAGTTTTTCAGGGATCTGGAACCCTCCTTGTTTGCTGATGTGACCCTGGCCATAGGGTCTGGCTTCAGGAGGTGACTCTGAATTAGGCTTCAGTGCCGAATTCAAATTCTGAGTTGCTTCCTACATACTTAGCTTTTTGAGTTTTCATTCTTCTGTGATCCTCTGAAGCACAGGTAGGGCAGTTAGAAGATTAACTTTCTGGAAACGCTCCAGAAACAATTGACTTTATCAGACTGCCTCAAGCATGCGTGGTTGGACAGGGGAGCAGAAGTGGAGATGGTTTTTGAAAGTTATGCTTGGTATCTCTAGTTTGTTAAACGACTTTAACCCAGTTAAGGGGATCTAAACAAATGAGTGGACTCAAAGAACCTTCCTCTGTATTCAACAGCTGATGGGTTTGACTAAGCCACCCTCCTTTCTTTTTAACAAGGTATAATAAAATTGGCTTGAGAGTGTAGCTCAGTGGTAGAGCATTGCTTAGCTCTGAGTTCAAAAATATGCATATATGAATACATGTAATGATAAATTAGATGACAGTCCTGTGCTTATGCTGCCAGGAGACTCAGTTGCTGACTGTGTGTGTATCAAATTGACTAAGCAAATCAGAATAACTTCTGATCAATAGCTCTGATGGCATAGTGTATGTATACAAAGGAAATACTTATGTTTGTGGGTACTTGGACACTAGTATGTCCAGCCTAGGTATTCTTTTTGTATCTGCAGGGTTTTGCTGGGGGTTAGTGGAGTTTTTCTGCCTTCCCTTCACCTCTGCTCTTCTGCAATCCATGAACTAAAGGGTAAGAGCTCTCCATGGGTCTTTACCTAACCTCGACAGATATTAGGGATAGGATGCACAAGTGGGAGGAAGAGCCTGCCTGATTATCTTCTGGGCAGGGCTGATTTGGAAATAATGACATAGGCTATGGTGTAGATTAGGGTGAGGAGCCAGAAACAGGGACCTCTTCTAAAGCACAGGGCACCATTTGCCTCTTATATGAACTAGTATTTAAGCATATTTCCCTAGTAGAGCCATGTCTGAGACCAACCCTGACCTTCAGTGTGGACCTGTCACACTGGGCTCACTGGGCTTATCATATCCCTTGATAATTGAGGAAAGACAGCAGATATGCTCTGTCTCCACAGGCCCTAGGAAGAGAGATTTCTCAGAGTGACCCTTCCCTCTTCATCTCCTAGTGTACTGTCTCTCTTAATCCTGAAGCCTTTGAGTTGTTTTCAGCATTTGGAGAAAATGCTGAAGTATCTTTGCTTTAGTTTGTCTTCCTCTTCCTTCTCCTCTTCATCTTCCTCTTTTTTTCTGTGCTATTTTATTGGGAGGACAGAACTGTCACTCTGAGCCTCCTCCAGCGTGCAACTGAAGCCCTTAGAAAGTGAGAAGGAAATATGGAATTAGAATGCCAAGCTAGGGTTTTTGGGTTAGGGATCTAATACATGTGACTGTTAGAAGGCTAAGAAAGCAAGTCAAACCCATCCCCCACCCCACCCCTCAACACTTTTGTGGGATCCTGGTAATTCCTAGTGGGGTTATTTGTTTGTTCTGACAAAACCTCCCTGGGCTGCTTTGATGGAGTTTTAGGAGTGCCCCCTCACCAAACTGAAGGTTGTGTGGGCTAAGTACTAAAGTGATGGATTCCTTTGCTCTTGAGTCGCAAAGGATTTTGGAAGTCTTGTCCTACTCCTAAGACTAAAGGAATGAAAAGCTAGGGGAGATTCTTTCTCTCTCTGTGTCTCTGTCTCTCTTGCTCTCTCTCCACGATATGAAACTTAGGAAGGTTGAACTGGGATATTTGTCTAGGACCTTGCTCAACCTCTAATTGACCACCATTAGAAGCTATGATGAAGTCACATAGAAGGTTCTGGGCACCGTGTGAGGTCGTACAGCAAGGCCTATCTCCCTAGTTGTGCCATGATCTGAGAAAGAGTGTGGAATGTGTAGGGTCACTTTCCTATTGCATCCTAGACCTCAAAGAGATAGAGCAGACTAGTTCTGCCCTCCAGGATCCTTAGTTCTCTCATCACCTGTTCCTGAACACTAGGTTACTGAATCACAGAAATATATGTATACACCCAAATTATACTTTGATAGAGCTGAGAAGCGTGGTTGGACAGTAAACCAGCCTCCAACCAATTCCCCAGTCCTTCTTTCCTTCTTTTCTTTTCCATTCTTCCTACTAGCCCAGGATGAAAACCATTTGTCCACACCCCCACCCCTCAAGCCCTCAACTTTTGCATTACTTTTCTTCTCCCACCTCTGGAAAACACAGACCTTGGAATAGACCCTAATAGGTGGCAGCCATGCTCTTGGTGACTCTCAGTATCTTGTTGTCCTAGATTGAGTTTTGAACTATATGACACTGGAGGGCTTGGAGTGGGGGCTGAGAAACCCCATTCTTATGTAATAGAATACCTTTACCTTCTTCTCCAGGCTCAAAAGTTTCTTTGCTCAGACTTTAAAGAAAAATATTTTTTAAAAAGAAAATACTTCTTTAAAAAGTCAATGTTCTAGTTGGAAAACTTGCAGTCTGTGTGTGTGTGTGTGTGAGAGAGAGAGAGAGACAGAGACAGAGATAGAGACACACAGAGAGAGAAGGGGTCAGGTCTTTCACATCAGATTGTGGAGGATGGTGGTAGCTAAGGTTTTATTGGGGGAGCTTTTCCTGTTGGGAGCAGAGATGGGTCATAAATACCTAAGGAGGCTGTTTTGATCTGGTGAATTCTCAGGAAGCAGCATCTAAGGTTTTGCTTTGTAAATCACTCTTCTCCCAAACTGCTTGTTAGATTGGATTGCACTTCCCCAAGCCCACCTAAGGCCCCTCCTAACCTCCCTTCTCCAGTAAAGCAAATACGAAAAATAAAAGGACTTTTAGAGTCCCCCCAAATCCTTTGCCTCCAATAAGAAAGGGGCCAGTTGGTGACTTCCCCCTGCCCCCAAGACACACACAGTTTCAACTTATATAAAACTCAAAACTTTCATTTCCTTCCCTCCCATGCAAGCCTAATCACTGAACACCTTAATCACAAAGGAACTAATTTTGAAGACAAACAGCTTCAGAGCCTGAAAAGGAGCAATCCCATGACTCCTGCATCTCTCTGTTATCTCTACTTTGGTGTGTAAGAGACAGAGAAGGGAGGGGGGCATACAGAGACCTTACCTGGTACTATAACAATGGAAAGAACATCAAGTCTGTGTGGAAAGCCTTTACACAGATCTTGCTGCCAAACTGAATATATTTTAACAGTTCTATTTTGTAATGATGATTAATGACTCTTCAGGTAACAAACACACCCAAGCCCCCAGTTCTTTCTCCATCCTGAGTGGGTCTACTGAGCTAAAGAAAAATAACAGCCCTCCACCTCTCCCTAAGTCTGAGCAACACATTTTTGTTTTTGTTTTTCATAAAGACAGGGTTTCTTTCTCTATGTGGCTCTGACTGTCCTGGAACTTGCTCTGCAGACCAGGCTGGCCTTGAACTCAGAGATTTCCCTGGTCTCTGCATCCCAAGTGCTGGAATATAAGGTGTTCACCAACACACCAGGCTTAGAAGCAACATCTTCTCTGGATACTTTCAGAGATCCAGGCATCCACTACCAGTGAAATGTCCTTACATATAGAAAATAAAACCACTCACTATATAAATTCTTGGAGTCTTTCATTACTACAAAGCTAGTTTGCCCTCATCTATTTCTCAGAGAAGTCTGAGTGGGACACCCCAAACCTACAAGCACCAGAAAAACCTTCTAGTTCCTAGACCAGAGACACTGCAACTTTATAGAGAGGAGAGTGCACCTATAGCACACATAAAAATGTTCTTCTGGACTCCTCTGTGTCTGTATCAGGATGTATGCTGCATATCCTTCTCTGCCCCACATTTGTATGCAGATTTATAGAGCTTTAGATTTATAGATCCACAGTGAACCTAACAGTTCTCTGTCAGGTTCTTGTGTGCACATGACCAATCTTTCTCAATAGGTTGGAGTTATGTGCTGCCATGTGTTAGGACAGCTCTCTCTAAACATCTAAATGAATATTTGGAGTTTGTCCTCCTTAGAAAGTATTGTGCATGTATGACTCAGTTTCTATTTTGAAAAATTTTATCTAGATTTATTAAAGGTCCTCAGCACATAAAATAGAAACATATTGAAGATATGTGTATGGAAATGTTTGTAGATATTAGTTTTTCTTCAAATTTAAAATATTTGAACATATGTATCGAGATAGTTCCCACAACACATCTAGGAGTAAGGACATGGATTTCCCCCTTAAAAATAATAAACTTTCTACAACTGTCTGCCCCACCACAAGCACCTTCTGATCTATAAAAATATCTAGTGAGTGGGAATGGGAATTCAGTATCACTTGAATGTGTTGCCTATTAAAGCAAATGATTTTGTCGACTACCACCAAAATTAGCTTCAACTCTAGTCCGGCTGAGTTGTGCAACTTGTGAAACCCTTCATGGGGATTATAGCCTCCTTCTGGGCTGTAGCTGGGACCTAAGATGCCATCTCTAGCCTTCCAATTTCAGTACCACCCGAGAAAGCGGCCCAGAAGAAATCCAGGGCAGTGCCTCTGCTCATAAGGGTGAAGGCAGGCGTGTGCACACACACACACACACACACACACACACACACACACACACACACACACACACCGATATTTGAAACTTGGAAGGAAATGTGTATAAGTCCTAAGTATTTTTGTAGGTGCCCAAATGATGCCAGGTCACTGTACAACCCTAAGCTCCCCTCCCGGGTTGTTCTTGGTGCCCAGGGCCCAATTAAGCTGGCCGCCTGCTTGCGGCAGCCGCGCTCTTATCGGCGGGATTGATGCCTTCTCAGCTCCTGTATATCATTTCCAAGATTTTTTCTGTCCAACTCCTCGGCTGCTTTGGCTTCTGCGGCTTTGACTAATGATTGCTACAGATGCCAACGTCTCCAGAATCCTAATAGCCAGGCAGACGGACTCTTATTTACCCGGCGACGTTACTGTGCAGAAGGGTTGGGAAGGGAGGAACTGTGGCTTCGTACGTAGGTCAGGGAGCAGGAAAAGGGTTGTCACCAACCCCAGCTTCGCTGAACTTCCACATAAGAGAGGCATCCTGACCCCCTCCTCTCTCTGTGGAAAAATTACATAGCATTAAAAAAAAAAAAACCCTGCTATTAGTGACTCATCAAAGAATGAACATGACTATGGGAGAGGAAGAGAGAAGTGTTTATTAGTTGTAAATAAAGAGCTTGAGCGGAAACCCAGCAGTTTGGGGAGGTTGAAGGTTTCTCCTTCCGGATGGGAAAAAGGAGCAAGAGGTCAGTTGGCCTCCTTCTCGGAAGAGGCTGAGTTCTTGACTCTAATCCTCCACTCCCATCCCGACCCTAACCCACTCCTCTCTAATTTAACACCCCTACCCCTTTCCCTTTCTTGCCTCACCTGCAGTGCCTGCAGTGGAAGAGGCTGGACCGCGGTCCCGGGGCTTGGGTGACTGAAGCCACCCGGAAAGGACGCTTCCTGGTTCTGGGGCGGCCAAGTAGAGTGGCCTCCTGGCTGTGGGAAACAATAGGACCCCACAGCCTGATGCACGTTGGGGTCCGCGGCCGGGACCTCAGGGCCTGCCGTCCCAAGGGCGCCTGGCGCACCGAGTTGTGGTCGGGTTTGCTTCCCTGGGTTGCTGTTCGCACTCCAGCGCTGAGCCCAGGTGTTCGCTAGGCAAAGGGCTGAGAGTCCGAGCCCGCACGCGGCTTCCTCCAGTCTCAGTTTAGACTTTTTCACACTTTCTTGGGGGTAGATAGAAACACAAACCGACAGAGCCCGGCTCCCAGGCCAGGCGCCAGGGAATGGCTCAAATGGGGAGGATCGCGCAGCACACAGTGACTCCCAGACCGGTGGGCAGGATCAAGTCGCCGCTGCCTCAGCGCGCCCAGGACGGTGTGACCTGGCCATTTCCTTGGAGTGTAAGGCGAGGCGGGCCTAGGAACCCGGAAACGCGCCTGCCGCCGGCACATCTCGGGATGGAGGGCTCGGGAATACAAAAAGGGAGCCGAAAGATTTAAACACTCGGAGACAGAGACGTCCCGAAGCAGTCCTAGAGAAAATCAATCACGTAGTTAAAACAGGGAGGGACGAGGCTTGGGCCCGGGAGCCAGGGTTCTGTGGTCTAGGTGCAGGGAGCCCGAGGAGGCGAGCAAGCGGGTACGACTGGCTGCCCGCCTGGCGCGCCCAACCGCCGCGGGAAGTTCAGAGCTCCTCGCTGCTGGTCCCTGCTGGGCTAGGAACAGCAGCCTGAGACCCCTCCCAGGACGATCTGGCAGCTGCCACAGCCCTTTCCCAGGCTTCCCAGTTTTTATGGGATTAAGACGCCCAGTGGCAGTTGAGGCAGCTCCCTGATCCCAATGGTACCACGTATGCGCCCAGACAAGTTTGACAGAGAACCGGGGGTGGCACCTGACTCCTTTGTGTTTAAGCCGAAGCAGGGAGGTAGCTTACTCATCTTCTTTGGCCTTGTTTACCCCCAACCCAGGATCCAAGGCATACCTTTAGGATGACTCCGGTGATAGACTGAGGCTTGGAAGGAGACTTGAGGCCAAGGGGCTTCTTACGGGGGAGATTTGGGGTTGAGCAAACTGGGCCCCTTTGAGCAGGGTAAGAGAAGGAAAGGCACATAGAGGAGAGAATAGGGCGCGGGGGGAGCTCCGTTCTGTATAAAGAAGATGCACGGTTATTATTGAGGTTAATAATGGTAATGATCTGCTGTGGCTGGGTCAAGGACCGCAGAACTCTTCAGCGCAGCCCCTTCTAACAGGGGTGCCAGGCATTCCCCAACCTTGGCTGTGGTTGGGAAGAACAAAACATGCCTTCCCTGTCTTACTGTGACCTTTCTTCTTCCACCTCCGGAGCCTCCAGAAAAAAGCAGTCCTTACACTCTTCACCCCTTCATGTCCCCTTCTCCAGTCCTCTATCGCTGGTGTCTTTGATCTTTCTTAGAGGAGCTACTTTCTAGTTCTTTGAGCAATCACCCAACCAAGTCTCCTCGAGTCCTGCTGTGACCTTAGAGGAGATAGAGGATTCCCTTGCCCATCATGAAATATTCCCTCTTAGTCTTTGCATGTCTTCTTGTGTTGGTCTTGGGTACCTAATCTCATATATGACTGGAAGCTCCGAGGCCAGGAACACACCAGAGTACCTTAAAACACCCTATCAATGCCCCAAAAGAGTTTCCAATTTCCTCAACTGTGGGAGTCACAGAGCCCTCTCTAAACTATGGCCAGCCTAGCCTCTGTTTTTTCAAGACATATTTAGTTTCCCTTGAAAGTTCTCTTAACAAAAAAGTTCAGGTTTCAAACCTCCAACAAAGCAAGCTTCCAACATCCCTATGTTTACAACAATATTCATAAGTAAGATTTGCATTGGAGAGAAAGGGCTACCTCAACACAAGTCTTAATGGAAGATATAATCCAACAGCTTTGAATGGGAGTGGGGGGTCACCCAAGCTGGGATGAACAGAGGGTGGGGGAACCCAAGTTCTAACTAACAATTTCTCCAGCATAAAAATGAAGCATCAAATTCGTTAGCCCAGGGCCTTCATTTTCCCCCTTCCACATTATAACTAGTTATTGAACTCGCTGGAAGATCTAAAGGCCATTTGCGAAGAGACAAATTTCAATGGAGTTTCCCCATCAATAACCCCATGGCAGTGACCTATTGGAACAAGTCAAACACCCGAGGTGAAATGCAGGTCACTCTGTCTAACCAATATTAAAATGCGGCCACTTTTTAAAAAGCCACTTTAAACGAGATTTGAGGAAAATTGAATTCCAAGGAAGGCAAGGCGGGGGAGATCCACAAGAGGATCATGCCTATGGTCTCCAAACAAACAAGAGAAATTCATCTTTAATATTTTAAAGTGGGGCAAATTAACATTCCATGATTGCTTTTGCTTTTTTTTTTCTTTCCCTCTTTTTATTCCAGGAGGGAAAAAGGGTTGAGTATTTTCTAGTGACATGTCCAGGTTATTAAGATCATTTTAGACCAATTCATTACTTTTACTGACAAGAGATTTAAGGGAAAAAAATCAATTAAGCATTTGCATATTCTTTTGCATGCATTAGTCCTGCCTGCTGGCTTTAGGAAAGGACAAAAACATACATGTACCTATGTACACACACAGAGATGCACAAAGGGAAAAAAATAATATAAGGATCTTGTTTTAGTTTGGGGTTTTCAAGTTGCCCCAGGGGAGAAAAAAATCAAAATAAAATGAATTGCCTGATTGCATACCATCTAAAATTCAATTTATTTGAGGAAAAGGAAATAAGCATGCCATAAGTTTTAATCCCTAAAACAATAACAAAGTACATACTTAAAAAAAAAAAAGATCCTGTACTTCAGAGAGTGGGAAAGAGTGACCCTTATTTTCCTTCTTTTTACAGTTAAATCCTGAATTGTTTCTCCCATTAATTAAATTAATTAATTAATTTTGCCCCTCAGAAAACCCAGGGAGTATGAGGTACAATTTTTACTTCAGCACAGAATCCGTGGAGCCACTAGGGTATCTCAGCCAGCATCTTGTTACTAGGGAGGGGAGGAATATGGGTTAGCCAACGGTCAGTATGGTAATCCAGGCACAATAAGGCCTCTCACAACAATGGACACATATTTTTCTTCAGTGGTGTCAGAAGGGAAGCGCTTTGTACTGAAACATGTTTCCGAAAGAGAAACCAGATCGAGAGTTAGAAAGGAGATGGGGTGTGGGGCAGCTCGCAGGGAGCATTTGGATGCTGGCAAAAGGTGGTCAGAAATGGTAAAGAAAGAAACTGGGACCAAGCAGAGTAGAAAGTAGAGAGCCTTTGGGAGGCGGGCGGTGGGAGGCGGGAGGCAAGACCAAACACAAAGATTCATCACTGGGGGGGGGAGCATCTTCCTACCCCTTCCCATATCAGTTAAGTCCCTGCTAAGTGCAGGAGCTCTCTACAGGAAAAAGTTGCCTTGTTTGTAACAATGTTCAGGTAAACATGTTGTGTGGGTATGTGTGCTGAGGTATTTAACCCGTGTGATAGTCAACTTCTTTTCCTAAGCTACTGGAGCACCTGGAGAGTTTTTGTTTGTTATTTGGTTTTATTTGTTATTTTTATAAGTGATGTGGGTGAGATTGGTCACATTTGGGGGCTTCATAGATTTTAGTTTCTAAATATTCATGCTGAATATGTGAGCAAACCTGGAATGGGAACTCCATTTATTAATGGCTGCATAAAAGACATTTAATATTTTAACAAATATTAATAGCATGTGTATGAATGTATTTGTTAACCATAATGACCAAAGACAAACTTGACATTCAGTTTGAGGCATCTGAACCTTGTGTCTATTCATTTAGAATGGCCATAAAAGAGTCTCTTGGACTCACCTGCATGAGCTAAGACATCTAGGAAATGTAGGTTTATGTACCATGGTGGGTAATATCTTAGGAAGGGTACCTTAGTAAATTCAAGAGGGTTAGAAGTGAGGAAAAGAAGGTTGAGGTGGGAGGCAGGGCTGGTAGAAGATGGTATAAGTGGGGCTGGGAGGAGGGTGGCAAGCAGACAGCTCACCTAAGCAGCGGAGGAAGAGCATTCCCAGGTGGGGCAGAGTGAGGCAGGTAGGAGCCTCGAAAGGATGTTGGGTTGAAGGGCCTAAGGGGCACTCCACCTTCCCTCACCCTTCCTATCATACCACCTCTCTCTCTGGGGCATTGGATTCCCAGATGGGGCAGTTTAGGGCTGTTGCTCAGAGCGGGATTCAACATAGCTTCCTTTTATCCACTCCCAGCAGTTCACCCCCCCACCAGCAACAACACAGAGAGAACAGACAGACACAGAGAAGGAGAGAGGGAGGGAGGGAAGGAGAGAGAGAAAGAGAGAGAGAGAGAGAGAGAGAGAGAGAGAGAGAGAGAGAGAGAGAGAGAGAATATAAACGAAATGTAAATCTTCACACAACTCCTTGGCCAGCAACAACCAAGTAGCTGCTTTCCCCTCACTCAGCTGAGAGCTCCTCTTCCAAGCACACAATCAGTCCTCATATTCAGGTTCAGGTCCAAGTGAGCAAGGATTCTCCAAAAGCTTTGGGAATGAGTTTGGGAGTCTCCAGTAAGAGATGGCTGACCTCTAGGGAATTCCTGTTCCCTCACTCAGCTGATGGGGGGGGGGCTGTCACTTGGGGAGAAAGTATCTAGTACTCTAAAGCACAAAGTCATGGGGTCCTAGTGAGCTCAGACTGGGGCTGAGGCCCTAAGCGTTGAAATGTGGACAGCAGCCAGAGGTCCAGGCCCAGCTTGCAGCTCCCTCCCATTCCAGTCCTTAAAGGGAACCCTAATTTGGAGGTGGGGACCCTCTCCCACATCCCAAAGATGGTGAAAAAAGAATGCTGGGAATCTTCTCTTTTCAGTATCTCTCTCACGGGGCTTTATTATTTTTTCTCTTCCCCCTCCTCATTCCCTTAATTGCAGATGTTCTAATTAAGCCCTCAAATAGTTGTTATGCTGTTTTAAAAGGTACTTATTCAAGTGTCAACCAGGCTGGGCTGGGGGGAGATAGCATAGGGCGGCGAATTAAAGGTAGATTGACTAATCACGGCGGCGATCATAATAATAAAATCAGAGGGAAAAAAATCACATTACGACTTTTCGTGGAAAGGAGGGAGCAGGCAGCCAGCGGCCGCCAGCCCTGTGCCGCCGACACAAAGAGTGCGGGCGATTCTGCGAGACTGATTTATGACGTTTTACAGCCCTATAAAAGCTGTAGCGACGAGGCAAGCGCTCCTACCACCGCTGGCAGATTTAGTCTAATAAATAAAACATAAACAGTTAACTTTATGTGTCACTTTTATTGTTATCAAGTAAAATATAGCCGAGCCCCGGCAAGCTATGATTTTAAGCTATAATTGTTATCAAGCACAACACGGGGACCTGGCTCCCTCCCTGGGCTTTCCCCTCTGCTGCCCCCCACCAACTCTGAGTTATAGAAGATCAGTTAATTGGAGTCGGATGACGAGGCCACCCCTAGCTGAGGAACCAGGGGCTGGAAAATAGCCCTTCCGGGCCTTCCTGGCCCCATCTCTTCTTTCTGGCTCTGCCCTCTCCCCTGGGGGTATTTTGTGGGTGGGTGACAGAGGAAGGGGACAGGGTGAGAACAGGCTGGACCCCCCTGCCCTGCCTCCAAAGCTCAGGGACTTCACCTCTTCTTGGAAGGCATCCTGGAGCTGGCCCTGGGGAATATGTGTTTACATGTAAACACACGTGTTACACGGGTACAGTCCCTGACTGGAAGCAAGCAGACTCTACCCACACAGGCCTCCCTCCAGAGTAACGCCTGGAGTAAAGACTCTCAGGACTTTAATTGGGCCCTACTTCAGAGCATTGACTCCTGGCAGAGATCTTTTTTTTTTTTTTTTTTTTAAACCAGAGCTGTTCGGAGCCAGTCTGGAAGGTGCTATAAGAAGTCAGCAGGCCAGGGAGCAGAGTCACACTTGGGCCATCAGTAGGAGATAGCCTCTGCTCTGGGGCCTGGGCCGGGAAGGACAGTGGGTAGCAGGGAGGTCAAGGTTTCTGAAATGTGCCTTTGCCAACCACTTCCTGTCTTTCTTCAGCGGGGGCTCAAGCCCTAGACCTCCAGAAATGACGTCAGGATCATTTGCATCCCGCTGCCTCAGCCTGCCTAGTACTGCTGGGACGGTCCCTTGGCCAAGAGGGTTGGGTGAGTTTGTATGGGGGAGGGGAGCTGGACTTTTGGATCCTTGGATGGAGTGAGGTACCTCAGGCTTTCTAGCCTTCTAAGCGCAGCCTGGGCCCCTCCCCATCCAACCTCTTCTGAAGCCCTCATTGAACTTCCTCTTCCTGCGAAAGAGGGGCGCTGCCCTGTGACCTACACAGACTGCAACGCGATTGCCGTAATGGAGACCACTGGAAAGGCACTGGAGCCGAGGCCCACGGGGCGCACTGCAGGCCGGAAAGGAGACCCTGGGCCGGGGTTGAATCACAGCCTCCCAATAGCCCTCAATGCCCAGGCATTGGAGCCGAGCTGGGAGCCTCCCATCTCCTTTTGCAGGGGAGGATTGTCAGTTTGGCGGGGTGTGCAATGGTGAGCACCCCAGCTTCTGTCAGCCATCCCCCCCCCCCCCCCCCAGCAGCAGCACCACACACACAAAAAATTGGATACATTTTGAATAAAGCGATTTGGTTCCTTATCCGGGGACTGGGTTGCTCGGTGTGATTGGCCGGCGGAGTCACATGGTGAAAGTAACTTTACAGGGTCGCTAGCTAGTAGGAGGGCTTTATGGAGCAGAAAAACGACAAAGCGAGAAAAATTATTTTCCACTCCAGAAATTAATGATCATGAGCTCGTATTTGATGGACTCTAACTACATCGATCCGAAATTTCCTCCATGCGAAGAATATTCGCAAAATAGCTACATCCCTGAACACAGTCCGGAATATTACGGCCGGACCAGGGAATCGGGATTCCAGCATCATCACCAGGAGCTGTACCCACCACCGCCTCCGCGCCCTAGCTACCCTGAGCGTCAGTATAGCTGCACCAGTCTCCAGGGGCCCGGCAATTCTCGAGCCCACGGGCCGGCCCAGGCGGGCCACCATCACCCTGAGAAATCACAGCCGCTCTGCGAGCCGGCGCCTCTCTCAGGCGCCTCTGCCTCCCCGTCCCCAGCCCCGCCAGCCTGCAGCCAGCCAGCCCCTGACCATCCCTCCAGCGCCGCCAGCAAGCAGCCCATAGTCTACCCTTGGATGAAAAAAATTCACGTTAGCACGGGTAGGCAACTTTGCTTTTTGCCCCCCTCCCCTGTTCCCGGCGCTCCCCACCCTCCCTGGCCCCCTCTGGCCCCGTCCTCCTTTCTCTCCTTCCCCCCTCTCTCTCCAGGAGCGACTCTGGGTTAGCACAATTGAACTGGATTTACGAGCGAGAATGGGTAATTACATCCCCCATAAATTTTATGGCTTAGCTACTCTGGGCAGTCCGAGCCATGTGCTACGATCTGTTATGTATGTGTGAAAACTATGCTCGCTTTCTAAGGGCGCATAAATAATTCAGTGTCGTTACAATGAGGATTCCCCTCTTATTACACTACAAAGTCTCCAGCTTCCTTCAACTTCTTTATAACCCATTTAGCTTGATGACTTTATTTCCACCACTCCCTCCTGTTCCTCAAAGCTGAGGATGGGGTGAGGGTGGGGGCGGGGAATCTGCTGCCTCTGAACCCCACTCTTTGCTTCCCCTACCCTACCCCCAGTGAACCCCAATTATAACGGAGGGGAGCCCAAACGCTCGAGGACAGCCTACACTCGGCAGCAGGTCCTGGAATTAGAGAAAGAGTTTCATTACAACCGCTACCTGACCCGAAGGAGAAGGATCGAGATCGCCCACTCGCTGTGCCTCTCTGAGAGGCAGATCAAAATCTGGTTCCAAAACCGTCGCATGAAATGGAAGAAGGACCACCGACTCCCCAACACCAAAGTGAGGTCAGCGCCCCCGGCCGGTGCTGCGCCCAGCACCCTCTCCGCAGCCACCCCTGGTACTTCTGAAGACCACTCCCAGAGCGCCACGCCGCCGGAGCAGCAACGGGCAGAGGACATTACCAGGTTATAAAACATAACTTACACCCCTGCCCCCACCCTGTGCTCCATGACCCCCTCACACACAAATTGACTCTTATTTATAGAATTTAATATATATATATTTTGGTTTTCTCCCTCTTCCTCCTGCCTCCTCCCTTGTCAATTCCAAACAGACAAAACAGATAAACAAGTCCCTTGCCCTTTTCCCTTCACTGTTAAGAACCCTTTTAAGCATGTGGTGTTATCTTAGCATGGTACCTGCTGGGTTTTGTTTTTTGTTTTTTAAGGCCATTGGGGGGGTATTTATTTTTTAAGAAAAAAAGCTGCAAAAATTATATATTGCAAGGTGCGATGGTCTGGTTTGGGTGAATTTCAGGGGGAATGAAGAAAAGAAAAAGGAAAGGGAGATTTTTAAGTGGATTCTTGTCCTGTCTCCTCCTCCTTCCCCCCTCTTTCCTTAGGCCTTTTGCATTGAAAATGCACCAGGGAGGTTAGTGAGGGGGAAGTCATTTTAAGGAGAACAAAGCTATGAAGTTCTTTTGTATTCTTGTGGGGGGGTGGGAGGAGGGGGGAGGACAGCAGACAAAGCTAAATGCATCTGGAGAGCCTCTGGGAGCTGTTCAGTTTGAGGAGCCAAAAGAAAATAAAAATGAACTTTCAGTTCAGAGAGGCAGTCTATAGGTAGGTGCTCCCCTACCCCCACTGTGGTTATTGTGTGTTTTGGACTGAATTTACTTGATTATTGTAAAACTTGCAATAAAGAATTTTAGTGTTGATGTGAAATGCCCCGTGATCAATAATAAACCAGTGGCTGTGAATTAGTTTTACGTCAATGTCTGATGGTTTCTTTTTAAACCCCCTCCTTCTGGCCTGGTGACATTCTCACCTTCTCTATAGTCACCTAAGTTTACTCTGAACAAACACACAAACCTTAACATTTGACCTCAGGTGTTCAGGACCTATTGAAAAATCAGTGAGGAGTCTGGGGTAAGGGATATGGCGGACTATGGAGGGTTCCACTGTCCCTTCTCTCGGAGAGACCGGGGCCTGCAGCCCTCCTAGTGAAGCTGGACATGGAGTGAGAGTCCTCACTTTTCCTTAGTCAGGCTTGTCCCCTGTTTTTGGCTATTTCTTTTTCATACCCTACCTTCTCTGTCCTGTAAGCCTGCCAAATCTGCAGACTAGAAGGCAAGTTTAGAGAAAGGGAGGGGAAAAGTTTTCCTCTTTCAAGACTTCTTGGGGTGAGACTTTGAAGGTGATGTCTCCTAAAGGGATGAAGGGTTTGGAGCTAGTAATTCTGAAGCTGCAAAGTGGCCTGTCATGATGGCATTATGTTTGTTTAGCCTTGGAGGAAAGGGTGAAGGGGAGGCCAGAGAGGCCTGTAAGGCCCCTTGCATGGGTAGGCCTCAAAGGCTGATGCTTGGAGGAAGGAAGGACTTGTATGTTTTCCTGGAACTTTTGATCGTGATCTGCCAGGCGTTAAGGAAAAACCTTAGAGATTCAAGGACTACCCTTGTCCTACAATCTTCCATGTACTGGCAGAGTGTAGGGACATATTGAACAAGGCTCTGTGATTCTAAGATAATTGTTTTCTCGGGTATGGGGGGTACACCACCAGAAAAGCTAGCTTGGATTATCAGAAGGACTAATTCAATCCAAAGGATCCCAAGTGAATCTTTCTGGACCTGGAGACCAGGCCTTAGGTTTAGTCTGCTCATTTCTCTTTCTTTTTGTTAGAAGAAGATGAGGGGTGCAGTTGGGAACTTTACCTAGGGAGATTTATCTAAACTTTGGGATGAGGGCACTCAGGAATGGGAGTAGGAGTGGAAGAGGAGGCTAACCCTGAATCCTGCAGTGAGAGGCAAGAGTGGGCAGAGAAGACACCAGGTTGTGAAAATCTATTGATGTGTTTTAAATTTCTTTTCTCTTGATCCACTTGCTGACTGATCCTGGGAGCTGACTGATCATGCTCTGGAGTTTGGCTATGTGTTGGTGGGGGGATTGCTTAGTCCTTGAGGTCTACTTTCTCCTCCCTCAATAGTACGTGGGAGACAGCAAAACATGCTGTCTACAGTGTGAGGAAGCAGAGCCAACAATTATCTGGAGTTATTTTATGTAATAAGCACATTAGGGGCCTGATCTGACTGTAGCCCCAAACATCTAGAGGCTACTGCCTTTGCTAAGGTGGGGGGGGCAATAACTGTTTGGAAAGAGAGAGAGAAGGTCTTGAGGGATAGGTCTGGGGAAAAGGTGAGATGGGAAGGAGTGGGGTTATCTTCAGAGCCACAGTTTCTTTCCTGGCTTTGAGCTTTGGAGAGTTATGGGGAGAAGACTGCCACTACATGTTATTTCTGAAGTTTTTCCTGGCGCTTTCTGAAGGGACACTCCTGAACTCAGGGAAAGCAGCTCACAATGGGCCAGGACATCTATTTCCCTTTATTTGGAGGTTTCTGTTCTCTTCTTGTGGCACACAAAGTCATTGTCTTTGTCCTTCTTGATTTGCAAAGGGGGGCACATCCCAAATCCATATATTCTTGACAAATGTAGCAAAATTAAAATCTCTGACACTTGGATTTTTGAAGAATTGGGCCTCTGACCTCCAGTAATCTCCCTCTTCTCCTTTCTCCAATGCTTTCCTTCGCCCTGACCACCCAGAAAGCCTGCAGCCTAGCTGGGCAGGGGTGAAGCATGGGCTATCCTGGGCCTGGGCTCCACGCTCTGGAAGTTCAGGTCTCAATGCTCCTGATGCTCCCTGGCCTCTCTGGGAAGTAGTGGACAAGGCTTTCATTGGAGATTGAGTAGAGCAGTGGGAAAAGGCTAGCAGGAGGACACAGCCCAGGTTCACAGGAAGGACACAGCATTTTCTCTCCCATTGCCTTTATATTCAGCAGAGCCTCTGACCTCTCTCCCACCCCCTTCTCCCACCCTCCTAAGCCCAGTCTTTGCTCAGCCCCTAGCCTCCAGATAGGCTGCCACAGCTTTTGTAGGGCTGGGGATTCTTGCCCAGTCTCATGGGAGAGGAGGTGCATGAATGCCTGCTAGTCCAGCATTGTATCATCTTCAATGGCCCAAGTAAAATGAAGACCAGTGAGCTGGGGGACGCCAATCTTCCAGGGTCCCTCTTTCCAAGCATCAGGAGATTCCCACAAGTTCCAAATCCCTTCGATGTGTAAGTAACTAGCACTCAGTCTTCCCTGTGGTAAGGAGCACAAGTCTAAACTCTGTCTTCCACTAAATTTGTGTTTCAACTACAGTTGTTTGAGAAGGAAGGTGGGAAACCAAATGTGGATGGAAAGGGTCTGCTTGGGGGATTGGAAGTTCACACATGGGGAGCAGGTTGTAAGAAAAGAGCTCAAAGATTGAGAGACAGCCTGGAGAAAGTAAGGCTAAGGGGGAAGGCCTGGGCAACTTTGTTTCCCTGAAGAGCTCTTAACCGTTTGTGTGAAGTTTCCTACAGTTCTGAATGTCTCAGTTTTCTTCTGTGGAGTTGTATATTGAAATCCAAAGAGTGTGTGTGTGTGTGTGTGTGTGTGTGTGTGTGTGTGTGTGTGTGTGTGTGTGTGTGTATACTAGGTGCCCTCTGCTAGGGAGAGTTTCTCTGTTTTCTTAGATTCAATACTAACCCATAAAGGGCTTTTAAGAGGGCAACATGACAAGGAGGAGCAGTATACTGGGCACTGCAATCCTTTCTCGGCTTTTTGCCAGCCCCTGGGGTAGCATGGTGCTGTATTCACAAAACTACTTCTCCAGGCTTTCCTCAGCTTTTATCTGGCACCCCACCTTTGAACAGCTAATTCGAATTATAATTTCTCCTTTCTTAGAGGCCTTTCCTAGTTTTTAAAAATGAGAGAGAGAGAGAGAGAGAGAGAGAGAGAGAGAGAGAGAGAGAGAGAGAGAAGATCCCCTAACTCCAGCGGCCACCAAAGCAGATGGAATATTTATTGCCTCTCTGGATGTCATTACCTAAGAATACAATTTTATGAACCTCCTAATCTGTTAGCTTGATTTATCTGGATGGGCAGAAGCCCAAAATAAACATTTGGAGAATTTAGGTGGGAAAAAATGTCCTAACAGAACTAACTGCTCTTCTCACACTGCTTTTACTGTACCTGGAATCTCTAACACCATTTCAATCTTTCCCCCCATGTAGTGCGTGGCAGTTTTGGGGTATACCTCTTAGGAATTAAAAAGAGGTTCGCTGTGTGCGAACGGTAGACTTTTGAAGCCTTGCAACCGGCCATTCCCATTGTGGCTTAGAAAGCAGACAGAAACTAAGGCCAAAGGGAAGGAGGTTGGGCTATAGGCTTCCCAAAGCCGGGTCAGACCCGCTCACCCTCCAGGTGGGGAGGGCTCACCCCTACCCTATCCTGGTGTCAGCTCTGCATCTTCTCACTATACAGGATCCCAGGGAAAATACACATTTATGCAAGCTGCGAGAAAAAGGCCTCAGCGGCTCCCCTTCCCGCCAGCCCCAGAGAAAGATTCCGAAGCAAGGTGGGAAAGGATCAGAGAGGGAAAGAGCAGCCCAGAGTTCAGTGAAAGGGAGGGTTCATTTTAAATGTCCAGTTCTCCTCAAGATTCCCAGACCCTCTAATTTGTAGCGTCCTCAGGGCTCTGCTCTTCCTGCCCCAGGGGTAAGGGTGAAGCAAAGGCAGCCTCATTTCATCTCACTTCCTTGGTTCAGACTCCCTCATTTCCCAGCCCTAGTTTAAAGCCTGGGAGAAGAAAGTATATTTGAATTTGGTGGTGGTGATGGTGGTGGTGATGCATATATCCCGAAACAGATTGTGTGCAAGCTAAACCAGCAGCCAGACCCTAGCTTTTCCTCATTTCCAGCCTCTGGCTGCCTGGGAAGCCCCACGCGCAAAAGAATCTGGCAAGAAAGCGACTGTTTCGGTTGGGGGATGGCAGGAGAGGGCATCCTTTTCTCTGGACCACCCGAGTGTGTGTGTGTGTGTGTGTGTGTGTGTGTGTGTGTGTGTGTGTGTGTGTGTGTGTCTGTGTCTGTGTGTCTGTGTGTCTGTGTGTCTGTGTGTGTTCAGGATGGAGAAATTGGGAAATAGGGCCAAGCTGCTCTGGCCTCCTGGCTGTATCTACCCTGGGTACAGTGTCGCCTCGCCTGGGTCATGACCCCCCGAGATCTGGCTGCAGACAATAGGGCTCAGGGTGGGGAGCTGCGGGGCGGGCTGCAGGGCGAGCTGGGCGGGTTCACTGCAGGGTGAACTCGAAGCCTGAAGGTCTTGCCCTGAGGATCACAAACTCCTTTCTGTCCCCTCTCACACCTTCTTGCCCAGCAACTCCATTACCTCAAGGAAAATTGAGCAGACTGTCAATTACTCCTCGACCAATATGCCACCACTTTACTACCAAATAAGGATATTTCTTTCTTTCTTTTTCTTTAGAAATGATAGTTTTCTCCGACTTAACCAGCAGAAAATAGAATCATTTGGAGTTCTTTGTGGACATGAGGAGGGCGGAAGAACTCATTTGAGTGGCACCCAGGGCTGTCAGAGAGATTTTAGGCCATCAAACCAACCATCATCAGAACAGGCAGATCAGAAAGCCCTTCCTGCAAGAGATGGCTGCTTAGATGCTGTGGCCTTTGTCTCTGTGCCAGATTAGGATTTGCTCTTTTATTAAAAAGGGAAGCATTCTCACACCCTATGGGCTATTGATAAGGGAATGGAAGGTGAGTCACTTAGAACAAGTCCCCCAAACCGGTTTGTTCTTGTTGGGGTGGTATCTACCCACCACAGTAATAGCCAAGCTCTTAGCAGGACTCTACTCTTTGAGCGATAGTGTGTCTGTAAGTTTATACATGTGGAGTCTTTCCACTCAGATGGAACAGATTTCAGGAAATAAGATTACAAATTGGGGTTTGGATTTTAGCTGGAGGAATGAAGTCAGCTCCGTCGGGAAAGGGGGAATGGGGAAGGAATAGACAGCACTGAATGTACTTTCCCAGCTTAGGCCTCACTACAGTCTGCTGTACTTGGCTCAGGTGTGGTAGGGACCTCCTGGGGGGTCGGGGTGGGGCTCAGTCTCAGAAAGTTTCAAACCCTTTTGGAATGTGACTGCCTCCAACCCTGTCTTTTCTTGACTGCCTTCTGCCTTCAGAGCCGGAATTCTACCTTACCCCTCTCTTTTCCTGCAGTAACCCTCTGGGATAATTGCCAACCCTAGTTCCCCTCCTTGGAACCCTTCCCCCAACTGTAAAAGTAGAGGATGAGGAGCCAAAAGGTGACAGTTTTGGAGGGACAGCTGACATTCAAAAGTGCCTGGATAGGCCTCCAGGCCTGGCCATCTCAGACCGGATCTGAGCACTCTAGAGTGGTCCCAGGGCCAGCAGCAAAGAGAACAAGGTTTTATAGCAGGGCAGATGTTGGCTCAGCCATCTCACCAGATCTGCCTTTATCGCTTCTCCAAGGCAAAGCCTCCAATCTCCACTATACCTTTGTTCTTCTTCCTGTTCTCCCTCCCCTCCTCTTCTGTTTGATCCTCTCCACCACCCCTCCCCAAATTGTTTCTTTAGATCTGGAAGCATCTGTTCCTGCTCCTCCCCCCACACACTCTCTTCATTTTCTTCCTCCCTCCACCTCAAGCAGTTACAAAAAGGTCAGATACACCACCATCCAAAACTTGTGCCCCCCTTCATTCTCCCAGCTAGAGAGGATCCTGGATGTGTACAGTTTGAGTCTTGGCTGTCAGGATCCATCCTTTTCTTACTGAGACAATTATCCTTTAAGGTAAAAACTAGGATGGCAGCATTTGGCACGGTGTGGTTAGGTCTGTCCTTTGCTGGGCCTCTGTGAGCTCAGCTTTGGGCTTCTTCACTCTGGCCTTTCTAACCTCTACCTGGCCATGCATTTCTTTTTGTCTTTCTTCAAATCACAATTCTTTCTTTTAATTACTTCCTCTTCACCCCTTTTCTTTGCTACAAAGTAATTTTCTTAGCAGTTAGAAAGTCCCCAGTCCCATTCAGAATTCTCCAACATGAAGTGGCCAAGGCATTGGTCACAGTCTGCACACTGGCAGGCCTCTCTTCTCTGTCTCCTAGAAAAATTAAAAAGTATTTTAAAATAGCTCCTTTTATAGCCTCCGTCCTGACTTGCATTCTCAGAGAATATCTGATCTCAGAAGGGTGGAGGAGATCCTGGTCAGGTAGCCAGTCTCGCCTCTCTTGTCAATCTGCTGTGTGTAGTCTAGATAACTCAGGGGTATGCTCTTGAGCATTGGTAGACCTACCTCTAGCAAAAGCAAGTTTGTAGTTCCAAGTTTGTATTCTACCTAAGTAGAATAATCCCAAGTTCCTTGTCCTAAGGGCCAGGCCTGATGGGATCTTGTCTCCTGTATCCTTGGAGAGTAGCAGTTGGTTCAGAGCCCCAGATTTGTGCTCCTAGTGGTTTATCACTCAGCATCCATGGTGACAAAAGGCAGCTAAGCTACCTACCAACACATACACACACACACACACACACACACACACACACACACAGAGAGAGAGAGAGAGAGAGAGAGAGAGAGAGAGAGAGAGAGAGAGAGAGAGAGAGAGAGAGAATTAGGTAGACTTTGATGACAAAAGTACTTTTTTCTGTTTTGAAGAGGGTTGACAGTAGAGAGTCTTGTCTGATTAATTATCTCATAATTCTTTCTCTCAGCACATATTTATTTATAGGTACACCTTCAAACATGTGATACATACATGCAAAACCCAACATACACTTATGTCTCTGTTCTTATATGCATGGGTACAGGTCACTTTGCTGAAGGCAGCATCTGTCTGTGTGTATGTGTATACAGAAGTCATGAGTGACACAGAATAACATCTTTCCAGGCACCTAGGAAATGAATTCTTTCACTTACCACTGATGTCCCTTGTAACAAACATCAGTGTTGCCTGTATATTGTGGACCATGTAGCCTAAGGACTCAGCTTTGTGTCCTATTTGATTCTTTGGCCTGGGTGGCTAAAAGGAAGGAGTCAAAGGACTGTCTAAAAAAATCAGAATCCTTACCTGCCCTTTTGGTTCAATGTTAAAATTAAATAAAATGCACTAATGTTCATTTAGCTCTCCAATCCCCCTGTTACACCCTGGGTCAGACCTTAAAAACAATCACCATTACAGCAACACAGAAAGGGCCATATATAACTATGAGCTAGGCCTGTTAGCTGTCTTATGGTGCTGCGGGGATCAATGGATTAATGCTCGAGAAACACTTGGATTTATAGATGGCATATAGTAAGCATTCAGGAGTGTTATCTGTTATTATATTAACAGGTTTCTACTTAAGTGCTTGCTATGGACCAGGTACTGGATTAGATTCACTATCTCATTTAATAAGCCTTAACATGGTGAGAAGGTGATTACATTTCCATTTGACAAAAGAGATGCTGAAGCTGAGCTTGGTGGCACATGCTTTTCATCTTAGCACTTGGGTGGCAGTGCTAATTGTATCAATTTGAGGCCAGTTTGGTCTACATATTGAGTTCCAGAACAGCCAAGACTATGTAGAAAAACTCTGTCTGAGATAGATAGATAGATAGATAGATAGATGAGAGAGAGAGAGAGAGAGAGAGAGAGAGAGAGAGAGAGAGAGAGAGAGAGAGAGAGAGAGAGAGAGAGAGAGAGGCCAAGCAAGCCTTAGGAAGCCAAGGGTGCAATTCACTGGGAGGGTCCAGAATCCACTTGGATTTGCTTGATCTCTGCTTGGATGCTGGAACTGTTCCATTATGAGGGACATAGAGTCTGGTTGCTAAAAAAAAAAAAAAAAAAAGACAGTGTGGCAAGAAGCCATGGTAAAGCAATGGGATCCACAAGTGGAGTCAAGAAGGACCCTGGGCTTTGCCATCTACTCTGGCTTTGTCTTAATGGGTTCTCATCCTTATCAACCTGGTAGTTTTCAGCATCTGATCCCAGTATTTGGTACAATCTTATAAACTACTAGACGTTCAGGCTGCGGATGTAGCTCAGTTCTGGTAGAGTGCTTGCCTAGTATGTGTGAAGCCTTGGGTTCAATCCTTAATACCATGTAAAACAGGTGTGGCAGTGCATACCTGGGGACTCAGCACTAAAAAGGAGAAGACAGGGGGACCAGGAGTTCAAGATAAGCTACTTGTTAGTCACATAGTGAGTTTGAGGTCAGCCTGGGTTACAAAAGACCGTCTCTAAAAATCATGTGTACTAGAATTCCAGGGACCCCTGGGCAGTGGTGGTGCACACCTTTAATCCTGGCACTTGGAAAGCAGAGGCAGGTGGATCTCTGAGTTTGAGGTCAGCCTGGTCTACAGAGTGAGAACCGGGACAGCCAGGGCTACACAGACAAATTTGAGAGAGAGAGAAAAAGTGAGAGAATTTCAAGAAGCATTTATTAATACAGATTATATCTTTCATTCATATATATATATATATATATATGTGTGTGTGTGTGTGTGTGTGTGTGTGTGTGTGTGTGTGTGTATCTTTTTCTTTTTTGGTTTTCCAAGACAGGGTTTCTCTGTAGCTTTGAAGCCTGTTCTGGAACTCACTCTGAAGACCAGGACAGCCTTGAACTCACAAGATCCACCTGTCTTTGTCTCCTGAGTGCTGGGGTTAAAGGCATGCATCACCACCACCCAGCAACATCCAATAAACCTTTAATGGAAAGTGACTGTTTTCTAAAACAGAAACAGTATAAAGCAAAGACAGTCATCCTCTCACATGTTTTGCGTATCTCTTTGGTTGAAGTGTCTGAGATGCACAGCCTGGTACAGATGGAAAAGTGTGAATGTTGCAAGGCTCCCAGAACCCTCAGGGATCCTTGTACAATCAGCAGAATCCACACTATAATAATTATGTTGGGCATCTTTTTAGGTGTTTAGGGGTGCTTCTGACCTTCAAACTCAATACCATTTCACTATACCATGTAATATGCAATTTGAGCTATCTTAGACAAGTTTCTAAATTTTTCTAGTTCATAGAATTACTTAGGTAATACATAGATTTATGCATAGATAATAGATAGATACACTATGCAAGCCATAATGCACTTTTCATTATTTTAATAGAACTATATAGAGTAAAGTATAAATTAATGGGTAAAGTAGCTTTCATACATTTGGGTAGGTGGCTCAACAATTAATATCAACCTTGTTTCTCAGAAGGGCAAATTGAGCCAAAGGAGAACTATGTGACTTGTTGATTACTGAATGGTCATCAGATGGCTAGAATAGATTGGACCTCCAGTACTCTTCAAAGGGAGTTCCTGGACAGCTAGGACTCTTACACAGAGAAACCCTGTCTCAAGAACAAAAACAAAAACATAACACCTCCAGTTCTCTGGCCCTAGGTCTGTGCTCACCTCATTTCAGTCCTTTCTCTAGAGACACGGTTGTTTACAATGTCTTGGGAAAGCAGATGGGCGCAATGTGCAAACCATTTGTGAGAGTATGTGATGTTTGTATTATTTGAATATATTCATGAAAAGAGAGAAATGTCTCCTACCCTGCATGCTAAGTTACGGCTCTGCTGAGAGGTACAGGGCACCAGTCTGTTAATGTTTTTCTTTCCTTACCAAATTCCAAATTCTCCATGTGCTTATGGTTCCAGACTGATATGTGTGGTCCCAGGGACACCTTTTTCTCCCAGGCTCTCCACTGGCATATTCTCAACAACACTACACAGAAAGCCCAGCTTTTCACATGAACACACAGAACAAACTCAGTTGGGGATAGCAATCTGATTTCCATTGTTTTTTCTGTCCATCTTGTTTGAGACACTTTCTCGACCTAAATGGACTACAAGTGTGCCACTCAGGCAATCATGTGTGTGTGAATGGAACCCTCAGGTGTCCATATACCTGCTTAGGAAAGCCCCATACAAATATATGAGCCTTCATCCCTTTATGAATCTGAGATGGGTTTATACTGTGTATTTTGCATGAAGCTTAGAAGCTAATGTTTATAAAGGATTCAATGAGAAGAACCCTCAATAGAAGTCAGTCTTCCCAAATTCAGCCAAGCTTTCTGCTCCCAGTTGCCTTGAGGGAATCTGTTGCTGGGTAGGAGCCTCCATTTTCTCATCTACCTAAAGGGGCAGGGACAGTTATATAGTATCTTAAGGTAGTAGGAGACTCCTGAATGAATATTATTTATTTCTCTTACAAAAGTCCAGACAAAATTGTGAGGAAAATAAAATAACCAACTCTTCATTTTAACAATAGCCTCCCCACAACCAAGCTAGCTCTGTCTCTCCCCTACCTCACACTGCCATATATTTTGAAACAAATCCCAGACATCATATCATTTCTTTTGAAAGTACTTCTACTGAGTATCTCTAAAAGTTTTTTTTGCAACAGGACTATAATATGATTATGATACCTACCAAAAATTAAAAATAAATTCATTGACTTTAAAGAGTAAAAAAGTCTAAGAAATGCAGAGAATCTAGCTCCCCTCTGTATCATGCTTAGAGTTGATAAATGTCAATAAGAGAAAATGAAAACAGTGGGAAAAGGATGACATTTCCATGTTTATCTCCATCTTTAGATCCCAGAAAATCACCAGCTCTTCCCCTTTTCTCATTGGGTCTATCAAAAATGGGCTGAGAGAGACCTTGGAGGTTCAGATATAAGCAATGCCAAAAGGAGCTCTTGGAAGATACTGCAGATTTCAACCTGGAAGGAAATAGGACTTGAGCCAACAGGAATCTGAGCAAAGGGCTTGCCCAGCCATTCTTCAGCATCAGATTTCTTCCTTGGCTTGCCAAAAGCTTGAGAGATGTCTTAAGTCACCTTGGTGTTAATGGCCCCTACATGTCATAGCATTTTTACACCAATGCCCAAAAGGAGACTGCATGGAGGCAAGGGAGCTCATCTGCTCAAACTGAGGTCATTTACAAACACATGCAAAGTCCGAGAGAATGATGCAAATATACAAATGCCCACCAGCAAACTCAGTGAGATACAAACCCAAACACCCAGGAGCACATGCATGTGTGATTAAACAAGCATGCCAGTCCTGGGACCAAACTTAAAAGCCAAAGACATGCAAATGCACTGGAGCCAAGCTCCATTCTCTGGATCAGGAAGTGAGCCTAATTTTGACCAAAGCTACACTCTGAGGGGGTGCATGAGTATGTAATTGAGCATGTGTATGTGTGTGTTGGTGGGGAAGTGTGAACATTCTTTTAATATTCCTAGCAATGTAAAGGCTTCTACTATTGGTAATACCTAGTAATACAAATTGCATTTCCCTGACCATAAGAAAATATTGTTGCTTCATGTTTCTGAGTCTTTTGAATTATTCTGTTATTCATGTTTCCCATGGTCTTCCCATAGCTCTTGACAATATACATTTCTTTATTCCTCAGGTCTCTCTCTGGAGACAGGAATGGGAGTGGCATGTGTGGTATGGTGTGTGCCATGTTTATGTGAACATGATATCATTCTAAACACAGAGATAGTTAGGTAAGGGGAGGAAGGACATGACCCACACAGGCCTCAAGTCATCCAAGGGATTGTTGTCTTGCCTACACTGAAGCTGTGGGTTAGACTAACTAATCATTGAACTGACTGACCCAAGAGGCATCTTATATATGAGCTTTCATTGGGCCTGAGTGAGGCTAAGTCAGTTGTCTGAGGTCGATTTTGCAAAGTGAATGTACCAATCAATTAAAAGAATAAAGGCAACTGGGCAGTGGTGGCACACATCTTTAATTCCAGCACTCAGAAGGCAGAGGCAGGCGGATCTCTGAGTTTGAGGCCAGCCTGGTCTACAAAACAAGTTCCAGGACAGCCAAGAATACACAGAAAAACTCTGTCTTGAGAAACAAAACAAACAAACAAAAACCCCACAAAAAACAAAGAAGAGAAAGAGAGAGAATAAAGGTGATAGAATGGCTGGATTGGGTCAATGACTTGGCCTTGCATAGCTACAGAGTGATTTCGAGTCAGAAAGCTTAGACAGACACTGACAGTGCTAAAAAACAAGATCCACAGGTTGAAGAGAGACAAACCAATAAGACCAGCTGGTGCTGTGTCTCGTGTTGGCCAGCTAACTAAAAGGCTCTCTTTTCAGCTAGTCTTTATATTGTGTGCATATATGTGTGGGTGTGTGCATGTATGTGGAGGTCGAGGACGACTTGAAGAAGTTGGTTCCATCCTTCCAACATGTAGATTTCAGGGATTAGCCTGCGGTGGTCAGGCTTGGCAGCAAGCACCTCTTTACTCACTGAACCCTCTCACCAGCCCCTTTAAACTGATTTTTGAGAGATGCAACAACAGTACCTGACAGTTGCAGGACCTAAATGTGATTGGTCCCTGAAGAGGGTGGTAGTACTAGTGACTTGTATTTGAAAGGATAAAACAGTGACATAAGCTGTGTCTGTGATCACATGAGCATGTGATCACATGCCGTCTAGCGGAAGCTAATGTCACAGCATTAAAAGATGTGGAAGAGCTTTGGAGATCTTGTAGAAGCTGAACTTGGAGAGTATCTCAGAACAAGCACATGGCCTAGACACATATAGAGACTGTGTTAGGTTTTTTGGGTTACACTAACAGACTGCCACAGGCTGAGGGGCTTAAACAACAGAAATGTAGTTTCTCAAGTCCTGAAGGCTTGATCTTCATCAAGATGTTAGCACCGTTGGCCTCTCCTAAGGTCCCTTTCCCAAGATCGGAGGTGACCGGCCTACTCTCAGTCACCACTCAGCGTATGTACATGAACTAGCCTTTTCTAATAAGGACACAGTCCATCCTGGATGGAGGAGACCACCTTCAAGATCTCATTTGAAAGCAAACCACAGTCACATTTGAAAGCGCTGAAGAGATGAGCAGCAGTTAAGAGCACTGGCTGCTCTTCCAAAGGAGCTGTGTTCAATTCTCAGCTCCCAAATGGCGGCTCACAACTGTCTGTGACTCTGGTTCAAGGGAATCTGATTGCCTCACACAGGCACACATGCAAGCAAAACACCAATGCACATAAAATAAAAATAGATAGATCTTAAAAAAAAAATAGGAATTCAGCATCCGAGTTTTGAAGGAGAGAGAGCTGAGCCCATAATGTCACAGTATCAGGGATCCCACATTAAACTGAACAATCAGGTGAATTTGACTTCTGAAATAGTTAATTCTTATTTGTTTCCTAGTGCTGGGATTTTGTTGTTCCTTAATTTTTAAATTGAGCCAAGTGTGGTGGTGTGTGCTTTTAGTCCCAGCACTTGGAAGGCAGAGTCAGTGGATCTGTATTCAAGGCCAGCCTGATCCAGATAACCAGCTCAAGGGCAGCCAGAGCTGCATAGCAGAGAGACCCTGTCTCAATAAAACAAAAAAAAAAAAAAAAAAAAGAGATTTTTTTTTTAATTTATTTTTTTTTTATGGTGCTAAGGATTGGACCTTGTACATGCTAGGCAGGTTCACTACTAACCTGTACCCCATCTCCTTTTACTATTTGGATATGGACAGAAGTGTGTGTGTCTCTCTAAGTTGCCCAGGCTGGGTTTGAACTCACCCTGTAATGTAGGTAGACTTTTAGTCTCTCAAAAGCTGGGATTCCAAGTCCATTCAGAGTAAAAAGAGACTGAAAAGCATTTCTTGGCACCAAGGGCCAGCAGAAGGCAGAACAAATCCGAGGAAGGCTCTGTGACTAGATAGCCACATTTATTGATTTGTTTATTTGGCTTTTTGAGACAGGGTTTCTCTGTGTAACAGTCCTGGCTGTTCTGTAACTCGCTTTGTAGGCCAGGATGGAGACAGCACTTTTAAAGAACTATTTATTTCTTATGTGTATGTGTTTTGCCTACATTATATATGTGCATACCTGGTACCCACAGAGTTCAGAAGAAATTGTTGGTTTTCCTGGAACTGGACTTAAGGATGGCTGTGACTCACCATGTTGGTGCTGAGAACTGAACCTGAGTCCTCCGTAATTCCAACAAGTGCTCTTAACCACTGAGCCACCTCTCCATTAAAACACAGATGGGTGTTTTAAATCAGACTCATTTGACTGAAATAAACTCAGTGAGAGCCCACCTGAGATGCTCAGAGAATCCAGGTATCTGGCAACTGTCAAAAACGACAAGCTCTTTCTAGAATGTAACCAGAATCCCCATGCTAAGCTCATCCCTATCACCTGCCTGCCTCCAGGCCCAAGCTGGACAGGTGAGTCATATCCAGAGCCAGGTTCTTTTGTCTTGAAGCTTAAAGAGACTCAACAACTTTGTTTTTGTTTTTTGAGACAGGGTTTCTCTGCATAGCTTTGGAGCCTGTCCTGGAACTTGCTATGTAGACCAGGCTGGCCTCAAACTCAGAGACCCACCTGCCTCTGCCTCTTGCGTGCTGGGATTAAAGGCATGCGCCGCCAACACCCAACTGCTTTGCAACTTTTTTATGCCTTCTTTCTTCTTCTCAGTCTGGGAGTGGGGAAGTCAGAAGCAAAAGAGCTGCCCCCTTCTCTGCTCTGGAACCCTAAGCCAGTTCTAGGAAAGGGACTGTGGAAGGTGGCACAGACACAGTGGGAAAGTAGCCTTCTAATGTCACAGAAATAAAAGATGGACACAGGTGGGATTGTGGAATATCTTGTATGAATGGCATGTGCCCTAAAGTGGACACAACCAGGATGAGGGAGGCCCATGGCCTTAGGATGGTACCAGTTCCTCAGGCCTTGACGGGAACAATTCTAGAAGCTATCCAGCTGAAAAACATGAAAAGCACATTCAGGGGTGAGCTTTGGAGAGGACTTATTGGAATCAGAGCATGTGGTCTCCATCTGAGCCTCAGTTTCCCTTCCTTCACAGTCAGGTGGTTTGATTAGGCATTGCAAAGATCCTCCCAGCTCTGAGATTTAGCAAAGACTAGAGGATGCTGGGGGCAGGGAGAAAAGAACACTCTTTGTAGCAAATCAAATGATGGACTATGTGTCTCTGTGAACCAAACCAGGCACAGAAAACTCTCCATCTTCAGTCCAGAGTTGGTGGGGGTGGGGAAGCTGGGTGTTTGCTGTGGTATCTCCTCATTTGACGACTCAACCTTTCCCACAGGGCTCCTGCAGACACACCATGGGGAGCTGCTTCCCTCAAGGACTCTACTCACTGGAGAGAGAGGCCAGGGAAGATGGGGTGGGCAGCTGGGAGTCGGTGTGTCTGTGTGATGCCAACAACCAGGTGAAAACAGAAAAATCAGCTCGCTATCTGCTTAGCTTCAAATAAGAGAATAAAGGGATCAAATTTTGTTGCTTTCATCTGAAGTTCTTGGATAATGAGATACAGGATCAGCCTTATGAGCGATGTGTTTAAAACCTCTGGGAAAGCTCTTCCTCCCCCTCCCCAATTATCCTGCCACTGAAATGCCTTAAGTTCCACCATTAGAGCACATGGTGTTAAGTACAGCTCTCTGCAGATCACATCTTTAAAACCCAACTGCACCACCGGGATAGTTTATCAAACAAGGATAGAGTCAGAAAAGTAGTGCTGGGGGAGTCTTGGGGTGGGGGTGGGGGTGGGGATGCTGAAGATCAATCGTTATTTTCACCAGCTGACCCTTTGTGGGGAAGCTGAGCTCAGAGGAGGAAGCGAGAATTCAGGGACTCTCCTAGAAAACAGATGCCTGCAATTATGGGTGTATTCTATGTCTGAGGAAGGGGTGGGTTCAAAGTGGTTACAGTAGTGATCAGTCTGAAAAATGGCAGGGGCTGTGGTAAAACTGAATTCAGGGAAGCAAAGAGTCCATCCAACAGTATACATGTTCCTGGGGCAACCATCAGGGAGACCAGCGTAGAAATGTCTCCTGGAGTTAGGTGGTGGTGGCACAGGCCTTTAATCTCAGCACTTAGGAGGCAGAGGCAGGGAAATCTCTGAGTTTGAGGCCATCCTGGTCTATAGAGGTAATTCTAGGTAGTTCTAGGATGGCTAGGGCTACACAGAGAAGCAATAATACACACACACACACACACACACACACACACACACACACACACACACACACACACCTCCTGGTTCCCTTTTGGCATGCCCACAGAATGTAAAAGTAAGTGTTTTGGGGCAAAAAAAATATATTGCATTCCCATGATTATTGACATTTTAAGTAGCCCACAAAGCAAAATTTTAAAGTGTTAAAACACAGTAGATAGAGAAACATAACCAGGGTTCAAGTCCCACCATGCAACCTTGAGCAGGTAACTTGAACTTCTGAGATTATATATCTTCATCAATGCAGCATGAGGCATCTAGCATATAGCAATCTCTGTAAGTGGAAACTATTATAGCTGTAAGTGTTGAGGGGGATGCAGGAATGCTATCTGTAATTTGGAACTAAATTATGGAGTAAATGACCACCATGGTCAGATAAACCAGAATCCCTGATCAAGTAATGTATAGTCTTTTTACCTAGATGAGTCTAGGCAACTGAATTTTACCCTTTGAGATCTGGAAATAAAAGAAACAGAAAGTTCTATACTTTTCCATATAACCTGGAAAACTTTGAGTTGGGGCAACACTGGCTTAACTTATAGACAAGGTGGGTGGCTATGCTTTAAGGAAAATCATAAACTACCCTCATTCAAATTTGAAAAATTATCTTCAGTTAAAATGTTTTTATCATGGCTTTTGCCACTGGAATATAAAATTCCATTGTTGTAGCTATTTTCCTCCTCCTGGGCAATGGCTTCTGAGGACTTTCAGCCAAAAAAAAAAAAAAAAAAAAAAAAATTGCCTAGGAGAATGTGTGTCAACACATTAGTGAAGGTTTCCTAATCTGGCAATCTGGCTGTTAACCAGTGCAGAAGAGGAGGCTGGGACTCAGGACAAATTAAGTTTGAGTAGGACTGGGGTTATTAAAGGGCCAGAGCTCAGGCTTCTACTGTCTAGGAAGCAAACTGTGGCATGCATGGACAAAAGAAAGGCTTAGGGAAAGAAAAAGAAAAAATGACACCAAATAGGAATGGGACCCACCAAGAATGCCAGGGATACCACTCCCCTGTGATTTATGGGGATGTGGATTTGATTTTAACTTGATATTGACTCTATTTGGCTCTTGTGTTTTCCAGCCTGGACTGGCTTTTTCCCAGGGTACCATTGTGCTCTCGGGCTTGTTGGTAGGGGCTGATCCTGAGGACCAGGAAATCAGCAGCACCCAGGGGCTCAGTAACTGAGCTAGGCAGCACTACTTCTGCTCAGACTCTTAGGACAGTAGCTTCAGTCTCCACCTGGCTGTAGTCAAGGAAACGAGTAACAAAAACTGTGCTTTGCAGATCACTGAGACTCTAGGAGTTCCTTAACTGGTCCAAACGTCCAGTCAGAATCCATCACTCAAAAACATGTGTTTGTTCTGTGTCATCATTATAAGATCTGAAAAGATACAAATGTATATTCTACAATGCAAATAAATTAATGCCTTATTATTGGGGGGGTTGCTGAGACAGGTTCCTGCTTTGTAAGCCATTCTGACAATACTCCTTCTCAGCTTTCTGAGTGTTGGAATTACAAATATGAGCCACCATACCTTAAAGAAATTAATATTCTAAAAGTATAACCTGGAGCTAAGGACAGAGCTTGGTGGTAGAGTAACTTGTCTAGCATATATGAGAGCCTGGGTTTGATCCTGGGTTTGATCCTCAGTGTTGTGATGGGATAGCCACTTTTGTGATTATATCCTCAGAAAAATATGTTATGTCCCTAGCAAGGAAACACATTTGCACACACACCCACTCTTCTTCCTCTTTCCTCCCTCTTGCTTTCTTCTCCCCTCTACTTTTTTCTTCTTTCCCATTGCAAGAAGAAACCATTAAGATATGTGGGATCTGGCAGGTCTGAAGTCTGACCTGAAAACCTGAAAGGCACCGAGGGAATGTTTCCTTTGCAGGACTGGCTACAGCCCCAACCTGCCCATACATCTTCACATCATGATAGCACAAGCCTTCTGTCTAAAAAGCAGCCAGAGGAATAAGGAGTTTTTTCTTCTCCCAACCACTACTACAGTAACAGGGAAGCAAAAACCACAGAAAAGTAGATGTCTCTGAGCCTCATCCTCTCCCCTTCCCAGCCTTTCCTCCTGAACTGTGGGAATGACCCCTACCCCAAATGGGAAAGAGGAAATGGGAATAGGGGAGACTTGTTAGGCAGTTATAAAACACAAGAGGGAGTTCTGCAAATGCTCTGAGAGGACAACTTTGTGGATGGAAAGAGAAGGAGCTGAAGGGTGGTAATTAGCTTATTATTGGTTCCCCTGGGTGTTGTGAGAATTCCTTAGGAGACACTTGTGAAAAAGCAGAGGGAAAACAGTAAATACACATCTAATGATATGCTAAATAAATTATTATTGTTATTATTATGACTATTATTGTAGCAATTGCAACTTGCCCCTGGCATCGGAGTTTCCACTAGAGATGGGAATTGGTTTCCCTACAGCTAGAACTCTACTGCTGCCAATATGCCCCTAGGCACTCCTCCACCTCAGGAATCAGTTGAATAATTGGTCCATATAGGCCAGTTTTCAGTTAACAGCTACTCTTCTTGTTCCCACAGAAACTAGCAGGGCCTCTGCCAGGTGCCTGCTCTAGTAAAGAGAGAGGAAGAGGACCTTGTCAAGAAGGACAGGCTAGACTCAGGGAAGGAGAAGGAATTGTTGACATTCCCTCGCCCCAAGCAGAGACTGGAAGAGGAGAGGGGAAATTTTATTAGCTAGGAAGTTTTCAATGTAGAAGACACAGTTTCTAGGAGTTCATGTTATCCCAGTAACTACCAAGGACACTATGTGCTGGTTAGTACATTTTACTAGTGAGAGAGACAAATTATTTTTGGCAGTTCTCCAAAGAGTTCTTGCACCCAGATGCAGTGAATGGCCACTCCAGCCCAGGTAAAGGGATCTAGGACTCTCTGGATTCAATCGAAGGATCTCTGTTTCTTGGCATCTGGCTTTTAGGCTGAGGCAATCCTTATCCAAACCTCAGGGTTCTAATGTTTACAGTGAGTGTCCCACCCACCCCATCCTGGGAACCCAAACACAGGAATGTGGTACTTTTTATTTCTTCCTCTCTCCATTTGTTTATGGAAAGCTAGCTTTCTCTGGGGGTTCTAGCAACCTAGGTTTTAGGGTGGGATTGGGAGATCCAGAGACTCAGGCTGGGAGTTTGAGAATGGGATCCGGGACCCTAAACATAAGGTGGGTGTCTTCAAGGAGCTTTAAGAAGAAAAGGGAAACCCCAGAGAGCCCCCTCCACTCTGAGCTTTTGTGGGAGAAGGGAAGGCTGGCCCATCCCTGAAGATGGCCCTTCGCTAGATGGGCTAGATGGGTGAACACAAAATCTATCCATCTCTTCCCATTCATTGATAATGGCTCTCAGAAGGAACTATCTTACAGAACTAAAAAGAAAAAAAATGACAACCCTAAAAAAATTAAATATATGAAACAATACAATTAGAAGACACTTCTGCATCAAAAGTGAGCTTTTTAATGTAAGAAAAGTATTTATCTTTTAACCATTAATATTTTTTTAACATACATCTGATCTGCTTTGTGTCCTTGGAGCAGGGCTGAGGCATAAAGCAAGGAAGGCCTTTCCTTCATAAAGCAAGACAAGCCTGTCTTGTCCTGATTTATTTCGCTGTATTTGTGTATTTCTTAATGGGTCAGTGGTGGCTCCCCATTGAGCCCCTCAGGGCAGGCAGTTCCATCCCAGCCTGTGCCTTGCTTTATATTTATATTTTATGCATCTGGGCATCCAAGGAGCCAGGGGACTGAGTTTAGGGGAAAAGGAGCACTGTGGAGACAGGGCCTACACTGCTGACCCAATTTCCTGGCCCTGGATGCCTCATCCCTGATCTTGGACTTGGGCCTCTCTCAGAAGCTACCCCCTTCCACGGGAGCCAGCCTGGTGCTGGTTAAGCCAGCATAGCCACAGTGGGGTGCAGAGCAATGATGAGCTTTTGGGTGGATTGCATTCCGTGTACCTCAGTGAGCATGTATTGAACAAGATCTCTGCCAGTAACAGACAGTAGGCCTGCCTTGGACCAGTTCCCTGTCCTGTGGGCAGAGCTGGGCTGAGGTTGTTCATGCTTAACCCCAGCCCTGGGAGTTCCACCCTCTTCCCAGCACCCTAGAGATTTTAGAGGCAAGACTGGCTGTCCTGTTTTAGTTCAGGAAGATTCCTTCCACACCTTTGGGGAAGACATCTGTGGCAGTTTGAAAAAATGAATTGGGGTGTGTGCATCTTTTTCCCCTGGAATAGCTGGTGGCAGGAGAAGAGTTGCGGGTCTCGACTCAGTGGTACTGAGGTTGGTAGAACAGCAGTGCTCCTGTGACCATATGAATGGAAAAGGTGAAGTTTAGAGGTTTGCCCCTTCCTAAAAGGACCAAACCAGGGCTAAGAGCAGGAAGCCCCTCTGTTCCCAGGGGAGAGGATCCCAATATAAAGAATGACAGAGACAGAGTGGCCATGCAGAATTAGTCTGCCAAAACCAGGTTGGGGTGCAAGGAGTGTGGAGTGGCTTCTCCAGACCTTTCAGAGCAGGCCCACCACGGGAAAGTTCACCTATAGAACCGTGCGGGATCCCAGTCCCAGCCACACACCCTGAGCCCAGGAGACACAGGAGAGAGCAAAGTAATTATCCTTCACTAGGTTTTCTAGACCTCTGGCTTTGTTTCCAGAAATCAGGAGTAGGGGCTAGGGGCACCTTCCTTCTGACTCAGTGCCTTCTCCTGCTTCTGAAGGCCACTGTGAGGCCCAAAAATCAGAGTTCAAAAGAAAGGCTCTGAAGCAGAGGGGCAAGGAGGTGACCAGACTTTAGTGTTCCAGTAACAGAACCCAAGGGGCTTCCTATTTTGCTGGTTAAGGGAGCCACTGGGTAGGGAGGTAGGATGTTCCCTGCCCCCCTCCAAAAGTCCTAGGCCACATCTGTCTATGCCAGTCCCTCATCAACCTGCCTTCACTTTCGGGTGGATGTCAGATATTTACCTCTTTCCTCTCAGACTGTTTGAACCAAAACCCAATCACCCTCCATTTCTTCTCCTGGGCACTTCTAAGCTATTGACCCTTTTGTCATTCCAGCCTCCCTCAGGAAAGAGCTCTTCCAGCTCAGTTCCTAGCTTTCTAGTCAGCCCTCTGTAGTTATCTTAGCAAACAAGTGTCTCTAGCCTCTACACATAAATATGCCTGTTTGGAGATAGACTGGCCTAAGTCCCCATGCACACACATCATGAGATAATTATGTCTTATATACATACACATATCTCTACAGAGTTATATTCAAAAAATGTCTATAACTCTAGAGTCTAGACAGAGATAGCAGCATGTACATATAGGAGTATAATTACTTATGTCTATTTTTATAACTATCTGGTTATAAATAGATATGCCTATATATAGTGATAATAATATAGAAATATCCCCACAGCCATATACGACTCTAAGTGGATGCTCTAACTACTCTGTATCACAATCAATAAGTATATATCTCCTGATACATAATTCTAACAATATACATTTATCTATATAGCTGCTCAGAGATATAAATCTGTCAGGATATCAAATGTCCATAAAGCTGGATGGCTATAAGAGAGTCATATATTTTCTTATATATAAATCTGCTTCTGTAACTGTTGTATATGCACAAATACAATGGAAATAATTATATTTTCCTCAAACATAAATCTGTAAACACAACTACAGCACATTTAGGTATGGTTAGAGGTAGAGCAATATTTTGTAGACATCCGTCTGTCAATAGAGCCACCGGTGCTTCCAAACAGAGAGAGTTATGGAGGGAGTTATAAATAAACTCTCCAGATGTGAATGGATCCGTAGAACTAGATGTAAACATGGCTCCAAGCTGCTCTTTCTTCTTTGTAAGACATTGCTGAAAAGAGCCACTCCACACAGGGCAGGGGGCTAACGTGCTGGGGTAATGGTATCCCCTCATGGATGGCCAGAAGTCTCTGGACTTTAGGGAGTCAAGCAGGAGTGGGTGGGAGGCAATGGCAGCTCCCAACGCAGCACAGAAGCCCCTGGATCAGTTTCCTAGGCAGGTGGAGAGGCCTAAGAGAGAAAAAAAGGAAAAAAAAAAAAGAAAAAGAAAGAAAGAAAGAAAGAAAGAAAGAAAGAAAGGAAAAGAAAAACGCTGGCTAATGGTGGCTAGAGTCCTTTAGCCATCCCTTGGGCCCCAACCCCTCTCCTTAGGGAATCCCAAACAGTCCTGGGCGCTCAGTAAGCCTAAAGGTTCCCCCCCAGTTTGAGGTTTGAACAATCCGGGCTCCATCCTTGCTTGGCCGCCCTCACTTCGGCAGCCAGCCGCTGCGCAGCTTACGATTTCAAATCTGGGCCTTTCTCTGAGCCCCGCTCACAGCCCTGGCTTCGACCTGTTCTGTTTTATTTTGCTCCATTGTTATTTTGTTGGGTTGATTATCACAGGGTCCTCCACACGGTGTTGTTCAAATTCGATGAAGCCAGGAAGGATTCTTCAGTCTTTGCGTGTGACTCAGTGGATCACGCGTCTCTCCAGCTCCTTTCAGACCAAACTGGTCAACGGCTGTTAAAAAACAACCCAAAGCCGCTAGGCAGGTTTGTGACTCCAGTCTTAGAGAAGTTCTGCTCGCTGGCAGAAGCCCTAACTTTTCCTTTTCGCTCTTTTAAAAAGTTGACTAGTGTGTGTGGTTATATTTTTCCTTTTTGACTATTTTTCCTCAGCGCAGTTGTTTTTCGTTAGACCCGAAACTGTGGGCCGGCTTCCTTCCCGCGAATTTCGTATCCCTACACCTCTGACTCCCACTTCCCCCTAATTAATTAATTACTAAAATGATCAGAAAGCTGTACCTGGAGAGAATGAGGTAGGCATAGCAGGAATCCAGACCCGGTCTTCGCTTCCTTTATGGAAATCACTTGGTTCCAAGTTCGGAAAAGAAAATTTCAAGGCGCCTCAGCTCTCAGTACTTTTTGAAAAAGGCTGTAAGAAGAGAACTTTCCGGGGGAGCTATCTGCAGGAGTTCCCTCCTCGGGCGGCGGCTCTTTCCAGTCCCCGGCGGCCATAAATATTTTTTTCTGTTTCCCTCTCGACTGCTCTTCCTCGGCACTTCTGCGTCCCAACGGCCTCACCGACTTCGGCTAACGCCTCATCCATCTCTGCCCCTCGGATTGACCCCGCACGTTTGGCCTCCTCTTTAAAGCAGGGACTCCTGGAGTCCCCAATGCCACTAAACCCACATGTATGTGAGGGTCCCCTTTCTGCTTGCACAAAGCAAGCTAGAGGGAAGAAAAAGCAGACATGAGTGGCCTCAAGATCTTCCTCCAGCAAGATGACCCAGTCTGGAGAGAAGGGGTCCCAGCGCCAGACCCTTCAGTGCATTTCAAGTAACTAACTTCCTGCCTTCCTCGCCTTCCCTTTAGAGTCTGTGGTGGTGATTCCTTCCTTCCCCTTGCCCCCTCTTCAAACTATCTATCCCCTTTGGTATTTTATTTCTATCCTACTAAAGAGGGGCTGTTAATTACTGTTTTTTATTATGTTATTTATTGTTATTATGATTTGTTTACTGGGTTTAGGGGGCTGCAGCCTGGCCCAGAGAGGCCTGCCTGCCCCACATACCAGGGGTGGGCACACACACACACACACACACACACACACACACACACACACACACACACACACACACCTAACAGTGCACATGTACAGTATGTACCCACCAATGCCTGCTACCTTAAAGACCCTGCGTAACAATTCAATGGAGTCAGGCCTCCTTCTACAGCAACTCAAACAACAGCTGCCCACACAGGCAGCATTCTGATGGAACACCACCCCCACCAGACCGATGCCCAATCCCACTAGCATCAAGCTTGCAAAGCAAAGGAAAATACCTAAGAATCCCTTCTCTCCCACAATCTGGAGGGGCGAGTCAGGCCTCGGTCTCTTTCCCCTAGTCTCTCTCGCTTTCTCTTTTTTTCTCCTTGTTTACAGCTTCTGAGAGCTCAAGGCCCATAAATCTTGAGGGGCCTACAGAGCGCAGAGCACATTTGTATGCATCGTTAGGACTCGCTAATACCTAAGCCCATTAACGAGCGTGTATGCGCGTGGTTTCCGGTGTGTATTAACTTATAGTTAAATTCTGGAGGAAAGGGCATTGTGAATTAACATATAACAAATCCATCACGGGTTTTTGTCATATCAGATCAGTCAGCCAGGGCTTTGTGGGAGCAAGGTGCCTGGGTCAGGGTGTGCCCACCCTCCAAACTTTTGTGCAGTCAACTGGAGGCCTTGCCGAGGCTGGGCGGTGGTTCTGGTGCCCAGACCAACCGACTGCACACCTGCGGCGGAGTGTCGAGGCCGGGTCCCCGAGGCCTTAGCATGCCTTAGAGAGGTGGGCGAGGGAGGCTGCTAGCTCGTGATCACCCGGCCATCGGTTTCCGATTTCTGGAAGAAATTCGAGAAGCCGGGGAGTCGCTGCACTTTAATTAAACCAAAGAGAGGACAGTGGAAGGCGGGTGGTGGTGGTAAAAACCATCCGCGGAGGAGGAGGAGGTCGGGAGGCTGAGGAAAGGAAGGGAGCCCTGGCCCTGCGGAGCCTGGAGGTTTCTCCAGGGGCTGAGTACTGACTCCTTGTGAGCTTTTCCCCTCCCCAGCTACTCCGCCCAGTCGGGCGGCTAATCGCTGCCCTCTTAAAAAAATAAATGGGTAACGAGTAAGAAGGAAAACGCAAAGCAACAAGAAAATGTAATTGCACGGTGTGATTCAGCAGCCAGGTGTCCCCAGTTCCAGTGACTCACACTGTCTTGGAACCCTAAGGATCTGGATAATTGGGCCTGCGTAGACAGAGATGGAGGATGCCAGTTCTAGAGGGAGGACCGATGAGTGGAAGGTCCATCTCTTGGGGTCCTGTAGAAAACGCCAAAGACAAAACAAGCTAAATTACTGTATCTGCGTGGATCGGTTTGCCTATTTAAATACGGCAGTGCGGGCGGAGAAAGAGGGCACGCAGCGCGGCCGGTCTCCCTGGCAGCGGACCGTGCAGGACCGAGAGGCTGAGAGGCCAAGGGGCGCGGGCCGGGCCGGGCCGGGCCGGGCCGGGCCGGGCTGGGGGAGGGGTACGAGGCGGGCCCTCCCCAGGCGCTGTGAACTTTAGCTGGGCCGCCGCCTGTCAGCCCCAGAAAGCGTTAAAGGTGCAGCAGCCCGCGCCAGCCTCCGCAGCCGCCTTTGTACGCGTGATTTATGACTTCAATCTTGGTTCACCGAGAGTTCACACGGCTTTCGCTGCTGTTGAAGGTTAAAAGATGGTCTTCGCTTGACAAGTGGGACTATTGAAAATTCCTTCTTCTTCGTTTTTTTTTTTTTCGAAAAGCTGAGGCTCAGGGGGGGAAAATTGGGGAGGGGGGACAGAGGTTGCAGGTGGAGTAAAATACAAATAGGTCAAGAAGGTTTGTCCCCCTACATTTCGATTTTTTTTTTTTTTTGCCAAGATTTTAGTGTGTGTTTGTGGAGCGGGTGGAGGGAGTCGTGATCAGGGGGATCTGGGAACGAATTTAAAGATCTCATATTTAGAGGCCAAAGGCACAGACACAGGAGGGGGCAATTTCGTGTTTCCTCGGTAAATTATTTAATAGCTTGGGTTACCACCCCCAAGCCATTCTCTTGAGACCAAAGCGGATCAGCTAAGAGGAAGGCGGGTAAGGATTGCCTGTTGCCCAGAGATGGTGGATGTCTGAGGGAGAAGCTAGGTATCAAGTGTACTCTTTACTTACAGATTCGGGCAAAGGCGTTTCTGAACCCCTTGTTCCAACTGACTTCATCCTACTGTAGGATCAGTCTGAGACAGATTTAATACAAATGCAGAAGAATGGATGTTTCACTGGGGGGGGAGGCAAGGGGGGGAGGCAAGGACGTGGGGAGTTCAAGACCAATTTAGGCTAGGAAAGACCCTGATTCAAAAGATAAAGATAATTTTCATTCCTCTGGTGTGGGAGGTTGGGGTTATAACGTTTTTCTGTAACTGATAGGATTGGCACTGGACCCTGCTCCCCATGTTTCTTACATCTCAGGCTGGACTAGAACTCCTTATGTAGCCAAGGATGATTTTGAGTTTCTTGCATCCACCTCTGGAGTGCTGTGATTGTAAGGTGTGTGCCACCACACCTGGTTTAGTGTGGTAGTGGGGACCGAACTCCATACTTCATGTATGCCTGTCTGCTGGGCAAGCACTATATCCCAGCCTCGGAAATCCTTTCTAACTCCAGATCACCTTGGCCGAGGATCCAGTCCCTGTGAGACAGTAGTCCTTCCTTCCTTCTGGCGCTTCACAGAAGGTAGCAGCACCACAGTAGCTTCTGATGTCGAGAAGATCCTTTAGGGCTGCTGCTCCTTGGAAGAGCAAGGAATTCCCCCTTTCTGACTCTCCTTCTCTGAGGGAAAAGGTCCTCTACTGTGAGAGCCTGGTGTTCTTCAAAATTGGTTTAATTCTGTCTTCATAGTGTGTATGAGTATGTGCATTTGCATGTGTGTGCATGTGTGCTCATGTATGCACATGGGTATTCATATATTTGCATGTGTGTATATGTGTATGTGGAGGCAAGAATTCAATGAGAATGTGCAGGTCTCTCTTTCCACCATGCCATGTGGTTCTCAGGTCATTAGGCTTGGAGGCAAGTGCTCTTGCCCGCTGAGCTCCCATCCCACTGCCCTCACTTTGAGGTTCTTTAAGATATTTTTAAAGCTGAGCTGGATGATACACTCCAGTCCCAGCACTTGGGAAGCAGAGGCAGGAGGTCTATGAGTTAAAGGTCAGTTACATGAGACCTGTCACTCACATTTTTATTTACATTAAGTCTGCTGGTAGGGAAATTTGGGAGGACAGTAGTAGAGAGTATGGTTTGTGTTGGTATGCCCCACTACTCCTGAATAGGCCCAGCTCTATCAGTGCTGGTACTTGGGGTAGACTCTAGGGTCTCATGAATGCTGGGCAATTAGTCTATCACCTAGCCATGCCCCTAACTCTGTTCACGGGAGGTCAGAAACAGCCCCTCAAATCCAGATTCTGGGATCCAGGGCCTCCACATCACAAAGGGCCTACCTTTTATTAGAGAGGCCTTCTCCTACAAGAAGAGGGCTTCTCTCTGACAATCTTTAGAAGAAGAGAGAGGAAGATAATCCAGAAGGATAGACACAGCTCTCTGGGACATCAGCCCCTCATGTGAGGAACCCTGTATATAACAGCCAATCAAGGGACACAGAATAGAGAACCAAATGCCAGAAATTCAGAACTTAGGCTCTGAAGCCACTAGGAAGATTAGCCCTTTGGCTTCAGGAAGTACAAAAAAGCAGAGTGATTTTGTGTTTAGAAGCTCAGAAGTGGGTAGCACTTAGACAGAAGGGCAAAGAAAACTTATTCATGTCCTCCAGGTTCTGGTTGGGAATCATAGAAGTGAACTTTATGGTCTTTGGCAATAATGGCTGCTCTGAGGTCCCCTTTTTACCACCTCTGTTCAACCTGGGAAATAATTCCAACAGCCTGTGCCTCTCTGCAAATCTGAAATAATTATGAATTATTAATTCATAATTAAGAGCGTTGATTGTGACCGTGGCTCTCCAGTGGATCTCTTTATTTTCTTTTCCTGTGTGGGGCAGAAGGCATCCTCTGTTAGCCCTTGCCCTCTATAACGAGCAAACTGAGGCCTAGCTTCTCTCGAAGTCTTGAACTTGGCCATTTGTGGAATGGCTGCCTCATTACCAAGCCAAGTCATGTCTCACCTCACTTAATGTTTGTGCTCAATGCATTCCACTAACCTCAGATTTCACCATGCTCCTCAACAAAGTAGTGACAGGGGAGAGACTCCAGCTGGAAGAGCCTCATGATGAATCTCTGTGAGGGACTAGGAATAACAGTCAGGTGGCAGGACACCAGGTGCCAAGATATCTGGGGATGGGTGTATGTTCTGCCTCCCCTACTTGAGGAAGTCCTGGTCTCTCACACCATGTAGGATCCCTGGATACACACTAGCCTTTTCCCTACCTCCCTTTCTCTGGGTTCACCCCTAGCCATGCCTTCCAATGGCTGGGGCAAAGAGTGCCTAAAAAAGGGAAGAGATGTCTACAATATTCTTCATCTAAGTTCTTACCTTTAGTGTACCTTCACTAGCACGGGAGAGTTTTTTCAGACCTGTCTTCTCTCTTCTCTCCTCCTCTGAAAATGTAGACAAGGAGAGGCAGGTCCTAACAGATACACCTAGAGAAAGAGACAAGTGAGAAATATGCAGGGTGCATGCCTTTAATCCTGGCATTCCCAAGACAGAGACAGGCAGATGGGTCTCTGTGAGTTTGAGGCCAGCTTGAAATACATAGCAAGTTCCAGGACAGCCAGGGCTATGTAAAAAGATGCTGTCAAAACAAAACAAACAAAACAGCAACAAAAAACAAAATAAATAAATAATAGAGTGGCTCAAACCTGTTTCTCCTGAGATCAGGATGGGGGGGGGCTCCCATTGGGTTCTCCAACTCTTTCTTCTCCTCCACATGGAGTAGAAGAGATTTCCCTATATGCCTGAAACAGGCTGGCTCCAAAGCCTTTGCTCTAAGAACAAGATGCTTTCCAAAGGTCACTTACGGACCCAGCCTCGTATGTGTCTCAGGGCCTGTCTGGCCAGAGAGAAGTCAGTGTCCCAGATGGTCACTTTGTTCCTGAAGTTACCCCAGCCTCCATATCTAAACTCACCTCTTCCCCAGAGGCACCTCAGCATCCCTTGGTCATGCCACTCCCCCAAAGAGACAGGTAGCAAGATGGTCCAGGGCAGTTCTTGGAGCTTGCTAGGTTATTTTAATGTACTGTTTGATTCCCTGTAAAGAGAGTGGGGAAAGGGGAAGGAGCAACTGCGCCTGGCCTCCTCCCACTCCCACTGCCCCTCCTCTGGACATTGGCTTTCCTGATGAAACAGTGCACTGTTGTTCCTGGACAGCCATTCCCCACCATCTCTGTCCAAAAGGGTTGAGTTTCACCCTCCATTCACCCCCATTAATCACCTCAGCGGCTAAACATCACCCAGCCCCCTCTAGCTCTTTCTCTTCTGCTTGCCCTTAGTATTCATGGCGGGAAGGGCATTCCTCACTGCTGCCTGCCTCACAAAGACCCCTCCTCTGACCATGGCCCCTCCCCCTCTCTACCCACCATGGTCATGATGGGCACTTCTCACTGCTGAGAGAGCTCTGGCTACCAGCTCCACTCCTGAACCCCTCGGCCCAGCCTTGCCCACAGCCATCGCTCCTGTCCCATGCACCCTCCTGCTTATCATGTCCTCCTTCAGGGACCCCATCCTGTCCCATGTTCCAGGCAGCACCCTCTTCAGTCCTCCCACCCCCACCATTATTCCTGCTACTCTACCTGCTTGTACCTTCACACACTCCAACCCTAACATACCCGTTTGATTTTCCCCACTCCTAAGTCATCCCCTAGGCCCTACAGATGGAGGCTTTGAAGCCCTTTCCTCCCAGCTTTGAGAAACAGAAAGGCAGAGTGGCTAAAACACAGTCGCTAAAAACACAATGGCTAAAACATGAGTTTAAATTCAAATCAAGAGCTGTCACTTGCTAGTTGTACAACTGAAGGCAAATTAGTTAACTTTTCTGAGCCATTCCTAAAATGGACATACCCATTGGCCTAAAAGAGTTGTGGTACGGATTGTATTAAATTTTATTTGCATGGATCTAAGCATTCAGCCGGGGCTTGATAAATGGTGGTTATTAATATCAGAAGCTTCTCAGGAAAAGAGAAAGTGTTGCTCTTCGGATTCCAATAAGAGTTAAGGAATTGCCTCTTGTAGCACCTGAGAGCATGGGATAAAAATGACACAGTCTTGCAGATAAGTAGGGCTCCTTTGCCAGAGAACCATATTATTATTTTAGCTGTACAGGGTTTCAACTTTGCCTGTGCATTGGAACACCTAGGGGACTTTTAAAATAAACAACAAAACCCTAGTGCCCAGGCCTCACTTCCTGAAATTCTAATTTGGTTGGCCTAAAGTTGGATCTGTGCATCTGGGAAAAACTTTAAAAACCACTCCCCAGGAAATGCTGCTGTTTGAGCAGAAGCTGAGTTGTGTCCTAAGGAGGGCTACACGAAGATGAAGGCGTCTCTTCTGGATTTTGGCTACAATGCTTCAGTGGTGAAGCTCAGCCATTCAGGATTAGCTTGTCTTGAGAATCTAAAATTTCAGACTCTCTCAGCCTTTCAGTTCCCTAAGTGCTTAGGGTTTAGACAGGGGCCACTCCAAAAAGAGACCTAGGAATGGGAAAATTAACCTCTTAGTGTCCCTCGTTCATCAGAAAATCATGTGGTCTCCAGACTACCAGTGTTGGAGGCAGAGGCTGAGGCAGCTACCTTCTGGAGTAGGGAAATATGTAGTTGTATAGTAAATGGAGTTTCTACCTGGTTGCTACAATAATAGGCCCAGTAATTAGGATACACATTTCCAGGATCTTTTCCTATATTTCCAAAAAGATAAATCACTCCCTGGAACAGAATCTGCATATTGTAATTAACTGATAAATATTTCATACCTGGCTCAAACTTTCTCTTTTTCTATTTAATGGCCACAAACTTCAGCCTGAGAAACCAGGGAGAGTGTAGGGTGGACTTGCAGAGGAGCCCCAGTTTTGGCCTTGGGGGAGGTGACTGTCTTCTTTGCAGTTTTATTTATTTTTCCCTCATCCTGTTAGGAAAACATTGCTCACCTGGAGAAAATCAGGTCACAGGTGGTAGATGATGTGATTTGGGCTTGTTGGCCTCAGTCCTGACCTCACCAGGAGAGGCCAGTCCCTGGTGACCCCAGGGGCACTGGGAGCAGCAGCTTTGGAATTCAAGAAGCCCCATGTTTGGAAACAAGTTCTGTTCTGCCATTCATTAACACAATGGCTTTAGGCCATTTACTTCATTCACCTGAAACTTAGTTTCTTCATCTGTTAAACAGGCATAGCAGTTTTTAGATAGTAGGGCTGTGTGTGTGTGTGTGTGTGTGTGTGTGTGTGTGTGTGTGTGTGTGTGCCCCACAGGTTCTCGATACATGATACCTCATTATCAGTGATAACAGTTCATAATTAGTGAAACTGCATTGCACACTTTCTGCACCCATCCTCCATCCTGTGCGTATGTAGCAATCTATTGAACCATACCGTGAGGATGATGAAATGTCTTATCTCACCTTATCAACACAATAGCCTAATGCTGAGAGTGTCTTATTCTCTCTAGTTATTATCCATGTTTGGCAAATGAGGGAACTGAGGGATGTAGAAGGTATGTGTCTTGTCCAGGGTCATACGATGAAGTGTTTAAGAACAGAGATTTGCAATCTGACTGTGTAGTTTCAAAAACAGGCCCTGTCAGTTAATTAACAGCTCTGGGATGCAGTGTAATGTACTCAAACTAAGAAGCCCCAATTTAAGCCTCAGTTTCTTCATCTCTTAGTTGGGGATGTGAGTGGTACCTACTTGAAAGATACTAGTGAGAATTAAATGAGGAATGCACACAGAGTGCTTAGCTCAGACCTGGCACACAGAAAGTGCCCAATAAATATGTGCTGAGGTCACCATCAGTGCACCTCAGGGCCATGCTGAGGTCATCACACACACACACACACACACACACACACACACACACACACACACACACACACACACACACACACACACACAACACAGGCCATGGTGTCTCTTGCTCTTTGGCATTTGGGACATGAGTGTGTGAATTTTCCAGAAGCCACAGAGCTGTTCTTTTATTACCTCCACCACACACACTTCAGTACCCATGACTCGGGAAAAAGGACACTAAGCAGATTAGGACTCCATTTGGGGAATTAAATCAAAACTCAAGACTAACTCAATTTGGTTCTGACGAGAGGGAAAGGTTAAAAGGGAGTGAGCAGGCGTCTGGTGTGCTCTCTAAAGTGTAATTGGTCTGGACCCCCCAATCCCTCCAGCTCCCCCACCACAGAGGGTGGTACCCAGGGGGGCTCCCCTGGGTAGAGGAATGATGGAGCTTTAAACCTCAGCAATTTGACTAGGGCTGGGGAATGACCTCAGAATGCCTCCCCAAAGAGGATCCTCCCTCACAGCTCCTAGGTGGCATAGCCCTGGATTCTGGGAACCTCACATTGGGTTCAGACTGAGGGCCTAGGAAGTAGGCCCTAATAAAGTAGGAAGTCCTAACGGGGAGGACACCTGAGCCCAAAGATGCTCTTTGGAGGTGTCAAGGCCCTAGCGATTCTGCTCTCTTTTGTTTTCTAGTGTGTCTATTTAGCCTGAAAGTATGATAAGCATACACATATAGAAACAACTTCTGTGTAAATAGCCACTCAGCTGTCACTCAGCCTCATACATTTAGTTCAGATTATTTTGAGCACTGTAAAATAAAAATAAAAATCAATTCTTCTTCAGGAAGAGTGGTGATTTGCTCAGCATTTTCTCCTGTGTTCTCAATATTCTCCACTCAAGCTGAAAATGATCATTATTTTTCATTGTGTAAAAGGGGAAACTGAGGCTCAGGGAGATTAAACAGTTTGTTAAGAATTACAGATTAAGTGTGGATTTAAGAAAGATTAAAAAATAGAGACTAGTGTCTTGGGAAGAGAGGGCAAGGAAAGGCTAAACTGATCTAACCTGGAAACACTGGGCTGGCTCTCTTAAGTCCAGAGCTGTTAGAACACCTAGTAGCCGGGAGGAGGGGCGAGGGAGGGGCTCCTGGGCTGGCCAAACAGCAGGGCCTCGGGCGAGAGCGTCGCCAGCGAGTCCTCATTCTGCGATTACTGTCAGGGGACCATCCATCAGCGCCGCCCAGGACGCTAGGGCCAGACTGCCCGCCGCCCGCCAGGGTCTCTCCAGATCGCATTAGCCCTGCCCAGGGCGCAGTGCGGCACTGGTTATGAGCCGGTCGAACTGGGCAGGGGCGGGCACCGCAAGTGCAGGGCCATAGAAAGGACGCCTCTACAGCCTCTCAGCCCCCAGCCCCAGCATCCTGGATCCCAGGGTCCTGAAGAAGCACAAGAGAGACCGGGAAATTATGCAGAACACACAGGGCTCCAGGAAAGGAACAGAGGAAAAGAAAGGCTGAGAGGCAGTGCAGAAGCTGAAAGACAACAGCAGGCGGAAAAAAGAGAAGATAGAATCTCAAAGAATTAAAAAATATCCTCACCCACATGGAGAAGCCCTCCTCTAACCCTGGCACCCAGGAGGCTGAGGCAGAAGAATAAGGAGTTGAAAGTGAGTCTGAGCCAAATTGTCAGAGGCACTCAACACCTTACAGTCACTGACACCCTCATTTTAGAGACCAAGAATTGGGTCCAGGGAAGGGAATTCCACACCTACATATAGATCCACTCCAGCTGTTGGCTGGGCTGGCACTTGGCCCGGACTCACAGGCTCCTTCAAGCCATGTGTCTTGAGCATGTGCTCAGGCCTGAGCCCAGGGGCTGCAGAGGTAACATTAGGATCAGTTCCTCCCCCCAGAAGCTGCTCTGGGAATGGAAATGCAGCTGGAGACTGAGGTTGAAGAAGCTCAGCTAGCTAGGTACCGCAGTTTGCAATCACTTTCTGTGCAGCCGTCACATGATTCCATTGCTGAGAGTTGGGACTTTTTTCCAGGTTCCCACCCATCCAACCTGTTAACCGAGGTTTTTCTCAGCCATACACATGACATGTTATTTTCCATCTTCTACCTCAGTAAGTGTAATGTCTGTTTGTAAATATTTATCCACAGCCATCCATTTGTTCAAATATTTGTTTGATGGCTGATGAGTACCAGGTACCAAAGCCTAGAGTTTCCACCACCTCTGGGGAAGGACTTGCTCCCTTTAGTGAGACATTATGCCAGCCATGCAGGGGGCTTCCTGTCCAGATACTTGGTCCCTGTCCATGTAGATGACCTGACATTTCCCTGGCTTTCTCTTCTGTCACTACTAGCTCTGTAATATGATGGAGTCCCCAAATCCTCTGCAGTTCATAGATCGTCTTACCATTCCTCCTTCCTCTTGGAAGAGGTGTCTGAGTAGCTCCCTTTAGCCTCCACAATCACTCCGTGACAGTCAGAAGGGCTTGCTTCTGTCTAAACCCGGTCTTTCCTCCATCATGCCCATCATTACCACCTTCAGTTAGGATTGTGTCATGAGACACAGCCACCTTTTCCACAATGCCTGTTCACCCAGGGTTGCTAACCTTGTTGTTGGTAGCAAGGCAGGTAGGGGTCAGCCTGCCAGCAGGAAATCTGGAACCCTCTATCTTTTCCGAAGTGAGCGTTTCTGGGGTATAATGTCTCTTAGTCTGTGCATCAGTCCCCAGGAAGGCCTGGGGTAGAACTAGGACAAGAGCAGCTTCGTTCCCTATGGCCTGTGTTAGCCCAGCTCCCAGGAAGAGGTACTGAGAGGACTTGGCATGTGGATACTCGCACAGTCCCAGACAGAAGACTTGGCTAATAATTCCAGCGTGATTCCTTCTTGTAGGCCATTTGTGCTACTCTTGACATTCTATCCAGAGCAGGTGTCAGCAAGAGGCCTTGGCAATGCCTCTCTGTCTCTAAATTAACTTCACATACATTGTCTGTTGTGCTCAGTGCCTGGCGCAGAATACATGCTTGTATAAGCAGAGGAATGAATAACCCCAGAGGAAAGACCAGCATCCTCAATGAGAGGCAAGAAACAGAGACGCAGAAAGGTTAACGATTTACTCAAGGTCACATGTCTTGTCTGGAGCCAGGCCAAGTTTCTGTGGAGAAGCAGTTTGGTGGTAGAGGGTGCTGGCATGGAGGGAGGCAGGGACAGTAAGAAGGAACTACCAGCCATTACCTGAGTGGCACAGAAGAAAGCTGCTAAAGAAGTGACTTTAGGTGAAGTTTAAGATGACATACCTTTAAAAAAACCACTCAAGGAAGGTTAGTCCAAGTAGATACACAGTTGTGCAAGTAATGTGGACAAGTCAGCGGGCTGACCAGGCCACTGAAGAGCAGAGAGAGCTGACACTGAGGTTCAGATATTCAGTCCCCAGACCTTCACCAACCTTAAATGCTGTGTGATTTCGGGGAATCTGGAAAATGGAGGTACTGGATAAGGTGCACGTTGACAAAAAGTGCCATGTCCTTGTCCTCAAGTTCTCACGTTTGTTATTGTTCTTATTGCTTTTATTGGATTTTAATGACTTTTTGAATAGGAAATATACAAACATGTTTCAAAATCCAAAAGGCATCAGAAATTATACAATGGTCAGTAAGTATACCTGTCAACCTCAGGATTCAGGGCCACCCAGGTCTTTTCTCCACTGTAACTGTGATGGCCACTGTCTTGGATGACCCCATGTATATTTTTCTGGCTTCTTGATTGAATCCTGAAGTCAGTACAAAGCTGCACTTAGCTCTGGTGTTTGGATAGAGGTGGCAGGGGCTGATGCAGCTGGGTAGCTGGAGCATCATTGAACTAAACATTCTCCAGATTGCCTCCTCACCTTTAGAAGGGTGGGAGAGAGAACAGTGTTCCTTCCTCGAGGGTCCAGAATCCTGGCTAGGGTGTATGTTTGACAGCCAGGCTTCTTATGTTTGGCTGCCCTAACATTCTTCCCCAAAGCAGCCCAGACCCTGTGTGACCTGGCTGAGATATACACTCAGCCAAGTCCTGCTAAACAGAGCCAGTCCCCAGGGTACACTTCACTACCTGTCCCATTGTTGGCCAGGGATATTTAAATTCAGATTTTTGTCTTCAGGTGTAGCCCATGGCCTTGGAGAGAGGGGCATGTTGAGATGATCATCTCAGGAGACCCCGTGTCCTTCTCCCCCTCACATGTATGATCCTCTAGTAGGGCCTCCCCATTCTACCTTTTTTCCATTTTCCTGACTTGGAAAAGCAGGGCCAGCCCCTTTTTCTCTCTGCTCCCCAAACACCACTTGAAGACTGCTGATTCCCAGTTTCAAACCCTTATTCTCTTCCTATACAACCCTTCAGATTTTTCGTTTTGTTTTGAGATGATTTCATGGAGCTGAGGTTGGCCTGGAACTCATATAGTAGAGGATAACCTGGAACTCCTGACCCCCTGCTTTCACTGATATTACAGACTTATGCCACCATGTGTAGTTCATCCAGTCTGGGGATTGAACCTAAGGACCTCATGAATGCTAAGAAAACACTGGGTCAATTAAGCTACTACCTCAGGCCTCATTGGCATTATCATCGCACAGTTACTCTGGTTATCAAGAGGAAATTTCAGCTTGAGCCAGATCCCTGCTAGGCTTGAGGAGAAGCCAGCCTATTCCTTGAGGTGTCTTTCCATTTTGGTAAAGCTCCAGCACAACTGCTGGTACACATTTCTTTGATGGCCAAATCCTCACAAATGGCCTGAGAGGAAAGAGATAGGCTCATGTCAACCCTGGACCCAGGAAGGTTCTCTCTGCCTTCCATCTTAACCCATTACCCTAGTAACCTCATTCTTATATTTTCTCATTAAACAGTTATCAAGCACTAGTCCAGGTTCTTAGAATGTATTGGTGACAGAAAGTCTCTTGTCTGCATGATGTTCACATACTGGCTGGGAGAGACAGTAATGGGAAGACACTTATTAGCTTATATAAGCTGGCAAGATGGCTCAGTGAATAAAAGTGTTTGCTGCCAAGCCTGATGACCTGAGTTTGATCCCCAGTACCCACTTAGTCAGAAGAGAAAATGGACTCCTGGAAGTTATTCTCTGACCTACATACACACACACACACACACACACACACACACACACACACACACACACACGTATTGCCAGGCATGGTGGCACACACCTTCAATTCCAGCACATGAGAGGCAGAAGTAGGTGGGTCTCTGCAAGTTTGAGGCCTGCCTGGCCTACATAGAGAGATCCTGGACAGCCAGAGCTACATAGTGAGACCCTGTCTCAAAATAAAACAAAATTAAAATGCTAGATTCCATGATAGAGAAAATAAACAGGTGCAGGAAGGAAGCATAAGGATGGGGGACTCTGGTGACTTTTAGCTACTTGGTCTGGTCTTATTGAGAATATACTATTCACACAATGACTCAGAGGGACAGCCAGTGATCCTCACTAATAGTGGGACCAGAGTATTCCTATTAGACACAAAAGTCAGTACAAAGATGTGGAGGCCAGAGCACTGGCAAGTTTGTGGAACACACACACTGCAGTGTCTGGAAGTGGGTGAGCAAGAGAGAGGGTGGGATAGCCTCTCTGAGGCAATGGAGGGAGGTTATCAGGGCTGTGGGGACTAACTGAAAGATATCACTATTTACCCCAAGTAAAACTAGGAAGAAGAAACATCAGTCTTCAAGTTTGAAATATTCATTTTGTTTTGGATTTTTTTTCTTTTATTGGAAATAGATTTTCATTTTGGGCAGTGATGATGAACACCTTTAATCCCAGTACTCTGGAGACAGAGGCAGATGTATCTCTACCTTCAAGGCCAGCCTAGTCTACAGAGTGAGTTCCAGGACAGCCAGGATGACACAGAGAAACCCTGTCTCAAAAAACAAACAACAACAACAATAAAAAAAAACAACAAAGATATTTTCTTCGTACAATATGTTCTGATTATGATCACCCTTTTCCCGAGCTTCTCTCCCCACCCACCCAGGATCCACGTACTTTCTGTTTTTCATTAGAGAACAAGCAGGCATCTAAGGAATATTAAAGGTTTGCAAGGGATGATGGAAGATACAGGCAGACAGACAGAAAGGTGGTCATAGGAACCCAAGTGGGGAATGGTGACTTGGACCAGAGTGGCAGCATTGGCTACTGGAAGGATCCTGGGGTTGGTGGGCACTTTCCTCTTTGTTTTCTGTGATGGATGTCTTGTTTTCTAGACCATACTTGTTTTTCTTAGAAGACCAAGAGCTCTGGGAGTGTGTGATCAGTTCCCAGTGCTGGGGCCACCCCAACACCCAGGACAGAGTTCCAACCAGGGCCACACAGACCCTGAGCTTATTCCTAGGAGCAGGAGCAGCTTTGAAACCAGCCCGGCCACAGACTGCCAAGCCAGGGGAGGCTGCTGCCTCTCTAAAGAGGGTGTGATGGACAGTTATTGAAGGCGCTCAGCTGGGGGCTCCACTCCAGTCTTAATCTGAGCCACCCTGGAGGAAATCATAACCAGCTCTTAAAAACATGTTAAGAGCAAAGCTCTGTGTGTGTTTGAGTGGAGCTTCAGACAGCTACTTAACACTGGGGGCCTCCAGGGCTCTCAGTCCTCCTCCGTCTCCTTGCCTTCTCTCCCGATCTGGCGCGTGTTTATCAGCCAAGTCATTTAAGTCACGCTTGTTCCCTATAAACATTTCACTTGAAATGGCACCCGGCACTCCAGAAGTGCTCCTATCACAGCTATGAGAATACTTGAGGTGATGGTTCCCTAGCTCGCTCCCCAGCCCCCCACCATTCCTCCTTCCCTGGACCACATTTCTCAGGTTTCCCACTGAAAGACCAGCTTCCTGTTGGTGTAACTGGGTACTTAGAGCCACAATTATTTACAACTCTGGGATGGCTGCAGGCTCCTGGGAGCAGCAGCCTATAGAACATTTCTCTATGGAAGCTCTGCAAACATACCTGGATCCTGGCTCTGTTAGCTTCTGGTGTCTGTGCCTGCCCAGTTTCCTGTGGGCTTCTTGAGAAACACAGGGTGGGAAGGGGAAAAGGCACAGAACTGGACCAGCACAGGGTTGTCTGCAGAGCTTCAAGTGTTTATAAGTCAGGCCTCTCACCATTTCTCTGTTCCCTAGCCAGATACCTCCTTGCCTGAAGTGAATCCTCTTCTTCGGCAAAGCATGGCTCGCCAGGCATCATGAGGAGAGCCAGGGGCAAGCTGAGGAAGCTACCTGACCAGAATCGGATTGGGCGTAGTGAGGTTCTAAGACTTTAACTGGCTTTTCTATGTACAGACCAGAGGCAGGGGATGGCATTCACTGCCAGAAATTGATAACTCTCTCTCTCTCTCTCTCTCTCTCTCTCTCTCTCTCTCTCTCTCTCCTTCCCTCCCTCCCTCTCTCTCTCTCCCTCTGCCTCCCTCCCTCTCTCTCTTTCTCTCTCTCTCCCTCTGCCTCCCTCCCTCTCTCTCTTTCTCTCTCTCTCCCTCTGCCTCTCTCTCTCTCTCTCTCTCTCTCTCTCTCTCTCTCTCTTCCTCTCTCTCTCTGTCTCTTCCTCCCCCCTCTCTCTCACTTGGAGCTGTGGTGGGAATCATTTATAACTCCTTTCTCCACTTACATTTCTTAGGGCAGTGTTGCATCATGGGAAGGGCTTCCCAAAGGCCTGCCCAAACACTTGGGTGACACTTCCTCTGTTTCACACTTGTGATGCTGAAGTCAGGAGGATTCTGAATGATGTCCCCAGAGTTCAGGTGAGACCCCAGGGAGATAGGACGGGCCAGCACTGAGCACAGGGGAGGGCCAGCAGGGGTGGGGTCAGGTAAATTTCCTTTACAAGCCAAATGAAGAAAGGAACTTCTAAGGGGAGCATATGACTCCATAAAATAAAAGGCCATAATTGGGAGCGATATCTAATTTATCTATTGAATGCCTCCTACGTACTCTTTTATCACTTAGATGGACAGAATATAATTGGTGTGCTGAACGCCATCAATCTCGGGGCTCGGGCTTCCTGTGCTGGCTACACCTATTACTGTCAGATTATGACACTGTAATACCAAGATCAATGACATTTTAAATGTGCTCCAGTTATGGGCAATTGCTGACAATAAAAACAGTGACAAATTGATGAAACTTGGGCAGCGATGATCTGGTGTCAAAAATAAACCATAAATAACTGCTTTCTAAACTGGGAGAGGTATCTAGGACACCAGCTTAGGTGGAAAGGCCTGGGAAGAGGAGGCTCCCCACAGGGAGCCCATATTCCTGGGATACCACCCTCCAGAAGAGCCTGCAAGGTCCCAACAGGAAGATGAGACAGAAGCCATCAGTGGGGAGGCCTGAGGCTCTCTTTTAGAGGGTCCCACCACTGAGACACTGAGACTCTGTGGCTGCTCAGGTGAGCATGAAGGGCTTGGTGAGTGATCTTCCCATGTCCTGCCAACACCAAGGAATGGGACAGACTGGCCAAGCTGTGGAATTTGGTTTTGCCAACACTAAAGCCGAGAGGACCTGATAGTCTCTCTCAGGCAGGTGCAGGCTCCATCCTCCAAACTGGCAGAGAAGAACCTGGATCCAGATGCCCAACCACAAGCTGGGCTTTGTTTCTCCAGCTAACCCCTCCTCCATACTTGAAGGCAAAACTCCCTGTCTTTAGCTAGCTAGGCTATTTTGGGCAACTCAAGGTGGACCTCTCTTCTTTCTTCCTTTCTTCCTTTCTTTCTTTCTTTCTTTCTTTCTTTCTTCCTTCCTTCCTTCTTCTTCTTCTTCTTCTTCTTCTTCTTCTTCTTCTTCTTCTTCTTCTTCTTCTCCTTCTCCTTCTCCTTCTCCTTCTCCTTCTCCTTCTCCTTCTTCTTCTCCTTCTCCCTCTCCCTCTCCTTCTCCTCCTTCCCCTTCTCTCTTTCTCCTTCTCCTTCTTCTTCTCCTTGGACCTTTCTATTTTTAAGGAATTTCTGTTGTCATTTTCTGAGACAGGGTTTCTCTGTGTACCTTTTCTGGCTGTTCTGGAACTCACCGACTCTGCCTGTCTCATCTTCCAAGGACTGGGATTAAAGTTATACACCAACAGCCCCTGACTAAGGAATTTTTTTATTGATAGCATCACTCTTACCACATCTTTTATTTATTCATTAAAAATTTCATAGGTGTTTGTGTTATGGTCTTGTGAGTGCAGAGGTGAGAGGACAACTTGAAATTCCCTCCTTCCACCACGTGGGCCCCTAGAATGGAATTCAGGTCACTTGATCTACTCTTCTCACTTTAATAACCACAACTTTCTATTGCAGGCTCTATTGCTCATAGTATCACAAAGATCACAGTCAGCAAGCATTTTGTTTCTTTTTTCGATTTTGGATTTTTGAGACAGGGTTCTTCTGTGTGGCCCTGGCTGTCCAGGAACTCGCTCTACAGACCAGGCTGGCCTTGAATTTACAGATCCACCTGCCTCTGCCTCCTGAGTGCCGGGATGAAAGGTGTCCATCTCCCAGCCAGCAACCATTTATTGTGCAACTGCTACATGCCAAGCTCTGTCCCAGTGTCTCATGGATATTGTTTTTAATTCCTATAATGTCTTGTGAGGTGGGAACTATTTTTCAAATTTTGGAAGTGAGGACAGAGACTCAAGCACAGTAAGTTGCCTAAGAGACACATAGGGAAAAAGGAACCAAGGATGATGACTCAACTTTTCTTTTTTTAAAGATTTATTTACTTATCTTTATCTTCTGTGTGGGAGTGTTCTGCCTGTATGTATGTCTGGATACTGTGTACATGCCTGGTGCCCAGCAAGGCCAGAAGATCCCCTAGAACTGGAGTTATAGGTGACTGAGCCACCGTGTGGGTGCTGGGGATCGAACCTGGATTCTCTGGAAGAACAGTCACTTCTCTTAACCAACAAGCCATCTCCCCCGCCCCAATGCTCTTCTTTTCAACTGTTACCTCAATCCACCTTATAGACTACAAGGAGCTCCCTTGAGTGTATATTAGCTGTGGGCAGGGCTCGGCATTACCCAGCTTTACTGCATCTCTTTGTATCCCACCACTTTCTTCCTAGAAGTTGAGCAGTCTCCTTTTCTGGGGCTGTGGGGCATGAAGTGTGTTGAGGAGGGGGCTTCCCTTTGCTCAGCCAAGTGTTCCAGCTGTGGCCTCTGAGAGGCAGCAGGGGGCCCTGGCAGCTTTGGAGCCTCAGTAGTGAGAGAGGATGCTTTGCAGCTGTGTGCCCTCAGGCTAGCAGTGTGCCTCCTGTGTTTCAGGTGGCTGTGAGAATTGAAGCAACACATGGGAATAAAAGCCTCCAGCACGGAGCCTGATGCAGAGTAGAACCTCAGGAAATGGTGGCCATTAGAAGTATAGCCTGGCACAGTGGTGGGGAAGTTCTTTTAACAGTTAAAAAAAAGAAAATAGCTGGGCATCCCACATCATAGGAGGCAGAAGCAGAAAAATCAGGAATTCAAGGTCAGCATGAGCTACAGAGTAAGACCCTGTCTCCAAAAGCGAAGCTGGACTCAGAAGTTGAGTACTTGTGGCTCTTGGAGAGTGTGGTGGTGAGAATGAGCGTGGCCCCGCAGGCTTATATAGTTGAACGCTTGATCCTCAGCCAGTGGAACTATTTGGGAAGGGTTTGGGGGTGTGGCCTTGTTGGTGGTGTGTTACCAGGGTTTTGAGGTTTTAAAAAGACTTGCATGATGTCCAGTGACTCTCTCAAGATGTAAGCTCTCAGCTCTTCCTGCCACCCTGTCTTTGCTCCATCATCATGGACTCTAACACTTTGAAACCATAAGTCCCGATTTAAATACTTTTTTTTTTCATAAGTTGCCTTGGTCATGGTATTCTAGTACAGCAATAGAAAAATAATTCAGTTCCCAGTACACATATGGTGGTTCCTAACCATCTGTGACTCCAGTTCCAGAGGATTGGACATCCTCCTCCACAACCGCTGAGGGCCCCAGGGATGCATGTGATATACACACAGACTCGCAGGCAAAACATTCATTCACATAAAATAAAAAGTTTAAAAATTTAAGCACAAAACAACAAAAATCGTACAAAAGAAAGAGTTGCTGTAGACAACACAGCAGAGGCTCACACTGCCTTATCACAAAATGTGTAAGAATTTTTTCAAAATCATAGAGAATTCTGTGTGTGGGAATTCATATGTATATTTTTAGGCATATCTACACACCTCTGTGTGCTTGTGTGTAGAGGTCAGTGATCAGGTGTCATTCCTCAATTATAACCACCTTTTCTTTGAGACAGGGTCTCTCAGTGGCACCAGCCTATCCAAGTAAGCTACATTGGCTAGTCATGGAGCCACAGGAATACACCTTCTCTAGCATGCAACTATGTTGTACTTTTTCTTCACGTGAGTCTAGGAACTGAACTCAGATTCTCATGTTTATGCAAAAAGTACTTTACCAACTAAGCCATCCTTCTAGCCTCACATAGGGCTTTGATAGCTAATAATTTAAACACTTTTATATTAATACATGTAAAATAAGGCTGGGCACGTTTGTTTCTGCATTTAATTCCAGCACTTGGAACGCAGAGGCAGTTGTACCTCTGTGAGTTGTAAGCCAACCAGGAATTCCAAATTGGCCAGGGTTACATTGTGAAACTCTGTTTCAAAAAAATAATAAAAATGTAATAATTTTTAAATTTTTTATTTATTTTTATTTCATGCCCATTCATGGTTTTGCCTGCATGTATGTCTGTGTAAGGGTGTTGGAAACCCTGAAACTGGAGTTACAGACAGTTGTAAGCTGTCATGTGGGTGCTGGGAATTGAACCTGGATTCTCTGGAAGAGCAACCAGTGCTCCTAACGACTGAGCCATCTTCCCAGCCACAGTTTAAATAATTTCAAGGCAAAATTCCAAGTCCTGAAAAGAATTTGGTCCATGAAGTGTAGTGGTGCACACCTATAATCCTAGTGTTGGGGAAGCAGGAGGGCTGTAGTGAGTTTGAGATCAGCCTGGGCTGCTTGCAGGTTCCAGGCCAGCCAGGGCCTGTATACTGACACCCTATTTCAAGGGAAAATCTTTTTTTTTTTTTTTTTTTTTTTTTTTTTAAACATCGATCCCAGTTCCCTCTCCCTTCCTCCTTACCTCCCTCCCTCCTTCCTTCCCTCTTTCCTTCTCTCCGCTCCTCACATGCATCCCTCCCACCCTCCCCTCCCACCCACCTCCACTCCACATGTAGGGTGATGCCATCCAGGAGGGGTCATCTAAATCTGTCAAGTTATTTGAAGTAGGGACTAGGTCTTCTCTCCTGTCTCTAGGATAAGGGAGTATCCCTCCATGGGGGATGTGCCTGCAAGGTCCTTTTGTGCACCAGGAATACATCCTGGTTCCACTGTCTGAGGTCCCTTAGACTGCCCAGGCCTTCTAGCTGAGACCCATGTTCAGGGGGTCTGAGTCAGTCCCATGCTGAATTCCCAGCTATCACTCTGGAAAATCATTCTTATCCTATTTTCTTATTCCAAATTATATGTGATACAAATAGGGTGTGTAGCATCCCATTTTCTTTACCTGAACATTGCAAGGAGGGAGGAAGGAGGAGAGAGGAGTAGGGAAGAAAGAGAAGGAAGATAGTTATGCTCTTGCTGACAGACTTCTGGGTCCAAGTTTGCTCTCCATCCCCTAATATTAAACGGATTTTGGCAGAGAAATTTGAAACCCCCTTGCCACAGATGGATGGCTCTTGGACCAGAGCCAGGGTTTCTGACTTCTTCCCCCATACATTTTGCTCCACCTCATGACAGGAAGTTTATTTAAATCACAGCAAGAGCCAGTGAACTACAACCTGCAACACAAGGCCACATTTTGGAAACAGTATCACATTTGTTTATTTTGTGTGAGTAGAGGTGCGGTGTGCATGCCACCACACTTGTGTGGCGGTCAGAGACTACTTGCAAGAGTCACTTCTTCCCCTCCTGTGCGCATCGTGGGAACGGATTTCAGGTCATCTGGGTCTGGTGGCAAGCACCTTTACCTGTGAGCCATCTCGCTCACCCTTTTGCTACTCAAAGGAGTGTTGCTAAGCAAACACTGTCTCTCCTTCTACACTGCTGTCTCTCCAGCTTGTCATTAAGATCATGATGTGTGCAATTTGTTTATTTTAATTTTTATTTAATTTTTGGACTTTTCTAGACAGGCTTTCTCTGTGTAGCCCTGGCTGTCCTGGAACTTGCTCTGTAGACCAGGCTGGTCTCACACTCAGAGATCCACCTGCCTTTGCCTTCTAAGTGCTGGGATTAAAGTCATGCACCATCCATCATGTCTGGCAGTATGCAACTTCTTTTAAAATTTTTCTTTCTTTTTTTGAGGCAGGGTCTCACTGTGTAGCTCTGGCTAGCCTGGAATTCACTATGTACTTCTGGCTGGCCCCAAACTCACAGAGCTCTGCCTGTCTCTGCCTCCTGAGTGCTGGGATTAAAGGTGTGTGCTAACATGTTGGGCAAGTGTCCAATTTTTGCTTTAAACACTATTGCTAACTCCTGTTTAATAATTGCCAGCTAAATCCAAGTCACCAACTAACCAAATAGTCACATTTCATAGGTGACCACAAAGAAACTTGGAACTCTTTTGGATTCTTCAGGAAAATCCCCAAAGCTATCTGAAACTTGGATGTTTTTAAGTTTTGTGATTGTGGGGGAACCTCAAGGTTCACGCCCCCTTCTGATGGCCGTCTCCAGGGGCCATTTACCTAACAAGTCTCTGTGGGACTTTGGGCTGCCCAGAGCTTTTGCATTGTCCCTATACCAGCTCTGGACTTCTGAGAATGACTGCAGGACATATGTACCTAGGGTTTTGTTACCTGACTACACCCAATGAAGAATAACCCTGGCTAGCTGAGCAAGTCATGGGACTGCATTCTATATTGCCCCTACACTCCTTTAAGGTAGGGACCTACTTGGCCTGATGTTTGGAACACTATTCAATATAAGGGTGCAGAGAAGTGATAGTTTGTAGGCCATATTGCTCTGTTAAAACTAGAAGCCTGCAAAAGTCAGTATGGACGGAACTGGTTACAGTCGTCTCTGGTGGGACTGTTGTTGACTGTAGAGGTTGGACCCAGATAGGAACAGACTTTTCAGGTTTTGAAAGCAGGAGAAACAGAGTTCAAGCTTATGTTCAGGGGAACCTAGGGATGAAATAAGAATTCAGTCCTGAGCCATAGCTAGAACCCAAAGAATTATATAAATCCATGCTAAGGAATGTTCAAGGCAGAAGCCAAGAAGAGGGACAAAGTCATAGAATGCTGGGGCTTGGAAAACCAGTGCTATGGGCAATGGGAGGAGCCTGGGTCACAGACAGGAGACTGTTTGCAGGTGTATCAGCAGCAGAGGGCGGGCAGTGGTGAGGCCTGGAGAGAGTACATAGAGATTTAAGTAGCTTGGAAGGGTTTTGTTTTGTTCATTTGTTTTTGCAGAAGGCAGTCTTCTAAGCTATGTTCAGAGCATTGGGTCTCAGAAGCAAAGCAGCTGTATTCCACATTCTCCCCTGAATGAGAGACTAGATTGGTCAAGAAGAAGTCTCCGGGAAGCAATTGTGATCACTGCCTGTTTGTCTTGTTGATGAGCACAGAATGGGAGCCAAATTGGGGATGTGGGCGGCTGACAAGGTCTTTATGATTCTAGAATCACATATTACCCCCTCCTCCTCCCTCTCTGGTCTGCCCTGGCTAATGGGCTGCGGGCGCCTACTGCACAAAGGGGCAGCAGATGCTTCTGTGTGGGCACAAAGGCTGGGCCCCATGGCTGTCCTCCTGGGAAAGGTGAGCTTGGATTTGGTTTGTGGATCAGCTATCATTTTGCCCCCAGTAGGACTAAATCTTCCCTTCATGCTATCTCTTCATGCTCCTGACCACCAGGAGCATGGATGGGCACTGACATCAGTGACATCTGCACAACCCCCAGCCTCATCGTTTTCCAGGCAGTACAGTTCCCATGCTAAGGCTCTCCTCTGGAGGACTGGGACTGTTGCTCAATGAGTCATTTTGGGCTAGAAGCCTGGGGGCTCATCCCAGATATCTCATCCTGGATAAGCTTCTTGTCAACAAACACAGGGACATCGTCAACAAGATTGTGGGCCCTGTTCATGGTGCTGAAAAGCATCCTTGAACAACACCACAATCCGTCCCCACAGGGTTCTGTAGGTGATCTGGGGTGCCAGCTCTCATGAGTGTCAATTACTCTGCCCAACTCCCGCCAACAGTCACCTTGAATACCCTGCTTAGAGCCATAAGCCTGGTGTCCTTGGCCACATTCTGCCACAAACTTCACATAAAGACTTTTTTTTTTAAGTGCAGAGAAATTATTTCTATGAATTGTAGCAGTTGGACAGCCTTTTGAATGCTCTGAAGCAATCTGTTATTCTTGGATACACTTACATATTATAAATATGAAAGCATGGCTGTGAGAACCAGCACAAGTTCATGATGGTGATGCCTCTGGACGGGAGGCATGTATACTGGAAAGGGGGAAAAGGGGACATTTATCTGAAATGATTTATTTTGTTTTGAAAACATAAGAATAGAGCTGATGAAACATTATCAGCAGCTTGACAAAACATGAAGACTGGATAATAAATACAAGGGAACTACATTGCTGTTTCCTATACTGTAGAGAAAAATCAAACTTTGACCCACAGGCCTTGCAGAGTCCATCACTTTCTACACCCCTTACTTGGTCTGTTGGGATTTTCAAAAGCTGGTGCCCACCTCCTCTTGCAACCTCTGCTCTGCTGGAGAGACCTCAGTGCCCAGGTGCTCTGGCCCCAAGCTTTTCTAATACTGCTGTGGCTACTGTTATTCTGCCCTGTGTGACTGCCTGCCTCCCACCTTCCGTGTTCCAGACCAGATACACACAGGATGGGTACAGGTAGGAGGGCTGGTACAGGCTCCCATTTCTCTGGGGCAATAATATGTTTCTCTTGGCTTGGCTTTTCTCCAGCTGCAACTAGATAAACGGATCACCTGGGGGATTTTCCGCTGGTGGTAGTGGCTGCTTGTTTGTTTGCTTTCCCTCCCCACCACCACTTTTTTTTCTGTCTGGTTTGTCTCAAAAGTGTTATCAGCAAAGGAAGGGAGGAAGGACTAAGACCCTCCACAGAGCCCTCCCTTCACTGGCTTTCTCAGATAACCTGGTCCTGAGGAGATTGTGAGCAAGACAAAGAACAGATAAGCTCACCCCTGGCTGGCTGCACTCAGCAGAGCTTCCCTACTGGAGAGGGAAGGGCAGCTTTAGTGCAGCCTGGGCCTAGCTAGCCACAGACTTCTGGCTGGACACTAAATGGGCACTAAAACTCTAGGGCAGAGCAGCCTTCTCCCTGTCACAAGGTAGATGATAGCCACATTCTTTGGGGAAGACTGGGAGGTGCCTCTCCTGTGTCATTGTGCAGCCCTTTCAGTCTAGGCTAGATGCCCCATATGCCCTGCCCATGGCAAGTGTCCCTTTACTTTAATAGACACATAACCCTAGATTCTAGCCACCTCTTTGTATCTTCTTCTATGATGCTCAATAGGCACATGGCAGAAGTCCTGTCTTCTTGGTCATAGTTGTAATTCTAGTTACTAAATCAAGACAGGGGGTCCTCTGTACTCTTGCTGTCATCCCACAGACCACAAGCTCCTCCTTGACGTCCTCTTTGCTCCAATTACCTGGTTCCTTGTGTTCACAATGGTGGTGTCTGGCTCCCTGACTCCCCTCACGGTCTGGGTAAGAGGGGAAGAGTTTTTGCTTTTTCTCCCTCCCCTAGCAATGCCAGAATGAGGGATCACCCTTTAGTGGCCATGTACTCAAAGCTTCTTATGGGGAGGGAACCCAGTGCTGCAATACTGGTGTCCTTCCCATTCCCAAGGACAGGAAGACTCTTCTGGAGAAGGTGCCTCAGGCTCCCTGCCTGCTCATTTCAGTCTCCAGCTTCATTGAGGGTCCCATTGTCTACCCTAAATGTCCCATTCTCACACACACCATATCTATTGTCAGAGAAAACATCTTGTATTCAAAAGTATTTCTCAACTGAAACAAAATATACAACCTATCCTACCTTACAAACTATGTTTCTCCAAACCCAGATTCTTCTCCTCCAGGAAGTCCTCTTACAATAAACTCAACATGTTTTAGTGTTCAGCCTCCTCCTATTGACCTATACATTCCTGCAGTGCTTTAGTCTATCCTTGTTCTCTGTGCTGTTGAGGTGTGTACTGTATCCCACTAAATTTGATATCTAAGCATGCAGCATTTTAAGCAAGTCTCATAGGTAAGTATCACAAGTTGACACACATAGTTTTCTCCTTTCCTCTCTCTTCCTTGGTTTAACAGACTCCATTGTCTTGGGAGTTGGTAGGGCGCTTGCCTATCAAGCTCAAAGCCATGGGATTCACACCCAGGGCTGCATAACAGCACTGCATAAACTGTGGTGAACACCTGTAATTCCAGCCCTTGAAGATCAGAAGTTTAAGGTCATTTTCAGCTACTGAATGAATCTGAGGCCATCCTGGGCTAAGTGAATTCCTGTCTCAAAAAACATACACAGCAGAACTGAATTTGTCAAGTGGGTAGTTGCTAGCTCTGCAACACAGTAAGAGAATTGAACTTCTCCAAAACCTTTTGAATAGAAATTAAGTATCTGTTAATTCTCAGGAACAAAGACCATGTCTCTTATCTGTATAGCTTCCCTAATCCCTCCACTGTATTAAATTTGCTTAGTTTGCTGGGTGATGGTGGTGCATGCCTTTAATCTCAGCGGAGGCAGAGGCAAGGGATCTCTGAGTTCGAGGCCATCTACAGAACATGTTCCCGGACAGCCAGTGCAACATAGTGAAACCCTGTCTCTGAAGGGGGTAAAAGTTTACTTGGTTTAAACAGTGAGAGTTGATTTGAGAATTTAGTTTAGGATCATGGTCCACTGACATCTCTGAGTTTTTTTCAAGCCAGAGTTATGGCCTGCCATGGAGGACATAGGTGAGGCCCTTTGAGTGTAGCCCTTGAGTGGAGTGTGTCTTCCAGACCCCAGGATCCAGGCTAGGGGTGTTGAGAGCCCAAAGTGCCTGGAAACAGAACTGTATGCTGAGCTGGCGTTGGGGGCAAGGTTGGCGAGGCAGAGAGAGGGAAAGAAGGGAATCTGAGCCAAGGCCAGAGGTGACTCCCCAGGGAGCCCTCGGAGCGGGCAGCCTGACGTCGCTCCATCCGTCCCGCCTGACGGATGGGTCTGCTGCTCAGGAGCAAGCTGTTGGACCAGGGCCGCTGCCAAGGCCAAACAGAGGCGCTTCTGTGTGTGCGGCTCCGCGCGTGGAGAGTGGGGCGGGCCAGGAACCCGAGCGGGTGATGGGGAAAGCAGACGTCCGGGAAACGCAGCCACGGGGGGCGATGGGGGAGGTACAGGAAGCTTCTGTTCCCCCAACCCTGTCCTCTGAGTGCCAACCGCGGGGGGTCGTGGAATGGCTGGGGGCTGCTGGCGGGAGCACACAGGCAAAAGATGGAGGCCTGGGGAGGAGCTCGGTGGCCCTCTCAGCAGCGATAGCGGTCCGACCTTTCCACCTCTCTTGCTCACTTCTCCTAGGTCCTCTGCGGACTCGGGACCCAGTCACCTTGGTGTCACTGTCCAAGAACGGCCCACATCCTGCATCCTGCGTCCGGGCTCCAGGCCCGGGTCCGGGCTCCAGGCCCGGGTCCGGGAGGCTGTGCGATCGGTCCCTGGCCCGGCTCCGACCCCGCCCGGCAGCTGCCTCCCCCTCAGCGTTAATTAAAACTTGCTAGATGGAGAGGCTGGCGCGGGCGGCTCCGCTTTATTTGCAGCATCTTTCATGCTGCTGACGATCGTAAAGGGCTTTAATATTGAAATATGGGCCATTTTCCCAGCTCCAGCCCTCGCCGCGCGCTCCCCGCACCCCCACACCCAGCCACCCCGCGCTTGATGAAAGAGCCCCTGCAAATCCATTAAGAAGAGATAATTGAAAACTCCGGGGTAATATTTAAGGCCGCGTGCCTGGCGGGGCGGAGGGCCCCCTGCGCCCGCAGTGCCCGGCAATGCCCGCCCTCGCCCTCACCAGGCCTTGCATTCTTGCTCCCAGTAGCTCTCTGAGGAAGGCCCCTGGGGACTCCCAACCACAGCGAGACAAGGATGGCCCAGGAGCAGGGGCGCCCAGCTGTGTCTCCAGAGTGGATCAGATTAGATGCACCTGTCTGGCCTTTCTTAGAGCCCCAGCCCCAGATTCCACTCTTGGCCACTGCGGCCCTCAGCCCTGAATCTTTGCGAAACTAATTGCTCTTCAGCCAACACAAGCCAAAGTGAGGGTCCTGCGTGGGTGGGTAGGGGTCGGTATCTGCCTGAGAGATTCCTGCCACCTCCGCCGTAGGCACTGTAACAGGAATTGAGTGGTGAGGCACCGGATAATAATATTGTTCCCTCGTGTCTGCTTTTGTACCTTTTTAACCTTTCACAACAAGTTCGTAGAAATCAGCCCTGTACCTCTTCCTCTGTGCCTCCCTTTCCCACGATGCAGGCCACCTGTGGTCCTATGCGATGCCTTCCCTGAGCACACGGTGTGGTCATTGTTTACAGAGACTGCCCTTCTACACAGTGTGGCATCTTGGGAACAGGGATCAAGTCTAATTTCCCTCTTTCACCCCAGCTCCTGGCCCATCGCCAGGCACACAACATGTGCTCAGGAAACGTCACCAAGTTGGCTGCTGTCCATGTCCTCAGAGACCTCCAGGGTTTCAACACTGGGCTTTGGTACTTGGGGGAGGGTGAGCCAGAGTGGAGGAGGAGATCCTGGGAGGCCAGTCCAGCCCTGACTGGCTTCAAGATAATCTGAGGATGGAAGAGGCATGAAGACCCTGTTCAAGACTGGATTTAGGAATCCATCCATTTGTCTCCATGTGAGTCCTTTGTGGGTATTTCTCCACAATATTTGACTTGCCTTTCAGTCGGTTATACTCCATGGACTGACTCTCTCTCTCTCTCTCTCTCTCTCTCTCTCTCTCTCTCTCTCTCTCTCTCTCTCTCTCGTGTGTGTGTGTGTGTGTGTGTGTGTGTGTGTGTGTGTGTGTGTGTGTGTGTGTGTGTCCCTTTCCCTCTCTCTCTTGTGTGTGTATGTATACATACATATATAAATATGTATAACACATATTATTGTGTGGAAAGGAAGAGTGTTTTTTTGAGAACACATGGGTGGGTCAAGCCTTCCCACCAATATCCATCTGCCCCCAGCAGAGTCTTTCCTAATCACCTTTGTGCTCCTGGACTTCTAACGCCTGACTAGAGGTGGCCCTCACAGATGGCACCATGGAGGGAAATAATGTTCTGCCTGGGCTGAGTGATGGTGAGTCATTCCTACACCCTTTAACCCAAGGGTTCCAGCTAGGACCATGAAATGCCAGAGAAACAAGAAAAAGAAAGGACTTTGGATTCAGTCCCTCTTAGTAGATATGGAGTAGCTGAGGCCTAGAAAGGGTCTGGAACATTTCCTAGGCCACAAAATCAGCAGCAAAGGCAATGCTAGACTCCCAGCAGGTTTGTGGATGTTCTGGAGTTAAAATCCCAACCCTTATTGACTCCATCTGCACAGTGGTACTGCAGGTGTCCATCACCAATATGCAAGAGCCTGCTGTGGTGTCCCAGGGCCCAGTAACAGGTCAGGAAAATGAGGTTCCCAAGCTAGTGATCTGTTAACTGGTTCTGATTCCCCTGTCCTTTGCACATTGCTCCACTGTCACAGACATCCTTTTGCCCAGACCAAATACACAGCAGTCTTTCTACTCATGTTCCTCCTCCCACATAGGGAGTTCTTTGTCCCAAATGCAAGGTAGAGATAGTCCTATCTTGGGCCTGGCTTCCATGAAAGGAAGTCATACACAGCCTGGCCTCCAGAATAGCCTGTGCCGATTCATGGCCACTGAACCTCAGCCATAAATCCCCAAGTTTCAGCTCATAACCATTAGCAAGTGATTGGGCTCATCAGGACGCCTTTATGAGACTCAGGTCAGATAAATGGATCGCCTGAGGTCAGGAACAAGAGCTCTCCTGCCTTCCCTGCTGCAGAGGTGGTGTCCCCACCACCGAAGGGCTGTTGGATCCTTTTCTCTGTAGGCAGAGGTGAGGTAAAGAAGGGTGCCAGTAATCTACACCTATGGAAGAAAAGGATCATGGATATGATTAACCTCAGCCAGCCCACAGGCTTAGGGTTGGAGACACACCCATGTGCATACTTGCACACTGGTGTACTCAGTCACACAGGCTTGCATATATCCAAACATACTGTGAGGCTTACTCTTGTCCACTTGATAGGATTTAAAATTACCACTAAAACAAACTTACAGGCATATCTGTGATGGGTTTTCCAGATTAGGGTAGTTGAAATAGGAAGACCCATGCTAAATGTGGGTGGCACCATTCCATAGTGTGGAGATCGTGGATGAAAAGGAGAAAGCCAACTACAACTGAGTACCAGCATTCATCACTCTCTGCTTCCTGGCTACAGATACACTGTGACCACTTGCCTCTGCCATGACTTGCCTGCTGTAATGAACTGTACCTTCAAACTGTGAGCTAAAATAAACCATGTCTCCCTTGAGTTGCTTCTGTCAGATATTTTGTTACAGCAATGGGAAAAGTAACTAATGCACATACCCACACACCCAACATCAAGACACATATAAATGCATGTGATTAAAATTCAAAGCTTCATCCCTTGCCATATCAAGTATCCAATGTCTCTGTCCTACCCTTATGGTGAGATCTAGGACAATGATCTTCACCCTGAATGTTCAGGAGGTGACCCGGGGTTCATGTTAGAGACAGGCTCATTCAGTGTAGCTTTGAGTGGGGTCTGGCACTGTGCTTTTAAAACAGCTTCCAGGCAAGGCCAGAGTCGACTGGGATTGTAGGCAATGACCTCAGCCTTGAAGGTTATGAATTTTCTGAACTTGCAAGAGATGTAGCATGAGGCTTGAGAAAGTGGTCCTTCTATTTTGTCCGCCAAGAACTTGAGTACATTTCAGGTGGCTGAGCCATTTGAGAGATGCTATACTTCAGCCTTCCTGTGGCTTCTTCTCTCTCTTAAAGTTTGCACCCAGCTGGGCATGGCGATGCACCTCTGTAATTCATTCATTGCAGCTGCTGAAGTAGAAGGATTGTTAATTTGAGGCCAGCCCAGGCTATTCAGCCAGTCCCTATCTTTGGGCCAAAAAAACCCCCTCTATTTGAGGTTTCTCTGGCACCCACCTTAATGGTTCTTCACCAACCACTCTGGTTGCCTTAGCCCTCTGCCTAATACATTTCACAGCTGCCTGTGCCTTGATTTTCATGTTCACTCCTTTTGAGGGATGGGGAAGCTCATAGGTCTGGGTAGCAACTAGCCATATTGGTGTTGGATCATGTGATGGGCTGGGGAAGGATTCTGGAGAAAGATAGGTGCTAGGGGAGGGCAGCAGAGGGCAGCAGGTATAGTCAGGGCTTGCCAACCCTGGTATGCAAAAGCAGGCCCACCCCTGGCCCATGTAAGGACCTTCTGGGATTCATTCTATCCTCTGCTTGACAAATTCCTGCTGAGCCTGTTATGCCCTGGCATTGTGCTGGGCACCAAGTTCATAGTCAGGACACAATCAATTTCAGTCCTGGCCTGAAGGAGCTTTTAGTTATACAGGAGACAATGACACAAGGTTAATTTGTTGAGGGTTGTAATGGGTGGTAAAGCTTCCATGGGAATGATAGGCACCCATAGTCTTAGTGGGCAGGGTCCTTTCTTTTCAGCCGCCAGAATGCCTACCTTGCCTCCTGGACATCCCTGTATTTCCTTCCTCTGGCCCTTTAAGAGGAGTGCCAATTCTCAGAGCAAAGGAGGTTCTGGGCACACGGCCCGAGCTTGCCAAGGTGTGTATGTGTGTAGCTATAAATCAATGCTGGCATGCCTTTGGCAGGGGGCTGTCCTCTGAGCTGCCCAGATGGCGGGCAGGCCTGGGGCTCTAGGGGCAGCCAGGCACTCAGAAGGAGGAGGGAGGCAAGCAAGGTGGGAACACAGCTGGTTCTTGGGTCTCCAATCACAGATGTACATCTCTGTGAGTTTTGGGATAGGCAACATGCCAAGGTTCTTTCCTTCCAGCTATAGGGACCTTCAAGACTGGCATGGTCTTTTGAGGTCATTGCCCCTGCTCCTGCCAGCAACAGGCCTCACAGACACCCCTGAGTCCAAAGGTCATCAACTGGCACTTGGGCTCTATGTGTTCAGCCTAGACATTCTGCCTGTGGTTCAACTATCTTCTCTCTTGCTGTAGCTAAAGTTCTGTGAAAAAGAGCAGGCCCACACTGGGGGATGGGTCTTAAGGCTGTGGTGATGAATACCCTCTATCTTCACTGTCAGCCTCCCAGGAAAGCAGGGTTCAATTTTTTTTTTTGAAGTCAACTAAGGAGGGAGAGTGGAGCGCTGTCTTTTGGGGGTTGTCTTCCTCAACCACTGTCACAGGTGCTGTGACAGAGGGAACACTACCAGAGGGTAGCAACAATCTCAGCACCTCAGCCCAGAGTGGCCTCAGTGGGTTTGAAAGACCCAGAAAAGCAGCCTTGCTCTAGGCCTGCCTAAGCATGGCTTGGAGGTCTGCAGACACCCATAAAGAAGCCAGCAGCTGGGTACCCTCACACCTGCTCCCAAAAGCCAGCCAAGCAGCCAGACATGCTTCAGGAGCAGTGAGAAGCTTCCAAGCAAGAGGACAGCAGAGTTCCCACCTGTCCTTGTCCTTAAGTGCTCGGTGAAACACCAGAGCTCATAGGTTCCCAGCCTCACATACTTCTCTGTATGGAGGAGGAAAAGGCAGGAAGCCCAGCCTATCTGGCACAGAGAAGGTGAGAGGGGAGCAGGGGGCTCCTGGGGCTCTTCATTCTGGAATCCTGCCTTGGCTTATTCCAAAGAGTATCTCCTGAAATTTAAACTCTTGCCTTATTTCAGTTGGTTCTCTTGGCTAACTCTTCGTTCTCCTGGGACAGCTGATCTGACTGCCAGAGTCATTTGCTGGCTCTAATTTGTGTCTAAATGAAAGTTTCTACTGGCAGGGACTTAACGTGCTATTCCAGTGTGCCTTCCTGCAGCCTGGAGAAACTGAAGGCCCATGGGGAAATTTGCACCTATGTTGCATCCAGGCCGACCCCTATATGCCCCCCTTATGGTGAGCCAAAAATGGCACATCTAAGGAACACCCACCAGAGGGGTTCCCCAATTATCAGGATCTGGGGTGACTTCCCTAATCTCAGAATCCTGGGAATATCCCAGGAAGTCAGAGGCAGGAGCAACAAAAGGCTGCATTTAAAATACTGGGTTTGTCTGTTTGGGTTTGATTTGGTTTGGTTTGTTTGAGACAGGGCTTCTCTGTGTAGCTCTGGCTGTCCTGGAACTTTCTGTGCAGTCCAGGCTAGGCTTGAACTCACAGAGGTCCATCTGCCTCTCCCTCCCAAGTGCTGTGAGTAAAGGGGTGCACCAACTGCTCAGCTAGTTTTTAAATATTTACTTGTTTTGTGTGTGAATATGTGTGAGACAATGCAGGTGCCATGGTGTGCATGTAGTCAGAATGCGTTCCAGAGTGGATTTCCTCCTTCAACTATGTGGGTTCCAGAAACAACTTGGGCCCTTAGCTGGGAAGAGAATTCAGGACGTTAGTCTTGGCAGCAAGTGCCTTTCTTTACCCACTGAGTCATTTTATCTTCCTAGGGCTGCATCTAAAAATTTTTTAAGCTGGGCAGTGGTGGTGCATGCCTTTTATCCCAGTACTCAGGAGACAGAGGCAGGTGGATCTCTGTGAGTTCAAGGCCAGCCTGGTCTACAGAGCTAGTTCCAGGACAGCCACGGCTACACAGAGAAACCCTGGTTGGAGAAAAATGTGTTTTAAAGGATTTATTTGATGCATGTGAGTGTTTTGTCTACATGTGTGTGTGTATATATGTGCACCACATTCGTGCCTGGTGCCCACGGGTGTCAAATAGGGTGTTAGATCCCCTGGAACTGGGGTGGCTGTGAATTGGTGATGTTAGAGCTGAAACCTGGCCCCTACAAGAACAAAACATCGCTCCAGTCCCACTGACGCTGCATCTTCAAAAAGACTTACTTCTCAATTTTTATTTCTGTGTACATGTAGTCTGTGTATATGTGCATATGTGTGCAGTTGCTCCCACAGGCCAGAAGAGAGTTCCAGACCCTTGAGGCTGGAGTGACAGACTCTGGAGAGCTATGGAGTGTGGGTGCTAGGAGCTTCCTCTGGAAGGTCAGCAACTGCTCTTCACTGCTGAGGCAGCAGTGGGCGCTGCCAAAGGCTGCATTTTCAGCACTTGTTCCCAATAGTCAGAAGGGACCCTGGGCCTGTGGAGTAGAAGCTATCATCAGCGGGGAGCTTGGGACACAGAGAAGTAAGCATCATGTCCTACACCACACAGCTAGGCGGAGGTGGAGTCAGGGTTCCAGCTGTGTGATCTTGTTCCAGATCTCTGGTGCTGAGCCAAGAGATGGCAGTTGAGCCAAGAGTTGTCTGTCTCCCTTCCCAGTCCCTGACCACAGGTGGAGCTTTTTACCCAAGCACCTGAGGCACTGACCCTCCCTTCTATTGTGTGTGCCGGGGGTCTTCCCACCCACAAGAGGAGGATAAGGGACTTGGAGGAATGTGAAGGGAATGTCAGAGTAGTCATCAGAGCACAGGTCCTAGGCAGCTACCAGGTTCCTCCTGTGGTCTAACCACAAGCCTTCCTGCTATATGTCTTCTTTCTGTTTTCAAGTAGCAGCAATGATTCTTCATTATGCAATGGAAACCATTAGGAGAAAGCTGGGCAGATCCATTCATCCAAATTCTTGCTCTGTCTCTCAGGAACCTCGTAGAGGAGTAGAAAAACTGGGCTGGCCTAGACTGGCCTGTCTCCTCCCCATCTTTTCCCCAGTTCCAGGCAAGCCCCTCCAGTTCCAACATGAAACAAAGACACGTTATACTCCGCACTCAAGAACTGAAGGAGATATGAATTCTTAAACACTAGAGAGGGGCTGGGGATATGGCCCAGCTGGTACTCTTGGAGTCTTGGGTGCTATCCCCAGCACCACGTACACCCAGGGGAGGAAGCACCTGCACATTTGAACAATTAGGAGTTGGAGTTCAAGGTCACGCCCTCTAGAACCTACAGTTCCAGTAACTGCCACTTCAGGTGTCCCCGAAGCTGCTCAGTGGCTGGCCATACAGCCAGTTTTCCCCACGCTGCATCACACTGTGCTGCAGCGATACCCACTCAAATGTACTGGGACTCCCCCTCTCTTCTTGATGGGCAGGGGACAGACAGCAAGCTTCTCCACTGCTCTGTGCACTCTTTCTCCTGAGAAATCTTGATCTGCACTAGCAGCTGGGGTACTCCTGGCTGGAGCCACTGCCAAGAGATGAGGAGGGATGACAGTGCCAAGGAGGCAGCTGAAGGATCGTCACCCTGGGAGCCACAGCTCGGCTTTATTTTTCCAATGGGCCATAAAGACTAAGGGAGGCAGTGGGAGGAGGACCTGCCAGGCTAACTACAGTTCTCAAATGCTATGGCTGTGCCAGGAACACCTGGGGAAACAATTCCTCACAGACTCAAGGCCAGGTCCTGGGCATTGATTGCCTGCTTGCTGGCTCTGAGACCTTGGGGAAGATTCTGGGGATCTGTGCCTCGACTTACCCCATTTAAAAGTGTGAATAGTAATGGTAGCTACTTCATGTGGGCATGGAACGGAGATGCGCTAATAGTTACAAACCATTTGGCAAGCTGAGCATGGTGCTGCACACCTGTAATTCCAGCACTTGGGAAGTGGAGGCATGAGGATCAAGAATTCAAGGCAAACCTCAGCTACACAGTGAGCTTGGGGACAGCCTGTGCTACATGAGACTCCATCTTAAAAGGAAAAATTGACAGAGGCCTATGGCCCATAGAGAGCCCTACATAAATGTCATGTAAAAATTAAGCAAGCTATAGCTGGGTGATGGTGGCACACGCCTTTAATCCCAGGACTCAGGAGGCAGAGGCAGGTGGATCTCTGTGAGTTCAAGGCCAGCCTGGTCTTCAAAGAGAGTTCCAGGACAGTCTCCAAAATCTACAGAGAAACCCTGTCTCAACACCCCCCCACACACACACACAATTAAACAAGATATATAGGCTTTAGCCTTACAAACTTCTTTGTATAATCTGCCCAGCCTTGGCCCACTTTTATGTTTGTTGCAATGAATGAAGTCATACAAACAAAAATAACACCACGTTCAAGCTTGCTGTGTCTCCTCCAGATCATGCTGGAAGCCCGACTGAGCATGTGCCAAGGAATGCTAGAGTGGTCACTTGTCGACACTGGGTTATCTGCTCTCCTATGTCCTCCTCCTGGTTCCACATCAGCAGCTTTCCGGCCCACTGGAATCTTCCACTGATAAAATCCAGCCCCCCTTCACAAAAATGGCCAGCTCAGCAAGTTAGGACAAACCCTGGAAAGATCACCCTCACCCTGAGGCAGGAGTGGCATTATATAGTGAAGGAGGAGTCAGTCAGCCCACCTGCTCTGGGTGGGAGGGAGAGGCTGATAGAGCCAGCGTGGGGCTGTGGTCAGTTATTAACTTTAAACTGGGCATAATTAGGGCTGTTGAAATGGCTCAACTGGTAAAGGCACTTTCTGCCAAGTCTGACAGCCTAAGTTTGATCCCTGGAACCCATTCAGTGAGTGGAAGAGAAAGGACTCCTGCAAGCTGGCCTCAGACCTCTGTACATGTGGGCACGTGTGCACACACAAAAGCATAAGTAAATAAGTGTAAAGGAAAATGAAAGTGGACTTTATTATGCTTGCTTGGGAAGTGAAAAGGAGGTTGGCAATATGGCTCATTTGGTAGGACAGCATGTGAGAAGCCCCAGGTTCCATTCCCACATTAATCAAGTGTCTTGTGGCACACCTGTAACCCCAGCACTTGAGACGTAGAGACAAGAGGATCAAAAATTCAAGGTTATTCTCAGTTATGTTGTGAGAATTCCAGGCCAGCCTGGGCTACATGTCTTTAAAAAGAGGTGAAAAGTCACCAGATACCTAAATACCTTTGTGTCCAGCTGGTTGGTTCAATAAGTAGCAGCTTTTATATAGATTGCATTTTGTGCTCTCGAGACCCACCTTCATGAAGAGATAATGCTAATTTCCAGACTAGGAAAGGGGTGGTTACAGTCACAATATCTGGATATGGGAACAGCCCAAACACCCACGGACTGATATGGTGTGTCTAGCGTTGAAATGACTCAGCCATGAGTGGAACAAAGGATGGATATGTGCTTTGACACAAAAACACATGAACCAAGGAAAAGGAGACAGTCGCAGAAGGCCACCTATTACTGCCATTCCTGTAGCAGTTCTAAGCAGGAAAAGACATTGAGGTGGAAAGCAGCTCGTTGGCTGCTCAGGCTGGAAGGGTTGTACAGCATAAGGAGGTGGTCACCAGTGGGCAGGAGGCTATCTCTTGGTGGGTGAGAATGTTCTGAAACTGTGATGATGGCTAAACATGTGCATGAAAATATGAAAGCCACAGCCTGTCCATTCCAAATGGGGTTGTGCTCTGTGTTTCCCCTCAGAAAAGTTGTTTTCAAAAAGAGCGTCTGGGAAAAGGGGCCTCTGAGATGAAGCAGGAAGGCTGAGGTCAGAAACAAAGGCCAGGCAGTGCTATCTTGGCTGCCCCACCACTCCCAGCCTGCATCTTCTACAGCTAGTGCTGCAGTAGTCTCCAAGCCATGCCTGGGGAAGATAAATTGACCCCTCAAGGTCTGGGGCTGGGTCCTTTCTCCCCTGACAGCTCCCTTTCTGTGTTTTTTCTGGCACAAGAAACACACTGTCTTCTTGTATAAATAGGGCGATTTATGACAATTTCCCTTTCTCCTTCCTGGTGGGCTAAGAGGTGGGGCCTAAGGGAAGAAGGATTCCTGGGTTCCAGATAGAAATGTGCAGAAACTAGAGAGGGGATGAGGGACCCTTCAGTTACTTTGGCTCTGGCCCCAGCGTGCCCTCCCTAGCATTTGAGCATCTGGTGATAAGGTGAGTGGATGTGAGGTACACACCACCCGTTCTCAGGGCAGATCGCCAACAGAAGGATCCTAGGAGTCCAAATGCAGACTGACTTCCCAACCTCTAGCCAAGGAAATACAGACACCAGGCTGTCTACAGGGGGAGGGGGAAGAGAATCATAGCTATCAGAGGGTTAGACCAGTTGCTGCTATTTGACTCTTGTTGTTTTGAGATAGGGTGATGGACTTGTGCGGCTGAAACAGGCCTTCAGCTGCTCCTGCTGCCTCCACCTCCTCAATGTTGGAAATACAAGTTTGTGCCAGCATGCCTGGTGCCTTTTCTTCACACAGTACCCCGGGATGTATTCGGGAAATACAGGGACTCCTGAGCCACATAGGTCAGGGAGACCTACCACAGCTTGCTCTCTCAGGTCCCCTCCAGTTCTGACCTGAGGAGTGGATTTGACCCAAGGTGAGGAGGGTACCCAGAGCCTGACCTGATGGCGCATATCTGTAACCCCAACATGTGAGAGTTTGAGTTAGGAAATTATTAATCCAAGGCTAGCCCAGACTATGCATCAATATCCCTTAAAGACTATCAGGAACGAGGGCTCACATCTCTAATTTTAACATTTGAGAGGTTGGAGCAAGGAGAATTAATGCAAATTCAAGGTCAGCCTGGGCTACACAGTGAGTTGCAGGCCAGCCTGTATTACCGAATGAAGACTATCTCAAAACACCAAAAACAAAACCCCAATAAAAAGTGTGAGTCAGCTCAGCTACCTACAGTGTGTTTGTTGGCACATCACTTCCTTTTAAACTGTATGTGTAAGTTGTTAAGTGCAACACTTTCTCAGGGGGTTGTCAGGACGGCTGTACACCTTAGACACCTTAGTCTAGTCTCTGGCTCAAAAAATGTCATCATTATCATGATCCCACCTTGGGTGTGATCCTTAACATGGGTTTAAGTTGGAGACATGCTGTGAGAAAGTGTATAGGGAGGCTGATCAAAAAAAGGTTACAATAAAAAGGCCTCAAGCAGCAGTCAAGGAAACAGTTTATTTGTCATGGAAATGACAGTAGCTGGAGCAGGCTGAGTGCAGTCAGCTCTCCTCCAGCTGTCACTTGGGGACTTGGGTTCTTCTCAATACCACTGCTTTGCTCTCTACTGGGGACCACTCACTCACTCTGCAGCTTCCAACCAGACCTCATCTCAGTATCTGTCCAGGACATGAGAAACGGGGCACAAACAATTTACTGTGCCCTCGGATTTGGGTGACCTTATTGGGCTGTTGCTCCCATTGGCCACACCTGACAAGGCTGCTGGGAAGTTGAGTGCTAGAATAGAAGGCTCTCTGCTGTCCTACAAGGAGAGGATGGGCTTCTGTGACAACTGGCACTCTTCACTGAGGACTCAAAGCCCCAGTGGGAGTCTCTGGGGGAAATACAAACAAAAGCCATTGCCTGGAAAATGGTGTGGCTGGGTTGGGCCCCTGTGATTCACCCATGCTCAGCAGACCAGGAGAGTGATTTAGCAGCTCCCCACACAGAATTCCTTCATCCTTCTTCATGTAGCTATAAGAACAGTTCTTGTCTCTACTGCCTGACTGCCACTCCTTTTCATGATCTCACTCACTACTAACTCCTTTCCCCCAGTTACCAGTGTAACTATAAAAGTAAAGCCACTGGACAGCCTGAATCTGGAATGAAGGAGTGAAGAGACTGGGGTGGGGTGGGGACTGCAGGGGTAGGCAGGTTCACATCAGGCAGCTCAAGTGTGAGTTCTGTGCCGCTCAGATCCTGTGACCCAAATGGACTCTCAGAAACAGGAATCTTCAGAAGTACTAAAACCCACTTGTCAAGATTGCCATCAACAACCTGGTGATGGTGTACACCTTTAACCTCTCGGGAGGCAGAGGCAAGCGCGGATCTCTGTGAGTTCGAGTCCAGCCTGGTCTACAGAGCATGTTCCAGGATAGCCAGGGTTAGACAGAGAAACCCTGAGAAACCAAAAAAAAGAAAAAAGAAAAAAAGAAAAAAAAAAGATTATTGTGATCAATGAATGATGTCTCTTACGTACCTGGTACATAGCAAGCCCTCAATTAGTGGTGATGACTTTTCTTGGTGCCAGCAAGGCAAATATGCCTCATATCCCTACTCTTAGCCAGCCTTGGTGTGATTCTTTCTTCCTCTCCTTCCTCACCAATGTATACCTTTTTCCCTGTATTTTCTATCCTCATCCCCTTCCCAGCCATTGGAATCCTGACCTATAGTTACTTCCTCTGGGAAGTCTTCTCTGACAGAGAATATCAGAATCTTTCTCTCTCTCTCTCTCTCTCTCTCTCTCTCTCTCTCTCTCTCTCTCTCTCTCTCTCTCTCTCTCCTCACACACACACACACACACACACACACACACACACACACACACACACACTCCAGCTGCTCTAGTGTCCTGGCCTCATCCTACCCTCAGTTTTACATGTGTCCTGACTTTCCCTTCATATGATTTCTGGCATCTCCTCCTTCAGAAATGTACAGCATGGGAAAGCATAAGATGCATTTTTATAGACAGATGTGGTAGCTCCCACCTACCTGTAAACCCAGCACTTGGGAGGCAGAGTCAGGAGAACCAGAAGTTCAAAATCATCCTTGGCTTCACAGCAAGTTTCAGGTCAGTATGGGCATCATGAGACCATGTCTCAAAATAAAATCCAAAAGAAGTTTCATGGCTCTACTATAGTTTCAGTATGTAACCATTTTGTGTATAATCTTTTCTATAATATAAAAAAAGGATCAGTGCTCAATTTCCAACATGGATACTTTCTCACTTTGACTTTGTCCAGCTCCCTTTTCCTTGGATCTTGTTTTGCCTCCTGCTGAGGTCTAGAATATTTGAGGGTATTTGGTAAGTGTTGGACTCCATACCATATAGACCTCCCCAGCCCACTCTCTGGAGACTACTTTGTCACTATAGGGAGATATGGGGTCAAGAAAGCAAATTCTCCATCAATTGGACCCCAAGGGAAAGAGAAGGGGCTTTTTGTTTCAAGAGGATAGACATTAGGAGGGCACCATCAACCCAAGATCCAGAGTAAAGGCAGGCAAGAATTGAACCCCCACAGCTTCCATGGTTATTGGCTGTCTCTCCTCACCTCCAGATGCTAAGGATGGTGCTTAGGTGATATATTCACAGTCCTGGCAAACTCCAGACCACTCATCTGTTAAGGAGCCTTCTCAACCTGCTCATTCACAACTTGCTCACCCAAAGGCAGGCGTGTCCATAACAGCTAACCTTAATGCAGCATGAGACTTGAGTTGTTCTGGGGGCACTTTGCACTGAAATTCCTTTCTTTCATCCTTGTCTGAGCCCAGGTGCTACTAACACTGCTACTGATGAGAAAACAGAATCACGAGAACCTAGGTAACCGCCCGAGTAACATACAACTAGTTTAAGGCAGGACTGAGAATTCAATCCAGCTGACCCCAGGGCTTTTAATTACTGTACCAGAAATAGAGTCTACCTGCCAAGCCGAACACACCATGTGTGTTCCTTGGAATCCCAGACAACCCTAAGGCAGCTCCTTCGTTATACAATCCTTGTTGCAAAGACCAAAAAACTGAAGTGACAGGGAAATCTAAGATCATGTCCTAGCAAATGTATGCCCTAAACCCTGGGATTGGGTTTTCAGCTGCACAGGCCTTTCTTCATAAGCCTATCCCACCCAAGGCCCACAACCCTTGTGTTTCCAAACTTCTATTCATCTCATGGCCACCTTTCCATTTTCCTAGACCCCTTTCTCCACTACACTATCTCCTAAACCTTTCTGTGTTTCTGCTTTGACCCCCATCCACCAACCCTCTCCCACAGCTTCTGCTTTACAGGATGATAAAGGAGACACTCAGACTCCCCCTCCCCACTGTGCGTGGTCTCACACCCCCTGGGAAGGCCCAGCAGTGGCCAAGCTAGATAGCCTGACATAAAATCCTGCCTGCTCCCCCCGCCCTGCTTCCCATCACTCATCTGGGAATCCTGGGTGAGGAAGGGAGCTAAAGTGCAGAGCGTTCATTTAATATTAACAAATTGAAATGAATTCTTTTAATGCCAATTAGCTTGGAGCGGGCCCCTTATTAATAGTAATTTAGATTCATACTTGGAGAAGCGGATGGGGGCTGGGCCACATGTGCCCAGAATGTCAATGTGACAGTGGGGCTGGGACCAGAGAGGAGGAACAGCTAGCTCTTCAGCTCTGCCCAGGAGAGAAGAACAGGGACAGATACAGTCACCACAAGGCCATCTTCCCAGAGCGTGAGTTACTCTTGCAATTTCATTTTTGTAGCTTCAATATAGACTGGAACTCTAGATCATACACTCCAGTAGTTTATCTTCTTAGAAACACTTTTTAAAAGGAAGAATTAGCCAGGAGTTATGGTGCAAGCCTTTAATCCCAGCACTTGGAAGGTAGAGGCAGGTGGATCTCTGTGAGTTCAAGCCTGGTCTACAGAGGGAGTTTCAGGCTAGACAGGGCTTCATAATAAGACCCTGTCTCAAAAACAAACAAATAAACAAAAGGGGTATCCCCATCACTGCAGACCCAAATAAACATCATGTTTCTCTTTTGGAAATTCTCCCCCCACCAAATAAAAGGCCCAACAGTCTAAAATGAAACTTCCTTGCATTTCTCTAAAACTTAAGGGGAAAAGCAAGAATAAAAATTAAAATCTATACCAAAGAATTGCTCAGAATAGACAAGTGGAAAGAACTTCAGCCTAAAATGAAAAGTTGGAGGTCATTCTGAACTTCCTATCTCCACTGGCTTCTGAGGCAGGAGCTAGCTGTCCCCAGTTGGGGCAGTACAGAAATAGGACAGTTGCTTCTTCCTCCCAGGCACCCCTCTGAGGTCTGGGAGGGGCGATTTAAAAGCTGAGAATTATGGAAGGTGTGGTTTCTGAGATGGAGGAGGCTGGAGTGGAAAAGGGAGAAATGTGCAAGGTGGTGAAGCTTAGAAATAAAAACAAAAATGACTTAGTGTACAGAGGAGTAAATATGAGGTTAGGTTTCTTAAACTGAAGTGAATACATGAAAATCAAGGCAAAATAAAAGTGAACAAATGTGTGAAGTATTCCACATTGTTCTTCCCACAGGAGTGTTGAACTGACCAAAGGAGAGCTTGTCCACACCTCCACAGGGTTCCCCAAGCAAAGTCACTCCAAAACAAAACGATGGACCAATGCAGAACTAAATGCCAGTCCACCTGGAGGAAACAGACTAGAGATTATAAACATTAAAAACTAGTGGGGGAAGAGAAAAACAAATAAATTTAAAATGTGGGAAGCAATTATTCATAAATACTGATCTGGAAGATGGGTGGAGAAGGGAGGTGAACTTGATATTGCTGAAGAATTAGTATACAAAAGATGTAATTCATCCCTAGGGAAAAGTAAACTCTTCCGGAACGGAGTTTCCTGGACAAGGGAGGAAAGACTTTGGAAAGAATGTAGCATCACCAGCTCCTCACCCCATCCCACCCCACCCCCGCCCGTACGGAAAATACACAGGCCTTAATATCCCTCCCTCCCCATAGGATTATGCTAAAGAAAAAAAAAAAAAAAGAGGATTGTTTTTATTTCAGATAAGAGAAAAATAAAATTGGGTTTCAATTGTCTGATGGGACAAGAAGAGAGGATAGTCTGCAGGTGCCTGAAAAAGTGGGAGTTAAGAGGTAGAGACCAGCTTACCTGACAGCGCTGTCCGTGAGGAGTGGGCGAAGAACCCTGTTTGAGATTGCTTGTTAGGAAAGGAGGACCAGGGGGTCCGAATGCCCCTAGACAAACTGGCTGTTCTGAAAAACTGGGGTGCTGTTTCCCCCTCCAGCAGCCTTCCTCCCATTGGTACCTAGGCCTAGAGAGCTACTGAAAGTTACAAATTGCTTCCATTATTAGCTCATCCCGGGCGGCCTGGTCATTGGCCAGCCCGGGAGCACGTGGTGCCTCGTACCAATAGATCGAATTTCTAGTTGCAATTCTCGGTCTGTCCCTCGGCTCTGGGGAGGGGGGGGCGGGGTGGGGCTAAGGGGACCCTCATCCTCCCTATCGGACAAGTGGGGGGTCCTGAACACTGCCCCTGAAGGGGTCGAGGGAACGTTATGGGCTGGGATACACCCGCGGGGGCAGAAACTGGAGGAACTGGAGGACACGACGGACACCGCCAGCATCCAGGGCTCTGTCCCTCCTTTCAGCTGCCTCATGTTCTCCACCCCTGCGTTATCACCCCGTGGGCCCAGGGCCGTCCGTGGGATAACAACCAAGGCGCTCTTGGATGCTCTGCGGATCGCTGCTTCGTCCTTTGGCAACGGTCACACGCTTCCCGCTTACCCCAGCCGCTTTAGATAAGCGCCCGCGCCCTCTCGGGCACCTCAATCCCGCCCCAGGGGTCAAATGTGCGCCTCTCCTGGAAATCCTCTGCGAAGGGGACAAACTTTTGAGTGGACGAAAAGTCTAGAGGAGCCTGTCTGGAGCAGGTGAGCAGGGACGGGAGCGCGAAGCTTCAGTCTGGAAATCTGCGGCTCCGGTTCTCTCTCCTCTTTCTCCATCCTGCTTTCTTTGCTGGCGAACTCTGACCTACCTGCCTTTGGCCCTCCAAGGGATCTGGGTTGGGGGTGGGCAGCTATCAGTCTTGGGCTTAGGGCATCTTTTCCCTTCTGAGTTTGGCCTCTAGGGTGGCAGGTGGCAGGGGTGAAAGGAGTAGGGAAGTTTCTGCGACTGGGGAAGAAAGGAGGAATAGGGTCAGAGAGACCCACTGTCTGCAGGGAACTCTTTTCCCCAAAAGCAACTTGCAGGAACTTCGAAAAAGTTTTTTTCCAAGGGCTTGGGGGAGGAAGCAGAGTTGGGGCTTGAGGTTGTAGATGAAAGGAGTCTGCCTCCACTCCAGAAGGTAGATGGTGGTACTTGCTTCAGGGTCTGGACTAAGTATACCCGATGAACCAAGTAGTCCCAAACCTGCTCACCCCAATAAGCCTTAGGGACCCTTGGAGATCCCCAGTAAAAGGTCCACAGGAAGGGAGAGGAGCCAGAGGTGTTGGAAAGTAGCAGTTTCTGGCTGTGCTGGGATGCTGGCATGGTAAGACCCAGACTTACTGGGATCTTCCACTGATTTTAATTTAGGAGAGGTGCAAGACGGAACACTCCCCGTACCTTTACTACTATTTCTAATCTAGCTTGACTCAGAGACCCGTCTCTCTAAAATGGTCTCAAGGGAGTATGCAACTCTCCCCACCTCCAACACAACCCACAACCTTCCCACTTTCTCCAGCGCTCCGGGGAGGCCAAGGAAGGAGCATCCCCCTCACTGCTCTGGGTGCTGATTGCTCCTCCTTGAGAGATACCGAGGGGAAGAGATAAGGAGATTTTCAAAGAGAGATTTTCGAAAGGAATAAAAAGCAGATGTTGGATTCAGGGAGTGATGTTGGGGCCAGACTAGGGAGAGGGCAGGGCGCAGGAGTGGGCTGTTGCCCAGCAGGTGCAGAGAATGGCTACCTAACTGGTGCCCAGGTTATACCTGATAGATTCTGAGCTTAAGGTCAGGCCCCTCTGGGAACCCGAAGCTGGAGGACCAGACTGAACGCAAATGTAAAAAAATAAAACTGCATTTGGACCGGTTTTTTGTTTGTTTGTTTGTTTTTGTTTTTGAAAGGGCGGTGGGTCCCACTTGGAGCACATGGCGTAGTGTTTCTGGTTCCCCAGGCCGCTAGGCCCCATTTAGCCTAGAGCATATGTGGGGGAGGGGGAAAGCTTTGTTTTCAATACTCTAGAGAATTTTCTGCCAAGCACCAGCAGCTGCCCAGAGTCCAGGAACTGGGTTCTCCCTGATGACCCGGTTAGAACAGCCGCACTGCCTAGAATAAGTTTGTCACGGGTCGCCAAATCTGGACCTTTGCTAGGAACCCTAAAGAGGCAGACACCAAATCAGTGGTACACAAATAGACGTGCAATGTGTTGGCTCATGCCTGTAATCCCAGCACTCTGGGAAGAAAACAAAAACAAAACAAAAACCCAAAGCTTTTCAGAGAGAAGCGCAGGGTCACAGGCTTCTCCCTCCCCCTTCAATTAATCTGCTTCTTTTTGCTCCTGCTGCCTCACTGCCCCCTCCCACCCCCAACCCGGCATCTGTGGGCTTGTCTATCCTTTTCTTTTTGCATTCCTCTCATCCTTTCTTCTTAGGATTGATGGAGTGGCATCAGTTTGGGACAGCTTTCCTAAGCCCGTAGTGGGGACCAGTGGACCCCACCCACCCTGACATGTTAAGTAAAGGGACACCCTGGAATGGAGTCCCAAACCGAGGAGAGTTCAGAAAGAACAGTGAAGGATGGCTGACTGGATGCCCGCCAGACCTTCCTCTGGGGAAGGGCCCGTTTATGTCATCTGCACACTGCAGAGAGAAGACTTAGACACAAAGGAAGACAGCAAGAAGTGCCAGGAAAATGCAGAACAACAAAGAGAAGAGACTTGGGAGGGCGGGAAAGATGTGCCTGCATGCCTGCAAAAGCCCAATGCCCAGCCAGAGGAAGGGGCTCTGGAGGCCAGGAAAGAGGGAAGTATGCAGGGAAGAAACGCTGATGGAGGGCAGAGGGAGAGGCTCTGGTCCATTTGGGTTTGGCTTTGTTTTTGCTTTGAAATAAGGAGTAAAACAGAAAAGAGAGAGGGTGAGACGAGAGAGAGAATTCATCCCCCAATCCTCTGGCCTGTGGTACTGCCTTACCCAGCCCAGGTGATGTCGATGCTCAAGTAGGGTGCAGGCCAAAGCCAGCCTGAGGAGCACTGAGATTTACATTGACCCTGCCAATTTGCTCTGGGCTCTAGGTGCTTAATCTCTGTGACCCTGTAGTTTGATCATCTGTAAAATGAGCTCCTTATACTTCAGATTTGCTCAGCAGTTTTGGCTCCCTAAATATGCACAGGGGAAAGGGGAGAAGAAGCCTGTTCCACCAGGTGGGAGAGGGGGTTTTTGTTTTCTTCCTTGGTAAGAAGAAAAAACCTTGATTTTTTATTTTTATGGTTCTCTGAGACAAGGTCTCACTCTAAAGCCTAGTCTGGGCTGGTACTTCCTATGTAACTCAGGATGGTCATGAACTCAGGATGGCAGCAGTCCTCCTGCCTCAGCCTTTTGAATACTGACATTACAGACATAAGCCTCCACGCGCTCCTTGAAGAAAAAAAACAAAAACAAAAAACTTCCATCTTTAGCAAAAGGATAGCCTTTGCTACCTCCCTCTCCATCAGTTACCCTCAAAAACCATAAGATTAAGGGTTTCCCTCTTGTGGGACAGGTGAGATTCATTTGAGAAGAGTTTGGTATGGGGTTTGTAAACCCTGGGAGAAACAAAGAAGCGATTCTGTGTGAGGAAGGGAATAGGGACAGTCTCTGTGACAAAGAAGTTTCAAGTGCATAGGATAGTTTTCAGAACATACAAGACATAAGTTGTCAGAATGACACTAGATTCTGCCTGTGGATAGATCCACTTGATATATTTGAGTATATATTGCCTATTGGGCCTGTACTACATCTCCTATGTCCTGTCCATGTGCACTGGTGGAAACTGTCCAGTTAGATTCAAGTCTGTTTTGCTTTGGTACTGAGAATCAAACCCAGTAACTCAAGTATGCTAGGCAAGGGCTGCCCCACTGAGCTATTGCCTTGCCCAACGCCATGGCTCAGGTTTCTTTGTGTAAGTATAATATGCAGAGATGTGTATGCTTCAGGTTTGTGTGTTTGTGTTTGTGTGTGAGTAGAACACTTACCTAGTCTTTGTGAGGTCCCAGGTTTGACCTTTAGTACTACAATACATACATACATACATACATACATACATACATACATACATACATAAATAAGTCCCTTGGTTTCCCCAAAGTGGGATGGGATCAGGTCATTGGATCAGATCTTCCAAGAGCAATGTAATCCTTGAGCATGGGCTGAGACCCACCAATCCAACAGCTAGGAGCTGTTCAGTGCAAACTTCCCAGTGCCCTCTTCAAGTCAGCCTCGGTCGGTCCAGCACTTCCTAGCAGTTTCCCCTCCCTCACCGCTGTCCGTCCTCTCCCTCCCCCATTTTGTTTCTTTCTGGTGCTCTTTCCTCTTTTGTCTAGGCCAAGCATGGACTCTTGCTCTTTGTATCCCAGCAGCCTCTGCTCTGAGACCCTGAGGGTGACTGGTACACACTGTGCCTCTGGAGTTCATAATGAAGATGTAAATACAGGATTCAAAGGGGCTCTAAATGAGAATCTGAGCTTTGCTAAGCAGAGGCGCGGTACCCTTTTTTTTCTGTATCTCTGACTTTGACCCTCGCATCGCCTTGCCTCACTGTAGACAATTCTTCATTTCCATGTCCACCCTATCCCTGTTCCTAGAACAGAGGTGCTGGTCAGTGACACATATTAGAACCTTAAAATCTCTAAAATGGAAAGCATGTTCCCCTATTCTTGGTGCATTTAGGGGTCTTACTTGCCCTGGGTGAAGAAGCTGTCGGATTCTGGCCCCTGAAACCAGAACATGGGTTGCTCTCATTGTCCAGCACCCTCATCCCTGCCAGAATCCGCATCTGCTAAGAAGAAAAGCTAGTCCAATTCGTGTGATTGTGGAAAGGATGTAGACTATCTACCCATACCCATTTCTTTACTCCCTCCTGGCCCTGCAAAATAGGATAGAACCCAATGAGCTTCAAAGGAGCCAGGGTCCAGCAAATGGATCAGATGTAGGAAGCGTGGCGTGGCGGCAGCAATCACTTCCTCCTTTGAGTGCCTTGCTGTTCTCAGTTTTGTATAGTTTGTCTTTGTCCCTCCCCAGGTTTGGAGACAGGAAAGTGAATGTTTAACCCCACACTCCACTCATCTTTCCCTGTGCTCCTGTCAACCTCAAAGCTGCCGGGAGGAAGGAACTGCGGCTTCCAGCCCTGCCAATAATCAAAGAAAATTCAAATTCTCTTCTGAGAAGGGCAGCTGCCTCCTTCTCCATCCTCCCTGCACTCATTGATCTGCTGTGAGGGCACCTGGGGGGTCAGGAGAGAGACCAGACTGTTTTAATTGGTCTGAGATTAGCATTTCTTATCACACCAAAGGCCAGGGTTTCCACACCCAGGAACAAGAGGTCTTTGCCCAGACATAGACTTGTCCTCAGCCCCCTCAAGCCAGCAATGGTGCCCACATTTGTTAAGATGGAGGCCTAGAAGGGGAAATGAGCAATCCATTTTGCATCCAGTCACCCGTTCGCTCTTCTTAATGTTTTCTTTTTGTATTCGTCACCGGCAAAGCATCGCCTCTACCTCAGTATGTCACAAGTATCGGAAGATTTTTGCCACCAGAGACCTCAGTGTGCTGTGGATAGATAAACAAATAAACAGATGGAAAAAGAAAATTTGGCTCTATTCAGCTGATTTTCATGGCAGCCCTGTGTGTATCAGGTCTCAGGGCCCTTCTGCCTCAGCCAGATGAAAAGCGGTAGGCACCCAGGCCTCTTCACACTGCAGAAAGGCACTGGACCTGGTGCTTTCATCCCACGAAGGGAAGGGTAAGGGATGGATGGGAGAGGGGTCCTGGGTACCTCCCACCTTTGTAGTGCGAACTGTTCTGTCACAGTGTGGGTACCTGGGTGTGGGGGTGATGTGGTTTCTCCAGGCAGCTGAACATGTCTGTGGGTTTGTCCTGACATAATCACGTCCCTAAAGGCGGCAGCAAAAAGTGCATGTGCAAATGGTGTCGGGGTGGACAAATGTACCCCATCCAGTCTTAGGTACCCCAAGCCCAGAGGCCTGTGCAGGTGCAACTGCCCGTGTGTGGAGGGATATGGGTGTATGGGGCCTGAACATATCTCTACATACGGGACCCTCTATGTGTTGAATTATTACAAAATTACACTGACCCTTACAGAAAATCCATATCAGCCTCGGCCCTTCTTCCCCGACCTCTCGACCTCGGGGGTGCCTGAGGGAAGAGCTGACCCGGTCGCAGCCGCCCCTAGTCAATGAGTCTTTCTCCATTAGCATAAAACATGAATCTGCTGGCAGCTTGACAAATTATAACTAGCAGCCAGAGTTTTGCCAACTGGCTGGCTTGGACGCTGTCTATTTATCATTGAAAATGGTAAATCATAAGAATCCAGATGACTTAATTATTCAAATCCACCCCGGACCCGGAGAAGCTGCAGTCCTGTCAATCTCAGCCCTGAGCTCAGGGAGGCTGGCAGGGGCCACAATGCTGGCCTGGAACCAGGAGAGGGAGAAACAGGCCCAGTAATCACCTTTTGTGCAGCCAGAGGGAAGGACCTCCTTTCGCACCTCCTCTCCTCCTAGCTTTCCTGCCCACCTTTCCTGAAGAGGCTACTGCCTCCCTGGGGCTCTCCCTTGGGCCTCTGCTGCTAGCTGGCCCTTCTCAGCACACACAGTGCCTCTCTGCCCTTTGTATGAATCGGGCAGTCTTTAGCAGACCAGGCCTTCATTTTAATTTCTTCTTTTCTTCTCACCACTCTCTCTTCCCTCACCTTCCAGATGGACACAGACACCCACAACCTTCCCCTGTTCTCCAGGCCCTTTGTTCCCTCTCCTTGGGATCCCTGGGTCCCCACATGTGGGCCCTGCACCACATTAGTCATCTGTTTCTTCCAAATCTGCTTTCCTTTAGCTCAGGGCTACAAGAGAGTCCAATGTCACACACATAATCTTCCTGTCCTGGACTTCAATACAGCTTAGGGGATGGAAGGCAGGCCATCAGCTATGTCCCTTTCTTCCTTAAAGCAGGACTATGCTCCAAGAAGGCCATCCCTGTATTCTCTGCACCAAAGCACCTCAAGTCCCAGCAGAGGGATTGCTTGCTGAGCTTTTAGCTTTTACAGGAGACAACATGCATTGTAAAACCAACACTCTGAGACTGGCCTGCTGTGCTTCTGGGGGCTCTATTTCTTCCAGCGCTGCTCACCAAGGAAAACTGTGTTTGCCCAGCCCCCTACAGGAACTCAAAGGGGGAATGACTGGGCTCACCAGAGCTGAAGTTGACCTCACATGGAGAGTCACAGCAGGCTGTCTTTAAACAGCACCCTGGACCATTGAGGGGCAGAGATTTTATCCTCTGACATCTGCAGATGCTTCTGGGTCTGGCCCAATTCCATTATGACTCTGCCATATTGTATGTTTGTATGTGTGACACATACCTCTGTGGGAATGCTGCCAGATCCCACTTCGTAGTGAACATACCTGCATACATGCGTGTTTGCACATGTGCGGGCACACACGGTCAAAAAAGAGCTCTGTGCTTTAACAACAAATGACAATGTCCCCACCAACAGGACACCCGAGGGAATGGTCTTTTCACTCCGTTCCATTTTAAGACCACATTGCTCTCAATAAAATACTGGACTTGAATTTTCATAAAATTCAAACAGTGATGCTTCTGCTGCTAAAAGTAAGTCCTCCCTAGAGCCTAGCCGTCTTTTCCTTTCGAGATGAAGTAGGGGGATGGGGATCTTGGGAGGGGATCCCCATCAGGAGAACAGACAGGAGCATGACAACACAATACCCCTTTCTCTTTTCTCCTTCCCACCCGTCCCAAGCCATGCTGATATTTGACAAGCGCTATGGTGAGAGGTGAAGCTAGGTGGAGAGGATCAAGATTCAAAAGCCAGCCAAGCACTGCAGGGCAGATCAATAGGAAAGACAGATTGCAGACAGGTTTCTCTCACCCACCCACCCCCTTGCTGGTTCAGCACTCAGTCCAGCAGGTGGGAGACAGAGCCAAGCCCTGGCCTCTCTCTGCCCTTCTAACTCAAACAGGTCCCCAATCCCTGGGTGGAGGGTAAACAGCTTCAAACTCAGCTGGGATTTACCATAGAAAGGGCCACTAACAGGTTTGGAGGTGCGTTCCTCACCATGTTACTCATTAGCCCAGAGAAGCTGGTGGGTGTGGAGGATTCCTTTGTCTCTGGTGACTCTGCTAACTTGGTACAGAGTGTCACCCCCACAGAGGTGGCTGAGGGGTTCCTGCCTTCCCTGATCTCTGCTTTCTGAATCCAGGGCAGGAGTGGAGCACTTCTCACCTCTGCCCTTCACAGCTGGGATGCAGGTGGGCAACCAGGGGGAGGGGGACCAGCGCTGGAAATCAAAGGACTCAATTAAAAGAATAAACAGTCTAATTAAAATCCATGAGGAAGCCCCTTGCAGAGTTTCACAAACCATCAGGGCTCTAAAGGCTTGGGAATTGGGTCTCTCCGCCCAGTGAATTCTGGGATTGCAGCTTAGACTGCCTACAAAGCCTCATTGAACTTTCTGCATGGTGGGGCCACCTGGAGGTCACCCTCTCCTGGCCTCAGCCTGGCCACCCCACTTGAGGCTCAAACCCTGGGTAGGCTCACCCCACTGTCCAAAGCAGGCAAGAGTTCCTACTTGCCTCAGTCTCCCTGATCTGCATTCTTCCTGGACTTTCTTCAAGACAGGGAAGTTCTAGAAGTTTCCACACCTGTATCTCTTCGTTTAAGTTTGTTATGACTCCCCTACCCCCTCTTTTTGTTTTGTTGCTCAACAGAGCCTTCCTATGAGACCCAGGCTGGCCTCAAGCTATGGAGCCTTCATCCTCATCCTCCTAAAAGCTAAATGTACAGGTGTGCACCACCATGGCTAGCTCCTGTCCACTTTGTGTATGTGTATAGGGGGGCAGGGTGTTTCGAGACACAGTTTCTCTATGTAGCTGCTCTATAGACCATGCTGTCTTGAACGCACAGAGATCCTCCTGCCTCTGCCTTCCCAGGGCTGGGATTAAAGGTGTGTGCCACCAACACCCAGCTTCTTGTCCTCTTTGGTGAAAAGCACATTTTACATGATTTGTGAATTGACTGATTCCCTCTTTCAAACCTTAGGGTTGATTTTTGCATGTAAATTGTATATAGACAAATAAGGAATTAATCTGGGGCTGAGAAAGTAACTCAACTCTAGGACATAGCTCTAGGCTAGCATGTGCAAAGTTCTGGGTTTGAGCTCCAACACCATAAACAATTTTGTTGTCATTTTTGAGACAAGGCCTCTCAATGTTGAACTGTCTGGCCTGGAACTTGCTTATAGATGAGAATGGCTGAGAACTCACAGCGATCAGCTTGCCTCTGTCTTCAGAGCACTGAAGATTAAAGGTGTCTGCTAATATAATTTTAAAGGAAAGAACCTTAGGCCTGGAGAGGTGGTTCAATGGTTAAGAGCACTCTGTTCTTACAGAGAATTCCAATTTAGTTCCCAGCACCCACGGGTGGCTCATAATCATCTCTAACTCCAGTCCATTCATAATCTGACACCCTCTTCTGACCTCCTTAAGCACCAGAAGTATACATGGCACATATGTTCAGGCAAAGGACTCAAACACATAAAATAAATAAATATTAGAAAAGAAAAGAATCTGAGCCCTGAAATAGAACACCTTTCCCAGCTAAGCAAGTCATCTGGAGAGCGAACACAGAGCCGGTCCAGAGAGGGTGCAGTTGGATGTTGCTGCAGTGCAGGTGAATGCCCCACCTTCTCATTAGGTCCTGCCATGTCTCTTCCCTTGGGCCTGCCCTGTGGGCGCAGCAATGGGGCTCTGTTCCCTCTTTTTAACAAAAGCAAACATGAGTGGTTTCCTATGAGAACTCATCCCTGACCCTCTTGTAGGGGAAGGGAGGCTAGTAGAGTTTATTCTCTTATGACAGTAAACAGGGAATATTTGTCTATGATCAGCATCTTTGTTTTTTTCAAGACAAGTTTTCTCTGTGTAGCAGCATTGGCTGTCCTGGAACTCATTTTGTAGGCCAGGCTGGCCTCGAATTAAAAGCATGCACTTTTGATCAACATCTTTAAGTCTGAGCAGGAGGACCTGCTGGTGCTTTGGTATGCACCTCTGTTGATGATAAAAAAAGTTCTGCAATGCCATCTTTAAAAATTGGCTTTAGGAGGCCAGGGGTGGTAGAGCAGCCTTTAGTCCCAGCACTCGGGAGGCAGAGGCAGGTGGATCTCCAAATTTAAAGCCAGCCTGGTTTACAGACCAAGTTCAGACAGCCACGGCTGCACAGAGAAACCCTGACTCCAGAAAAAAAAAAAAGAAAGAGAGAGAGAGAGAGAGAGAGAGAGAGAGAGAGAGAGAGAGAGAGAGAAGAAAAAGAAGAAAGAAGGAAGGAAGGAAGGAAAGAAAGGAAGGAAGGAAGGAAGGAAGAAAAGGCATTAGGAGCTGAAGATATGGCTCAGTGGTCAAACACTGGCTGCTTTTGCAGAGGACCTGGGTTAAATTCCCAACACACACAGCCACTCCTAACTGTAACTCCAGGTCCATGGTATCTAACATCCTCTTCTGGCCTCAATGGCCTCCTGTACACATGTGGTATATATACATACACTCAAGCAAGCAAGAGTTCGCACACACACACACACACACTCACACACACACAGTCACACACACACACACACACACACAAATATACATGTATATTTAATTGAATTTAAAGCCAGTTTATAAAATATTTGAATCAATCAGCATAAATTATAATTTTCAGTGATTTGATAAACAGCAAAGAACACAAATAGCAATCTAAAAATTGAGTCACGGATCCTGAAGACATTACAGAAGAGGGGTCTCGGAAGGCTGTGAGGCTGTAATGTGACTGCTTCAGGCAACCAATCCTACGCAGTTCAGTGGTCACATCTGGAGGGTGTTTCTTATCATTCCCCAACGATCCTTCACTCATCTGGTTGTTATTTTTCATCTTACACAATGAACTAAGCTTTCCTAAGAAGGAGAAAAGGGAAGGAAATAAATTCCTGACCCCCATCTGGGCCAAGATTCCATTTCTGATTTCAGTGATTTCCCATTCACAAGCACAAGTGTAACCCATGTGGCCAAGCCACTCAGCCCTCAAGAACCCCAAACCGGGAATGCAGAACCCTGGTTACTAATCACCTCAGATTAGATGTGTGCCAGCTAAGTACCAAGCCCCAGTGGGTGCTTACCCGTGAGTTATCTTCCTGCATCTAGGGACTGTCAGTTTGTCATTTGGTTTCTCTAGGACAGGGTTTCTTATAGCCTATGATGTCCTTGAACTCATGACCCTACTCTTCAGCCTCCCAAGTGCTGAGATAACAGCATGCTCCGTGTGTGACCACTGTCAGCTTTCCATCTAGGGATTTTAGAGACTATTTTTCTTTCCTGATAGATGCACTCTGTCACTTCTGCTCCTGGCTAATCTTAGATTGCACACTGCTCTAGGGCACAGCTCCATTTCCCGGTGCCTACTTCTCACAACAACTTAACTGTAACCATCATTTTGTCCATCTCTGTCTCGTTTAAATATTGCTAGTTCTCAAAGGAGGCATTCAGATGGCCCACCACCCACATTTCCCTGGTTGGGGTGGGGGGATCCACACATGAAATTCTATGTGAATGGCGCCACCTAGAGTTGTGCTCTGAGAGTGCAGTCATTGGTGGCTCTGGAGCTGAGCAACCCCAAGATATTTAGCAATCCTGTCAGCCTCATCCTCTAGGATAAAAAGAAAACAGTTTTGATAACTGAGGTGTCAACACCTCAAACTCCCAAAACGGGCTCAAAGCAGAGATTCTCCTCACCACAATGACAGCAGAGACAATGACAGCTCAGCATACAGCTCACCAATCTTTAGTTCACCCACTTCAAAGGCAGTGGAAGCCCCTAGAGGAGCCCTCCAGCACACAGGGTAACACCATATTCCGTGTTGGGTGATACTGCAGAACACTGGACAGGCTTGGCCTGCAGTAGAGGAGGAGTGGCGATGGGTGATGGAGGACAGCTGGACAGTGAAGGATTGGGAGTGGGTGATGGAGAGGAGAGAAGGACCAGAGGTGCAGGATGAGTGCCTAGGAATGGGTAAAGACACTTGCCCAAGGGTGCCTAGACAACAGCCCATCAGGCTCACACTTGCATCCTCATCAGCAGGCAAAGGTGCTCCACCTCTTTGCTGTCCATCAAGCCTTTCCACCTGCATGTCCCCTCCCTTCTCTACCTTACCCTTTCTTCCCTCCTCTCAGCCACCACGCTATTTTCAAACTGTCCTCCGATTTCACAATGACCCCTCAGGCATAGGTCCTCCCAGTTTGCAAAACCCTGTGTCCTTATCTCACTGGAGCAGAATTCCAAGTCACCCAAATAAGACAGGATATCTCTGACTTGGCAGGACACAGAATCTCAGTCACAGAGCTCCACAGGACTCCATCTTCAGAAGCAACATTTATTTTTCTGTGTGGGTGTGGGTGAGTGTGTCACGCACATGTGTGGAGGACAGGAGACAACTTGCAGGAGTTAGTTCTCTTTATGCCATATGGCTCCCAGGGATTGAACTCGGGTTGACAGGTTTGGTGGCAGGTGCCTTTACCCACTGAGACATCATGCATGTCCACAGCTACTCTTTCAAAGAATGGAACACTGCAAGGGACAAATCTAGGGAATGGTCAAAAGATGGAGCACCTGGGAAAGTCAGCCAGCCCACCTGTCACTGATGCCCTCATCATATAGGGCCAGACAGACCAGGGGCAGTGTGGACCCAGCAAGCATTTGACCTTATGTGACCAAAGACAAGAGGGAAAACAGAGAGGAGGGAGAGGGGGAACGGGTGAGGGAGATTTTAAAGTCACAATAATAAACCAGATGGGGAAGATGAACCTTATGAAATGAGTTTCAGAGGCAGGCTAACAAGCTGTCCACAGGGGTCCCTCCCAGAAGACCCCAAGAAGAGGTCAGCTGGATGCTGCCTTGGGGACCTGGAAGGCAGAGAGCCCCTCCAAGGCCCTAGGTGCTAAGGAGTCATTGCCCAGCTTTTCCCCTGTTCTCCAGAATGCACCAGGGATGGCGATCCAGTGCTGCAGGGTAGCATTGGCCACCGCTAGGAGACCTTGGTGCTGATTGCCTATCTGGCAAGAGAAATCTCTTGTAATGCAATGTGAGAAGATCCCCAAACTAGAGACGGGGGGGGGGGTGTTCCTGCATACACCTAGACCTCTGAGAGGGAGAGGCGAGCTTCGAAACTGACTTTCTGAAGGGGATCATGTCAACAGCAACCCATGTTCCACCCCAAGAATAAATCCCTGGCTTCTTAAACCATGGCCACAGTCCTGAGTCTGCAACCAGATTAGTTCACTCAAACACAAGCCAAATGACTTAATCTGAACCAAGATTCCAGCTATATGCACACACCACTCCTGCCTGCAAGATGTTGGGGTGGGGACACCTAGAAGAGTCAACTGACTCCCAGAATCTCCAGGCCCTACCGTCCCCTTATTTCCCGCCTTTGTGGAAGGTGCAAGCTTCCCCAGCTCCGCCTCCCTGCAGCAGCTGCCTCCCCCTCCCCCTTACTGGAAGAATGCGACCCTCCCCTTCTGCGCTCCTCCAGGCGCAGACAGGGAGGGAGACAGCATATGGCCCCATTTTCTTTGGCCCGGGGAGGCTATTTGGGAAATGAGAAACCCCCTTGCCCTTCCTCCCCTCTGGGGAGAAGCTGCCCTCCCCCTCTGCACATTCTCCACAAGTTCTCAGGCATACAGCCTCCCTACGTGCAGCTATGTGGTGAACTCACCGCGTTCCTCCCTCCACCCACCCCCCAGAGGCGCCACAGCCGGGAAGGGAGCCTGCGAAAACCTTTGATGTTGGCACGTTTTAAAAGGCCCACCTGTCCTGTGGCTCCCCAGCCTCACGCTTGAACTGCTGGCGCCCCTCACCACACAGTTTTAAATCCCCAGCTTCCCCAGCCCTAGCGTGGCCAGGATTGGGTCACACACACACCCTCTCCCGCTGGGGGTAATCAAACCCAAGCAAACTCATTGGGGACATCTGTCTCCAGTGAATCAGGTCAGATCGCAAACTTGAGGAGTTTTGTGACACTTGAAAACTTCAAGCGGGAAGACCTGTGCTTTTTCTTGGACCAGGGCCTGTGGGCAGGGTCGCTAGGAAACCCTCGTTTGATGTTGTGCTTTCATGGCCGCATTTTGATCCAGATGTTCCCCAGTTGTGGGATTTTCTTCTTGGAGGGAGGGCACTTGGCTGTGAAGGCATTTCCATCATGTGCACATCTGGACAGTGCTGATGGGGAGGCTGCATTTCTGGCTCCTTCCAGACTGATTGCTCAACACACCTCCTCCCCTCACAGGCACCCCCCCCCCGTGTGTGTGTGTGTGTGTGTGTGTGTGTGTGTGTGTGTGTGTGTGTGTGTGTGTGTGTGTGTTGTGTGTGTGTGTGGTGTGTGTGTGTGTGGTGTGTGTGTGTGCGTGTGTGTGTGGTGTGTGTGTGTGTGTGTGTGTGTGTGTGTGTGTGTGTGTGGTGTGTGTGTGTGTGGTGTGTGTGTGTGTGGTGTGTGTGTGTGGTGTGTGTGTGTGTGTGTGTGTGTGTGTGTGTGGTGTGTGTGTATGGTGTGTGTGTGTGTGTGTGTGTGTGTGTGTGTATGTGTCTGTTCAGAAATGGTTGTGCAGCCTTCTTCTCCTGGCACCATAGATGGAACTGAAGGTGTTTCCCAAAAATGGTTCCCAGATCAGGGCCACAGGGGAGGAAGGCAAGGAGCCAGATATCTGACCAAAACATGAATAAAATTGCAGCTTGTCCCTCCTTGGGGTCAGTTCTGAAGAGACAGAAGTGGACATTTCCAGGCCCTTGGTCTTTCTGCTACCTCAGGGTTTGAAAGGATCAAATTCATTCTCATTTCCCCACCAACCAGGAACTCCTTTGACTTCCTGGCAATCTTTCCTTTAAGAAACTAGTCCTTTAAGTTTTGTTTTGGTTTGGGCTTCTCTTTTAAATTTGGCATTGTTTTGGGGGGAAGCTTCAAGAGTACACAGTGGTTGTATGTGTGTGGGGGGGGTAATTGGGATCAGAATGCACGATGTGAAATCCACAAAGAATAGGTAAAAGTGTAAGATAAGTATATAAATAAATAAATCAGTTCCTGCCATTGTCCAGCCTGGAATGGTTTCTGGGGAAGGTGTGTGGGTCCCACACAGCTCCTCAAAGGCCTCTGGTGTCCTTATTGATTGGAGGGTATCAGACTGATTAACTCATAGGCTCAAGGATCCTGCTTGCACTGTGGGTATAAAAGCCTAAATTAGACATGTGAACAATGAACTAAGACAGATGAAAAATCCTGAAGGTGGCTGCACCGAGGCACCAGCCTGTGAATGGACCCCTAGGCCGGTCATCAATGTCAGTCTTGGTAAGAGGAATTTTTTCAAGGGAGAACCTGGAGGGGAGAGAAAAGCTGCCTGGGTATGGTACAAGAATAGGAGTTCAGAGGGGACATAGGCAGGCGCCACCCAGAAGGTGGGAACCTTGAGCAGCAAATGTGTGAGTGAAGTGCCAGACCAGAAAAGACCAAATGTTGGAAGGAGGTGGGTGCTGGACTAAAACGGGTGTGGGAATGGGTCCATGCCTCATCCCTCAGGAGAATTGATGTTGCATCCACAAAGCCTCACAAGGCACATTTTGGAATCACGTGGGTCCTAAAGGACAGTTCTCAGGTGCCCCCATCCCACCCTCTTACCCAGTCTGGAATAGATGGATTGGGTGGTATAGTGATGGGCGGAAGAAATAGGGTTCCCATGCCTGACTGTTTTTATATTCCCCCACGTCCCCTTCAGTAGGCAATAATTTTCACTTTGCCTGGTCTTATATACCCCATATGGCTTGAGCTCTGAGAACTAAAAAACACCCCATCATTCTTAAGCTAGACTCACCCACCCCCACTCTCCCCATACTTCTTTTCACTCTGAACATGGGCCGTAAGGGACCCTCACAGCTGGACAGCAGCTGGAGGCCACCTATTATGTGTACTCAAGATTACTTCCACAGGGGACCCATCTAGGGAAGAAGGGGACGACTCCAGCAGTGCAGTCCTCCACCTGACATGCTCAGTCCTAGGGCATGGCAAATGCCCAGCCAGACATCCCAGCCATGTCCGTCGGCTCATGCTTGTAATACCAGCACTCAGGAAACTAAAGCAGATGTGCCCACAAGTTCAAGGACAATCCAAACTACATAGTGCATTCTAGGCAGTCTGGGGTACAAAGTGAAGCTGTCCAGAGTCAGGGGTATTCCTGGTGTCTCTGTGGAAGGAATGCCCAGTGGGAAACTTGAAAGTTTTGTGTCCTCCTTTCCTGGAGGCTACCAGAGCCCCATTCAGCCCCTTGCAGGGCAGAGTCGATCTAGGCAGGAGCCTGGTGCCTTCCATGCTACCCCTGTCAATACTGGTGCTTACAAGTCTTGTCCTCTGCAGTCTGGCTGTTTGGGGCTCTAGAGTTCAGTGGTAGAGGCCTTTCTTAGTATGTTTGAGGCCCTGGAGACAAAGAAACGGAGAAATGGGGAAGAGGAGAAATAAAGAGCACGTAGAGGCACACACTTTTAATCCTAGCCCTTGGGATAGCTGAGACAGGAGGATCACTGTGAGTTTGCCAGGAGTTCAAGTCCTTCCTGGATAACACAGTAAGACCCTGTCTCAGAAGAAGAAACGGGATAGAAAAGAGAAAATAAACAGAATGGAAGGTTGGAAGGGAGGTCAGAAATGAGACTTTCTTCTGCATTTTCTGCAAGCATGGTTAACAGAAGTGCTGTTATCTGGCCTTCCTGAGATCCACGCCCAGCCTTCCAAGTCACTCATTCCTGTGAAAACCTCCCAAGCACTGTCACTTTGTGTGTGGACCCATGGGCACTAAGAAGTAAGATCACAGATACTGAACCGCCACCATGGGCCTCTGGCAGTGGGTATGACTTTGCTCAAGGAAAGAGGGGAGAGAGCCATCTATGTAACTGAGTTTGTATCCCAAATACCATACTAACTCATAGAGGACCATGTTACAAATCCACAGCCCCATGAGTAGAACCCCATTACCTTGTCCCACACCCACCCAGACATGTGATCACATGTGAACCCCAAGTCCGCAAGGTAGATAGAAGAAAGAACTTCCCTAGAGAATCGGTGCAGGACAGTAAATCAAACAGAAACAACTGTCTTCTGGAAGGCAATGAACCAGGAAAACCTCATCTTGCTGGACCACCAGTAATGTAAGACTTCTGTTGCAGGAAGGAGGATGACCAAAATGACCCCCTCAACAGCTCCTGAGACAAGGAGGTGAGGAGGAGACTCTAGGCAAGCCCCGAAGAGGAGGGGACCCAGAGAGGGACTGACAGGAGATGGAGAGTTTGGGGGGGGGGAGCAGCAAGGCTGGAGAGATGAATGGTCTTGGCAGGACTGATGGCCAGGACCAGGATGGATAGGTGGTGGCTGAGGTTTGTTTACGGGCAGCCCCCAGCCTGCTGCTGCCCAGGGAGAGCAATGGTGGCTGGCACATCAGAGGGCTCTTAGAGAAGCTCACAGAGATGATTTAGATGGGAATGAATCAGCTCTGTATGGATTAAGTGTCCCAGCAAATCCCAGGATCTTACAGATGAGGGGACGGGGCAAGGGCACTGGAAGGAGGGGAGAGGGGCAACACACATCTGAAACAGAAGCACACAAGCTTGGATGTGTAGAAGGGGCCTTGATGGGTGCGGCAGGGCAGCCTGGCTTAGCCACAGCCCTCTCTTTCCCGATTGGCACCAGGCTTTAGAGAAAGGTCTCCTCCAGCCTAACCCTGCTGGTTCCCTCCCCCTTGTCCTCTCTCTCTCTCTCTCTCTCTCTCTCTCTCTCTCTTAGTGTTCATGCACCTTCCCATCTCTATTTTTCTGTCCCTCTTCTTCCATACTCCCAGCTGGGTCTCTGCTTCTGTGTCTTTCCCCAGAGGCTTCGATAGCTTGAGGAGCCTGCCTGGCCTCTGTCCACCCTGGTGTCAGGACCACCTTTCCTCTCCTCCAGGGGCATGCACTGTGCTGATCTCTTGAGAAGCCTTCGGTTCCAAGGTGATTAGATGAACAGGACAGTCTGGCATGAAAAGTGACATTCTGGCTGCAGGATGTTTATTCCCTTCCTCTCTTGCACTTTGCTTCAAGCTCCCTGTCCCGTGCAGTGGAGGCTCAGAAGGCTACTGGTGCTCTTGGGCTAACCTCAAATTGAGTAGACACGCCTTAGTCACAGGCCATGGGGGTGACAGGTTGTGCAAGTCCATCTATCTCCCTATACCCTTCCTGGGGATCCTCCTGTTACGAAGCCAGCCTCTGTGTGGACAATCTGGAGTCAGAGCATGGGGTAGTCACATACGAGGATTGGTTGAAATATCACAGCCTCCCCTCTCCCCCATTGGTGATCTATGAGCTGTGTGCCCTGTAAAAATTATTTATCGAGGCCTCAGAGTGTCCTGATTTAGTGCATCTGCCTCTGGGGCCGAGAGGCCTGCCTGTCCGCTGGAGCCTAAGCGTTAAACGACGCTAAAAAGTTAAACGGCCAACGTTGGGGGCTCACTCGAGGAGGCACCATAAAGCTGTCGGAGCTGCTTAAATCAGAAACGAGGATTCCCCGGGACATCTTCTCTCCATATGCTGCAAGCCAAGAAGCTTCTCCTTGCCCCTCTGCTGCTCCCCAGCAAGCACAGCCAGAACAGGGCAGGCTTGCTTGAGTGGGCATTTGGAACAGACGTGGTCATAGTGCCCAGCCATCTCTAGCCAGGGGTCTCCTTCATGAGATAACAGTCTTAGAGACTCTCGATGGAAATAAGATAAAAGTGCAGCCCCCCCCTGGTGGGGGGGAGGTTGTTGGGAGTTCTCCTTTGAGGCTTTGTTTGTTCTTTGAAACTTGATTTTCAAGCCCTGCTTTCCCAGTGTAGCTCTGACTGTCCTGGTACTCGCTCTCTAGACCAGGCTGGCTTTGAACTCAGAACCTGCCTTTGTCTCCCAAGTGTTGGATTTAAAGGCCCACACTTTCCCCCCTCCCCCCCCATTACTCCTTCCACCCCCAGCAAGCGCATCTTGATTCAGTCTGCATTTCTGTGAACGGGAGCCTATGGAACTCAGTGTCTTCCCTCTTGGGTTTGAAGAGTGTTCTGTTCAAGTCAGGCTGTGCCCTCTGACCTCTCTGCCCACCCGCCCCCACTTTCATGGCCTCCTGAGAGACACAGTGTATCCTTTGAATATCACCCTTCATAGGGCACCTGAGTGCCAGCACTACACTTAAGCATGGCAGAGGGTTCTCAGCCCAACCCCAGTCCATGCTGCCACCACCCGGCCACTGCCAGGCAGGAGGGAAGGTGGGCCTCCCCGGGCTGTCTATCATGCCTGCTTTCAGCAGCAATAAACTGTGCCTCTTAAAACCTCTACTCTAGTCCCTAATATTTGCCTGGCCATATATCTCCAGTGATATACGGGCAGAAATTGCTCATAAACAGCTATAAAACCTCTCGGAGCTAGGGAGGAGGCACAGAGCCTGAGCTGCCGGAAGATCAGAATTGGCTCAGCTTCCGATCTTCCTACACCCTAAACTTAACCCTGCATCCCAGTGATGGATGGAGGAAGGTGAACCAAAGGAAGATCCTGAAGCCCCTCAGGCTTTAACCTGGCTGCTCCTGGGAGGTGCTGTGTGGCCTTGGGCAAGTCAATCAGCTCCTCTGTGCCATGCTTTCTATCACTAAGATGAGGATGGCGGTTGCTCAGGCCCCCTCAGAAGTTGTTGTAACGACCAGAGAAGGAAGAACTCACCCCACTATTAAAAACATTTAGTACAGGTACTGGGCACACACAGTCTGCAGATGGGTGCCGGGTATTTGGAGGGCACAGAAGCTGGATACAGTCATCTGTCTGTCACCCTATGATAAACACCCTGACGTGCGACTACTACTGTTATCATGTCACAGGTGTAAAACCTGGGGCCCTGAGAAGTGTGTCCAGGGCATCGGTGCCAGAGAACTGATGCCACAGGGCCGGCCGTCTTTGCCCGTCCCACCAGTGAGGATGAAGTCCTGAAGGGCAGGAGGACTGAAGGCGACCCTCTCTCGTGGGGCTTGCTCCTTCCTCACAGTCACCCAGACAGCAGCCCCTCTCAGCAGAGACCTGAACACCTGAGTTCAGGAGAGTTCCTAGTGGGAGGGATACAGACCACAACAACCAGTTCCAGAGTCCCTGATCCAAGCCCCCACAGCCATCCACCCGAGTCCCTATGGTCTCTGCCTCTCCCTCTTATCAGTCCCTGAATTCCCTTCCTTTGAAGACTCCAGCCCTCTCTCCTCACTCCTCCCCTCCCCCTCCCCCTCCCCCTCCCCTCCCCCTCCCCCTCCCTCTAACAGCCTGTCTGTCTCCTCTGGTCAATCCACCTTCATTCCCACCCAGAGCTCCCGCAGCCCCTGGCTTCTTCTTCCCTATAACCCGGCCCCTGGTCTTCCTTGCCTTAGCTGTCTCCTGTAACTGCCCTCCCTGCCCCTCCTCCTCAGCGCCCCCCAGCTCCTGATGCCCTGCCTCCTGGGCTACTTTGCCCTGGTTCTTCCTAATGTCCTCCTAAATTTCTAGCCTGCCCCTCCCCACCTCCCGAGAACTCCCAGCTTACACTTTCTCCTTTCCATGTTCTGGGGTTTTACTTCAAAGGCCACAGCCCAGCCCACACCTGGCACAGAGGAAGCAGCTGCAGAAGAATTCTGCTTGCTCGGCTAGGTCCATGAAGAAGGTCTGTCATCTCTGAAACGCCGAGATCTCCTAAGACAAGAGTCTAGAGCAGTAAGAGAGAGCTAAGAGGCTTCGAGTAGAGGACAGATGTATCCAGGGGAAGGGGACAAGGAGGTTGCAGGCCTCCAGGCCCTGCCCAGACTGCCTTGATATTCAGCCTAAGCCATGGCCTACAGCTCCATTTGTTGGCAATGAGGGTCTGGAAATAGAGACAGATAAGCCAGGACCAACAGTAGGAAGGCCATCACTGTGCCCCACGCCTCCCTTCCTCGGGTGGCTCCCACCCCCACCCCACTTTTCTTTAAGTTTCCAAATCAACCTTCCTGCAATAATAATGATAAAGCAGGAAGCTGGGCCAGAGGACAGTGCAGATTTTTCTTCTTGACACGGAGTTTCCGATTAAAGGCAGAGGGACATAAATCCTCCTGCGTAATTGCTGCGCTCCAGCTCGAAGCCACTTGGGAGGGGGTCCCCACCCCCCCTGCCCACCTCCGTCCTGAGAGGGTTGGGAAGGGGGAAGGGAATGTAGGCTTCGTGTGCAGGCTGTGGGAGGGGTGCATGCCCATTTCTCTGCCATGGGTCCCAGCATAGGAAGACTGAGACCCACAGTGACGTAAAAGCCCCTGGTTCTCCCACCAAGGAGGCCTCACCCTTCCCTAGAGCCCTCAGTGACTGTGGGGACCCATGATCTCCTACACACAGCCACAAGACCTTGAATTTTATAAATTGTCATATGAAATTGGCATAGGGGAAGCTGAGGCATACTGAAGGGAGCTAGCACTGGACTGCCATGCTGGCTGTATTAGTGCATGCAGTCATACACAAGGAAGGCTGACAGTGTTTATATCTACTACATCTCAGGCCCAAGTAACTTCCTGTAGAGCAGTTCTCATATAGACCACACACACACACACACACACACACACACACACACACACACACACCACTCACACCACTCAGAGAGAGAGAACTTTTAAATAAAATCAGGAATATTCGCAAACAAGGGGAAGGAACAATAGTCAACAGTCCCAAAGACTCTTAACTCAGCTTCATGTGTCTTCCTCTGCCTCAGAAACTCCCTTGGCGGATGTCTTTCCTTCTCAACTCGAGGTCAGCTTTCCTCCTCCATGCAGCCTCCTGAATTAAAGCCCTTGTTTCTACTCTCCTGTCTCTCCCTGTACCCTGTTTGAGCTATTCCTCAATCAGACCCTAGATGTGAGTCTCTTTTCTCTCACCAGACAAGGGATATGTGGGCCCAGGTCTCTTCTGTCCTGCTCCCCTCGACCCATGTCCTTACTACTGCTCCCTTCCCTACAAACCCATACCCCAACAGCTCCATACATGTGGACATGTGTGGCCATGGGAGTCCTGGCCCTTCTGCATCAGTAGAAATTCTCAGAAGTGCCAGGGAACTCTTATTTTCATCCATATCCAGGAGACACCTGACTTGCCTTGCTCTTGAGTTCTGTCTAGCCTCTCAAGTGAGGAGGCCTCTCAACTGGGACCAGAGAAAGAGATGCCTTGTTGTCGCTGATTGCCAGATACAACCGAGCCCGCTGATTCCTGCTGAGCTCCTTGGACCCTCTGACAAGGTTGCACTGAACGAATCTTCACCAGACCTAACTGAAGTCTTACACCAGCCCAAGGGTGCTCTGTGCACACACTACACCTCACCACAGCAGCCCTCAGTGGGAGCAAGGCCCAGGAAAAGCTGGGAGTCCTATCTGGGTTAGAGAAGAAGCATAGGAGGGATAGAGGAAGACAAAACAGAAGGCCCACTGGCAAAAGCCGGTGCTAAGTTCCAGGCAGTTTGAGATATCTAGGGGGAAGAGTCTGTAATGGTAGGAGAGAGCTAGGAGGCTTGGAAAAGAGGGCAGAGGTGCCTGGGGTGAGGAGGTTTCCAGATAGCCAGGCAGCTAGGTCATGTTCTACCCTGCCTGGGGCTGGAGCTGGACCCTTGCTGCCCTGGGTGACTACAGAGCAGACCCTCTCCTGGGTGGGGGTCCTAGGCAGAGGAGTGTGGCTCCCAGCAGGTCCTCCTGGGTGTGTGCTTCCAAGCAAGCTCGAGCTTCCACCTCTTGCTAAGAGCCCTGCCTTGGGTATTAATGAGACAGGTAGAGTCTGCAGGGAAGATCTGAAGCCTTCTCCCAGGAGACTCCAAACTTTCAGAGATGACAAAACTTCATTGTATTCCAGGCCGACAAAAAGGTAAATTTCCGAAGCTTAATCCTGTCAAAGTTCCTGAGGTGAACATATGGAGCATGGGTTGGGGAGGGAGGGAGGGAAGGAGGGAGGGACAATCTGAGAAGCAAGCTAATGGACATTCAGAGGTGAGCAAGGATGTCCTGGAGACTTTGGGTAGAGAAAGAGCTTCTAGTTCCTACGCAACATGGTGAGAGCAGCTAGCTACACAGCAGGCACAGGACTAGGAGGTACAGAGATGAACCTGAGAGGTAGGGACAGCACCTAGCCTTGCCACTCAACTTATGACCTGCACCTCCCTTAAGCAGGAGAGGAAAACTCACCTAAGCATCTTCGGGGCCCTGGTTACAGCGGGAGGGACCAGGGCTAGACATTCAGAGCACCTACCTAGCGCTAGGGAGGACTGAGGCTGAAGTGCCTGGTGGGAGGCCAAGGGCGGATGTGTGAGCCTGTGAGCGTAGGCTGGATCCGCAGCCGGGCTCTGCCTCTCACTGGTAGATGCATCACTCATCTGCCCAGGGGTAGAGAGGGGGCAGGGGGAGGGGATGAAAAACACCCACAGCCCATTAACCTACTTTTGCAACTTCATTAAAACAGAGTCTCTGACGTGTTGCCATAAATTGCCTTCTGAGGAAGAAGCCAAATCCAACAGGAGCTTGAGCAGCACAGCCCTGCGGAAGAAGCGGTAATACCTACACTGGAAGCTGTGTGGCACGGGGCGGGATGCGGGCAGTCGCTGAGGGTCTCCGTATGCCAGGCCAAGCAAGCCGCTGGCTCAGAATGAGGGGCAGAGAACTTTGGACTCTGTTTTGGAGAACAAGTCTCACTATGTAACACAGGCCATCCTCAAACCTGTAACCCTCCCGCCTGAGACCCAAGTGCTAGGAATGGAGATGTGTGCTATCACCAAAGAGCAAGCTTTCGTTTTCTCAGTTCTTAGAGCTGAACCGAAGGCCTCATTGGTCCTAGGGAAGTGTACTATCATCGAGCTACATTCCCCAGCCTGGCGAGGAGATCTTACATAGCATTATATATGTGATGGTATCACCAAGTACCCTCAGAGCTGCCTGGAGCCCCTCTTGCAAAACTACAAGCTCCTTTCAACCTTCCAAGGCCTCCTCCAATCGGCTATGCTCTAGAGCTGGGTGTGGTGGCACATGCTTACAATCCTAAACTCAGGAAGTTTAAAGCCAAGCTGGACTACACAGCAAGGCCCTGTCTCAAAATAAGAAATCAAAATGAAAAAGGAAATCTCGTGCTGCCCTGAGGCTTTTTTCTCAGATATATGCTATGGAGCACTCTGTCCCCAGCCTGAGCTCAGCAGATCCTGTGGGCTCCAGAAAGCTAGAGGCCCGCACTGCCCTGGCTGAGCAGGTGACTGAACCAGGCAGAAGGAACACTGTCCCACAGGCAGCAGTCCCTGACCTGGTTAGGCCTGGACCCCCACCTTGTATGAGAGTGAAGGCAGAGAGCCAAGCCCTAGACAGGGGCTGCCAAGGTTCTGATGGCACCTCTGCCACTTACAGGTGTCAGTTACTTAGCTCTCTGTACCTTAGTTTCCCCATAGAAATAATGCTATGTCATTGTGTGGTTGAATCAAATAGGAGGATCTGTGGAAAATGTACAACACTTAAGACCCAGTACACTGTAGGAGTCAAATGCATTGGCTATTATCATTGCCATGTGCTCATTTACCTAGCCTTTCATCCACCTCTAAAGGACCTTTGAAGGTCACGGGATACCAGTCTACATCGTACACATGAAGACACCAAGGCCCACAGAGAAGAAACTTGGGTCACAATCCCAACCCAGATTTCCTTTTACCCAATACCAGAACCTTTCCCCAAGACATGCCCCTGTCCTTAGTTGAATAATGAAGAATTTATCTGGGGTACTGTTGGGTTTCCTGTCACTGTGGCTGTTGGGTGAGACTGCAGGTTTCTAACAGTGGCGATGCCTAAGGAACAGCTTAAAGGGCCATGTCTCTGCTCAAAGTTTCAAAACTTTTAGCTATGGCTGGGGCAATGTTGTGTCCAGTGACACAGAGCATCATAGTTGGGATGCTGTAGGGGGCAGAGCTGCTCACCTTATGCAGCCAGGAAGCAGAGAGAAAGGAACATGACACCCTCAGAAGTTTGCCCCTAGCTCCCTCCTTCTAAGCCCCACCTCCTGGCTTTTCTACCACTTCCTAAAACAGCACCCCAGCTGGGGACCATTTGTTTCACAAGCAAGCCTGTGGAGCACATGTCATCTTAAAACCGTAACAAGCGACCAGCGGTGTCCTCTGTCGTGACCGTGCTGTTAGGGTCATCACTTTGGATCCTCTTTGCAAAAAGACCTCCCTGGAAATTTTAAAAAGAAAGAAAGGAAGGAAGGAAGAAGCAAGCAAGCAAGCAAGTTTGCCCTGAATCGCACAGCAAAGGTGGATCAAGGAGCTGGGGAATGCAACCCAGTTGCTCAAGTGCTTGCCTAGGATGCATGATGCCCTGGGTTCAATCCCCCTCACCATATAAGCTAGGAGTGGTGGCGCATGCCTGTATTCCAGTACTCAGGAAGTGGAGGTGAGAATCAGAAATTCCAGGTCATCCTTGACTACATATCAAATTCCAAGCTAGCCTTGGCTACATGAAACCCTGTCACAAAAAATAAACAAGTTGTTTTTTTAATGGTTTGCTTGTCTTAAGAAAACAACGCAAGGTCAAGAGCAAGACAGCCCGGAGCCTAAGCTGAGGGTCTTCTTCGCCCCAGTCTTAATTCTGGCAGGAATAGCCTGTCAGAAAAACCCTGGGTATCACAGACTGCAGGCTTAGACTCTGGCCGTGTGGTCTCAGGATTCCCACTGCTGATGCTCCAGGAGGTGGACCCCAGAAGGACATGGGCTTTCCAGGTCTTCCTTGGGAGAGAAAAAGGGTGTTTGGGGCTTGTCTACTCTGAGAGGCAGGGGAGTGCCAGCAAGTAGAGCTGACCACCCCTGGGAACAGCTGTGTCAGGTTCTGCTGGTCCAGGTGTTGCTCTCTGACATGCCTCTCAGTCCTGAGCCTGTTCTCCACCCTCACTGCAGCCCAAGACAACACCCATATAACAGACATTGCTTTAATTTTTCTTTGAAGGGGAAATTTAGCCCAGGCTGTTCACAAGCTGTTGGGAGTTAAGAGGCTTTCTCATGTTTTCCCAAAGTGCTCTTCCCAAAGTGGATTCCTGAAGTCAAAGTTCACATGTAACTATTTAGGAGGAAGAGGGTTTGGAGTAGGCATGGGGTTTGCTGAGAGTGGGAATGCGTGTATTTTTCAAGTTATATGAAGAGTGGCTGGGGAAAGTAGAGCCAGGAGGAGCAGACAACTGCTATGTGACTGGATCTTTTTCCTCCTGTGTCTCCTGTGAGCAAAGATCAGTCTCCCCATAAAATAAGAAATATGCATTCACTGGTTGGTGGTGGCAGCACACACCTTTAATCCCAGCACTGGGGAGGCAGAGGCAGATGAATCTCTGTGAGTTCAAAGTCAGCCTGGGCTACAGAGTGAATTCCAGGACAGCCAGAGCTACACGGTGAATCCCTGTCTCAAAAAGAGAGAGAGAGAGAAAGAGAGAGGGGGAAGGAGAGAGAGAGGGAGAGGGAGAGGGAGAGGGAGAGGGAGAGGGAGAGAGAGAGAGAGAGAGAGAGAGAGAGAGAGATGAAATGTGTGACTCAGTTCCAGCCCTGGGGGGGGTGGCTCACGCCTACTCAAGATGAGATACTCTGATATTCACATTCACAGCAAACATCACTCACAGAGTTCTGGCATTTTCCTTTTTTGGGATCTTGCCAGCCCTTACTAAGAACAATTTCAGCCCCCAGCAACCACAGACCCTCCTCTGTCCTCAACTTCACCCCCTGGGTTCCCCTGCTTATCTTCTTCAAAGGTGAATTTATTAGGCTGCTCTGTGGAGGGAGCCACGGCCCCTCCACATCTTAGCTGTTTTCCCCATGGATTTTCCCATGGCCTTTCCCCTCTTCCCTAGCAGGACTGAGAGGCAGCTGCTCCTGGGCCTGGGTATATCCAAGATCCTTAGGGAACACAGGAGAGTGGAACATGACGTGTGATGGCCAGGACTCTAGGGTGCCTGGAACATGTGCTAACTCCCCTTCGGCCCCCTGCAAGGAACATCTCCTGTCCATAAGATCTGCGAAGCTCATGAATTTGGGGGTACTGTCTGGAGCTTCCAGCCAGTCCTCTCCCAGGAGTGATGTGGGAAAATGAGGGCCCGCTAGAAGCGGAAAGCATAGGACAGGGGTCTTGTTCACTTGGGAGCTCTCCTCCTTCCTCACACTTTGGAAGAATTTTTCCTGTCTCTTAGAATCCCAGCCTATGTTCTCAGGAAAGGGTGATAAAGCAAGGGGCTCTGTTCTCAGGCTGAGAGGGGCCACAGAGGTCAGGGTCAGGGATGGAAGGCCGGATATCTTGGCCATGGGCCAGGAGGCAGGAATATGGGAACCCTGGGTGATGGGAAACTTCGGTCCCAGAGGTAGCAGCAGTAGCAGAGGAAACCTCGCCAGGAGCGCCCACTGGAAACTTGCCCAGCTTCTGCAGCCCGGGCCTCCCCATGGGGACCCTGATTCCAAGCCACCAGGATGGTTCTAGGGGAGGTAAGTGTGTGTTCTCCCAGCAGTTGTCAAGGGGAAGAGAGAGCAGAGCCCAAAAGCGAGGAATGACAGGGTGGGACCAGACATAACTTCTCAAATCCTGGGGTCCTTGTTTGATTGATTTTTTGTTTGTTGAGACAGAGTCTCTATAGTTTTGGCTGTCCTGAATCTCACTATATAGACCAGGCTGACCTTGAACTCACAGAGAGCCACCTGCCTTTGCTTCCCAAAGGCTGGAATTAAAGATATGTGCCACTAAGCCTGTCTTAGCACCCACCTTCTTAACCATCTCCAAGCTCCAAAACATTAATCTCATTTTCAATACAAATAAACTGAAAGTATAAGCAATATGTGACCCGCTATCGTGTGAACCTCCCTAAATTCCACACTCACCGGCTTTCTCCGGATGCAGAACTCTCCCAATTCAGTTTTATTGTTGTCCACGAATTACCACCCAGCCTCCCTCCCCTTTAGGAAGTCTGGGCATCAGTCTGCAGCTGAGCCTGGCTCCAGTCTTACCACTATAGACACACAAAATCTCAGAGGGGGGAGGCCCAAGCACCTCATGATACACCTACAAAACTGAGAGGAGAAACTGCTTGCTCAGGGCCACACAGCTAGAGGAGCCAGAGCAGGGCCTTGAACCATTTCATTAGGATGATGTCATCTGCTCCAAGCACTTGGCCATTTACACACACAGATGCCAGGCTCCATGTTAGGCCAAGTAAGTGAAAATTAATAGAAGCCCCACCTCTGAGGTTCAGCGAGGAAAGGAGACCTTCCACATCGACTTGCGGAAAGATTTATCCTCTCCAAATGCAAAGCGCCAACACCTAAAGAGGAAGCCTCCGAGGGCAGAAGAGGTAGCTACTCAGCAAAGTTTTACCTACAATGTATGAAGCTATAAAGCAACATAAACCAGGCGATAGACACATACAATCCTGACCCTTGGAAAATAAAAGCAGAAGAACAACAGGCAATCCTAAGTCACATATTAAGTTCAAGGCCAGCCTGGGCTCCATCCAATAAACAAGTATAGTGATATGCTCTGTGATCCCAGCACTCAAGAGGGAAGAAGTGGCAGGACAGCACCTCAAAAAATAGAAATGGAGAGAGCCAGGCATGGTGGTGACACCCTTAATCCCAGTAGTTGAGAGGCTGAGGCAGGTGGATCTCTTCGAGTTTGAAGCCAGCATGGTCTACCAAATTAGTTTCAGGACAGCCAGGGTTACATAGTGAGACTCTGCTTCAAATAAGTAAGTAAGTAAATAAATAAATAAATAAATAAATAAATAAATAAATAAATAAATAAAGTTAATCAAACAAAAACCAAGTTGGAAAGGGGCTAGAGAGATGGCTCATCAGTTAAACACATGTGCTGCTCTTCTATAGGACCCAGACTCCATTCCCAGCAGCCACCTGACAACTTGTAGTTCCAGTTTCAGAGGATCCTGTGCCCTCTTCTGGTCACTCTAGGTACTACATGGTACACAGACAAACCCACAGACAAAACACCCACACATAATAAAAAGAAATACATATTTTTAAAGGTGGAGGTGCCCTGAGAAATGACAGCAGATGTTGTCCTGCCCCCATGCCTCCTGGAGGAGACGGCACAATTCAACAGCTACTGAGTAACAAGGTGTGACTACGGCAGCTTTGACCGCTCAAGTCAGGAGCAATGCAAATGTAAATAATGAGTCTTCATTAGAGGCTTGTGAGATAGGGTTGGAGGCAAGTTGGGGCTAGATCAGAGAATGCTGTGAATTCCTACTGGAAGTCTTAACTGTCCTCCATCAGCACTGGGGGGTTACAGAAGGTTTCCAACTATAGTGAAAGGCAGTCTCAAAAGGCCTACAGAATTTGCCCTGGAAGCAGCTCATGGGACAGGCTGCCTGTGCGAAAACTTGAAGCAACAAGAATGTTGGTGAGATACTGTCTCTGGAGGTGAGTGTGTGCTCTCGAAGACACCTGCATACATAAGCCTGGTGCTCAGTCTAGAAAACTGCCCCAGCCTGCTGTGGTCAGGAGATGATGGATCATCACCTCCCTTCCCCTTTTGTCTCCTCATCCTCCTAACAACCTGGCTGGGCAAGAATGCAGCCACCTCCCCCAGGCATTGTGTGTATCCAGGTTCTCCCTCAACCTCCTGCTCTAATTTCAGTCTATTTCTGCAGATACTTCTTCACACACACACACACACAGAGAGAGAGAGAGAGAGAGAGAGAGAGAGAGAGAGAGAGAGAGAGAGACAGAGACAGAGAGACAGAGACAGAGACAGAGACACAGACAGAGAGAGAGAGACAGAGACAGAGACAGAGAGAGAGAGAGACAGAGACAGAGACAGAGAGAGAGAGAGAGAGAGAGAGAGAGAGAGAGAGAGAGAGAGAAACAAGAGCGAGCATGTTGGAGGCATTAGATTGGCAATGCCTCCCAATCTAATGCCACTAGTGTCAGGCCAAAGGGTAATGAAGAGTCAGGTGCTTGGAGGCAGAGGAGGGACATTGCTGATGAGGGCAAGCCAACTGATGGGGACCCATGGAATCTCTGAGGTAGGGACATAACCGAAAAACAACACCCTAGAAAGATGTGCATAGAGCTGGGGAACTATCCAGAAGAGGAATCGGGGCGGGGGGCGGGGCGGGGGGTGTACTAGGGACCCCTGTCCATTCTCTCCTGCTCACTACACTCCTCACTAAAGTCAGGGAGAGCCACTGCCATGGCTTGAATCTGCACCCACCGTCCCTCGCAGACTCATGTATAAATGCTTGTTGCTTGGCTAATGATGTTATTTGGGAGGCTTTGGAACCTTTGGATAGCCAGCCTAGCCAGTGATGCCAAGATGGCTCAGTTGGTGAAGCGCTTGCCACACAAGCGTGAGATCAATCCCCAGAGCCCAAGAAAAAATCCAAGTGTGGTGATGCACAGTTGTCCCTTCAACAATGGGGACATGAAGAGAGAAGGATGCCTATGGCCTACTAGGCAGCTGTGACTTGAACAACCTCAGCCAAGCACTCCTACCACTGTAACCTGAGCTAATTCACCATGCTTTCCACACCATGAGAGACTGAAACCACTAGCCAAAATAAATCTCTCCTCCTTTCGGCTGTTTGTCAGGCACTGTGGTCACAAGGACTATCATGCCACATGCCACAGCTGTTTTCCTTTGTCCTTTTGAAGGGCCCTGGATGCCAAGGTACTCAGGCTGTGCCTTACCCTTCCTCCATCACCCAAGACTCCCAAAGATAGGTAACTGCAAATAATGAATCCTGATAGGATTCAATTAACAGTGGTTAGCAATTATCATGGCCACCTCATCATATCCTTGGCCACCCAACGAACAGAGACAGGCTGAGTGCCTGGTGCTGTCCACCAGCTCTGTGCTAACCCTTGCCCAGCCTCCATCCTTGACACTTGGGGGCTCACAGGAGCTCAGAAGCGAGCCTTGTAAAGGTTCCATCTCCTCCATTTCTGTGGGCTTGGCCCTCAAGCTCTGGACACTGGGGAGTTGTTGAATACATGCTTCTGACCCTTAAGACCTTGGTGCCCCCAGGGAAGAGTCAGCAGGAGCTTTGCCATCTTTTCAATCCTGAGATCTTTCCTCCCTCCCCAATCTAACCCAGACCAGAATCTCCTGCACTAACATAACATCCTTCTCAAACAATCAATCAGCATCACCCACTCCTCCCCTCCACGCAATGATCCAAGGCTTTCCCTCATGCCCATTCACTTCCTCAGAAGTGTCCCCGAGCTTCAAGTCCCTCATTCCTTCTTTTGTTCAAATGTATCTTACCCCTGACTACCAGGCATTTCTCTGTGACCCTTGTCCTTGATCTTGCCCTTTGTGGGTAGGACATGGGGGAAAGGTCATTTATTTAAAGCCCTATTCTGATATACCAGGTCACTGGCATTGTGGCTTTGACAAGCTTTCACTCTACCAACCTTCCACAAGCGCTCCCCTCATTTCAAACCCCTGATCAATGCTCCTGTAACCCCATCACCAGGAGCACTGGGGGAACACCTGCCTCCAGCTCAGGATGGCAGCCCTGGCCCCAGAGGGAAAGCTGCCTCACACTGCCCAGCCCCCAACCCTCGTTCTAGAAAGAGGTAATTAGGAGCTGTGCAGTCCTTGTCCCCCAACAGGTACAGCTGAGCAGCAGCATCCATCATCGAGGGCAGCTGCCAGAGATGGGAAGGATCACATGACTGGCCCCGGCCAATAGGAGAGTGAGGGGAAGCTTCTGAGCTAGGGATTGGCTGGAGTGAAACAGGAGAGTTGAGGGCTGTTGGGGATAACCTGAGAATGACCTTGTAGGGACTTCAGTGCCCCTGGCTATGCCCTGTCTCCCCAGACATCCTTCCATCTTCCTTCAGCTCCTCATCTGAGATTCACCTCCCGGCTCTAGCATTTTCTCCTGCCTTCTGCATCACTGATTTCGGGTCCAAGGACGCCTCCTCTTTTTAAAGAACAATGGCCTCTTGTGTGTTTACCTAGTCTGAATGAGCAGGAGACAGTTTTCTGGCCTGACTGGGTAGGTGCTGACACCTCCATGAGGGAGAAAGGAAAGGTGGAAGCACGGAATGGAGGAAATGCCAATGCAGGTGTAATCCCAAATGCTCGCGTGCATGCCAGGCCATGCCAGCCATGCCAGCCAGCGTGTGTGAAGAAGTGTGTGCTGGCAGCTGTGGGTGCAGCCCAGGACGTGTTTTGAATACATGCACTGATGGAACACGTTACCTAATGTGCCGCAGTGCACAAGGCAGAGTTGGACACAATGACCTTGTACTTTATTTCTGTGAGTGTGCACAAGCGCAGTCACATGTCCCTGGACCTGTTTGTGTACACTAACACAGTGGGTTTTTACCTTGACTGTTTCTGACCCAGGTAAGGGAATCCCTGTTACGCCTTGGTAATCCCTTGGCACAAACCAGATGAGGAATCCCTCCCTGCTGCCTCAGCCCCAGAGCCACAGGTCAAAATGGCAGCTGGCAGGAGAAAAGAAAGGGAGAAGAGGAGGGGGACTTCTCCAACACCTGTGAAGGGTCTTCATTACATATGCAAATGTCCTCATTAGCAATGCAGAATACTTCCTGAGCTAATGATTGCAGTGTTTCTGTGAAGAAGTGCTGAGCAGGGACGGTGGGCAGGAGAAGAGGTGTGCCAGGGCTCTCCATCCTTAAGGCTGATCCTACGCAGGCTTCGGCTTCAGGAGGCAGCTGGAGAGGGGCCTATGGCAGGGACCAAGGGCAGCTGTGGGCAGACAACCAGAAGGCTTCTACCACTGGAAGTCTTCGCATGGGGTATTTGGCTATGCTTGGGTAGACTGGACCGAGTACAGCACTGCTCTCATCAGGACCAGGACCAGGACCAGGAGGAGGACTGCCAAGTGCACCGTTGTCCTCATTCATACCCCCACCTCTACACCCTGCACACCCAAATGTGTGGTCCTTCAGGTTCTTGTTGAGAATGACCCTGGTCCCTGTCCCATAGGACACTCACTGGGAGCTTCCTTCCTCTTTCTGGCCTACCCTGCATTCTCCAGCCTCACTTCTTCCCATCTATGGTCTTGAACACTCAGAAAAAGAACAGTCCTACAGTCTGTCACCCCAACCATAGAGAAGAGTCAGACTCCCCTTTTTCTACCACGGCCTCTTGTACACAGCCATGTACAAATGAGCCATTTCTCGGGAGCTCATTTGTGTTGTTTCAGTCTCACAGTCACCAACATGGCACCAGAAACAAACACAGCCAGTGACAGTCAACTCAGAAACACACAGGCATCTGCTTCCCCTTCACGGAGGCTCAAGACACCCTGCTCATATTAACTTGCTTTTAAACACACACCCACGCCCCCTCCAGCTTCGGCTGCCCTTGTGCGTGCAGATCACCCCATTTTAGGGACTGAGTCCACAGAGACCGCCCCTGCCCTACCCCCTACCTCTCCTTTCTTTGCTTCTCCCTCCTCCTCCCTCCCTCATCCCTGGGCACCCGTTTGCCAGGGTTATTTATAGAAGCAAGCGATAAATTCAGTGTGTTTCTCGGCGCGCAAAGCTATAAATAATGGCACAGATCATTAAACCCCGAGAGCAGGCCCAGCCGCCCCGCAAACAAGATGAAGTACAAACCGCCATGTGAGAGGGAGAGAGGGAGGTACAAGGGAGAGCCCCAGGCCCGGGGCCATTAGGCCCCAGCCTGCACCCCTCAACTCGGGGCCCAATGAGCCTGGGCCCCCAAGGTGCCTGCTGGGCCCAGGGGGTGGCTGGGGCAAGCACAGGGAGGGGGTGGGGTCCACACACTGGTCAGACAAGCTACCATACACTCCACTCTTCCTCTCCTCCCTCTTCTCATCCCATCCTTGCATCTCTCTCCACCTCTCTCCCATCTTTCACTTATCACTCCGTTTTCTTTCTCTTTTTTGTTTTTGTTTGTTTGAGCCAGGTTTCCCTGGCTGTCCTGGAACTCAATCTGTAGATCAGGCTGGCCTTGAACTCACAGAGATCCACTTGTCTCTGCCTCGAGGGTTCTGGGATTAAAGATATGAGTGCTAGAATTAAAGATGTGTACCACTCCTGGCTTTCTCTTTTTCTTTTCTTTCTTATTTTTTTTAATTAACTTTTACTTTTCTGTCAATAGGTTGAGGAGTTACTTTTTAAATTTTATTTATTTTTATTTTATGTTCACTATTGTTTTGCCTTCACATATGTCTGTGTGTGAGTGTTAGAAGCCCTGAAACTGGAGTTACAGACAGGCAGGTGTGAGCTGCCATGTGGGTGCTGGGAATTGAACCTGGGTCCTCTGGAAGAGCAGCCAGTGCTCTTAACCACTAAGCCATCTCTCTAGTACCTTTTTTCTTTCTTTCTTTCTTTCTTTCTTTCCTTCTTTTTTCTTTTTTTTTCTTTCTTTTTTCTTTTTTTTTTTTCTTTTTCTTTTTTCTATACAGTGTCTTACTATGTAGATCTGGCTGTCCTGGAACTCACTATGTAGACTAGGCTGGTCCCAAACTCACAGAGATCTGCCTGCCTCTGCCAGCTCTGCTGGGATTTAAGGCATGTACCACTACACTCACCCCACATTTTCCCAACCCCCCTTTCCACCTCTCCTTTCATCTCTCCAAGGTCCCTTCTGCTCTCTTACCTTCTTCCTCATCTCTCCCTCTCCACTCACCAGTTTTCCTCCTTCCCTTCTTTCCTTCCCTCTCCCCACTCCATGTCTGCAGGTCCCGAAGGGAGCCTGGTCTCACCCAGGAGCCCTCCGAGGCAGAAAGTCCCCTGTCAGCAGAACACTGGTGAGGTCTGCTGATTCAGTGTCTGTAATTTCCCAGGCGGAGGCGGGGAGGGGGACAGGGAAGATGGATGAGGAGGAAAATAGCATGGACACCAGGGACAGACTCTGGATGAGGGGTTTCTAGGGAGCGGGGGTCCCATCACCACTGGTCAGCCCAGGGAAGAAAAGAACAAGAAAACCATGGCGGGGGGGGGGAGCCACTGAATAAGTCAAGAGATGTAGATGTCAGAAGCATCAGAAAAGCTCCATCTCATGACAGAGTGTGACCCCGCCCAATGCCTCCACATCCCCAGAGCCATGCAGACTCACAGAGGCCACACTGCCTTTCTGAGCATGAGCCAAAGCATGTAAAGTTTGGGGATCTCAACTTTGGCTACCCATCCCTCTCTCCTTCACTCTGAGGAAATGCCTCTACCCTCTGGGGTTTACCACCCTCTTCTGGTCTGTAAGTTTTCCTCAGCCCCCAACTCTGGTCCCTATCTTCTAAGCATCGCATCCCTTCCCACTGAGCCTAAGTTGGAGTCGAGGGCACTTCTGGAAGAGACTGAGCAAAGCCCAATGGGGAAGCAGGACCAGATTCTGGGGCAGCAGTCACTTTTGTCCTTTTGGAGTGGCGGGGAGAGGCAGGATCGAATGAACAAACTCCGGATGAGATGGCAGAGACCAGACTCTGCCAGAACCTGCAGCTGAGGGGTGGAGACATACAACTGGTAAGCCCTCCAGGCTTGACTGGACGGTGGGCCCGAACATTGTGTGGCCTGGTTTTGTGACCAGGAATGGATGGTAAGACCTGGAGCCTTCCCCACCTGCCCCACCCCATGGCCGTACAACCATCTGCTCCCACTCACTCCTGGGCAGCTTTGATGCACAACTTCGTTATTTGCCCAGGGATTTATAGTAGGAACCAGGGCAGCAGCTAAATCCCCCAGCCACTGAGTTAAATCAGCTGCTGCGATGGTCCGGAACGAGAGAGATGTTGGGCTGGGAGGCAGCACAGTGAGGCTGGAGAGGAAAACACGTATCCCTGCTCCCCGGGGATAGCTGTCTATAAATCCCCTCAGGTACCCATTAGGGCCAGCATTCTGGACAGACTTCGGTGCCAGTGGCACAGAAGATGCCACAGCGGGCAGTGGGGGCAGAAGCAGGCTGTAGCCAAGGGCTGGAGTGAAGTACAAGAAATGGCTTAAAGTATGTGGCTAGTCACAGTGGGCACCATTACTCTGCCTTAAGAGCTGCTTGAAGCAGTGTCTCTAATTAGAGGGCACGTTCTGGGCAGCAACAGTGCCAGGCTCGGCACCTAGCAACCCAGTCAAGTTGCTAGACTGCCCTGTGCCGTTGTTTCACCATCTGTAAGGTGATGAGTAGCAGGCACCTCCTGAGGTTACTATCAGTAAATGCGATACAGTGGGTAAAGGGCCTAGGAAGCTTCTGGGCCATCCTAGGAATGCGCAAAAGGAGAAGGGCTCATGAGACCTTGGAAGACGGGAGGTGCTTACTATGCAAGCATTAGAAAGTGTTGGGCTCTCCAGCACCTCTATAAAACCCAGGCACGCTGTAACCCAATGTTGTAATGCCAGTGCCCGAAGGTGGAGCTAGGAAGATCCCGGTGCTCCCTGGCCAGTCTAGCTGAAGAGCTCCAGGCTTCCTTAAGAGACTGCCTCAAAAATAAGCTGAAGGGCAAAGTGGGAAGAGACCTGAAGTCAACCTCTAACCTCCACACAGGCACATGCATTTATATATACATGTGCGTGCGTGCGCGCACACGCATGCACACGCGTGCGCACACACACACACACACACACACACACACACACACACACACACACACGAGAGACACAGACAGAGACATGCAGAGAGAGACAGACACAGAGACCCTGATTCAGGTTGAGAGTTTCGGTCTCAATGGGAGAATGAATCCAGCCTTTCCCAAGGCTATAGTTAAGAGCCCCGGAGGAGGGCAGCCTGCATTTGCCTCTCCAATTGCCTTCAGCAAGCTATTTGGGTTCTCCAGACCTGCTCTTCTCATCTACAGAGTGGACACAGTAACACTCCTTTTCCAGAGTTACCATGAGAATTACATGAGATTGTACACAGCTCTGTAGTGAGGACTCATTAAATTTAGGCTTGCTGCTACTATGATTTCACCAGGGGCCGACAGCTGCTTTGATCCAACAGTGTGTCAAACAATGGCGTGCCACTACCAAAGGCAAGAGTCAGGAGAGGGGGACATGGGGAAGGCTGTGCAGATAGAGGAAGATGGGGGCGCACAGGAACAAAAAGATACACTTACAGCAGAGAAAGAGAGAAGGTTGGGCCAGAGATACAGAAGAGAAAGCCCAGGTAAAAGATAAAGATGATCTCTCTTGGAGTAGAAATGGATAACAACAGAGAATGGTGATGGGGAAGCCAGAGGAGCAACCAAGAGAGGAGCCTGGAGCTGCAATCAGGGAGGCAGGGGGGGGGGGAGAGAGCAGTCAGGGGTTGTAGGTATACTGAGAGCAAAGGAAGCCAGGAGAGGAGAGATGCAGAGCCACGAGAACAGGCTTCCAACAAAGGAGGGAACCCTACAGGCAGAGCCGGGAGGCTTCTGCCAGAGCACAATGTCAGGCTGTCTCCACTCTACAGCCTCCTCCCAGCTCTCACTTTCTGCTTGGCTTCCCTCAGTCTCCTTCCCACACCTCCACCTTCATGCACCAAGTCTGCCACGGGCCAGAGGACAGTAAGGAGCATGGGGCACCTGGACTTTGGTTACCAGGTGACAGGGGAAGAAGAGTCCCAAGGTAGAGCAGACAGCAGATATGCAGCCTCCTCCTGGCAGCAGCCCCTTTATCAGCAATGTTAACCCCCAGGAATGTGGGTAGCAGTTACCACAGCAGAGAAAAGACAATGGCTTCACAATCTGCAAGCACCAGTCTCAAGCAACCCTTATGAAGCAAACAGCACTACTTTACCCACTCTTGTCAGTACACATTCCAGACGTATGGGTATTGACTGGTTCCTGAAACCGCGCTGTCATACCCATTCCACAGATGTGAGTGAAGGCCTGGTGTGATGAGTGCAGAAGGTTCCATGCCCCTGCACCACGGTGCCTCTTCCTTGATCCTCTTCCTGTTGTCCAGTCTTCATTTCTCTCTTCCTATCATGCCACCTCTCAAGTCTCAAGCTGACTTTCTGCTCACTTTGCAGGCATTCCCAGCAGAATCTGATGTGTCTGCATACAGCCTGGAGCCCTTCACTTGGGAATGAGCTGCAAGGTGAAGACCCAAAAGAAATCACACAGAAGCTGCAGCACAAGGTGATGGTATCTGAAGGACCTCCGTCTCTCCACTTTGTACCCACTGGATCAGAGATGACCTACCATCTAAGACCCACCCACGATAGGACCGGAACAAATGAGAAGAAAAGCCAGGAGTGGGCAGCTACTGAAGAGGAACCCAAGACTCAACCCTCAGGTTCCTAACACAAAAAGAAAAGGAACAAAAAAAAAATCTCGCTAGCCAGAGATGGTGGTGTTCAGGTGTTCACAGCAGTGTTAGCATTTTGGAAATGGAACCTGAAGGATCAGGAGTTAAAAGTCGTTCCTGGATACATGAGCTCCAGGATAGCCTAGGCTACATAAGATTCTGTTTCAAATAGTAAATAAGTGTCCCCCTTACCAAAAGGCTTATCAATCCTGTTCCCAGGACCAATTCCTTGCCCAACATCAATAGCATGATCACACAGGGCCAGCGAGTGCGCAAAGGCGCTAAGATCCCTGGTACATACACATATGTGTGTACATACAGAAACACATGACAAATAAATGTTAAACATGTGTCTACTTTTATGTGTATGAGGACTTGTATGTGTGTATGTATGTATGTATGTATACCATGTGCATATCTGGTACCCATGGAGGTCAGAAGAGGGTGTCTGATCCCTTGAAATTGGAGTTACAGAGGGTTGTGAGTTACTAGTAACCAAACACAGGTCTTCTGTGAGAGCAGGGAGTGCTCCTAACCACTTAGACATCTCTCCAACCCATAAATGAAGTCAAAGGAGAAAAATGCACACACAAAAACAGAGCCGGAGAGATGGTTTGGTGTTTTAGATCACTTACAGCTATTGCAAAGGACCTGGGTTCAATCCTCAGTGCCAACATGGTGACTCAAAAACCATTTATAACTCCAATTTCAGGGGATCTGACGCCCTCTTCTGGCCTCCAAGGGCACCAGGCCATGTCATAGTCAGGCAAAACATTCAAACATATAAAATAAAATAAATAAATATTTTAAAAAAAACAAGCCAGGCATAGTGGTGCACACTTTTAATTCCAGTACTTGGGAGGCAGAATCAGGCAGGCAGATCTCTGTGACTTCAAGGCCAGCCTGGTCTACAGAGTGAGTTCCAAGACAGCCAAAGTTACACAAAGAAGCTCTGTCTCGAAAAAACAAAGCACAAACAAACAAAAACAATGAAAGGGGGGCCGGCAAGACGGCTCAGCTGCTAAAGGTGGCCATTGTTCTTGCAGAGGACGTGAACTCTGCTCCCAGCACGGTCATGTTGGACAGCACACAAACACCTGTAATTCCCACTTCAGGGGATCCAATGGCCTCTTCTAGCACCTGTAGGTACCTTCGTTCACATACACACACCTATGTACAGACACATACATACACATAATTAAAATAAAAATAAACCTGTTATTTTAAAAGATTTTTCAATGTGGTGATGCACAACTTCAACCCCAGTATTGGAGAAATGGAGGCAGGAGGATTTCTGTAAAATCCAAGCCAGCCAGGACTACATAGAAAGACCCTCTCTCAAAATTAAAAAACAAATAAGTAAGAAAAAAATGTAATCAATAGCAACATTATACAAGTTCTAGATTTTTCCTGACACGAGAGACAGAGCATATTTGCTATGGAACTGGAAGGCTTCTGGGCGCATGATCTGAGAGAAATAAAAAGACAGAAGCGTGGTGTCCCACAAAGCCCTCCCAGAGCAGAGAAGCCAATCCAGGAAGGAAGGTACCAGTCCTCTGGTGGGGTTCCTGCCTCCAAGCCCCTACACACACACTCCCAAATGGCCCATGTGGAACTAAGGCCCTGTCAGACAGTCTCTCTGCCTTCTACCCAATGCTGCAGTCCCTGGCTGCTTCTGATCAGTAAGAGGATCAGTGGCAACACAAATGAAATGAAAATAATACCCACACCTTCCACGGGAACAAAACCCACCCTCCTTGTTGGCACAACTTCCAGCATATAGGAGGAAATCTTACCAATAAGAAACTGATGTCATAGGCTGGAGGCGGCTCGGAGGTTAAGCACACTGGCTGCTCTTACAGAGTCCTGAGTTCAATTTTCCAGCAACCACATGGTGGCTCACAACCATCTGTAGTGCGATGGAATGCCCTCTTCTGGTGTGCAGGCGTACATGCAGATAGAGTGCATAAAATAAGTAAATAAATCTTAACAAGAAAAGAAACAAAAATGATGTCAGGTGCAGAAGGCAAGAAGGGGAAAGGAAGTGAGTCCTTGTCACAGAAAGCCAGACTGCAAGCCCAGTTCCTTCCTAACAGAAAGATGCTGTCCTTCCCCAGCAGCCTGAACATGTGTGCACATGATAGGCAATACTGAAGTTAAGCTGGCTCTTAGAAAGACTGGTAGAGGTATCTCAATATGAAAAGCCCTCTGGCACTGAACATATTAGCAGCGGCACCTTCTCCAAGGCCTTAAACACTGAGCTGAAAGATAACTGAGCAGCTGGTGGGGTACTGGAGGAAAGTGCAGGTGGATAGAAGAAGCCTTTGCCAACCTAGACCAGTGAGGCTGCTTCACTCAAAAGAGCAGCCTCTGGTTTGTCACAAGTTTGAGCCCAGCCTGGGTGATATAGGTCAGTTAGACTAGAGAGGCACCCTGTCTTGAAGAAACAAAAACTGTCATAACTGGTTCTCACAGGAAGCTCCTGAGCAAAATAATCTGAAGTTGAGGTAGAAAGCTCATAAACCTCCCCAACAACTACAAACTGACAAGGCAGTCCACAGACAAAGGCTCTACCTGTAGGCTGGTGAGCCAACAAATACAGAACCCTTCTCAGAAGCTCCCCTGCTGAAACAGGGGAGCTTTCAGTCCTGCTGAAACTCTCATGCAAGAAAGAGAGAGAGAGAGAGAGAGAGAGAGAGAGAGAGAGAGAGAGAGAGAGAGAGAGAGAGAGAGAGAGAGGACGGACGGACGGACGGACAGACGGACAGAGAGAACTGAACCTGTGCTTACATCAAAGTACTGATTCTTCCAACTGGCATTCAGAGCCATCCATGCATGTTCCCCACTCTTCAGCTATCGGTCTCTATGGTTCAAAAGACAGTAGCATGAATCACGTGTTTCCCACGCACTGTTGTAGCGCAGCCTCACCATCCCATCCCTATCTCCTCCCTATCTTCCTCCAAAGCAAAATTTAAATTCCACTTCTCTCATTCTCTCACTATTGTTTTCTTACTAATCTTTTATTTTATGTACATTAGTGTGAGGGTGTCAAATCCCCTGGAACACAGTTTTGAGCTGTCATATGGGTGCTGGGAACTGAACCTGTGTCCTCTGGAAGGGAAGCCAATGCTCTTACTAGCTGAGCCATCTCTCCAGCCCCTCACTATTATTTTCTTAAGGCAGCAGCCTACATATCCCAGACTGCCCTAGAACTCACTATGTAGCCAAGATAACCTTGAACTTTTGATCCTCCTGCCTCTACCTCTGGAGTGCTGGGGCCATGGCATGTACCTCTAAGCCCAGTGTGAGCAGTGCTGGGAATCAAATCTAAGGCCTCATGCATGGCAGAAAGCCGCTCTACCAAATGACCTACATCTGCAATCCCTACTTCAGGCACTGAGTTTCTCCCTCCTCAAGGCATGGCCTCTGTCTCCAGTTCACTCTGTGCAGTTGGGGCTATGCTTGAGCACCCAAATGAAAACTACAGACCTGCCCTCAGCTCAGTTCTCCTTTTGTGACTCACAGGGTTCCCAGAGTAAGACGGCCAGCTAGAGACTGGGAACCTGCGGTCATTCCAAGAGCCCGTTCCCCAACATAGGTGGGGCTCTGAGAAAGAGGCTTTAGTGGTGAGGTGCTAAGGATGCTTCCAGCCTTCCTGAAACTGTTAAGTTAGGGACTTCTGAAGGGCTTTGGGAGCCTCAGAGTTTCTTTGTTTGGCTCTTCTCTCTCTCTCTCTCTCTCTGTCTCTTTTCCTCAGTTTAAAATCTTTCCGTCTTAGGCTGAGGGAACCTTGTAATCTGAAAAGCAACTACATCTGCATCTCCAGAAGTCCAAGCAGACTCTTGGCCCTACCCGAGACCAATTCAACCCAGTACTAACGAGCTGAGCCCCAGGTGATTAGGAACATTAGAGTGGAAGGCCACGGCCCAGACATCCAGAAAGGCAGACCAGAGGCCCCACAGGAAGGCAGAATGTCCAAGCCATTCATTCATTAAAGCTCCTACTTGATAAATAAGAAGTAAGCACCTGTTGAGTGAAAAATGGTAGGCACCTGAGATAAAACTGTGGATGACTGGGGGCTGGAGAGATGCTCAGCAGTTAGAACTGGCCGCTTTCCTAGAGAACCTTGGGTTGATTTCCATACCCACATGGTAGCTCACAGCCATTTCTAGATTCTTTCCCAGAGGAGCCTACACTTCCTTCTTCCTTTTCTTCTCCTTCTCCTTCTTCTCTTTCTTCTTCTTCCTCCTGCCTTCATGGGCACCAGACAGATACATGGTACACAGACATACACATTAAATCAATAAGCAAACAAATAACTGTGGATGACTAGGTCTGGGTGGCCAGGCTGAGAAAACAGGTCTCTTCTCACCTAGCTGTCTAAGCCCAGCTTCCCAGCTTTGCAGAACCAAGGGGCATAAGGAACATAAAGAAACTGACAAGATGGGAAGTCCTGGATGTGCCCCGCCATTCCAGGGGCCACTCTAGCTTGTTTTCCCCGCCTCCCGTGCTGAGACAGAAGCCAGGCCATGCTACACAAGACTCTACCACTGGGCTAGACCCTAATCCTCGACTTCTTTATCAGGGCCCCCTCCAGGATGCCACTCAACTCTTAGTCAGATGGCCTCCCACAAAAGGGGTCTTCTGACAGACACCTCCAGTAGATAAAATCAAGTCGCTTTCCTCTAGGCCCCTGTCAACCCAGAGGCTGAGACAGTGAAGACAGGGTGCACCTAACAGGGTGAGCACAGGACAGAGGACTGGTCGGGACTGGTTGAAGAACACCAGGAAAAATAAGGGACACACAGAATCAGGGAACAGAGCCAGGGGTTGGGTGACAGTGACCCTGCAGAATGGGACCAGCAAGGGAGGTCAGTTAGGATCTGCAGCAACCACAACACAGAAGAGCAAATGTAGACAGTGAAGAACACAGCTCAGAGCTATGTTGCATTTTGATGATGGGACAGAAGAACTTACCTACTGGCCTGGGTATTCAGAACCCAAGAGTAAGGAGGAGGATGACTGGCTATTGGGTACAAAGCCCGAATCACCTAACAGGCTCAGTGATCCGAGAGGATCTTGGGACTGGCTCTGAAAGACCAGGTCAGAGTAAGGTTTGGAGGACAGAAAGGACTAGGGTAGAGAGGAAGTCACCATGGATGAAAGCGAAGAGGTGGGAAAAGAAAGAGCAGGTGACACCTTTGTGAAAGTTTCTGAAGCTTAAGAATTTCCATTGTCTCCTTTGAGCCTCTCTCTTAAGGATGGACATAGTCTTGTGCTCAGGAACCCTCTGCTGCCTGCTGCCTGCTGCCTGCTGCCTGCTGCCTGCTGCCTGCTGCCTGCTGCCTGCTGCCTGCTGCCTGCTGCCTGCTGCCTGCTGCCTGCTGCCTGCTGCCTGCTGCCTGCTGCCTGCTGCCTGCTGCCTGCTGCCTGCTGCCTGAATCAGAAGAACCCTCAATTCTGCTCCAAGAGCCCTGGTCACTTGCTGGCAGGAGTCCCTGGGCAAGCTGTTTCTCAAGGCCTTGGTTTCCCTATGGGCAAAGCAGTAAAGATGAGTCAGGATTTCAGACCCTATTGATCTCCGGTGCTTTTCCTTGGCCAGAATGCTGACCTTATAAATCCTTGCAGGCCCTGGTCAAGAGTGGCACAGGGCGGCCAATGTGGCTGCTCTGTGGAGTTCCCAGGGGAATGAAGTAGAGCAGGCAAGTATCCAGAACCATGTAGAGAGGGCCAAGGAGGGTTGCTCAGAATGAAGAGTGCCCAAGTCCAGAGTCCTGACCCCACATCCCTTCCCCAAGTCTTCGCTAGAATTGTTTACCACCCTGTTGCAATACTGCAGTGCCTGTACTCCTGTCACTCGATGCTTCCATCTGCTTCCAGCCTCTGAAGGATCTCACCCCACGTCACTGAGGACTCCTGGGTCTCTAACTCCAGCCTGGTCTTCACAGAAAACTAAGACCCACCAGCCTCTTTCCCTTGGATATTTAGCTATTGTAAATTGTATCCAAAGCATGTATGTCCCTTCCTTGGTATTCCATGACACCAGGAAATGGCAAGTTCTGAGTTCTGGTCACTGATGTAAAACAAACAAAAAACCTCATAGTCTATTCTGGACTGTGTTGCTTCCACTGTTCCCATCTGATCCACCCAAATCCCCCACCACACACACACACACACACACACACACACACACACACACACACACACTGCAAAATTCATCCAGACCATGCATGCCACCTCCACTGCCTCCTTCCTGGCCCAGGCTCCACCATCTCTCCCTGCTGCTCGGTGCATCCTTGGACATTCCCCTCTGCCCTTGATTCCCACTGCATTCTCCATGCAGCAGCATTGAGTATTCAAGGGAAATGCGCGTGTCACTCTTGGGCCCTGACTCTCCAGTAGCTCCGTTTATTCAGAGTGGAAGTGGAAGTTTTACTGTGACTCATTAGTCCCTACACGATCATGATCAAGCCACCGCTCATTCCCTTCCCTATTTTCCTGGCTCCAGCCATATCGGCCTCAATGCTGTTCCTCCAATGTGCCGCACATACTCGCAGGAGGGTTTTGCCCTTGCTGTTTCTCTGCAGGAAAGGTCTTCCCTAACTGCATGGGCCGGGGCATCTGGTAAATGCCAGACTCCATATGGTGGGGGCCAGAACACAGACAAGCAAGGGGGGGGGAAGGGAGAGGAAACAGCGGGGTCAGGTCCCACACAAAACATGAAATGCCTTGTCTTGCTCTGTCTTCCTGGGACACTGTCTTCAGAAATTTAGGAGCTTAGGGTGGGGCTACTCCGGTTCTTCAGCAACTGTCCCTTCCCATCCCATGGCTAACAGACCCACATCTCTCTAGCACCCTCGGGACTTCCGGACAGGACCTGTCTGAAGCCCCTGAATGGACAGCCCAGTCCTTTCTGTGCCAAAAGTGTGCAGAGAGGAAGCCATCTCCCAATCATACACTTATTCCCACTACCTCCCACCCCTCCTTCTTCAGGCTTCTTGCTCTGGTGCTAGGAGGCAGGCTTCAAGGGGAAAGAAGGGCTCAGGGCAAAGGGCACAGGTGGCTCGAGAGAGGAAAACTGAGGCTGAGAGAGAGGCAAGCTGTGTCGATCCCGTGACCCAGAGAGAGGCCAGGATAGCTTAGGCCAAAGGGACAGACTGACAGGGGACGTGCTATAGAGGAAGGGGCCAGGAGGGCTCTGTGCGGGCAGCACAACCACACGCTGCCGGGCGGGCGGCGCAGGCGGAGGCGGGCGGAGGCGGCGGGCTCAGCGGAGCGGGCGGGCGCCGGGAGCGGGCTCGTAAAAGCCTCGCCGCGCGGGGAAATTGCCGCCAGAATCGCTGAGCTCCACAAAACGCCGCCCGCGCGGCCCGCTGCCGCGCCCGCTCCAATCTCCAGCCTCATCGGCGCGCGGGCTGGTTATGCATTTAAATGTTATTTAATTGGATTGCGGAGGAGCTGGGGGCCAGAGTGCCCCCGCCTCCGCCCCGCACGCGCCGCACGTCTGTTTTCCGAGTCACAGATTGCCGCGCACCCCCCTCCCGCCCAATCTCCACCCCCATCCCCACCAACGCTTCTCGCCCTCCCTTCCGAACCCGGCCAGAGGACACTCGGAAAGACAACACTATGAAGACTGAAAACTCAGAGACTACAGACACACATACAACGCCGCAGACACACAAAGAGCAGCAGCAAAAATGGGCTATACTCGTTTGAATGAGTGCCCATTGGATGAGTGTCCATCTGGAAGGTTAAGGATGGCAGGCAAAAAAGGTCTGCCAGGACCACAGAAGCACACATGCATGTTAACACACTGGAAGCTCGTGGAGCAAGGCAACACACCCTGACCCCTCCCGGAATAATGGCACTCACAAAGTGACACTGCCAAGCATGGGCACAAGGAGATGCCAAAGTGAGGAGAGAAGCCTGCAGTCCCCTCTCACTCAGCAATCACACCTTGGCCTTGCCTTTTCAGGGCTGGAAAGCAAAACCTTTTGTTAGGTGACATGTTGTCTTCTCTCCCAAACCACTGCACACGAGGCTTCAGGGGCAACTGCGACTTAAGGAAGTTCCTTAAACTGAACAAAGAAACAAATGGAGTCCGAATTACAAGTAGGGTGGACACACGCCAGGAGGGCCTTCCTGAGAGGGCAGAAACTGGAACCCTCCCTGGGCATTTGTGTGAGGTGGGTTTCTCCCATCTCCCGTGCAGTAGGAAGATGACACCATGAGGTGTCAGCACCATAAAGGTAGATGGAAGGACAGACAGCACGTCCTGCAGAAGCATGTCCTTCACAAGCTCCCAACCAGCAACAGGAAATTGCTGGCCTCAGATGGTCGGGGTCACACTACTTCAATTAATGAAAATGGAAATGGCAACCTGGCTTGGCACAGGCCACCACAGAGGGCCATTCTGGGCTCTCGGCCATCCCTTCTACAAGCAGGGCCCAGAGAATGACATCAGCCTGGGGATCTTTGAGCTGGCTGTGGGGACAGAAGAACGGGCATAATATATGTATCCTATTGCAGTTGGCCTGCTTGCATTGTGTCCGAGAGTGTGAGGGCCCAATCAAAGAGGAGAAAGTGTCCCCACAGACATGATAACTCAACCTTGATTGCTAAGCACAGGCCCAGGCCAGGCTGGCATTGAGGTTTCTGGAAAAGAAAGCAATTCAGCTTCCCCGAAAGCAATTTATTTCTGTATCACCTGATGACCATAGCTGGGCAGTTTATCCATATGTCTAACCTCAGTGTCTCATGCTCCAGTCTAAGTTATTTACCTCTCTGTAGAACAACAGGGGGTTGGGGAAACTAACATCCTAAATAGAAATATTAGAAGAATGGAGAGTTGGTCTGGGAAAAGCCACAATCTCTAATCTCTGTTCTTTTTTCCCATTCTACCAGTAGCTCTTGGCCTGAGCTATGGCCAGGCTGCATTTCCAGTCTTGTTTTTATAAAGCATGTTGGGGAGGGGGTGGTGTTGAAGAGTGAACATGCTGAGTGGGCACTCTCTTCTACAGAGCTGCAGCCCAACCATTTCCTGATACCTTTGCTCTAGCGCCATAACAACCCCTGACACAGCGCTCTGCAGTTTTCCACCCCAGGAGCTATTTGAACAAGGTCTGATTATAGAAGCAAACCCTACTTCCCATCTTCCATAGAGATACGCCTGACCTTTGGCTCCTGTCTGATCCCGGGTACCCTGTTTCCTAGCCCATGGCAGTTGGAGCTGTCAGTATCTGACCTACCCCACCAGTACACATACCCACATCCGTCTTAGGGGTGTCTAGGATACTGTATGGACAACCTGTTCACAACATACTCTCAGATACATGCTCTCAGATTGATCTATCCTATAATGTGTATGCTTGTGCCCTAGCACTGGACAAAGGCACCATGAAGGAGAAAGGATCATCTCATTCCCCTCTGTCACTCCCTACAGTGCCTAGCATGGACAGTGACACAGCACACTAATGAACATCTACTGAGATGAGAAAAATGTGAGAGCCTGCACACTGGTCTCCCTTTCAGCTGCTCTGTCTGGGAAAGAAGGAATGGAGGTAAGAGGATTCTTTCCCAGCCCACTCTACCCCTCAGTCTCAGAAGCATCACCATCCCAACCAAGCACAGCTCTGGTCTCTAGGTGTGCGTGTGTGCATGCGTGTATGCCTGATGTGTGTGTTCACTGTCTGCCCGTTGTGTGTGTGTGTGTGTGTGTGTGTGTGTGTGTGTGTGTGTGTGTGTTAAAGTAAAACCTTCTAAGCCTCCATCACTCCTCTGAATCAGAACCTAAACACTATCACATGGGCATGGATGGGCACATGGATCCTCCCAGATCAGGTCCATGCTTAACTAGCACATTCCTGTGAGCACCCGCATTGTTCCAGGCATAGGGAGGAAAGGAATATAAGAACCCTTCTCCCGGCCCTCGGGGCCCTGTGAGTTCCTTGGACAATTAACATGGATTGCATAAGGGAAGCACACAGAGATATAGACTCTGTTAAAGCCTCAGCAGGCGGCTTCTCGGGTCTCTCAAATCACAATCTCTTGAAGTAAAGCAGAGGGACTTGAATTTTCCTAAACCTCCCTGATTCATAGCAAGCCACTGACCTCTGCCTCAGAGCTACTCAAGAGGACTTCTACATTAATGGAGAGGTTCTTTTATCTGTGCCGTTCTGTTAGCACCACCAGCCATGCGTATGAGCACCTGGAATAGGGCTAGTGAAGTGAAGGGAATTTTACTTAATTCGTATTCATTTAAAATGGCTTCACACACAGGACAGGGGATGTAGCTCATTTGCCTAACATACACAAATCCTAGGCTCAGTTCTCAGCATTATGTAAAACCAGGTGTGGGCTATCCAGCATTCACAAGGGAGACTCATCTACATAACAGGTTCAAGCCAAGGCTGGGCCACCCATGAGATTTATTTATCAATCAATCAATCAACCAATCAATAGGCTGTACATGGCTACTGATTATTGTATCAGACCACAAAATTCCAGATGACCCTAAATTCTATACATTTTGTTTTTATTTTATAGAATCATTTGGATTATGTGTTAGAATGTTTGTATGTTTGTGTATGTATGCCTGGTTCCTGCACGTAGGTCAGAAGAGAGCTTTGAATTCCCTGGAACTGGAGTTACAGGCAGTTGTGGGCTGCCGTTTTGGTACTGGGATTGAAATTAGATCTTCTGCAAGAACAAATGCTCTTACCACTGAGCCATGTCTCCAGCCAACCCCCATTTCATTTGTTTGTTTTTATTTTTGGAGACAGGGTTTCTCTGTAGTCCTGGCTGTCCTGGAACTAGCTCTGTAGACCAGGGTGGCCTTGAACTCACAGAGATCCTCCTGCCTCTGCCTCCCATAGTGCTGGAATTAAAGGTATGTGCCACCACCACCCAGCTCCATTTTATTTATTATTAAAAATTTAAGGCCTGGCATGTGGCACACACTTTTGATCCCAGTGCTAAGGAGAAAGAGTCAGGTGGATTTTGAGTTTGAGGTCAACCAGGTCTACAGAGTGAGTTCCAGGACAACCAGGGCTACAGAAAAACCCTGCCTCATTCATATATATATATATATGTATATATATATATATGAACATGTATATGTGAACATATATATATATATATGAACATATATATATAAAATATATAAAATGTGTGTGCTGGATGTGTATATATTGAGTGTGTGTACATCAGCAGACAATATTGTGGGGTTGGTTCTCTCCTTACACTTTTACATGAGTTCTGGGGACCTAACCAAGATTGTCAGGTTTATGTGGCAAGTGCCTTTACCCAATGAGCCATCTGGACAACCCCCAATTTGATTTTACATGTCACTTCTCATGGTAACAGGTTTTATATGTGTTTGCAAGTGTGTGTGCATGAATATGACTATATGTTTGTGCATGCCAATAGTGGCTAGAGGTTCACATCAGGTGTCTTCCTCAGCTGCCCTCCCCACGTGTGTGTGTGTGTGTGTGTGTGTGTGTGTGTGTGTGTGGTGTTGGGTTTCAGTGAGTGAGTGTATATATGAAAGTGTATGTATGTGTACATACCTGTGTAGATCAGAGGTGTCAACCTCTATCACTGTCCTTATTTTTGAGACAGTGTCTCTCAGTGAAAACACAGTTCAATATCCAGCTAGACTGACTGACCAGCAAGCTCCAGCAATCTTGTCTCCATGCTGGGATTAGGGCACAGCAATTAGCCTCCTTCCCCTAAGGATACTCTTATCTGCCCTGAGGAGAGCTCGTCTGATTTAATTGATAAAAGCCAGTCCGGTGGAACTAAGTCTGGACAGCTAGATAAGCACCCAGACCAGATTCCAAGCATGGGGGAGGTGCTCTCCTGAGTGCACTATCTTATTTGAAGTTAACCTTGATGAGAGATAAAATGACTTTGCTGCTATGAACTGAATTATGCCCCACAAAATCCATATGCTAAAGCCCTAATATTTGGAGATAAATCCTTTAAATAAATGAAGAAGCATTAAAGAAAGGTTAAATGAAATCCTGAGGGTAAAGCAATAACCCAATGATTGCTATCCTTCTAGGAAAGAAGGGGGACACAATGGAGCCACACATGGCAGAAAAGCTGTGTAAGGATACAGGCGCCAGCTGCTGCAATGAAGAAAGGCCTCAGTGGAGCCTGAGCTGCTGACACTGTGGTCTTGTACCTCCAGTGGCCAGAATTTGGAGAAAATAAACTCCATTGTTTAAGCCATCCGGACTGAGGTGTCCTTGTTATGGCAACCCCAGCAGGCTTGGGACCTTAGCCCTGACAAGTCACATTGGAGGAATCGAGGGTGACTGCCACTCAGAAGAGCATGTAGTGGCTCCGCATTAGGAAGGCCTTTGAGGCACCAAGCTGGTCTCTACCAGCAAAGCAGCAAGGCCAGCCTTTCCCCTATTCCTGCATAGTCTCACTACATGTTAACCCCTCATCTCCCATGCCTTCCTCCTAGAGCATTGCCTTCACTTCCTTTGCTGAAGTTTGGATCTTCAATGTTCCCCAGAAACCATGCCTTTTAGACTTAGCTACCAGCCTGTTGTCTACAAGGAGATGAGGGACTCTTTAAGAGGTAGAGCCTATGGTTGGAAGCGAGGTCACCGTGCATGTCCTTAGAGGGGATACTAGGACTCCAGCCCCCACCTCTTGATTTACCAGCTGTCATGAGGCAAGCAGGATTCTTCTGCCGTACACCTAACACTGACAGACTGCAACTGAGGGCAGAAGCAGCACAGCCAAGTGTCCATGGGTTGGAAATGCTCAAAGGTGAGCAAATAAACCTTTCCCAGTCTAGGGATGTAACTCTGACAATATTTGCTTGACTGGGCTCCTTCGTCTGTGGGCGTCTATTGGGTATTTCTGCGTGTGCATTCCATGCACCTGACTCTCCTCACAGGATTCTAAATTCTCAAAGATTAGCCTAGTGGTCAAGACCCTACATGAGCTGGCTGTTTTCTCATTTTTTTTTTTTCTCCAACATGGCCAGGCCTTCCCTAATCCCTTGAAAGCTCTTACTTTCCCATTCTTCAAGACTACTCCCACCAGAACTTCTCCTCACCACCTCAGCTAAGCATGCAAGCATAAAACAGATTCACCTCTGCAGTTTTCAAAATGCTACAATGACCCATCCTCAGCAGCAGCTGCAGAGAGGCCAGGAGATCACAGATCACAACAGGTGACGCTGTGAAGTGGTTCTGACCATGATCTGGAACAGTACAAACTCTACCAGCTTAGAGAGGTTCCCCAAGGTGATTTCTGTCACTCCAGATACCTGTTGCATTTCTGCCCAACTAGCTATAAATTCAAGCATTCCCAGAAACCATTCAGCTTCAGTAATTTGCAAAACCAAACTCAGGAAATAAAAACACTGTATTTATGTTTTACAGTTTATTCACAAATACAAATCACGGGCTAGGGATGTAGCTCGGTGACAGAGCAATGCACACTTCAAATCCATAAAACCCTGGGTTCAATCCCCACAACTCAAAAATACAAACCAGAACCAACCACCCAAAAAGAAACAAACATACATGTGTTCACCAATCAGCAAGTTTGGCAGAATCTAGTGTCCAGAGTTCTGGTCAGGGTCACTGTGTAGGTCTAATTGTTTGAGATCAGCGGCCACTTGGTTGAACTCAATCTCTAGCCTTGTCCCATCCTGGAACTAAGGCTGATCACCCTTCAAACTTCCAACCCTCAAAGCATAAAGCTGGTCTTTCTAGGCAGCTGGCCTCCATCACGAGTCAAAGCTTAACAAGTCCTGCTGTTCTCTGAGGCTCCAACATGAATAATAATGACACTTCTAGCTGTCATTGAGGAAACTTCAAAGATTTAGTTTCCCTCTCAGGAACTAGGAATGGTTGATTAAAATGTTACTAATATTTAGAATGCTGGAGATGACTTGTTTCCCTTGAGATAGGGAGACCACATGTTCCTCATTAAGGTGGTCCCAAAACTTGTGCCCATTGTGGTTCTAGCCCTCATCACAGATCCCCCAACCAACCTCGCAGGCGACACCAGCCTTCCCATCAACCCCAACAGTGCCCAAGTACCTGATGAACTACAGGACAGGCCCCCAACCAAAAACCCCACAGCTTGGCTAGCACAATTGGTGGTCTCACATACCCCTCCCCAAGCTACTTGAGAGAGGTTTTTGTAAACAGTGAATAGATAAGAAGAGAAGGAAGGGATATGTCCTAAAAGCAACATTCTCCCACCAATGAAGTGTGTAGAAGGGGAAGAGAGATCCAACACAAGAAGGCTTAGGAGTCTTTAATGCTTAGTCTGAAGATTTCATAACATTGGTCTTTCCCCAGTAAAGGTCTTCAGAGTGGACAGGGAATTCCCTTGTAGTGCAATGATACCCCCAGCTCAGGAGGAAGCAAGCAGGAAGAGACTGTAGTGAGCACCTCTGCAGAGCACTCTGCGGTGCTCCCTCAGTCCTCACAACTCACACCAGTGCCAGGAGGCTGAACCCCCATTTTACAGAGGATCTTGAGGCTTAGATAGGTTGTTTATAGGCAGGTCAGGCAGGGTGGCACATGCCTATTTAGGCAGGAAGATCACCACAAGTTTGAGGCCCATCTTGGGGTCTACAGAGAGGGTGCCAGACCAGCCACTACTACACAGTGAGACCTTATCTCAAAATCCAGAAGCAAACAGGATATGGTGACACATCCTTTAATCCCAGCACTCAGGAGACAGAGGTGGGAGATTTCCTCTGAGGTCAAGACTGGATCTTGTCTCCTTTATGAGTTATAGGCCAATACAATGAGACCTTTCTTCAAATTTTAAAAACAAGTAACAAAAACAAAACAGGAGTTTTCGGTTTTTAAAGACAAGGCTTCTCTCTGTAGCTCTGGTTGTCCTGGAGCTCACTTGTTAGATTAGGCTGGCCTTGAACTCAGAGACCCTGTGCCTCTGCTTTCCAGGGTTTAAAGGCATGAACCACCACTGCATGGCTGAAGGAGATTAAAAAAAAAAAAAGTTCACAGGTCTCATGGGGGAGAGGGGAATGAAATTCTAGACCTTTCCTAGTCTACCACATAGAAGTCTCCCTCAGATCCAACTTCAGTCTCCCTGAAGAAATTACATTTTATCTATCTACCTATTTATTTATTTATTTCTGAGACAGAACCTAACCTGATCTTCTTGCCTCTGAGTGCTGGGATTACAAGGGTGTGCCATGACACCTGGCTAAGAAGTTCCTTCTCAACATGATGTCTGTCCTGGCTCCTGGGGGGAGAGGAGCCAGCTAAAGGCAGATGTTCTGTAAGGATAAGTAGAGCTTCTGGAAAGATTATCCTCTGGAAGGTGTGGACAGATAAAGGGAAGTTGAACTCCATCAGTATTCTTAATGCATGTGTGGAAACATCACACTGAGTCCCACTAATATGTACAATTAGTGTAAAAAAAAAAAAGGCTGAGGTAGATCAGTGTTAGCTTTCCTAGTGTATGTGAGGCAGTGTCAAAACCATGCCAATTCAAATTAAAAAAAGAGAAAAGGTTAATTAAAATGATCTTTCCTCCAAAGCTTCAAATATGAGCTCAGGCATCCCCTTCTAGGACCCTCTGCACGCAGAGGCTCCCAAGGAAACGACTGGCAGGTGAGTACAAAGGCCCACCTTCAGCTGATGCTGTGCAATATAAGCCACTGGAGACAAGGGTGATGCGCAAGCCGTGGGAAGAAGGCAGGAGAGCTGCCACCCTGGGACCAGAGTCTGCCTGGCCAGTAGAAGACAGTCCACAGGGCTGAAAACGTTTCCTCCACCAGGGAGCCCAGCAAACCCTGTGTGTAGTCATCTGCTATGTAAAACTGGGTGTCTAAGGTGTACTAGGCCTGGCTGGGCACTCGTCGGTTAGCAGAGGCAGGAGCCCCAACTCTTGGAGTCTTTCCCTGGCCGCTGCCTCCCAGCCCTTGTTGGCCTGTGGGCTTCGAGGAGAGGGATGCAGGAGCCCCTCCACCTGCACCTCCGGGCTCAGCCCTGCCAGAGCTCTTCGTGCCCGCTGCTCTGCAAGCCGCCCCACTCCCACTACCAGCCTTACGCCTAGCAGCTGAACCTGCCGGCAGAGGGCTGCATCGCAGATCGTCAGTAGCTGCTCCCGCTGCTTGGCTGGCAGATCAGCTGGCGTAAGGTTTCGTCCGCTGGGAGCCAAGAAGAGCAGAGGACACAGATTGTGGACAAAGCAATGCCTGAAGAAGACATGGGGCTGTCCGCAGAGGTTCCGGAAAAGGCCCCAGAATCGGGCCCCGCTCACCTCTGACTGTGTGCACTCCAGTCCCAACACTGGTCGCTTAGGATGCTCTTGGGGAGGGGTCAGCACAGAGCCCCCAACGCCCAACCAGTCCCGGACCACATTCACTTCCCCAAAAGGTACCTGTGGGGGAACGAGATAGACAACAGGGGATTCAAGCTGGAGACATGACCGGCTGCGGTGATGATCGTGCCCGCCCCCAGCTTCACCTTCAAGTGTGTGTTATGGGCTCCCCGCCCTGTGGTTTGCCTCTGTCCATTTGTCCTCCAGTTTTTCTCACTATGAACTGTGACCAGCAGAAACTCTGTGCCTCTACTCTCTCTGGGCACTAGAACCAAATACAGGCAGATCGCTGGGACACCTGGTCCTACAGAGGGCATGTTTCTAATACTGGTGACAGACAGAGCTCCTGAGACAGAAAGTTAGCCAGGCTGAAAGCAGACAGGGCAGGCTGACCACTGATCTCTGGGTACCCTCCCAGCCCCAGGCCTCAGGCTGTCATTTCCATCGATCATCATTGATCACCTTTCATCACTCAGCTGGGGTCAATAAAAGCGATTGAGCCTCCTGCCCTGAGGGTTCTTTACCTCCCCCACCTGCGATGCACCCCTACCGAATGGCAGAATGGCAGTCACTCGGCCGGATCCCTAAGGGAAAGCTGGCTGACCTGTGTCTGACTCTGTTATGAACCTTTTGGAGACCCAGGGACTTGCCACCAGGATGCCTGGCAGCTCCTAAACCCCCATCCCACCCCCAGCCAGTTTTCCTGATGGATCCAGCAGTCCCAGCCCCTCTCCTGACTCCAACCACTCTAGGGACAAGGGAGATCCGGCAAGGTAAGGGAGGATAGGTCAGGATGGCGGAAGGGAGGGCTCTCAGAAGCAATTAGTGGGGAGCTCTCAGGGAAACGGAACTACCATTAATGTGCTTGGTTAACTATGAACAGAGAAGAAGGGAGAGTACTCGAGACCACAGGAGCCAGTGTACGTCTTGCAGGGGGTGGGGTGGGGGACCCACCCACCTCCCAGCCAATTTCACGTTCTTCCTCCACAGCATGCCCAGGCAAACATCCACCTCAGAACCACCCGCCCGAGGAAGCCAGGCTTTACCCCAGTCTGGGCCATGCCAAAGGGTCCTGGGTTCATGCCCAGGAAGAGCACTTCCTTGGGACCTTGGCAGTAGCGAGTCACATAGTTACTGTGCGGCTCCCAAGCATAATCCACTGGGTTATAGATGACACCCACAGGCTCTGGAAACTGCAGCTGACGAAGTTCAGCGTTGAGCCGAAGCTCCTCCTCCAGGAAGCCCTCAGCCAAGCTTCTAGTGCAAGGCGGAGGACCTGCAGGTTCATGGGTAGGCCCCAGCAGGAAAGTCTGGGACACAGCCATGCCGCTGTCACCTGGAAAAGAGGTATATTCCTTCAACCTCAACCAAGGGTTAGGATCTGTACTAGCCAGAGGCTCTCACTATCATTTCCTGGCTCAGAAGAGACCCCAGGAAATCCTGTCAGTCACTACAGGTTCACTCAAGTTCTAGTCCCACTTTCAGAGTCCTCTCTCTTTCTGATACATCAAGCAACCTACATTAGTTACTTGTCTTGCAGCAACAAAGTACCTGCAAAAGCAACTGAAGGAGCCATTCATTTCAGCTCTCAGAGAGTACAGTTCATCAGGGTGGGCCATGGCTGCAGGAGCATAAGGTAGTGGACCACATTGCAGCCATGGTCAAAACTCAAAGTGATGAATGCCTACACTCAACTAGACCTCTCTCCCTCTCCCTCTCCTCTCTCTCCCTCCCTCCCTCTCCCTCTCCTCTCTCCCTCCCTCTCCTCTCTCCCTCCCTCCCTCTCCCTCTCCTCTCTCTCCCTCCCTCTCCTCTCTCTCTCCCTCCCTCTCCCTCTCCTCTCTCTCCCTCCCTCTCCTCTCTCTCTCCCTCCCTCTCCCTCTCCTCTCTCTCCCTCCCTCTCCCTCTCTCTCCCCTCTCTCCCTCTCTCTCTCCCTCTCTCTCCCTCCCTCCCCCTCCCTCTCCCTCCCTCTCTCTCTCTCCCTCTCTCCCTCCCTCCCTCTCCCTCTCCTCTGTCTCTCTCTCTCTCTCCCCCCCTTCCCTCTCCCTCTCACAGCCCTCCCATCCACTCAGTTTTATGAGATAGGTTCTCACTATGTAACCTTGGATGACCTGGAGATCCATATGCTGACCAGGCTGGCCTTGAACTCAAGAGTTCCTCCCATCTCTACCTGGGTGTAAAGGTGTGTGTTACCACACCTGGATAGAGTCCCTTTTTATGCTGTGCTGGCTAGTTTACATCAACTTGACACAAGCCAAAATCATGTTGGAAGATGGATCCTCAATTGAGAAAATGCCCCCACCAGATTGGCCTGTGGTGCATTTTCCTGATTGCTGGCTGATGTGGGTGGGAGGGCTCAGCTCGAGGGAGACAGTGCCACCTCTGGGCTATTGATCACTAGAGCTATAAGAAAGCAGAGTGAGCGAGCCATAGGAGCAAGGCACCCTCCATGCCTCTGCTTCAGTTCCTGCCTTTAGTTCTTGTTCTGACTTCCTTTGATGATGAACTGTGATGTGAAACAGCAAGCTAAAACAAACCCTTTCCTCCCCTGCTTGCTTTTGGTAATGGTGTTTTATCCCAGCAACAGAAAGCCTAGGACAGCCCAGGGCCCCTATCCCATGGCATGGGACCACACTCTTTAAGTCTAGTCTTCTCACCTCAGTTAGCCTAACTTATAAACTCCTTCACCAACATGCTCAGAGATTCATCTTCAAAGTGATACCAAGTTCTGTCAAGTTGGCAATCAGCTATTAACCATAATAGTGCCCCACCCCAAACCTTCCATCAGGTGAGGCCTGACCTACTCATTCTCAGGCCATGCTGAACACACAGCACGTGTTCTTCCTTCATTTTCTTTTCTTTTCTTTTTCTTTCTTATTCAGTGTTGAGGATTAAACCTGAATTCTTGGCCATGCTTGGCCATGCTCTGCTACTAATCTACAATCTAACCCTTTTTTCGTTTAGATGGTGGGTGGTATATCTCACTAAATTAGTCAAGCTGGCCTTGAATTTACCTTGTAGCCTAGGTTGGCCCTGGATGTGTGATCCTGTTGCCTCAGGCTCTGAAATAAGTGAGACTCGACCTACATAAACAGGCATGGCTACTTAATAGATTTCTTTTCTTTCTTTTTTTGGGGTGGGATACATTTCTTTAAAAAAAATTGTTTTGTTCCAAGCATGGTGGTAATGCCTTTAATCCCAGCACTTCAGAGGTCAGTGAATCTCTGATCTTGAGGTCAGCCTGATCTACATAGTGAATTCCAGAATAGCTAGTGCTATATAGGATACTGTCTCAAACAAAAGGAAAAGGAAAGAAAAAAGGGAAGGAAGGAAGGAAGGAAGGAAGGAAGGAAGGAAGGAAGGAAGGAAGAAAGGTAACCACACACCTTAATCCCAGCACCACTCGGGATCCAGAGATGAGCAGATCTCTGAGTTTGAGGCCAGCCTAATCTACACAGTGAGTTCCAGGACAGCCAAAGCTACTCAGAGAAACCCTGACAAAAACAAAAAACAAACAACAACCAAAAAAAAAAAAAACCCACCAGCCCCCCAAAAAAGAGTTATCTTCATTTACATGCATGTGTGTCTACATGGCTATATGAATGTATGCCACATACGTGTGGTGGTCAAGGAAGCCAGAAGGCACTGGATCTCCTGGAGCTGGAGTTACAGAAACTGAACTGAGGTGGGTGCTGGAAACTAAACTCTGGCTCTTTGCAAGAGCAGTGCATGCTCTTAACCACTAGCTCAAATCTCTAGCCCCTTCCTTATGTATCTATTGAGATGGGGGTCACATGTCACCCAGACTAGTCTCAGACTTGCTATGGAGATGATGATGGTCATAAACTCCCGATCCTCCTGTTTCTGCTTCTTTTTGTTTGTTTGTTTGTTTGTTTGAGACAGGGTTTCTCTGTATCTTTGGAGCCTGTCCTGGAACTTGTTCTGTGGACCAGGCTGGCCCCAAACTCACAAGAGACCTGCCTGCCTCTGCCTCCCAAGTGCCAACAATTTTAAATCACATTTTATATATTTGTGTGTTCATGCACGTGTTTAGGCATGCACATGCCGTGATACACCTATGGAGGACAACTCACAGAAGCCTGTTGTCACTGTCCTCCATGTGGGTACCAGCAATTGAACTCAGTCTTCAGGCTTGGTGACAAATACCTCAACTTACTGAGTCATTTCTCTGGCTGGCTTCCACTTCTTAAATGCTGGGATTAAAGCCTGCACCAGGCCAGGCTACGTTGTCAGGACATTTCTACTGGCATCCTTTCTCTCCAATGTCATCCTTAATAAAACCAGTCCAGCCAGGATGAGCGTGTCCTGGAGATACTGTACTGACAAATGAGATGCAGGTGCACAGCCACAGCCCAGAGACTTGGGAGGGCTAATTACAGCAGCTTCCAGGTGGCGAGCAATTGCTCTCTACCAGGTACACCTCATTGATCTTCATAACAACCCCATGAGGTGGGTATTATTGCTCCCATGTTACAAGCCAGGAGACTGAGGCTTAACGAGATCAAGCAAGTTGCCTAGGGTCATGCAGTTAGCAAGTAATGAAGCTGGGATTTGAACCCACACGATTAGACTCAAAGCTATGCTCTTAACCACCCATGCCATCTTGCCTTAGATGGTTTGATCAGCCACCCTACTAATTCTACAAGCCCCTAACCCCAGCCCAGCTTCTTTCCCACACTCGGGAATCCTCAGAGGTGAATAGGATGATTACCAGACTCTGACTAGACTCTTACAAGCTATGCGACCATGGCCAGAGCCTCGGGTTTTCACATCTGAATACTAAGGATAATAATGCCCACTTCATAAAGCTGCCTATGAATGGAAAGAGGGGAAGGAACTCAGCAGCAAGCCTTCTAAACTGCAACAGCTGTTCTCACACTGCTATGCACACCCAGAGCTTGTCCCCAGCCATTTCACTCACTTTCAAAACGCATCTCCTACCCCAACTCCCAAAACTTCACACAGGTCATCTTTACAAACCTAACCAAGTATGATTGAGTTAACCAGGACATCCACCAGCAGTCAACCAAGAGGGAGACCCAACACATCCAGTTCAAACCCTTCAAGATGCAGCTCAAACCATCTCCTTGGTGAAGCTTTGCATCTTCAGTACACTGACATATTACACAGAGCCCAGCCCCACCCTACAGCTAGGATTATAAAATGATGACGGTTTGATCTCCAGCTGGTGGCACTATTGAGAGGCAGCTGAATAAACGAGGATGATAACTTCATATGCTATTGGAAATGAAGCCTGGCTGGAAAACGGAGGACCTGGGAAGTGCCTTGGGAGCCTTTGAAGGGTATATCTTGGCCCTGGTCCCTTCCTGCCCACCCCCTACTTCCTGGCTAACATAATATGAGCAAACTTTGCCCTATATATCCACCTTTCCACCATGATGCTCTGCCTCAGTCCAGACCTGTAGCCGTGAAAGGCCAAACAGCCAGACCTGGGACCTCACAACTGTGAGCCTAAATCTACCTTACCTCTCTCTCTCTCATGATGTTTTTCTCAGATATCTATCACAGCAACGAACTGCCTGGCATATCACACACAAGAAGCCAAGAGCTACGTATCTTGAACAAAGTGATTCTGAGGCCCTGGTGGAGGCTGAGAGCCACTGGGTACTGACAGGCTTCATGAATTCACCCTCCCCAGTCAGAGTAAGAGAGACGGGGAATCAGGCTCTATTCAATTCCCTGACACACATCAACATCCTAGATCTTAGGAACCAGACTCTAGGTACTCATCAGCCCCAGCCCAGCTCCATCTACTTCCACCGTATCAGTCTTGTTTAAAGCTGCCTTCCAACAAGGCACTTTTGTTCCTCCCGTGCCAGGAGTGCAAACCCTGTGGCTAGGGAGCACTTTACCACTGAGCAACCCCTGACCCCTAATGAGCCACCCCAGATGGGCTCCTCTCCACCACCCACAAACCCAGTGCGGGAGAACGAGCCCAGGCCTATGCACAAGTTAGGCAGACACTCTTATCACTAAGCTACATCTTAGTGAGAAGCCTCTCTTCCTTCTCCTCCTTTTCTTCTTTCTTTCTTTCTTTCTTTCTTTCTTTTAGACTTTATTTGTTTGTTCGTTTTGTTTTTGGAGACATAACACTCCTGGCAGGCCAAGAATTCACAGAAATCTGCCTGCCTTTGCCTCCAGAGAGCCAGAATTAAAGCTGTACACCACCACCGCCCAGTTAAGACTTTACTTTTATATTATGTTTTCAAACATAATGTATATGTATGGCCTTGGCTATCCTGAAAATCAAGATGTAGACCAGACTAGCCTCAAACTACCTCCACCTCCTGAGTGCTAGAATTACCAGCCTCTGTCACCACCATACCAGGCCTGGAACTGATTTGTCCACATAGGCATCCAGATTATTCTGGAAAGCTGAGAATGATGTGGTGAACTGGGGTTTCTGGGGCCTTGCTCTTCCCTATGTGTAACCAATATTAGAAAGAGCAGCACCAGTGACGGCTCTCAGTGCCGAAGACAGCAAGGATGGGCATACACAAGAGACAACTTCCACTGTTGGGGATTTAGCTCAGTGGTAGAGCACTTGCTTAGCAAGTATAAGGCCCTGGGTTCGGTCCTCAGCTCAGGGGAGGGGGAAGGAGAGGAAAAAAAAAAAGACAATTTCAAAGTCCAGTCTTATACCACAGGCTAAAAGTCAGCTAAGTTGAATTCCAGCCCCGGCTTTAGTTCTTAAAAGGTTCTTTCCCTTAATATTTATTATTTATTGGGGAGAGCAGGCATGCCATAGCAGACATGTGGTCAGAGATAACTCTGGAGAGCTGGTTCTCATCGTCTATGGTCAAGGCTCTGAAATTAGGATTCATGCATTATGCTGGCCTTGCCCCTGTCACCTGGCAGAATCACTCAGGTAGTACCCTGGTCAGCCCAAGGTTCCAAGACTACTAGGCTGCAGGCAGGTGCAAGGGCTCCTTTAAAAGACAGGCCCCGCCCACTTATGATCTCCGCCCCCCACCCCTTTCCTGCTGTTCCCCTGGGGCAGACAGGACTTTTTCTGTCTCTTTACCTCTTTTCTCTTTCCTTTCCGTTTCTAATAAAACTTCTCACTAACCTCTATCTGCCTGGCATGTTTGCCCGTCCGTTCCTCCCCCCGGCCCCCTCCCCGGTCTGGGTCACCCTCACCTGCCATGGAATCCGCCGAGGTTCCCCTCGCGCTTTACCAGGGTCATGAGGTTTGGTGACAAGCCCCCTACCACCTGAGACATCCAAAAGGTTTTTTGGTTCTTTTGCAAAAGTCATTTTAAAGCTCTTCTCTATAGAAACCACATATCCCACCAGTTGTTAACTTGTTTATCTTTTAAATATTTATGAGTCCCCTATGAGTCAGTCTCTTGCTGGGGGAATACCTCCAAAATGAATAAAATGTAAGACAGGCTTTGGGTAAGCCATAAACGAAGAGGACAAACACTCTGAAATACAGTATAATCGGAGCTTTACTATCCCAGACAGAACATTAAAGGAACACTAAGAGGAAGCCAGGCAGTCCTACCCAAAGTCACCAACAGCCATACGATTAATGGCCTGATGCTGCAAGCAAGTCGTGGAAACTTTGAAGTCCCCCCCCCAAAAAAAAAAAAAAACAAAAAAAAACAAAACAGGAGTGGAGCCACATGCCTATAGGCCCAGCACTCAAGAGGTAGAGGCAGAAAGATGTGATCAAGAGCATTCCTCCCATAGCAAGGGTTAAGCCAATTCAGACTACATACAATTTTTTTCTCAAAAATCAAAAATCAGATGTTCAAGAAACGTGCCACACATTTGAAATTACACTTAAAAGCAAAGGGCAACCCTGAGATACATGTGCTCGAGGCTAAACTTCATACTTGTATCCGACCTATCTGAAGTTAACCCCAAAAAATTTAACAGAATCCAAGCCACACTGGGCTAGAGAGGTGGTTCAGCAGCTAAGACCACTGGCTGCTCTTTCAAAGGTCTCGAATTCAATTCCCAGCACCAAAAAGCGTCAGTTTAACTGAGGCTATAGGATCCAATGCCCTCTTCTGGTTCTCAGACGTACATGCAAACAAAACACCCATAAGTAAATAAAGCTAAAATAAAAACAAGAATCCATGCCACTAGCTAGCCCCTGCTCCTTGTAGGCTCTCCAGGAATCCACGGGATTTAAACCAAAATTAGCAGCGCAGCTGGGGCTCATAGGGGCCCCTTTAGACCTCGGCGTCATAGCGCCACCACCCCTCCCGAGCCCCCGTGAGCGCCCTCCGCCCAGCGCTGAGACCAACCCCCTACTCCCTCACCTGCAGCAGCTCCCCATGCAGCTTCCGCTTCCTTTCTTCGTCCCAGCGCAAAGGACACTGGAAGTCGTAGTCAACAGCATTTAAATCAGAAGAATGGCTAGCAGCGTCCGCTTCCGCCGGAAATGCCCTAGTCCCCGGAAAGTTCGATAAACGAGCTCCTCGGGTTTCTGGGGATTGTAGTTTAATAATATGATTTAAATCAGGATGTCTTGGAAGTTAGAGGCCAGTTCATTCATAACAATCTGGACTCTCCAGCTATCCCTATTACCTCATCCACTATAGATCCTTCCCAGTCCCCCTGCTGCCCTAAGTTATGGGACCTCACCTCTGCAGCCCTCTATAGGCTGTGTGCATAACACCCAAGGAGCCATTTCTCTCACCCCCACTCTTTGACAATGAACATCCCATTACCATTAGCGTCCAATTCCACAGCGTCACCATTTTGAACTGGCTCCTTCTTTTGTCTTGACATCTGCCAGCCTATATCCTAGATTGGAGTTCTCCAGAAAAGCGGAACCAAAATAATTGTTCTATCTATGTGGAGAGATGTGTGTGGAAATATGCTCGCAGTCATATGGAACCTACTGTCCATAACTTGGAGAACCAGGAAAACCCTCTGTAGTTCAGTCAGAACCTGAAATGGTTCTACAGAGAAGCCTCTGATAGAAGCGTCTGAGATGGAAAGATCTGAGAACTAAGGCCCGTAGACCAGTCTCCATGACGTCTGAAGGCAGAGATGGATGCCCTGGTTTGCAAAACGGCAGAACTGGGAGCTAGCATGGCTGGTGTGGTGGCACATACTTGTAATCCAACCTCTGGAGAGGCTGAAGCGAAAGGGCTGTCGGTTAAAGGCCAGCCTGGGCTACTCAGTGAGACTATGTGCTTCCAAAAGGGAGGCCACCCAGGGTAACTCCTGCAGGTGGTCCCCGCGCCCCAGCACTCCCGGCCAGCCTGGAGCACGGTGGGGTGGGGCACAGCACCGCCAGGGTGTTCTAGTGGGCAGCTACCATTCGAGTGCTTACAATCACTTGTGCTCTGCTGCCCCTGAGATCCCTCCCGTTGTCTCACCCTTGGCAGGTCCCCATCTCTCCTCCCTCCCCAACATCCACTGTGAGGGATGCAGACAGAATATCAGAAGTTCAAGCTTATCCTCTGCTACATAGCATGTCTGACACTAGCCTGAGCTGAGTGAAATCTTCTTCAAAAAGGAAGGGAAAGGGGGCTGATGGACAGATGGAAGGAATTAATTATAGGTTCCACCACCCTTTCAGGGACCCCTCTCCCCGACAATTGTTTGGCTTGCCCACCTTGCCGGTTGGGTTTTTGTTCCTGTTTTGGGGAAGGGTGTTGCTATGCTGAAACAGGGTCTCCTCTCATCTTTGCTGTCTTGGAATCACTATGTAGACCAGACTGGCCTGCTGGCTGGACAAACTCTGGCTGACTCTGCCTCCTGAGTGGGACTAAAGGCCGACATGGGCCACCACCGCCAGTCCATTGGTGGTCCTTACAGCCCCTAAGAACTCCAAGTTGGCCTCGGGCAGAGAAACCATGAGTAAAGTGAGTAACTGGGAAACAGAGATTCTACAAAATTTCCCCCCACCTGCCCGGTGTGGTGGCTCTTGATTTAATGCTAGCATCCTGAAGGTGGTGGAAGGCGTCGCTGTGACTTCCGGGCCAGCCTGGAGTACATAGTGAGACACTCACTCACTCAAAACAAAGACAAAAAACAGATGCTCACCACCTAATGTCAACTTCTGTAGAACTGAGTAACTCCCCTGTGGCTATGAGTCCCTGACTGCTGGAAGCTGGGAGCGAGTCCCTAGAGAAAGAGAATCAGAGGTGTGGGTGAAGTGCTAAGGCTGACCCTGATGCGCTCTAGCCATCCCCCCAACCCTCTTCTCTCTCAGAAGCGGCCGGCTTGGAGCTCTGTTAGAGAAAGGCATTTAGAAATGAGACCCGGGGACGAAAGGTAGGCATAGCCCTTCCCCAGTCGCCTTGCCCTCCAGAAGCCTTCAGGGGACAGGCTGACCGTGCTTGATGGTCTTGTGAGGCAGGGGAGACAGCAGATCCTGGGTGTGGCCAAGGGAAAGCTAGCTCTGGGGTGTGGAGCGGCCTCTGAGGCCCAGCAACTGCTACTCTGCCCGTCCGTGTTCTGAAGGGTTAACTTGCTTTCTTGTTTCTTTCGTGTTTCCGCTTGCTGCAGGGGCTGTGTTGGGCCACCAGCGCCATCTATCGGTCTCTGGGTGAGCTAGTTTTGCCTCGCTAAGATTTGTGTAGGCCAAGCAGCCCTTGCTCTGCCAAGGACCTTCGGCTGCACAAAGCTAAGATTGCAGGCCTAGTTTACCAGGTGTCACCTGGCCACTTCCCTGGGGAACTCCAAAGGACTTTCTAGAGCTTCTGTCCACGCTCTGACCCCCTCTCTCCCAGCCAGGTTGTACTTGAACGAATATTAGCATGAAAGCTGATAGCCCCAAGCGAGGGCTAGATCTCACTCTCCACTTACTAATGGGACCTCAGGCAGGTTACTTCATGTCTCTATGCCTCGGTTAGCCCAGCTGTAAAATGGGACAACCCTTAAAATTTATCTCTTTTGTGATAAATTAACCCGCAGGGTTTTTTTTTTATTATTATTATTATTATTATTATTAAGGCCTGCCTTGCCCAGAGAGGCTGCGTGGTTAGATCATTGTTGCTATGGCTACAGGCAGGGTTACAGGCAGATGCTGGGGCTGAGCACAGGACAATACTAACCAACTCATCCCTGGAGAGTTCATCAGAGACCACAGCCTGCCTGGTTAGGTTTGGGACTGGGAGTCTGGGGCTGCAAAGTACCTTTCAGTCTCCAAAGGTCGGGAGAAGATTGGATTAAAGATCAGAAGAAAGAAAGAAGAGCTTTTGGTAAAGGTGAAGGAAGGCAGAATATAGCTCAGTGGTGAACTGCAAATTAGCATGCACAAAGTCCTGGATTTCCTGCTAGTATACACACACACACACACACACACACGCATGCACGCACACACGCACGCATGCACCCACGCACACATACACACACATACACACACGCACATACACACGCACGCACATACACACACATACACACACATACACACATGCACACACACGCACACATCCACACACATACACACACATCCACACACGCACACATCCACACACATACACACACATACACACATGCACACATACACACACATACACACGCACACATACACACACACATACACACACGCACACATACACACACACACATACACACACACACACACACACGTACGCACATACACACACACTCACGAGGCAGACAGACAGAGATGACAGAAAGAAAGGCAATAAGGAAGACCTAGCAGGCACATGAATGCCCTCGCCACCCCCCCACCATGGGTTTATGCACCTATAATGTCAGCACTTGAGAGACTGAGGCAGGAGGTTCACAAGTATGGCACCAGCCTGGGCTATACAGCCTGTCTTTAATAATAATAATAATAATAATAATAATAATAATAATAATAATAATAATAATAAAAAAAGCCAGAAAAGAGGGCTGGTGGTATAATGACTCAGCAGGTGAAGGTACCTGCCACCAAGCCTGATGACCTAAATTCCTAAATTCTGTCCCCAGAATCTACATGGTAGAAGTAGACATCTGCCAGGTGTCTTTGGGGATCTACCTTCTTGGTGGGCACACATTCATAAATAAATAAACCCTCTTCCCCTGTTTGGGGAAGAGGAGGGCAGGCCCATTGTGAAGAGGAAGGGAACAGGCCAAGAACGGGATGGGGGGGGGCCCGCATCCCAGCAGCCTGTCCTTGCCTGAGAAACCTCAAAGGTTAAATCCCTCCAGTTCTGCCTGGTGGGTAGGACACTGGCAGAGGAAGCTGCCTGCAGGTCCCCAGGCCCTATTCCCAGCCACCTCCCAGAACTGGGAAACAAGGAGTTGTGGTCATGTCCTAGTCTCTGTTCTCGATGCCTGCCTTCCTCTGTCCAGCAGAGAAATGGGTGTGTCGGTTTCCCCAAGAGGTGAGGAGGTAGAAATGCGGCCTCGTCAGCTAAGGATTTACTCTGACCCTTAAACCCAAGACCACAGAGGTCAACTTTTTGGGTTGAAATCCACTTAACTGGAGCAGGTGGCAGCTTCCTAGCCTTCCAGCTCCTGTGTCTGCTGCTCCTGGCTCTGGATGCCTGGGCACCCAGGAGAGGGGTGGGCTGCTTTGCTTGCTTGGGAAGCAATTATCTATCAGAGGAGCCATCAGCTCACTGAGGCACTCTTCTCACTAATCGGATTCCATCAGGGCCCGGGGCTGGGGGGAGGGGTGCTGAGTAATTTGGCTTGATGCAGTGGTGGGAGATGTCGGGCAGGGAGGCTGGATAATCTGTCTGAGTGGTGTTAGAGTTGTCCAGAGCAGTTACCCTGAGGGGACCGCACAGAAATCAGACAGACAGCATTTGGGGTGGGATGAACTGACCCCCAGGTCTTGGAGTGAGAAAAATGGACGTTAGATTTCGATTTTGCAGGCTGAGAATGTCTCCTGCCACTGAGCTGAGGAAGAGGAAGACAGATGATAACGGGGGGAGCAAGACCACAAAGCCAAGTGGAAGGGTGAGACCCAACACGTACCCCACCCCCACCCCTCACCCCCACCCTGCCCAGCGGCCTGTGCCCACAGCCAGCCTGCTACAAAGGAAGACTTGAGGCCCTGTGGTCCTCTAAGGCCACACTTAGCCCTGTCTATCACCTGCCTTCCCCCACAGCCTCCCGAGGCCTATCTTCCTCTTTCTGCCCATATGGCCCCAGTCCATAACCCCCTGTTCTCCTCCCACTGCTCGCCTCTATTCCACAGCCTCCAGAACAGTCTTAAGGAAGCCAGCCACAGTAGCGCATCACTGTTGAGTTCCCTCCCACACCTGATACCACAGAGTGCTGCTCCCACAGGGCCCACCTCCCTCTCAGCCCTCCCCATGTTTGCCTTTCTTCCCATCCTCATTGCTACAGCACTCTTGTCCCTGCCTGGAATTCTTCCCACGCCCTAAATCGCAAGGCCCAGTTTCCGCACTGGAAGGTCCCTCTCTCTCTGCCTGTGTGAGGTTGGTGCTCTGGGGCTCGCGGCTCTGCCAGCCCACGTGTTCCTGGATGTCGGCACTTGCTTCGCTCAGGGTGCAGAAGGCCTCTTGCCTAGTATGTGCTCAGTGAAGCCCTGTGCAGGGCTGGTGTCCCGTGTTCTACCCCCAGCAAAGAGTGCAATCCAGCACTGGACAGGTGGAGGCAGGACCAAGCCCGCCTACAGTCAGAGTGCCAGACCTGGGAGCCCAGTGTGCCACCTGTGTTCAGTGGCTCTAGGCTTCAGCGGAGGAGGGATGTCAGGGTCCTGGGTCCAGAGTCCTTCACCTGTTGGGGAGGACACCAGGCCCAATCACAGGCCACAGGGACCCTGTCGCTTCTTCAGGGGGTCAGCCGCCCCTAACACCACCCAGTACCTCCCGTCCTCTCAAGTCACAGCCCTTGGGCAGGGTGGCATCAAGAACTGCCCCCACCTCACCCGTTACAGGCAGCCCGAAGCGCAGTCCAGGCACCCTAGGCACCAAGCGGAACCGGATGCAAACCCGCCCCAGCCCTCGCCCAGGAGGGAGGACGCGGGAGCGTTGGTTTCCCGCAGCCCAAGCCGGCTTGCATACATTTGCATGCGATTTGCATGTGATCAACTTCATGTTCAAAGCCTTCCCCTCTCCCCGTGCGGGCGGGCCTCCCCGCACATCCTCCTGGGTGCGGCCAGGGTCCCCACGCCCCCGCGCTGGCCCGGCCGCGCAGCCGCGAGCCTCAAGAAGGATCCCAGCCCATTGAGGCCGCTGATTGATGGCGCTGCCCTCCGTGTGAACCCGCCTTTAATACCGAGGAAGTTATGAAACCGCCATACATCAGCGCCCGCCGCCCCGCCCGGCCGCCGCCCCGCCCGCCGGCTCCTCTTCAAAACCTCATTTGGGCTCCGGCCGCCGGGCTCGCGAGGAGGGGGGTGGGACCCCGTGAGCCCCCCACGGCTGCATCTCCGGACCCATTTAGAACTGCTGACATTTTATCTGTGTTCCATACATCACTCCGTCCCCAGCAGCCATCTCGCTGCAAGCTGGGGGGGGGGGTGGCCGGGGTCTTGAGCTGAAGATACGAGGAAGCCGGGTGGAGGTGGGGAACCGCCGCTGCCCGCACACCCCTTCCCCACCTGAGAGCTTGTGCAGGTGGCAGTCTAGCAGAGTGTGTGACCTATACAAGTCCCCGCTGCCTTTTCTTAGGGCGGCTAGGTTTTGCTACCCACCTCCTGATGGAAAGCATAATGGGTCGCTTAACCTTTCTGTGGACCTCTTCTAATATTTGCTGCACACACACCCCTTTCTGGGAAGTCCTTCTGAATATCTAACCATTGTGTCTCATGCTGCATCTTCTTGTTTTGTTCTTGTAAGATAAGGGAGTCATGTCGCCTCTCACATGCTTTGCATCCTTTGTTGCAAACCACTAGTAGTCCAATTACAGCCACCTGCCCACACTCTTGAGTTTCACAAACGTGATAGAAGGCAGACGGCTGGGCTACCCTAGAAAAGAGGAAATAGAGACCCAAACTCAACAAGAAACGAGGCCAGGACCCAGGGCCCCCGAGACAGAGCGCAGTGACAGACAGCGAGGTCTGGACCAACAGACAGCGAGCAGAGTAGGAAGGAAGGGGGATGGGAGAGAGGCGGGCAGACAAAGAGAAACACACAAAGCGCTGGACAGGCAAAGGGACTAGGCTGGGGACAGGCAGACAGCCGAGAAGCCTAGACAGCTGCGCGTCCGCCGGCGGGCACGTGAGCGAGCCCTCCGCCTGTCCACGTCACTCCAGGCTCTGCAGGAATGTGGCCGGGGTCCCTGGGGTGCTGCGGCTCCTGAGTCTGCGTCTCGGTCACTGTGCTGCGGGTCGTTCCCCAGCCTCGAGCTCGCCGTGCCTGCCCTCCGGTCTCTCCTCTCTGTGACCCTGCCCAGTCCCCGCACCTCACGGCCTGCCCTCCGCCCCTGCTCAGAGAAGCAGACACCACCCGGGACGCGGCCAAGGCGGGAGGAGACGGCCAGGCCGAGGGCAGCTCGGCTGCGCCCAGGTCCAGACAGGCTCAGGGCTGGGAAGCGCGGTGAGGCTCCCCCAGGCCCAGAGGGTGGGTGTGGCCGGCGCGTCGTTTGCATCCTATTTGCATGTCCGAGTTCCCGTTGCTGCCCTCGGACTTCAGTCAGTGAGGCCGCGGTGGCCGTGGGAGGCAAGGAAGGGCGAGCAGGAGAAAGCGCCCAATGGAGCCTGGAGTAGTCACTGCTCACTGCAGCGCAAGCCCCCCACCCCCGCGCACCCGCACACCAGGAGCCACAAGGACCCCGGTGCCCCTGCCAAGCCCGCGACCCCTGGCTGCACGGTCTCAGGTCCTCTGTGACAGTCCCTGGCTCCCCGGGAAACACCCTGTAGCCTAACTGCAGCCAGCCTCTTCCATGAAGCTTTCTCTGACTACACCAGCCCTAGGTGCTGACCTCTCTGTGCTGCAAGGCCTCTCTAAAAGTGTCCTGGTCTGGCCTGTCACCAAAGGACGGCACAGGGCTTGCACAATTTATAGACCAACCTGTGGTGGTCTCTCAAGTAGGACTGCCTTCCCCGCACGCCTCCTGTGGAACCTGGTAAACTCCAGCGCATCCCTCAAAACCCATTCAACAGTCACCTCCGCTGGGAAGCCTTCCCTGACGGTTCTCCTCAACACACCACTACCTCCAGCACCAGGCAGGGGCCGCACACCCTGGGCAACTTTCCCGGAACACACCGCTTAGAGATGAAGCTCACACACCCCTTTAGCATACCAAGCCACCAAGCAGGGGAAATGCCCCAGAGGAGGTCTAGAAGGGATAGCAACCAAGCGAGCCAGGACCAGGCTGGGGTCCCGGGTGCGCGAGGGACGCTTTCTGGTTTGCTGAATGGTCCCTTCTCACAAGGAAGCACGGAAGGGCAGGGCTCTGGGGTTGCGTGGGGAGAGTGGGTCCGGGAGGCACAGAAGAGGAGCAGGGAGCCCAAAGCAAAGAGGAGAGGCGGGGCCGGGCGGGAGGGCGGAGCCCTGGGGACTGAGTCGGTGGAGGGCGGAGACGGGGAGGAGTGAGCCTTGACCCTGGCTGGCTTAGTTCCAACTGGGCCTGGTCACTCCTGCCCTGGCTTTTCCGTTCTGTTTGGTTTGGTTTGGGCTTTGTTTGATGGGGTCGCCCCGGGTGGCCGCGGCTGTCCTGGACCTTGCAGGGATCTTCCAGACGCGAACCTCCACACAGCCCTAGCCAGTTTTTCTGCCTGAGAAATGGATGCATCTCCCTCCTGCCCTATCCCCGACCTTGGAAGAAAGACGGGGCAGCAGAAGGTTGTCACCTGCCCGCCGGGACAGTTGGGTGAGCCGGCTGGCTGAGTGGCTTTGTAGCCCTCGGGCTCAGGCAGGCCTGCTCACCCCGGCGGGCTGCCCGCCTCTCTCTGGCCGTCTGGCCTTCAAGGCACACCGACTGCCAGCGAAAGCTGCTCCCTTCCTCTGATCCTGGCAGAGGCTCAGGTGCTCATGCGGCGCCAGCGTGGCCATGGTTGTCATGGCTCAAAGAAACGCAGTCAGTGCAGGTAACTGGACTGCCACTGCCCCTCTACTTCCCGACAGGGTTTAGGTGGGGGCCTGCGGGTCACAGAATACTCTCCCTGACCATGTAGAACCAGAGCCTCGCTCCAGAGGGCCAAGCTGCTTTCCTGCATTCAGCCTCCTTCAGTTTGCCAAACCCTGGGAGGAAGTCCCTCCTGGTACCTAGCTTACATCTTTCCTAATACTCTGTTTTCGAAGCCCAGCAGTGACAAAGCAACGCCCAGCTCTAGTGTTCTGAGGGATGGAGGCGTGGATGTAGGAAGAGACAAGAGAGGAGGAAAAGGAAGGCCCGGCTGAGGACAAGGAGGGGAGCATCAGAAGGGCAGGGATGAGGAAGCAGCATCCACCACCTCCTCTCTCTGTCCGCTGCATTTGAAATGTAGGGTAGACAACTGAAGGACTTACTGACTGAGACATGGGAGAAATTCTGGGATAGGAAAATGAAGTCAAAGTCTGCATGGTAGCATCCGGGTTGATACGGATCCCTCTGTGGCAGCCATAGGGGCAGGAGTTGGGGTGACCCCAGGTGCAAAGAAGCTCCGCGGCATCGCAGACGTCCTCATAGCACCAGCCAAGAGGAAAAAGCCTGTTCCCAGAGCCCCCTTGTGGTCACTCAAGGCAGGACGGATGGTGCCACCTGGCACCCAGACTGGCTGGGAGGCCCCTGCGGTGTGAGCCTCGCATCTGGTCAGCCCCAAGCGCAGGACGCAGCTTACCGCCTTGGGTTCTCATAGCTACCACACCTTGGTACATCTTCCGTTGGGCTTCAGTCTCCTCTTCCATCCAAAGAGACCAAATTGATTTTGGATGATTCCCGAATAGGAGGGAATACTATTCGGGCTGTGACTCCAGCCCTAGGGGGAGAGACTGAGCCTGGGGGAACCACGGGCCTCCGACTCGTTGCAATCCTCCTGTTTTTGTCAACTGATGAGATTGTCAACTGAAACTACCATATCTGGCCTACTTCAGCATGTGGACCAGGCGTTGAGGTGGCGCACGCCTTTAATCCCCGCACTCAGGAGGCAGAGGCAGGTGGATCTCTGTGAGTCCGAGGCCAGCCTGGTCTACAGAGTGAGTTCCAAAACATCAGAACTAAACTGTCTCAAAAAAACAAAAACAAAAACAAAAACAAAACAAGCAAACAAAACAAACAGCAACAAAAAGGCTTTGCCGTGTGGTGAGGGTAAAGGCTCAGGTACTGGCCACAGGGTACAACGGGCTCTGCCCCTCTGTACCTCTCCTCTGCGAAGATCTGTGTGGGGTCCCGGGAGCCCTTAGAGGGAATCACAGAGACACTGAAGACTCAAACCGTGCTGCAGAGCCTTCAAGGCAGGGTGGTGCTCAGCACCGTGTGGGTGTTCATGCTCAGTCGGGCTGGCCTGGGGTCACAAGAGCACAGCAGCAGACCGTGGAACCTGATAGCAAGAACTTGCACCCGTGACACGTCACCTCATGCTCTCTCCCCACATGCTCAGCCAGGCCTAGGTCAAGGTGGAGTGGAGCCCAGAGGCTGAAGTTCTGGGTGAGAACCTCTCAGGCATGCTCAGCCTCCCACACCACGGAGTCCACAGGCACATTCCCACACTCAACTCCCCACACATGTGGCTCTCCCAGACACTCCACAGGCTACTTCTGAGGTGATGACTAAATAGAGAGAGAGCATGCAAGTCCTAGAGGAGAGAGAGAGAGAGAGAGAGAGAGAGAGAGAGAGAGAGAGAGAGAGGGCAAGCCAGGGTGCCTGCAGCCCTGGTGGGGCCTGAGGAGACCATGAGCTTTGCACACTTGCAGGCGCTTGTGATGGAAGCCAAGGATCCTTACAGTGTGGAAAGAGAGTGACAAGCAGGAGCTGGGGGATGGTGCTTTAACCCAGAGACCAGTTTCCTCCTGGACCCACACTCTTTAGAACTACTCTCCTGGGCTATTTGGAAGTTCTTCCAGATATCTAACCTACAGGGCTTTGCTATGGAGATTATTTTAGCTTTACTTGTTTTAAGCCATAGAAACCATTTTCCAAAGAGGAAAGAGAGGTAAACACAAGGAGAGGGAGGGAGACAGGTTGGCACCAGACAGAACTGTGACAGTCAGGGGGACACCCGAGGCTGTCTTCTTTTCCTTTGAGAGATGAATCCGGATGTGGGTTGCTTTGGAGAGACTTGAGGCAGACCACAGGGAGGACTTACCAGAAAGGGCTCATGATGACATTCCCTGAAAATACATTAGCTAATTAAAAACTGAAGAGGATCATGACACAGACAGGGGATAGGAAAGGACGAGTGGTGTCCACCAGAAAAAGAGAAATGCACACACGCAGCAGAGAGGAGGCCCTAGACAAGCCATGACTGTACCTCGGATGGAGACGGCTAGGGATGCCCCTGAATGTCCTGAGGAGATATGCCTAAGAGCGTCCACACTCGGCTTCCCCATATAGACTGACCAGAGAGAGCATCAGCGCTGAGGTTGCCTTTGCTACCTTGGGCATTAGGGGGTTCGGAGGCCTCTGCCTGTCTGTGCTACCCCTCAGGACCCCAGAATTGGGATCTTAATGCTCCCCATACCTTTGATTATGTCACCCCAGACCCACTCACATGGCCTTGAACTGACACATGGCCAGATCTCCAAGCTGGCCTCCACCTGCCGAGGAGGGGACGTTCATTGTCCTGTCTCCCAGCATCCTGCTCCAGAGGCCCTGATCTTGCTCCCAGTTCTGATCATGGGGCTCCTGATTGCCACAAACAGAGGCTTGGCCCTGCCTGAGTCCAGCCAGGCATCTGCAGTGCAGGAAAAGCTCCTGGACACTGGTGTGGAATGTCATCAGGATCTGGGAAAGCCAGGGGACATCTGTTGGCTTCCAGAGATCAGAGCCATCCTGGGCCTCCCTCAGCTGGACAGGCTAATTCTACACTGTAGCTTTGAAAGTTAACTGCCGGCTGCATGCCAGGCTAATGCATGATGGATCCTGAAGCTAAAGCTGCACTGGGGGGGGGGCAGGAGAACTCTGGGAAATGAGGATGCAGCACCCCAGCCAAATCAGGGAGCAGTCAATAGGCCTGGTGGCTGTATTCCCTTCCCGGCCTGGGTGTGGCTCTCCCTCGCTGAGAGATGTCTCCTCAGCCTGGCGGCTCTGCAGCTCTCCTGCAGGAAGCTGGTGCGGGTGTCATTCTTGTCAGAGTCAGCTGGGGGGGGGGGCCTGAGTGATGCTTCCGTGAAGACTGCCCAGTGCCATTCAGAGTCATACCTATAGCTGGCCCAGGCTAGAGCCCAGCTGGCAAGCTGAGGGATGAGAGGAGATGCTCAAGCTGAGAGAGGACAGACAGACAGACAGCATCGGTAAAGGCAGAAAAAGCAAAGGAAGGAACCAAGACCCAAGAAGATGGAAGGAGGACAGGTTTCCAATGACTTCAGTGTCCAATCTCACCTAGGAGCCTGCCTTTCCAGAATACCAGAGCTCCCAAGAACAACAAGAGTACTGGGCTGAACCCCAGCACCCAGTGTGTGTGTGTGTGTGTGTGTGTGTGTGTGTGTGTGTGTGTGCGTGCGTGCGCACACGCACGCACGTGCATGGGTCTGTCTGACTGACTGTCTAACTGTGGGTTGCCTGCATGGGACTCTGTGTACCATCTTATGGGGGCCAGGAAAGAATGTCAGATCCCCTGTAACTACAGTTACAGATGGGTGTGAGCAGCCATGTGGCTGCTGAGAATTGAACCTGGGTCCTCTGGAAGAGCAGTCTTAGGAACCTACCCACTGTGGCCTGTGACTTTGGTAAAGACAGCATAGTAACTTGGAGCCAGACAACCAGGTTGGGAGGTTTGGCTCTATCCCTGCCCCAACCCCTTCCCCCCTGCTTACTGGTTGAAGCTTCCATTCACTGCCCCCTCTGCAAAATGAGTGAGAAATGATGGGCATCTGATGAGCATCCTAGAGGGTACCTAGGCCAGTTGTCAAGTGGATGTGTCACTGTGTGGGACACTATGGTAGGAAGTTAGTGCTCAGTTAGCGCAGCTTGGTTACTGGATGGCTGTGTGATTTCAAGCTAGACCCTTGACCCTTCTGAGCCTTGATGTCTCACGTATAGAAGGTGAGTGGTCAAAATGCCTCCCTTGTGGGGCTATTGAGGGACAGAGTAATTAAATGATCTGATGTGTGGGTGGCAATAATCTCTGTACAAGTGTCAGCTATAATAATGGTAGGAATAATAGTGGCGTTTAGGCTGAGGCACGGTGCTTGCCTAGCATGTATGAATTCCTAGATTCTATCCCAGGCATAGACTCTCCCATAGGCATAGTGGATAATACCACCTAGTGGGTATTACCACACACGTAATATGAGCACTTAGGGGGTGGAGGCAGGAGACCTGGAAGCAGAAGGACCAGAAATTAAGGGTCATAATGCCATAGGACACAGGTCATCTTCAGTCCCATAGTGAATTTGAGCTAGTCTAGATCATAAGCTTCCAATTTTTAAAAAGTTTATTATCTGGCTGGCCTGAAACTCACAGAGATCCACCTGCTTCTGCCTCCCAAGTGCTGGGATTAAAGGTGAGCCACTACTCACGATGAGGTTTGCAGTTTTCTTACTAGATGTCCTGTCCTGGGCTCTAGGGAAGAAAGTGCTCTGCCTTCACGGAGCAGGTCACCTGGGTCATAAGGGAAAGGCCAAGGTGGAGGCAGGAGAGTTTGTCAGAGCTGACAGGACAGCAGGGCACCCTCCGCAGGCCCCCTGAAGTGGGGTCTCAGTTTGAGCTTCCGAAGCAGGAGACTACACAGCTGCTTCTTACTGATGCAGGGACCACACCAGCAACTGCAGTGGAAATAGGCACACCCACTGCTGCAAGCCTGGAAAACCAAGCAGCTTCACCTCTCCCAGCCGCAGCTACCTCATCCCAAGATTAAGAGACTGGATCATAAGACAACCCGCGTCCCCTGGTGGTTGGCACACATGCGACCTCTGTGCGTGTCGCCTGGGTCATAGTGGAGAAAAGCACTCTTTCCTACCTCACATTCATACACACGGAGGTTCAGAGGTAAGAGCATTAACCTGACCTTGCTGCTCGAATGCCCTGGTCTCCTTTTTGCTATCCTCAATCTTACCACGCAGTGCCAGGTTAGGGGGACACACTGTTTCTGAGTGCCACAGGCTGGGCGTCTGCTGCCCCCTGCTGGCCAAATGCGGCGTGGTAGCCTCTCCTGAGGAGCTAGACTGGGGGCCTGGCCTGGCAGCAGACAGGTTGTCCAGTTTTACCCTGTCCTTAGGCTCAACCTATCAAACTGCTTCCTGGATCCCAGGAAGGGCCGTGAAAAGAGCGAAGAGGGCTTCTCTCCTCTGACCCTCATCTCTCTTCAGAAAAGAAATCAGAGAATCGGTGGTATTTAACAACGAATAAACAATTGAGATGTGAGCGAGGCCCTGTCCTTCGTGCTTTGCAGACCTGAGGGATGTGGGCGCAGTGGTCCCGGTTTCATAGGGGAGGGGAGAAGACCAAAGCTACACAGCCAGCAGGCTCAAAATGCGGACCTTAATCCTGGGAAAGAGCACGGAGGGTCTGGCAGACAGACACGTGACAGACATCTCCAGACTACTGTCTGGAGGGCTGGGGGAGGGAAGGGGGCGGGTTCCCCTTTGACCCCAGGGCCCCAAAGATGTTATCAGCCAGACCCCGCGGAAAATCCTTCCAGGATCCCAGCGCATTCCAGCCTCGCCCCGGCTAGTTTTACAGCCACCCGCAGCCAGGACGCTGTTTATGGCTCCCCCATTCTCCAGCCCTGTCTCCAGGCCCCAAAGGCATCTGGCCAGGCCAGGAGGCTTGGAGGGGGTGCTCCCCGCCCAGTTCTCCTTTGAACCCTGCTGGGCTCCGGAAGGAAGAGGCTGGGACGTGGGGCTGCAGGCTGCACATTGAGCTGGTGGGGCAGGACCCCCCATGCAGGGCCACCTAGCACCACCTGAGTGCCCCTGCAAGCTCCGCTGTGTGACCTTGGGCGCGTGGTTTAACCTTCCCTGGCTTTAGTTCATTCTTCCGAGAAAGGAAATCATAGCTCCTCACGGTTCTTTTGAGAATGTGACACGTCAGGTACAAACTTCCTGCCTCAAATTATAGCTGATATGATTAACTTTATGGAGTCTGTAAATAAGGCAAAGAACCACAGATTCTCTCCGCGTTCGCCTGCCCTACAAACGTTCTGCTGACCCTACTGCCAAGCTCCCCACTACACCCTTCTCCCGCACTTGCGTGCGTGTTGCCCTCTGCTGGCAGTGCGGAGAACTGCACTCTGCCACGGACAGTCTGGAAACCCGGGGCTGGAAGGGGGTTCTTCCAGGATGTCCTGGAATCTGCAAAAGAGTCACGGATGTGCAGACAAGCGAGGTTTGGGTGTAGGAATCAGGTTCTAGGGAAAATCTTGGGCAGCCCTTGGATGGAGCGGCGGGCTGCAAAGGCACCAAGTATTTCGTTAGCTCCGCAGAGGGAGCAAGAGCAAAACGCCATGGCTTTTTCCTGAGGTGCACCCTGTCAAAGGAAGAACCTGGAGAGAGGACAACTGTAGCTACAGGAAGATCTGTGACACCATTGGAGGCCTAGGGGTCCTGGGGTCCTAGGGACAGGGTCACGAGAGATGTGAAGCGAGCCCTACCCCCGTATGTATCCCTCACCCCACTCCTCACTCCCAGTGCACACAGTAGGTTAGGGATGGGAAGATGTACAGATAGAATCTGCCTGTTAGCAAGGGCAGGACTCTCAGAGCAGCAACCTCCGGAGTCCTTTAGGACTCTGATGAAGACAGCAGCTCCCAGCTAGAAGTGAATGCCAGAGCAGGCCAACCTGGCCTTCAACACGGGCCACTCCTGGCCTTCCTGCCCACCCCCAAGCTCAGAGCAGGAAGGCTGCTTCTTATGTCAGGCAGTGGGCTGTGGCCCCAGGCCCTGAGCCTCGGAACCCCTCTTTCCTCCTGCTTCTGTGTGGCAGCTCACGGGAGGAGACACTGGGTCATTCCAGAAAATGGGACACCATGAAAGCTCAAGGGACTTTGGGTGGTAGACCTTCCTTGAAAGCCAAGGTCCCTATCTTCTGTAATGTCAGTCTGTGGAGCTGTAGCCCACCCCCATCCCACCCTCCCTGATGCCTGCCCTGCCCTCTCCACTCCCTTTCCCCCCAACTGCCCACACCACCACTCCAGCTACCAAGAATTCCAAACAAGAGGCTGGGATCCAGGCCCTGTTTATGTCATGGCAAGCTCTGTCCTGCCAGAAACTGCCCACCTCTGACCCCCGGCCCGACCCCCAGGTTCTGCTAGAAGAAACGTTGAGCAGGATGGGTGGGCAAGCCCTCCCTGTCTGAGGCTGGAGGCAAACTGTCTCCATTGTTAGCCTGAACCCCAAACAGGTGGGCCTGGCATGGGGACCTCTTTTTCAGTTGACTGGGGAGCAAACGGTTGGAGGTATTCTGCTTCTCAGTGTGTCTGCGTCCTAGCTGCCCCCTCCATAGCCCACCCACCTCCCTGAGCTGCAGTCTGGCCTGTCAGAACAGCCTCCCTCACTCATAAGTAAACAGTGCAAGGGACAGAGCCTGAGCACGCGTGCTCGCGCGCGCGCACACACACACACACACACACACACACACACACACACACACACACACACAGGCACACGCACAGCACAGCTGCCCTGGGCAGGTTGTAAACCAAGCAGGTCTACTATAAATACAAAGCAGGAATCTCCATAAACAGAAAGGGGGAGCAGCTCCAGCAGAGGCACCCGGTGCAGGGGAAGGAGGCTCCATAGGGTCTTAAGTGCAGGAGGGATGGGGTGAGACAGAGTGGCCGGTCCTAGCCATCACCTCGCCAGCTGTGCATCTTCTCACACACTCCAACCCCACGGGGCAGTGTCAGAGTCCCGGGAAGTATCAAGGGAGTGAGAGTCAAGAGCTGGGTCTGGTTGCCAATGTCAGGACAGAGATCCTGGGGGCAGAGAGTGAAAGAGAGAGCCTCTAGCAGGAGCCCCCAGACATCCATTCCAGAGGGGCAGGTTCTCAACTCCAAGGGGAAAAGCCAGTTCCTCTTGAGCATCTCCTCCCTCCCTTTGCCCTCTCCTCACTGTATCCTTCTTCCTCTCTCATCTGTGGCTGACATCTCCATGCTTCCAACACACTGGGTTTTCAAACATTATTTCATTATGACTTCATGTGTATGAGTGTTTTTACCGCATGGAAGTCTGTACACGGCAGGCACACCCAGTGCTCTCGGAAGCCGGAGAAGGACGTTGCATTCCCTGGAGTTACAGAAATGAAGTTACAGATGGTCAAGAGCCACCTGGACTGTAGTCCACAAGACAGCAAGTGTTCTTACCCACCACCCCCCACTCCCAGAGTGTTGTTTTAAGGTCAAAATTTGGAGCTAATACAATCATCCATTTCTCATGTCCATGATCAGTCAGGACTGCAGCTGTGGAAACATCTGGCACAAGTCCAGCCCTATCTCCACACCCAGTTTCCCCCTCCTTCCACCTGGGTATGTGGTCCTACCTGCCCCCACGTGACCTCAGAAAGCCAAGGGGAAGGCAAAGGGATCCAAGCAGACCCCGTTCTAGTGTCCAAGTCCATGCCTGGGTATGAGGGTGAGAGGAGAGAGACACAGGGCAATGTGAATCTCCCCAAACCTCCTAGGTCTGGAGAAAGTACAGAAGCTGGCAGACCTCACAACCACGACCTGGCTCTCCACTGCCCCCATCCCCTGGCTAATTGCTATTCATAGGACACAGCTGGGTGATTAATGGCCTGATTAATAATTACTCAGGCTAATAAAATAATTAATTAATTTGGCAAGCCATTATTTATCTGGCTGTCCTCAACCTGAAACTCAGAAACTAGGAGTTTGGGAATCTCCGCTCCGGGCTCTTTCAAAAACACGATCTTTAACAGGGTGGGTGGGGGGTGGGGGCGTCTCGCTCCATCACATGACCCTTGGCAGGTGGAAGAGGAAAGGGCCGAGGGACTCTGAGAACACAGGCAGGGGACAGCTGAAACTATGGCACCTCAAATGGGAAAGAGCTGACTTGTGGGTGAGGGCTTTCGAGAAGGGCCAGAGCCCCACCTCTGAGCGCACGGGCTTGGGGAATTCTCCGTGTATTCTCGCTAGTGTGTGATTGATGACACCATTTCAACAAACGATCTTTCTCTCTCCTTTTGTCCCCCAAGCCTCAGCCTACATGAGTGAGGGCTAGGTGGGGCCCAAGAACTCCAGAGAGACTTCTGGACCCTGCAGGGAGCAAGGCCCCTGTCCATCTGCAGCTGGGCTCTTCCGTACCCTTAGATGTGGGTTTCCAGTAAGACCAGAGAAGTAGGATGGAGACTTTAGTGAGAGACCTTAGGTGGACTCCTAGCAACGCTATGTGTGGAAAACCAGAATAACAGATCAAGCCTAGTGTAAAAGCCTCCAAAAAAGAGATGCTGCTAAAATTCATGTAGCCTAGGTGCAGTACCAGGGAGTTGGAGGCAGAGGATCGGTTCAAAGCCAAACTGGTCTACAAGTTAGAGGCCACGATGGACTCCATGGGAAGGAAAAAATCCAAAGTGGGCCTTTGAAGTGGCCTTTAAGAAATGACCAGGAATCTACTAGCGCAGACTACAAGCCACGGCCAAGGCTGTTGACCAGCAGGACAAGTGGGAAAGTGTGCGCGAGAGGCGGCCGAGTGGACTCAGACAAGGCTGACGTGGCCAGAGTGCTGTCCTTTCTTGTGGGCAGTGTGGAGGTTGGAGAGATGCCCACTGGTTTGTGGAAGGCATCTCTAGCAAATGGGAGGAGAGCTGGTCTATTGGACTCCAAGCCTTCACATTGGACGGGAAGCCTCGGCGTCGAGCTGCTGGGGGTCCCCACTCTCCTGGCCTCCAACGGCTGAAAAACTGGGCGGAAGCTCTGTTCTTAAATCTTTCCACACCTCTGAAGGATGGAGAGGAGACAGGCAGCTATAGGATGCACCGGGGGCCTGCAGTGGCGGTGGAGCTGCGGCCAGCAGAGGGCGCGCGGGAGACGCGCCGCCGAGAGCTCACAGGCGCCCCCTGCCGGACACCTGCGCCAGTGTCACTCGCCTGGAGTGGTGGCGCTCAGAGCTGGCCGCCCCTACTATGTGTTTCCGAAGTGCGGCCACCTAGGGCGGCCAGCCCCGAGCGGGGGCGGGACGCGGGGCCACCCGGACGTCCTAGCACCTGGTTTCCTTCCGCGGGGGAGGGCGACCCACTCCACATGAGCTTCCTCCCACTGCCTCGCCCTTGGCAGTGTTTCCCACCTCTCCTCCCTCCACCAGTTTTCATTATGAGGGGGTTTCAGGTTACAATCTCATTTTCAGCCCTTCACTCGGAGCATCCAGGGTTGACTCTGTTGGGGAAGTTCTTCCTGCTGTCTAACCATCATTCCTCTTATTGCAGCCGCAGCCAAATCTTACAAGCTATAGCCTCACTGGAGAAAGTGGCTGCCTCAGTTTTATTCCCACGCTCCCTTTCCCATGGTCACAACTCCATGACCCTCCAGGAAAAGCCCTCCCCCTCCTCATCTCGCATTCCGTTCGCCTTTTGTCATCCGGGCCACCCAACGCTGCTTCTGATCGCCCCCTTCTAATTTCCTATCTCTTCCGCCTCCTCGGTGCTCCAGCACCCAAGCCCCACGAAGACACTGGGCTCGTGGATAGCCTCAGTTTCCCTGTTGCTCCCTCCGCGTCCTTGGGCTCAGGGAGCCCATAGCTCCCACGACGGGGGTAGGGGAGCTGGAGGTCGTGGGCGGCTGGGTGCAGCCGCGGGGGAGCGGGGAGGGAGATCGCCGCGGGCTGTCTGCGCCACGGCGGGCGCCCGGGGCTACGAGCCCCGCACCGGGCCCGCACAGATGCAGGGCGAGCGAATCCCCATTCATAGCGCAAGGAAGACCCCGTGTGGCCGCCGTGGGAGGCGCAGGCCAAGGAGAGCCGCCAGGAGCCAGACCGATTGGGGTCCTCTCCCGGGGTACGGACTCATTCCCCGACGTCCTCAGCAAGTCACTGCACCCCGGAAGCTTCCAGCCTGTTCACACACACTCAACAAGCAACCACCTGAGCTTGCAGGATGATTTCACCAAAGGACAAGGAGAAATAAAGTACGAACAGCAAGTGTGGTTGTGGTTAGACTTTCGGAAGGACTTCAGATGGGGAGGCGGGAGACAGGTCTCAATGAAGGAGGGGTGGAGGAGGACAGATCTTCAGTCCGGACATCTCCTGGTCCTGGGAAGAGGAGCTTCTGGGGCTAGGAAGGATGGACTGTCGAAGAATTGCTGTGGCCTGGCCAAGCGTGCCCACCTGCTTGTACAGGAACAGGCGGTGGGGACATTCCTCCATGGCCGGGGACTGCTCTTTGCCTGAGTGTGTGGGAGCCTAGGTCACTAGGAACGGTCACCCGAAAAACAGGACTGGGACCATGCACCCCCCCCCCCGACACACACACCCTAACTTTTCCAAGCAAGAGCAGAGACAACGCCGCTCCATCCCCCACATCCTTTGACTCAGCCCCGTCGCCGTGTCATTTGCATACATTTGCATACCCAGCTGCGCACAGCTGCCTTAGGCTGTGGGCCATCAATTCGTGGTAGGCGGGTGGCACGGCTGGGCGAATGAGCACCCCACCGGGCAGGCTCCTTCTGCCCCGACTGCCGCCGCCCCCGCCGGCTCGAGGCACCTTCTGGGCATCCGTCTGCCTCACCCAGCCGCAAGCCGGCGACACCGGAGCTTAGATGCCAGATAGCCTGTGCTCCCTCCTGAAGGACTGGTGCAATCTCCTAAATGGTTATGAAATGGGGTGTATGCGTTTGGGGTAACCCCCAAGCTCCAGGGATTGCCCAGAATTTCGAACAAAGATAATGGTGTCTGCTCTGGCTGAGAATATCCTTCGCCTTCTGCTAACAGCCTTATGCAGCTTTATCACTTGTGTCCGCAGACCTCCTGTCAGCGGACCTCAGACACCCTGCACTCTTTGGATTGCCCTCATGCTGCCTGCCTTCCTCAGCTCAGGGGCTGTCTCCCGCCTGGACTGCACTTCTGCCCCCCTGTCTCCTGGTCAAACAGAGTTGCTATAGGCCTATAATCCCAGCTGCTGGAGGATTGAAACAAAAGGATCACAAATTCAAAGCAAATCTGGGCAATGGAGAAAGATCCCATTAAAAATAAATTTGCGCTCACTTCAGCAGCACATATACTAAAATTGGAATGACACAGAAATTAGCTGGCCCCTGCACCAGGATGTCTCATATTTTTTGAACAAGTGCCAGGTCAGTCAAGGATACGCAGAGAAACCCTACGTCGAAAAAACTAATAATAAGCCGGTGGTGGTGGCGCACATCTTTAATCCCAGCACTCAGGAGGCAAAGGCAGGTGAATCTCTGTGAGTTCGAGGCCAACCTGGTCTACAAGGCTAGTTCCAGGACAGCTTCCAAAGCCACACAGAGAAACCAAACAAGACCCCGCAAAGAAGAAGGAGGAGGAGGAGGAGAAAGAGGAGGAGGAGGAGGAGGGAGAGGAGGAGGAGGAGGAAGAGGAGTAGGAGTAGGAGTAGGAGTAGGAGGAGGAGGAGGAGAAGGAGAAGAAGAAGAAGAAGAAGAAGAAGAAGAAGAAGAAGAAGAAGAAGAAGAAGAAGAAGAAGAAGAAGAAGAAGAAGAAGAAAATAATTTTTTCTCAGGCTCTGGTAGCACTGGGAGGCAGAGGCAGGTGGATCTCTGAGAGTTTGAGTTAAGCCTATTTTACAGAGCAAGCTCCAGGACGGTCAGGGCTACACAGAGAAATCCTGTCTTGAACCCCCTTACCTCCCAAAAAAAACTATCTGAGATATTAGTTGACACCTGTAACCCTAGCACTCTGGAGGCTGAGGCAGGAGAATTATCTTGAGTTTCTGTTCAATTTGGATTACATGGTGAATATCAGGCCAACCAGCTTATTTTTAAAGGCTGGGGATGTAGTTCAGTGGTAGAGCACTAGCTTATGCAAAACCCTGGCTTCTTTCTACAGCAGTGACCTCATACACCTCAAGGTAAAATGAGCTTCCTTCTGCCATCCTCCCTCCGTACTCCTGGCAGCGCAGCAGCCAGGCCTTTTCTCAGGCTCTGCAGAGACATTTGGTCACTTGTGCTCCCCAGACTGTGAACTCTATAAAAACAGGAACCGTGTCTGTTCTTTGCTGTGTCCTACTTTGGGCTCAGAGTCTGGAGCCGCCCCAGGGACTCTATGAGACAGCGGATGGTGAATTAGTGAAGCCGGATCGTTTCAGGCACCAATGCGTGGCGCAAGCAGACACTCCAAGGTCATCCGGGCAGCCTCAAGGATAACGCGGAAAAACCCAGCCACAGAGGAGATCCTCCCTCCTATGAGCCCTGTCCTACCTCAGTTTTCCAAGCCATCACCCCACCCCACCCCACCCCATCCTGTGCTCAAGATTTGAGAAACCTGGGGCGTGGGGTGCAGGCTGCAGGGAGAGCTCCAGACTGAGCCAAGGGCCATGGTTTCAACTCCAGTGCGGCTGGCCAGGGAAGAAAAGCCTCTTCCTCTGAAGTTTACCCTGAGCTACAAAATAGGAGTGACCCTGGTAGCCAGAGAATGAAATTCTTACTGGATCCCCGGGTTTCAGGTCGGGGAAAGGGCCGTCGCTTGCTCCTGTGCCCGTGGGGAGGAAAACATGTCCCTGGCCACCCTGGCATTGGGCTTAAGCGCTGCCAGCATCCAGCCGGGTTGGGACTCCACCGAGGGGCCAGGTAGTGCCTGCTCCGGCACTGAGCCGACCTGCATGCGATTTCCTCCGTGGCTGCCAGGGGGCAGCACGAAACCCCAAATCACTTCGGGCTGCTGGACGCCAAGGTCCTAGGAAGAACTGACCCAGCTGCTGTGTTCTTCTAGAGGCTCAACCTCCTCTCATAGTGGTCACAGGTCCTAAACAGGTGGCTGAGGACTATCTCCCCTGGGAAAGGAGCTTCCACGGGGAGTCCTGCCAGAAACAAGCCTGGCTCGGATACGGGTGACCTAGGCAGGTCAGTTTCCTTTGATCTGCAGGCTGAAGTTCCTGCATCACCTGGGAAGAACGCAAAGGATGTGAACATTCCAGGTAGAGACAGGAGTAATAAATGAGAAGCATTTGAAATAGTGGATATGTTAATTTGATTAAATTATTTCACACTGTATATACATATTACTTTGAACCTTATAAATTTATACAAGCTGGGCAGCGATGGTGCACACCTTTAATCCCTGCACTTGAGAGGCAAAGACAAGCGAATCTCTTGTGAGTTCGAGGCCAGCCTTGTCTACAGAGCGAGTTTCAGGACAGCAAGGGATATTACACGGAGAAAACCTGTCTCGAAAAACAAAAATTAAAAAAAAATCTGATTACAATACAAATAATAAAGAATCCTTGGAAAAATGAAAGCATGAGTCAATACTCAAACTGAGTCCCTCAGGAAGCTGATAGATGGTTGGTGTGATGTCATGTCACACAGCCTGTGCAGCAACAAAACCAACATACTTGTATTTTGGTGGTGCTAGGGGTAGTGCAGCCTGACCTCATTGCTTAATGAGTCTGCCACCTAGCCCAACTTCAACAGAGCCTAGTCTGTTCAGGGACGTTGGCACCAACAGAAGAGATCACCTCTGAGTTTATACCATCCACCCTCTCACAACCTGCTTATCCTGACGTTTTGAGTGTCCTGGGTTCCTCACCTGCTTGATATCCTTCCAGATTGTACTGCCTCTGGCCTCCTGCCTGGAGTTTCCTGCTTCTGGGTGGCATGGCCAGTTTTATATGGTGCCGAGGACCAAAGCCAGGGCCTTGTACTTGTTGGGCAACTATTGTACCAACTGAGCTGCATCCCAGTTCCCTCTTTCCTCCTCACTCCTACCTCTCCCAGGCCTCCCTGAGCAGAGGACTTGAGGGCCCACATTAAGGAGCTCAGGTGGGTTTGCTTAGGGACAAGCTTGGAGAGGAGCTAGTTGAGAGAGAGCCGTCCTTCTTCCATAATGACTTCTTCCTCTTGACTGGGAAAGAAACCCCCTGCTCACTCATTTTCATAAATGATTGCAGACTGTGTGCTGTTTGGAGCATTCCAGGCAACTGCTTCCTGCCTATGTCCACTAAATGTCTCAACTTAAACTAGCTGGAATTTAAAGTAGTCAAGTGAGCAAAAAATATTCATATGAACCCTTCCCTCCAACTCACCCACACCAGGATGCTTCATTTCCTTGCCAGGGACCTAGAGTTGCTGGGAAGAGCCTGAAGTGTCACTTGGCTCTCAAGATCTCTAATAGAGACTTGGTATCCTTACCTGTGGCCACTTGAACTGGCAAGTACTTGCCCCTCCTCTCATCCCCTTTCTGGGATGCCTAAAGCAGGCCTGGAGGTTGAGGGGATCCAAGCTCCCCAATCTCCTCATACTAGGGTATAAATTAAAGCCATTAGAGATGCACAGGGGCCCCTAAAATTACCTATGTATTCTTCAGGTTTCTAGGGAGCTCATGGAGTTGAAAGGGAACCCTATCCTGTCTCAGAACACAGGAGGGCATGTGCTGAAGTGATCCATCACCCAGAGATCTTTGGGAGTGATGTTCTAGCTGCTGGGAGTGAGAGCAAAGACACAGAAGCCCAGGCATGCACCCTTCACAGGCTTCCTTACCCTTGAATGTGTTTGGCACACACAACACATCCGATCTTGCTAAGTTTCTCACCTCTGCCTTTCTTTCCCCCATTTTATTCACCTGCTCATGTTCACAGGGACAAGTCTGTTTCTCTCACTCCTCCTCCCAGGGCTTGTTCTTTGGCTCCCAAGCTATGCTGACCCAGCTCTTTAATCCATGCCCCAGACTCACTCCTCTGGTTTGAGGTTTCAGAAGGGGAGGGTGGGGTAGGGAATGGGATGTTGGGGACATAGCTCACTTGGTAGAATACTTGCTTTTGCCTAGCTTGTACAAGGCCCCAGCAGCATAAAGCCAGGTATGGTGGTGCGTTCCTAGAGGCCCAGCACTTGGGAGGTAGAAGCAGAGAGATCAGGTTCAGGCTCACTGTTGGCTTTGAGCCACGGCCACCCATCCTCCCTCAGGTTTCCAGTGATGAATAGGACATTTTTACAGATATCATAAATGGAACCAATGTTTCAGAGAGAAACTAGGCATGGTGGTACATGTCTGTATTCTCAGCATTCAGGAAGACCAAAGAACAAGAGTTCAAGGCCATCCTAGGCTACATAGTAAGACCCTGCCTCAAAAAAAAACTGTTCTGTTTTTTCAAAGAGTCCAACAGTTTTGTAACAGTGACTTCTAATCTTATGGCAACCCCTGCCCTGAGATTGCACGGACCCAAAGGTTATGAAATTCTCATGAGTAGCCATTATTAGACAGAGAGATGCTTCAGTGATTAAGAACACTTGCTTCTTGTCTTTGGTTTTTGTTTCGTTTTTTCAAGACAGGGTTTCTTTGTGTAACCCTGTAATAACCTTGGAACTCACTCGGTAAAACTAGGCTGTCCTCACAGAGATCCTCCTGCCTCTGCCTCAGAAGTGCTGTGATTAAAGGTGCATGCCACCACTGCCTGACTTAAAAATTGTAAAGTGGTTGTTATTTGGGGTGGGGTGAGACAGTGCTGAAGACAGACCCCAGAACTACATGCATGCTTAGGCATATGCAGCTCCACAGCTACTCCTCCAGCCCTGACAGGTCTTTCAAGGTCAGGAATGCCTGCTTTACACAACATCGCTGAATGAGGAGAGCTGAAGACAGACACTCCGGTTCCCAGGATGCAATTTCCCCCTCACTAGACTCTGAAGTATAAGGGGAAAAGAAGTATTCTTTCCCCTTGTATCCCTCTTCCCTAGTCCCCTTTATTAGCTCTCTGATGAGAACAGGGAAAAAGAACCAGGAACTGAGAAAGGGCCATAAGCAGGAAAAGGGTCGGGAGAGGGAAGAAAAAAGCCCTCAGAGCAAGCCTGGTGTGTAGCAGAGTTACAGCTGCAGCTCTGTAAAGGACTTGGTGCTGCTTTCTCCTAGGAGCCTCAAAGCAGGCATGGTCATTCTCTCCACCTCCAGCTTCCTACACAGGACCCAATGAGACAGTGAGGCAGAAGCTGGAGCAATGACAGCCAAGCCCAGGTCCCTAGGATCTGGGCACCACTGGCTCCCACCATGAATGGATATATACAAGAAGGCTGACAATTATAGGGGGAGGCAGGCTGCCTCAGGTGGTGCTGCAGGTGTGGAAATTGCTGGACAAAGTCCATCCCACTCCTACATGGCAAAGGCAAGGGCTCCTGTTCACCTGCTTCCTTGCAGATATGGCAGAATTCCACAAGCTGCAGCAGCTGTGGCCAATGCTGTGGCTCCTCCCTACGTGCTTCCTTCTCCAAAGGCAGCATCGGTGGAGGGGGGGTGTGTGTGGCGGAGGGAGGGGTGTGTGTGTTGGGGGGGTGAAGTCATAACCCAAACCTGTCATCTCACAACCCCCATTTAAAATCACCAGCATCTCTTCCTCCCTGGCTCATAACCAAAACATTTCAGAGAAGACCTTGACGAGGGAGCTGGCGGCTAGTGGGCAGGCATCTTCTCCTAGTCTGGAAGGGGACACATTTCATGCAGAAAGACATGCACCTGCTTCCAGAGGCAGCATGGAGTAGAACAAGCTCATAAAGAGTCCCAGGTCGTTGCAAGAAAGATGGGTTGATGAGTTGAAATGAAATATCCAAATTAAGGTCGCTTATGAAATTGGAAGGGTGGAATAATCAGAAACAAGGGGAAAAAAGACAAAAGAACCAAACAAACACACACAATACAGTAGGCAAAGGGGAAATACCATAAGAAGGGGAGAGCCTGCACCTGGAAAACAAGATGTTACAGCAGCAGAGCGGAGGAAACACAGAAGCAACATGGAGGACTTCAGACCCACACTATCGTCCCACCAGACACAGAACAGATGGGCTCATGGTTTGCCCAGAGTCACACAGTTGTGACTATGCCACATGCCCACACTCCAACTGACCCCAGCCTTCACCTTATCTACTAACCCTGACCACCCTGAACCTCAGATAGGGTCTCACTGTCAAGATTGGCCTGGAACTCAGAGATCTATCTGCCTCTGCTTCTGAGTGTTGGAGCGCGCACACGCACGCACACACACACACACACACACACACACACACACACACACACACACACACACGCCATTCCGGGATTAGGCAGCAGCTGTGGCATGGCCTCCCTGTTCAATCAAGGTTATCTCTCACTATCATGGGCACCTGATTCCAGCTTACACTTCCTTTCACGGAACAGAGAGCCTGGTGCTGCTGACTGCAGCTGTGAGCTCGATGACGCTCTGCACTTGCTTCCAGCTGTCACTGTCTTAGTGACTTCTCCAGAAGACTGAGAGTTTACAAGGGGACGAGTTATGGCAACAAAGAACTCAGCGGAATTAAGTGCCAAACAGACCCCTTTCCTCACTGAGGGGAGACACAAACCAAGACAGTTGTCTATGGGTGGGAGTACAGGATCAAACCCTCCCCACCCCTAGGGGTAGTCCTGATTCGTGATGGGCCCAAGGCAGACAAACTGCACATGGGGCGAGAGAGCTAGGAAGGAAAGGGACCAAGCCCACCCGGTCCTCAGAAGTAGGAAATAAATAATGTCCACAAAGGCCTATCTCTGAAGTGGACCGAATGGCTCTCCTGTCTCGTGTTTATAGGGTCACGGACCATTAAGCCAGGCAACCTACAGATGTCTTCATAAGACTTTTACGAGATTAGACCGCAGAGACCCTATAACTCAGCCGCCAGAAAGGAAAACAAGGGGGAGTAATTGCAGAGACAAGCTAGTAGAAACCAGGGCTGGGCTCCAGGGTCCGTCCGATTTTGCTTTTCTCTGCAAGCTTCTGCCCAGCCCCACCAGGTTCAGGGCCACATCACTTATGTTGTCCAATGAACCCTAGATAACCCCCCTTTCCCCTTCCGACCCAATTTCCCACTGTGACCCCATTTCTGGCCCACAGGTGTTAGTCCTTAGGACACAAGTTTCTTTGGTATTTGTGAAGCAAATCAGATGAGACAGTAACAGCGTAACCATATCGGGCTTTGTAATCCTTAGTGCTGTGTGCTTTAGTGAAGAACTGACTCAGATCACGCTGGGCTCCTTTACTCTCTCAATTCTCAGGAGCCGGAAGAGCAGGGAAACCAAGAGAGCAGATAAACTGACCCAGCTCAGGATCCCAGCAGGCACCAAGGCACTCACTGGCTTATTCTCCAGGGTTGGCGCCACCCAGTGGTTGTCTGTAGAAAGACAGCGCCAAGCCTCAAGGAAAGGTCCCAGACAGCCAGTTCTTTTCTTTACAAAACTTTAGAAATGGGCTGTACAGATAGGTGGGCTGGGGCTCAGCTCTGTGAGTGCTTACTTAGCACACTCAAGGCCATGCTTTGTGTTTGACGCTAAGCACCGAAGAAATGGAGGGCGGCAGAAATGTGTGAGTTTAAAGGTGTATAATATATATAGACCCAAATCTTCAAACCACCACTCAAGATCCATATTTGAAAAGCAACCATTTATTAGAACCAATACAAGAATATGAAAACGGGGAAAAGAGGGTGGAAGGGAGGAGAATGACTTCTGAACTGGATGTCAGTTGTAGAAAGACATGTCTATTTTTAAAACATTTACACTTAAAATGCAAACATATATATAGACCACTTATCCTTTAAAGAAATAAAAAGCAGACGAGTTTGGCTGAAATAAAACCAAGAAATGCAAACAAAACTCCCCCACAAACCAAAAAGGCCCACAGAGATTCAATGTCTTATAATTCCATTCAGACTCCTGGCTACAAGGTATGACCTGCTTCCTACTCAGAATGGCACAATGCTGAGGAAACCCACTCTCTAGGGTCTCTAAAACCCCATTCTGTGAGAAGGTGGGAACATGGCCAACAGGCAGGGGTAAGACAACTGCTGTCTACTACTTGGCAGGACACGAGACTGCTCCTTCCCCATCCTCTAGAACTCCAAAGATACCCCCTGCCCCAGACCCCTATTAGGAGCAGAGAACACCTAAAGGAACTGGAGTGTGGGCCTCCACGGAGCCCGGTCCTTGTGCTTTTTCATGGGTTACCAATCCAGGGTCAAGGAGGGGGAAAGAGAGAGAGCCCTGTCGGGAAGAGCTGGACAGAAGGAATAAGGATCTTGAACCCGTAAGTGGGCAAACAAGTGTCCAAGATGTCCTCAGTCAGAGTTGGAGTATGGACACTGGGAAAGGTGACAGATTCCATACACAGTGAACTGGATGAAGCCTTGAGAACTAATGCTCAATTTTGAATGTTCAACCTATTTCTGGGGGGGAAAAAAAAAATCAAAAGTAGCTCTTTTTGGTGGCAGATGGAGGGTTATTTTGATTGAACCATCTGGTCTCTATGAGAAGCAGAGGCTTAGAATGAAGGAGCAATGACCTCACTGTCCTGGGATCAGTCTGGAAAAGGAAAGCAACAATATAAACCCAAACTACCAAGGTTACTTTGCTCACCGGACAGTCAGAAGTGGGTACAAGTCCATGGGAAGGACCTTATGTCCCAACCTACAGAAAAAGACATGCCTCATGATTCCCTAACCCAAGATCCTTGGGTTTTAAACAGCCTCTCTGTGAATGCAAGTCACAAAACCCCAGTGACTACCCTCCTAACATCCCAAGTTAGTCTGAACTATCAAGATTTCCAACATTCACAAAATACTGTCAACATCTGAACTAGCAGCTTTAATGAGGGGTGGGGGGCAGAAACTTGAAGGTCACTAAGTACTTCCAAACTTGGAAACAGGTCAGTGACAGCTAAAATGTTGACTCAAGGCGTCCTCCACAGGCAACCACAAAGGAGTCATCAGCTCTCATCTGTAATGCCTCACAACACCCCATGAGGTAGGTCAGTGTTATCACCCCATTTGACAGATGGGGAACCGAGGCATTGAAAGGAAAGACTTGCCCAAGGTCAGCCTTAATTAAGGCCAAGTGGGAAGGCTAGCAGTCAGTGTGCACTGTAACATTTTACTTTCAGTCACCTCACTGCAGCCAAATGAGGGCAACCGGCAGACTGTTAAATGAGGGCCACTGCTCACCTGCTTCTGGAGATCTCCTTAGTGCCATTTTGAAAATTAGGTTGTATTTTAAACACTAAAATTTACTTAAGCGAAGGATTCAGACACTGATTTCTCAGTCTTCAACTGAGTAATCCAGGTTCCAAAACTGCAGAAAGCAGCACGGTCCTCAAACGTAGGATCAGGAAGCAACACCGAGCAGCCGAAGTGTAACTAGTGTCCACGATTCTAATGCCTTCTACTGTCTGGCATTCCTCTTGTGACACCCAAGGAAGAGCAGCTTTTCCAGTCTACCTCATGTCACCCAAGAGTGGTAGCATCTCCACAAACAACTTAAGGATGCAGGGATGGCTCCTCCTGCTGCCAAAGACATAACTTGTAACACAGAAAGAAAAACAGAAACAAACTGCCAAGGTGGATAGAAACCAGCTGAGGCCTTCCCCACACCTTAGAACACTATTAGGTTCCTATCTTAAAACTCTGGGGTGGGGGAGAACTGCCCGAGCTGGTAGAGAATCAAACCCTAATGCTACTAAAAGCTGGAAAATATGGACTTGCATCTTGAGGATGTTGTCGCACAAGTAAACTACCTCTTTAGAAGTTCTCTAAAAATGTCCCCTTCCTCCCACAGCCTTTACAGCAGCCAGCAAAGAAGTCTACATTCAGCAAAGACTTGAGGGATGGCACAGCAACACACAGCGTAGTGCTCACCACGGGCACTCTAAGGCTTTAAGATATATGTATATGTTTCACTGATGGCTGGTTACACTGGACAAATCCAGGCAATTAAAATTCAAGGGTAGTGTTACGGCAATGACAGCTCTGATTCATCTGTCTGAAAACTCCCCTAACCAAGAAAACACTCTTTGAGTTAGGAATACAGTACAGTGGTAGTGTACTTGTCTAGAATATATAAGGACCTCAGTTTAACCCCCACCCCCAACACACACACACACACAAGCCTGAATGCACATACCCTCTCATAATCCCAGCGCTCTGGAGGCTGAGACAGGAGGACTAGCACTAGGGCCAGCCTGGGATACAGAAAAGAAAAGAAAGGAAGGAAGGAAGGGAGGGAGGGAGGGAGGGAGGGAGGGAGGGAGGGAGGGAGGGAGGGAGGGAGGGAGGGAGGGAGGGAGGGAGGGAAGGAAGAAAAGAAAGGAAGAAAGAAAGAGCGAACTCTTTACAAGTGAAACTATCAATTTGGGCTTAGACTGACTGTTAGGGTCATACTTGCCCATGCCAAGGGACAATACCAAAAAAAAAAAGGGAATGATACAAAGTTCATTGCATTCAATTTGATCTAATTTCTTCATAATAGTTTCCTATTAGATTTTCCGATTAATACTGATGGCTCTTACCTAGGTTGTGATAATTAAGTTTTGATCTATTGTGACATTAATGATCACAATCAGTTGACTTTGAAATTGTCTTTAATTAATGGCTCTTGTCAGCTTTTGCCTCCAGTGCAGGATCTGCCCTTCCTCCACCACTGTTTCAACTGCTCTCACTGACCTCAGAGACAAACAGCACTGGTGGATTACTTCTTCCCATAAAAGAGACTTTAAAACATATTTCTGACAGGAGCAATAGGAGATGATGTTAGGTGAAATGAGGGCCAAGAAAAAAAGCAAGAGAATGAACAGGAGTGATACCATCTTAGACCAAAGGCAAGTTTGATGCTCAAGTGGTGATTCAAAAATAAGACGAGGTAGATTAAACGCAAAAATTCAGCATAAGCAAACAAACAAGAAACTTCACATTTTAGAACAGTCGAATTCCTGGGAATTCTGACTCCCAAGGGCAGTCAATTATCCAGGTAGAGCTAAGACCTTTTTCTCCAGAGTCAGCATGAGAACCTGACTTGGGAGGGACTTTGTGGTACACTTCCCTGGACAGATAAAGCCTGAGGAGCCACGACATGTATTTCTGGGGAAGGTCTTTACATAAGTGACACAGGTGCGGCTTAGAATCAACTCTCTGGCAATGCTTGACCAGAGGCAGACATTCTCTAAGCTGTGTTTTAACAAAGCCTATCAGCTTTAAAACCAGCCTTATGTTGATTTCCACAAAAGGGATGAGAAATTGAAGAGGGTTAACAACTTGCTAAAATAAATGCCCACGAAATAGAAATATAGAGAAAGAAGGACCCATTACAGCACAGCACACACTGGCTTCTGCAATGCAGACAATGCTATCCACAAGAAAAGCACTACAGTCGTGTATGTTTTGGCAGAGCCCAATCGAGCTGTATCTTCTTGGTAATGACAGCATTTCTGCTTCTTCGCTCTATTTTCTGCAATGCTCCTATGGCCAATTAACTGAGTTCTTGAAGACCATAGGTCTTTTTTTTCACAGATGAAATAATTAATGGTACCCTCCCACTCCAGGATAACCCAGGGCTTCACGGATGCCTCACAAGCACTCTACACTGAATTGATTTTCCCTGTATCATGTGACTGCTTGTTTTTGTTCCAAATCAGAATTTTATATGCATATGTAGTATTTATTATACAAAACTGTAATGAACAATTCATTCAATACCATTATAAAGTTCTGAGGGGAAAGGGTTTTGAACTTTGTATCCTGAGCCAAAAATGTTTGTTGAATGAAACCAATATTGATGTATGCTAATGTAGGAATGTGAACAGCACAATGCAAAGTTGGTAGGTTACCCAGTTCACCTCTGCTTTTGTGTAAAGCTGGCAAAATACTCTTGGTAACATGCCTATTAGAGTGTGAAGCCAGACAGGAACAGCTGGAACTACACAGAAAAAGAAAGAAAAAGAAATTCAGCATTAGAAAGATGTTTTGAGCCAGGGGGCAGTCTGGTCTACAGAGAAGTTCCAGGACAGCCAGGGCTACACAGAGAAACCCTGTCTTAAAAAAAAAAAAAAAAAAAAACCAAAAACCAACTAACCTACCTACCTAACAAACAAACAAACCAAAACCAAACACAATAACAGCATATCTAAGCTACCCACAAGTTCAATTTCTAGTACCACAAAATTAGTTCTGAAAGGATTTAACACAGGAAAAATACACTTAGTGTTTAGGAGTGTTTCACCTTTGGCTGCTAACTCTCTAAAGGGAAGAAATCTGTAGGAAATTCTCCTGTCTGAGGCCACCATTCTCCAGAAGAAACAAGCTATTTGGCACCAACAACACGCTAGAGGCACAGGGGGATGTCTGGCTTCTTCACACCAAGAGCTGAAGATAATACTGGGATCACAGTTCTCTATTTATAGACATAACCAGCAAAAGTACAGAAAAGACGGAGTAAAAAGTGTTAAAACAATGATAAATAGTATACAATCCTGTAAACACCATCTGTTGTCTCAGCGATCATGCACCGTAGGATTCTCAAGGCCATGCCTTTCCTTCACTTTTTTGCATTACAAGGGATCGAACTATCAACAAACTATCCTCAATCCTTTTCACTTCTTATTTTCAGACAGGGTCTCACTAAGTTTCCCCGCAGGTACTGAACATACAATACTCCTTTATCAGTCTGGGGCCACCAGGACTGGCTTTTTAGGAGCAGTCTTAGTACCAAATATCACTATTTGCCCAAAGGCTAAGATTTTGCTTTAAAAAAAGTTTGGTCACCCCAATTTAAAACAAGCCCACTAGTACTGACTACTCTGCTCAGGCAAGCTGTCCTTTCCCTGAGTTGTTAATCAAGACACTCAGATCATCTCAGGAGCTCTGGCTTACTTACTTCTGTCCCATTTTCATCTACCCTGAATTACTAGACAATTTGCCTCCTAACCACCCTTCCTTTCCACAGACAACAGTCGCCTCTAACTCCTTCAGAGAACAATGAATTATGGATAGAGAAACACCCATGTGAGGTATGGGTTAGATGATCTTTACTGACCACACCCAGAATTTTCCTGGGCACTTAAAGCAAAGCTTCATTGTCTGTCTGCCATGTCACCGCAACAGCTGTCTTCTCAACTGTGCAGTGTTAACTGTTGACAGAATTTATACAAGTACACAGAATTCAATCAGCAGTTGAGCAGGAAAGCAATGCTAACAAACGCTATGAATGGGACTATGATTTGCATATTACTTGGCTCATCTGTGGAATAGAGCACTCCATACACTCTCTCATTACTATGAATAACCCAGCCCAGACAGCTATGTTTTAAGAACGAGAAGCAACAACAAAAACAGCTTCAGTAGCTGATGACATCTAGCACTAAGGCTACCTCAGCATTTATTATTTTTTACTCAGCTTTGGAGCTGGGATAAGAGTACTTAGCTGCAAACCCTGTTATTTCCTTACAGTTAGTCCTGATTCTCCAGCCTCCTCAACCACGAGAATGGAGAGTGAACATTTCTCAAAAGACAAAAAAGCAGAGTAGGGTCAGAAAAAATTTCAATAATAGCAAAACAAGAGTAAATTTAAAAGTAAAGTTTGTTGTGAGAGAGGGTTGTGTCAAAAAGCTAATGTCACTTTCTGAGAGATAGTCTTCCATGAAAATACAGTTTTAAAAGTGAGATACAACTAAAATCTGGGCGTGGAAAAGGCGAGGAACATTTAATACTATGAGGACTTGGCAAATGCAGGAGCATGAGGCAGTAAAGTTACCATTAGTACTACTGTATTTAAAACTAACCTGTAACTAGTGGCTTTTCTCTAAGAACTCCCAACTGAAAATAAGGGCCTGGAAGGGAATGCGAGTCCACTGAGTGTTGATCTGCTCGGACACCTCTTTGGTAACAGGAATGCTTTGGGAGGGCATAAAAGTTGGCAGGGTTAGAGGGTGCCCAGCACCTTGGCACAAACAAGCACCAGGCAATCACTCACTCACATCTACATAAATATAGTCTAAATATGAGGGATGAAAGGAAAGAATACATACATACCACATGATACCAAAGACAATTTTGTCTGGCCCCATCCTATTATCCTCCTGCACTATAGCTTACAGACTCCAAAGTTAATCTTGTCATTTTATGACTAATAGATGCTACCTTACAGAAGCAGAATCAGGGACTGATATTAATAAAGCCAAAAAAGCCTGAGAGCTAAACAGGGTGCCTTGACAGATTTAAATGTCAAGTTTCAAGCCCTCTAAAGGACAGAACTGTTGTAGGAGGGTAAATGAGGATAGACAGGGTGGCCCAGAAGACCACACCAGGAATCCTATGTTCTCCTGGCAGAGCTAAATGAGACTGGAAAAGATACAAGTAGGCTGCTGCTACTGGCTTTCTAAAAGGTGGACAACAACCTTTTTATGCCAGTATGTCAAAACAAAGGCCAGTTGGTCATCAATATATTCTAATAACAATCAAGAAGCTGAAGTCATCATCATTGTAATAAAATCCCCCAGTCTAAAAAGCAACTGGCCCAAAAAAGATTGTAATTCTAAAGTGGTTAAAAAATTACAGGGGAGCAGAAAAGGATCAGGACAAAAGAAAAACTGGGAAGTACACACAGCATGTTAATGCCTGATTTTCACAGAGTTACACTTATGAATCTGACCATCAGCTATATTACAAGAGAACCAATACCAACATCTCTCCCATGGAGCACAGTGATAAGCACGTATTTTATGGATGTGTTTAGGATGGAAAGGGATGGGAGAAGGGAGAGGCAGGAAGGTGAACGTATTATATACAAAGAGAAATGACAGAGACCACCCCCTCCTTTTAGCTCTTCGTGCTTTCTTTCTCTTTGTTTTCCGCATCTTCTGGATATGCATGCCACGTCAGTCTCTCTTCATAAAATGCTATCACAATTTGTGGGCATTTCACATTAGCTTCTTTTGCAAGAACCAGATCAGCTTCATCTGTGTCTTTCCTGGAAAGAAAGGACATAAGATTTAGAAGAAGTGAGACTGAGTGGAATCTGAATGTCAATATTTGAATTTAGCTAGTTTGACCTCCTCAATTACACTTAGGGATTTTTTACTGTGCTGGAGGTTTAACTCAGTGGTGGAGTCTCTGAATTTGACCTTTAGCATCAAAGAATAAACAAGAAAAAAGCTGAAGAGATGGCTATTCTTACAGAGGACACAAGTTCAGTGCCTAGGACTCACATGGTGGCTTACAACTGTGTCTCCTAGCTCTAGACAATCTGACACCCTAGGGGCTAGAGTTAGCTCAGCAGTTAAGAATGCATACTACTGTTTACTCGGAAGGCAGAAGCAGACTGATCTGAGTTCAAAGCCAGCCAGCTCTACTGCCGAGGAGGACCTAGGCTCAGTTCCCAGTTCCTAGCACATACATGGCAGCTCACAACTGCCCGTAATGTCAGCTCGAGGAGACCCAACGCCCTTTTCTGGCTTCCGCAGGCACTGTACACAAATGGTGCATGTATATTGAGGCAAAACATGCATACACATTAAATGAAACAAAAATAAATCTTAAAAGAAAAAGGGAAAGAGGGGAAAGGAAGAGGAAAAAAGCAGTCAGGCATGGTGAGCACATGCCTGTAACCCTGTAACTCCCGCCCTGGGGAGGGGCACACAAGAGAATGAGTTCAACATCCTGGACTATACACACTGAGGTCAAGGCCAGCCTGAACTACATTAGACCTTATCAGAAAAGGAAGGAGGGAAGATGAAGATGTACTCCACTTCCTTCTAGAAGTCACTATCTCTGATACAGTAATTTATGCTTTATTCAGCTTAATCTTAGTGCCTTTTATTGAAATTAATTTCTGTTTTAGACAACTCTCTATGATCACAGAAGAAGCTTCACTCAGTCCTTATCCCATGGTCACAGGCTAACAATGTCACAGTAATTGATTCAATTCTATGCAAACAGAAGTTTGGGGAATGGCTACAAATTTTTTATTCCAAATTTATTTTTTCTGACATGCAGGATACTATGATACAATAATACCAAAGCTTGAGAATGTCACAAACTCATTCTGAGCCATAATCTCCACTTAATATTGACACTGGTGTTGGTTAAGAGTTAAACTCAGGAATTCTCAGTTTTACACCCTTTCTTCATAGCAAAGGAACACAACTGCAAAGAGACCCAACTTCTTTCTCTCACCATTTCATTAAGAACATCAAGTCACCACAGGAATCTGTTGCCCCAATGATCTTTTCTGGTTCCAGACCTCTCTCAAAGCCCCGAGCGATATCATTGCTCTGCTATAAATAGAAAGGAGAAATTAGAGCTTGCAGATAATAAATAAACAACGGTTTCTCAAAACAAGAAATCATAGCCTTTCTTAACATCACTTGACATTATTTGTTACCAAGTCAGAAAAACCCTTAGAACTCAAGAAACATAATACCAGGTCAACCAGTAACAGCAATGTCAAGAGATATTTTTGCAAGAAGATGTAGCTGTCTTTTCTGGTATCCCTTGTAAATGATTAAGGAGGGACCCTAGAAGTCTTTAGTATCCGGTGAGTCTCTAGAGAATTATCTGGTTATTCCTGAAATCCTAACCCTTAGGATCTCTTCAGTAACTAAGTTGACCCCTCTACTCTTGTTTCTCAGACACTGAACAAACCATTCTCACTCTTAATTCAGATAGGCTTTTTCAACCATACGCTTTCAGATCTTAATAGTTTTAATATTTGATACTTAATATAAATACTTAATAGTATTTAATATTTAATAGCCAATAGTTTTAATATTTCACAGTCATCTATATTGTAAAAAACAGAGACAAGAACGACATATAAGACCAACATTTGAGCCAGGTGATAGTGACACAGGCCTTTAATCCCAGCACTTGGGAGGCAGAGGCAGGTGGATCTCTGTAGCCTGGTCTACAAGGGCTAGTTGTGGGGCAGCTCCAAAGCCACGAGAAACCCTATCTCAAAGCCCCCCCCCAAAATAAAAGACCAACACTCTAAAAAGGGCAAATTTCAAAAATCACAAATACTCATTTGCATATACTTGGGAGGAGACCCTGGTCTGCTCACTCCTTGCAATACAGGCACTAACTGGGACTGGACTGAGACTTTAAGCAACTGAACTAATAGCTCATGAGAAGAGTACTGGATGGGGCTGGAGAGATAGTTCTTCTAGAGGACCTGGATTCAGTTCCCAGCAACCATATGGCAGTTCACAGCTGTCTGTAACTCCAGTTCCAGGGAATCTGGCACCCTCTCACAGACATACAAGCAGGCAAACATTACACATAAAATAAAGACAAAGTTAAAAAAAAAAAAAAAAAGCACTGTAATCAAGTGATCTACACACAGCAGAGGTCAGAACAATAAAATCTAACTTTACTGTCCTAAAATTTACAAGATAGAATGCAAACTCATTCACTAGCAACACAAAGAAAAAAACTTACAAAATGTGTGGTTTCCCTAACATCTCTCTGATAATCTTGCTTTCTTTGAGATACAAAAGCAGGCCAGTGAGATGGCTCAGTGGGGAAAGGGGTTTCCAGACAAGTCTGACAGCCTGAGTTTAATCCCTGAGACTCGCATGGTGGATGGAGAGTACCAACTCCCACAAGTTCCTTGACCTACACTAGTGCATGAGGCTCCCCAACATAATGAACAAACAGAAATAAATGAATAAATGAAAATTTTAGAATAGAAACAAAAGCTTGTACAGTCCTGGTGGTCCCGAAACATACCAGAACCCACAATAGGAAAGAAATTCCAGCCATGGATCAGTGGGAAGATACGGGCTTTTTAAGACACAGACTCTTTGGGGCATTTAAGGGGAATAGGTTCCCAGATGCAAACACAGCTGCTCACAGCTGGAACGCTGGCACAGGGACTAAGTCATACATCATTGTTGACGGCTGGAAACAGTCTGCTACAGAGAGGAAAATGGAAAAAGAATGTTCAAGCTGCTGAAAGGAGCCCAGGCAAGGAAAACACTAAAATCATCACAGGCAGTAATCTTAAATCAGGCATAAAACCGACTAAGAAATTTCTTCTGCCATGGTCTAAAGAAATGTAATCTCTCCCATACCTTGCAAACATAACCATCTTGGCAGCTGCCTACCTGACAGCATTGCTGAGAATGCTATCAGGGGCCCCAGACAAACATGACTATGTAAAGTGTGGGAGGAGGTTCTTTTCTTTTCCTTTTTCTTTCTTTCTTTCTTTCTTTCTTTCTTTCTTTCTTTCTTTCTTTCTTTCTTTCTTTCTTTCTTTCTTTCTTTCAAGACAGGGAGGCTGCCCTGGAACTAGCTCTTGTAGACCAGGCTGGCCTCAAACTCACAAAGATCCGCCTGCCACTGCCTCCCGAGTGCTGGGATTAAAGGCTTGCACCGCCACCGCCACCGCCACCACCACCAGGCTGGTGGAGGTTATTTTCTAGGTCAGCAGTTCTAGAACCTAGACATGAAACCCTTTGAAGCAGCAGCCAAGTACTCCAAGCCAGATTACTACCTTTAACAGAACAAAGACCCCAAGTTGAAGAAATGTTTACTGTCTCTCACAAGTACATAGTCAAGTCTTTGGTTGTTATTCTTTTGCTATTTCAACTTAACTGGAAAAGAACCAAATGACAAAAGCCAGACTAGGAAGGAGGGAGGGAGGAAAGGAGAGAGGGAGAGGGAGAGGGAGAGGGAGAGGGAGAGAGAGAGAGAGAGGGAGAGGGAGAGGGAGAGAGAGAGAGAGAGAGAGAGAGAGAGAGAGAGAGAGAGAGAGAGAGAGAGAGAGAGAGAGAGAGAGAGAGAGAGAGACTGGCTTAGTCAGTAAAGCTGCATACTCCAAGCCTAAAATAAAGTTCATAATTTAATCAATCAATCCCCAAGACCAACCTGGTGAAAGAAGCTGATTTTTCCAAGTTGTTCTTTACCCTCCACATAAGTGCAGCAGCATACAAGCACACACACACACATGCAAAATAAGATGTATCAATAAATGTAAATAAAAGTTAAAAGGTCATAGGGAAATTTGAGAGGCAAAGGCATACAGACACTATGAGGCCAGCAGTCTACACAGTGAGTTTCAGGACAGTCAAGACTAGAGTGAGTCTCTACCTCAAAAATAAATAAACAAATTAATTTAAAAGATCAAGTCCTATTTCCTCAGAAAATGAAAATGCTCCTTAAATTCTTAATCAGTATAGTTTATCATGCTATTCAGACTACTTTAGAGCCTTTATCACTTATTACAGAAGTAGCGATATCAGACAGGAACAGCCCCAGTCTCATGGGCCAAGAATCATTAAAGGTGTGAGCCACTACTACCCAGTTAAGTTTTTTTTTTTTTAAAGAAAGTAATAAATGCTACTTATTACTCTTGGTGACTTCAGGAAGATAGGAGCACATGGAGGTAAGAGGACAACCTTTCATTTCAGCAGTCAGTTTTCTCTTTCCACAATACGGGAGGATTTGAACTCAAGTTGTCAGGCTTGGAACAGGCACCTCTATTCCTAAGTCATCTCCTTAGCTACTTTTATTTAAAAAGAAAAAGTTTTAAGAGTCTTCCTCTTGGTGCTAGAGTTAGTTCAGTGGCTAAAGAGTTTGCTGCTCTTCTAAAGGACCACAACTTGGTTCTCAACACTCACTTCAGGAAACCCAACACCTCCTCAGCACCCACAGACAGATAGACAGAGACGCACACTCTCACACTCACTCATGCACACTTCTATTCATGGGGGTGGGGGTTAGAGTCAGTGTTACACCAGCTCTCCCTCTGCCAGAAGGGGTCACTGTAGTCAATCAATATACTTCGTGAAAGCTTGTGTTCAACAATATACCTTGTAGTTCATCCTTAGACAAGAAATAATAATCAAACTCCCCTTTGCATGAGGAGAGAAGCTTACCTCTCTCTTTTTTTTAGATTTTATATCATCAGCACTATTAGAGAAACTGGATTTCCTCTTGTTTCCTTCTGACTTCTCCCTGGGCTTGTTGTTTTCACCCTCCTTCATCTTCTTATACTTTTTCATAAACTCAGAAATTAGTTCAGGACAATCCAAGTTCTTCTCAGGTTCCCAAGTATTGTGCTCCCTGAAGAGTAACAATGAAGACAAAAGGAAAAGAGTGAGGGATGGTGTAGCACCCTATTTTTTATCCATTTACATCTATGCAGAGCTGAACACAAGTGCTAGTGAGTCCTTTTCAGTGCCAATGCTCATTTAAAAGAGGGCCTGTATGCAAAGGGAGAGGGCTTCTACGAGAGAAAGAGACAGGAGGATCTCTCAGCTAAAGCCTAGCCTGTCTGCAGAGAAACCCTGTCTCAAAAACAACAAAACAAAAAACACCTAGACTTAATAAGAAGCTTGAGGTATAGTTTTGTGGTAAGGTACTTGCCTAATACATGTTCTACAAAGAGAAAAAAAAAGATTGAAATTTGATTTTCAATTTTCACTGAAGCTTAGGAAAATATATATATTTGCAAAGTCATATAAAGAATTATTATAGAAAAATAAGAATTATTGGTGGTACACACCTTAATCCCAGCACCTGGGAGGCTGAGATAGGTAGATTCCTGAGTTCAAGGCCAGCCTGGTCTACAGAGTAAATTCCAGGGCAGCCAGGGCTACAGAGAAACCTTGTCTCAGGGTGGGGGATGGGAAGACTTAATTACAGCAGCAGTATTTTGTGGGTCGGGGATCAAAGCCCAGATCAGGGTTTTATGTCTAACCACCACAACTACACCCTTAGCCCTATAGCAACATTTTAATAGCCAAAACCCCAAAACAAACTTGAATGCTCATCAACTGATGAATAAACAAAATGTGGTGCAACTGTATTCAGCAACAAAAAGAAAACACAACCTAAGAAAATATCAAAAATCACACACTAAGTTAAAAAAGAGGCAAGATATGCTGCCTTCTTTCTCTCTTTGGTTTTGTTTTTTGTTAGTTTGTCTGTTATTTAAGACAGGGTTTCTCTGCAGCTTTGGAGCCTTTTCAGGGACTCATCTGTAGACCAGGCTGGCCTCCAACTCAGAGATCCACCTCTCTCTGCCTCCCAAGTGTCGGGACTAAAGGTGTGTGCCACTACCGCCCAACTTAAAATGCTTTCTTTCAGATTTCTGACATGGCCTGGCAAGATACATTTTAAAGACATGAAGTAGATTAGACTGAGGAAATGTTCTGAAATGAGAGTGTGGTAACAGTTTCACAAATCTAGAAATACTGACCAAAAGACAAAAAAACAAAACAAAACAAAAAAAAAAAAACAAAAAACCAGAAACAACTGAGCCAGCTATGGTGGTGAACACTTTTAATCCCAGCACTCAGGGGCTACACAGAGAAATGCTATCTCAGATAAACCAAACAAAAGACCTTGTCTCAAAGACAAAACAAACAAACAAAAAAAACTGTACAATTTCAGTGGGTATTTTTTGTTTTTGTTGTCAGCGGAACTCACTCTGTAGACCAGGCTAGCCTCAAACTCAGAGTTGCCTGCCTCTGCCTCCTGAGTGCTGGGACTAAAGGTGTGCACCACCACCACCAGGTATGGGTGATTCTTATGGTACATAAACTATAGTAATAAAGCTTTATAAAACTCCCAATTTTGGCTGGGCATTGATGGTGCATTGCTTTAGTCCCAGTACTTGGGAGACAGAGGCAGGTGGATCTCTTGTCAGTTTTAGGCCAGCCCGGCTTACAGTGTTCCAGGACTGGCTCCATAGCTACTGAGAAGCCCTGTCTCGAACCCCCACTCCCCGCCCACCCAAAAAAAAAAAAGAGCCCTCCCAATTTTGGGCTGGAGAGATGGCTCAGTGGTTAAGAATGCTTGCTCCTCTTACAGAGACCTAAACATCTGTAACTCCAGGTCTAGGAAATCCAATGCCTTCTGTGCTTTACATGCATAGCCTTCATATACCCCACACAGATACAATTAAAAAAAAAATCTTTAAAAACAACAAAAACAAACCCAATCTAGAAGGTGGGCATACAGCATGCTTGTTCAGTCATAAACTAGGTTCTATCTCTCGCACAGAATTTCCCCAACAAAAAAGCCCAACTTTAAATGTTTAATTGCCAAGAGTATGATCTTATACATACAATCAGTCGCCTGTACAAAAAGGGTAACTTAATAAGTCACATACCTCCAATTTCTAATGTGTTAGATGTTATTTATAAACTCTAATAATAAGTAGGAGTTGGAATGCATCAATTCAAATGTGACAGACTCAAGTCTATTGTCACACATACAAAACCAGAAATGCTGGGAGGTAGTGGCACACACTTTTGATCCTAGCACTCAGAGGCAGAGGCAAGTGAATCTCTGAGTTCAAGCCTAACCTGGTTCCAGGACAGCCAGAGTTATATAGAGATATCCTGTCTCAAGAAAAACAAAACAAAAATTGAAATAATTTGATTACACAAAACACAAAGCACTATAATGTAGAAAATAATTTTTTGGGGGGGAAGAAGGTCTCATGTATGTAACATGGATAATAAAAGATCCAGAGTCAGATATTGTGGTTCAAATTTCAAGCTGAAGATCAGGGAAGCAAAGCAGCCAGCCACTAGTCTAGCTCTTACCTCAGGCTGGAAGGCTATCCTCAGAGGCGAATACTGTCAGTTCCTGTCTCCTTTTCCTTATATTCCTTTCCCTGCCCAGCCATATCATTCCTGACTCCACCTCCCTAGTGCTGGGATCAAAATCGCGAGCTCTGTTACTCTCCACTCCTGTGTAGGCCAGGGTGGCCTTGAACTCAGAGAGATTCATCTGCCCGTCCTGGGGTTAAAAGTGTTTATCTCCACTGCCTGACCTCTAGGGCTTGTGAACAGCTTTGCTTTCTTTCTGAACCCTCAGGCAAGCTTTAATAAATCATAAATAATTTATCACCACACATGTAGTTCAGGCTTGCCTTCATCCCATGTAGTCAAGGGTAACTTTAAACTTCTCTCTCCCTCCTGAATACTGAGTTCATAGGCACGTGGTACCGGGGCTCAACCTAGTGCTCTGTGTATCTTATGCAAGCATTCCTCTAAGACATATCCCCAGCCTTTGTCTGTGGGTTTCTACGTATTTTACTTTTTTTTTTCTCATTTGACCGAGGGTCTCTGGCTGACCAGGATGGCCTCAAAGATTCCACTGTCCCTGTCTCTCAGAGTACTGAGATTCATGGTGTGCAGCACCACACCCAGACACTCTGAATATTTAAAGACAGTCTTATTATGTAGCCCAAGATGGTCTTGAACTCTTGGCTTTCCAAATACATGTTTTACAGGAATGAACCAACATATGTTTCAATCTGATAGTCTCAAAGTTGTCCTCTGTATTTTGTATTCATAGCTCGGGTTCTAGAAAGTTAAAACTACAACAGTCTAGTGGAATTAAAGCAAAAAATGAACCTACAAAGGAAAAAAAAACTATCATCCCTTTCCTTATCCAGAGGCATAGTTCTGCTAGACAGGAAATACTAAGTTGTTTCTATATAAAATACACCTGTAACGAATCACAGGAGCAATAAATAAATAAATAAACAAACATCCCAAAAGTAGCATCTATGATCTGTAGTGAGCTTGAGGGAAGTTGTTGAAATTAAATCTATGGTTTTGTGGCTGGGCAATGATGGCTTGTGACGTTTCTGAGGGAAACAAAAACTACTGGGGCTGTTCATGAGACATTCTGGGAAGTGGTAGGGTGGTGGCAGCCCACGCCTTTAATCCCAGCACTTGGGAGGCAGAAGCGGGCAGATCTCTTGAGTTCCAGGACAGATAAGGCTACACATAGAAACCCTGTCTTAGAAAAAAACAAAACTAAACAAAAAGATCTGTAGAAGTGAAACCTTCTGCTGGTCAACCTTCTGGGGAACACACAGTAGCTACGACACAGTCAGCAGGGGTCCCATCAAGCTGGCAGAAGATGACAATATGTAAGTCTCCCATATTGATCTGGTTCCGAAGGCACCACAGATCTCTCATGAAGAGCAGCTGAGGCTTGGTACCAAAAGTCAGGGATAAAGTCCCTGAAGAGAGGCTATCTATGAAGATGCAGCCTCAGTTGCAGTGGCAACCCAAGGATGTGATACTGGAGATGCAAGTACAATGGCAGATGAGCATCAGAGCTGGCCTGAACCTAGAAGACAAGCGTTGTGTGTGGCTGACAGCCGCTCCAGAGACGTGGGACGCAGCTCAAGTTCCACGGAGCCCAGAAGATCACAAGCAAGTCCAAGATATCAGATTGGGAACTATACCACTGGTCTTTGGTTTTGCTTAAATATAACCAGTTTTTATTCTTGAAGAAGAGAAGTATTTAACTTGCTTTTTATTCCACAGAGGGCCACAGTTAAGACCTGGGACTTTGGTTTAGTTTTGTTTTTTGAGACAGAGAATTACTATGAGGCTCTGGTTGTCCTGGAACTCACTATGCAGACCAGGTTGACCCAAATGTCACAGAGACCTACTGGCTTCTGACACCAGAATGCTGAATTAAAGGTGTGTGTCACTATGCCTGGTGTGGATGATTTTTAAGGAGACCTGAACAGAGCTGGAGAAATGGCTCAGTGGTTAAGAGCACTGGCTGCTCTTCCAAAGGACCCAGGTTCAATTTCCAACACCCACAGCCGTCTGTAATTCCAGTAGCAGAGAATCTGACACTCTCTCTGGCCTCTGTGGCCATCAGGCATGCATATAGTAACCAGATGCACATGGCAGGAAAAATACACATACTATACAAGAGACCTTGGACTTTTTCTTCATTTATTTATTTATTTATTTATTTATTTGTTTGTTTGTTTGTTTGTTTTTCAAGACAGGGTTTCTCTGTATTGCTTTGGAGGTTGTCCTGGAACTCACTCTGTAGACCAGGCTGGCCTCAAACTCACAGAGATCCTCCTTCCTCTGCCTCCTGAGTGCTGGGACTAAAGGTGTGAATGCCTAAAGAGATCTTGGACTTTCAAAGTGTTGAAATTTTTAATTTTCCAAGAGTATGGGACTTCTAAAGTTGGACATCTGAGTGACAGCAAAAGGCTATGTTTTAACAATTATGTGTTTGCTTGTCAGTTGACTAGGAACAGACCTGTGACAGCTATCTTGGTTGTCAACTTGACACACCTAGAAAGAAGGAACCTCAATTGAAGAATAGCTTCTACATATCAGACTGACCTGTGAGCATGTCTGTGGGGCATTTTCTTAACTAATAATTGATGGGGGGGGGGGTGAGTGTGTGTGTGTGTGTGTGTGTGTGTGTGTGTGTGTGTGTGGTGGTGGTGGTGTTGTGATCAACCTTGGGCAGTATCCAGCGAATGACTGGCCTGATCTGTGTAAGGTAGCTGACAACCAGGTCTGGTAGTGTGTGCCTTCAATCTCAGCAATTCAGGTGTAGGAGAAGGCAGATCTCTGTTGAGTTTAAGGCCAACATGGTTTTACATAGAGTTCCAGGACACCAGGGCTACACAGAGAAAGCATTTTCAAAAAACAAACAAACAACAACAAACAAAACGTAAAAATAAACAGGAAGCTGGAGAAGAGGGCTCCGTGAATTAGAGCATTTATTCTTGCAGAGGAACTGGATTTGATTTCCAATGCCTATGTGGTGGCTCATAACCATTTTTATTATTTTATGTGCACTTGTGTTTTGCCTGCATGTATGTCTGTGTGAGTGTGTCAGGTCTTGGAATTACAGGCAATTGTGAGCTGCCATGTGGGTGCTGGGATTTGAAGCGAGGTCCTCTAGAAGAGAAGTCAGTGCTCTTTAACCACTGATCCACTCCAGCCCCCTGTTCCAGGATTCTGATTCCCTCTTCTGACCAGGCATGTACATGGTGAACATATATACATGCAGAAAAAAATTCATACACATAAATCTGTTTTAAAAAATTTACAATAACAACTAGTGACAGGAGACCAGAGAGATAGCTCAACAGTTAAGAACACTGGCTACTCTTCCACAGGACCCAGATTCAATTACTAGCACCCACATGGTGGCTCACAACCCTCTGTAATTTCTGTCCTAGGGGATCCAATGCCCTTTTCTGGCCTCTATGGGTACTTGGCACGCATACAGACAAAAGATCCATACACAAAATAAAGTTATTTTTATTTTAAAAAATTAATGATAGAATTATAAAAATGTTATTATAAAAGGTAAATGGTCTCAATCTATCTTACCATATTATACCCATTTTTTTGGTTTTTGTTTGTTTTTCTTTTAAGACAGGGTTTCTCTGTGTAGCCCTGCTGTCTGCCTCCTGAATGCTGGGATTAAAGGCATGGGACACCACTGCCCGACTTAATTTTTTACTTTCTAAGCATCAAAACTTTTTTTGGGGGGATGAGGGACAGGCCTGGAGTTTACTATGTAGCCCAGAATGACCTTGAGCTCCTGTTCTTTCTTGCCTCTACCTACTGACAGCTAGGTTTTTTCCGGTATATGCAATGCTAGGGATCAAACCCAAGTATAGTGTATGCTAGGCAACACTCTACCAACTCAGTCATATTCCTAGTTTCTACTATCAACTTTGTAATTGCCTAACAAATTAAACTCTTACCACAAGTTATGTGTGGTAGAGGAAGAAACAGTTTATATATGGACACTGCTGTGGTACATAGCTAGATTTTCTCGTGCAGATAATAGCCTTTTATGAAATCCCAGGCAATTGTTCCTAAAAGATTTATTTGCTGGGTGTGGTGGTACATACCTTTGATCCCAGCACTGGAGGCAGATGCAGGCAGATACTTAAGGTTGAGGGCAACCTGGTCTATAAGAAGAGACCCTGTCATGAAAATAAACAAATAAAAATATTTTAAGAGCCGGGTGTTGGTGGTGCACGCCTTTAATCCCAGCACTGGAGGCAGAGGCAGCCAGATCTTTGTGAGTTCAAGGCCAGCCTGGCCAGGACAGGCTCCAAAACAATACAGAGAAACCCTGTCTTGAGGAAAAAAAATTTTTTTAAATTCTGTTACTAAATGTAAAATTATGTATGTGTGATGGAGGTGGCTAGAATAGAGCATCAGACTCCTGAAACTGGAGTCATTAGCCATTGTGAGCTGTGTTCAAGGATACTAGACACCTAACTAGAGTCTTTTAGAAGAACAAGAATCGCTCATACTGCTGAGCCCTATCTCCAGTCCCAAATCCAGGCATTCACTAATCTACCCAATTTTGTCTTTCACCTATATTAAGTACCAAAAATTCAAACATTTTTTTTTTGTTGTTGTTGTTTGTTTTTCAACACAGGGTTTCTCTGTGTAGTCATGGCTGTCCTGGAACTCACTCTGTAGATCAGGCTGACTTCAAACTCAAGAGATCTGTCTGTCTCTACCTCCTGAGTACTGGGATTAAAGGCTTGTACCACCACTGCCAGGAAAGTTCAAACAGTTGTAAGCACCTTTCAAACATATAAGTATTTCTAGTGGTGATTCCATGGTAAGTTTAAGAATGACCTAGAATTCTTCAAGTATTATATAAATTCCTATTTCAAAGAGCTTTCCTTTCTCTCACATTCATTGGTTTTCATACCTGGTAAGTAGTGCTAGCATTCTTCTTTAGAAATATGGTGATGGAGCAGAGTTTGGGACGTAGTTCAGACAGGAAGAGTGCTACAAATTCCGGCGTGGTAGCCCAGAATCCCAGCACTTGGGAAACCGAAATAGGAAGATCATAAGTTCAATGTTATCTCTGGGCACATAGTGAGTTCTAGGTCAACCTGGGCTATGAAACCCTGTAAAAAAAATGGCAGTCTGGGCCAGATGTTGGTGGCACACGCCTTTAATTGCAGCACTTGGGAGGCAGAGGCAGGCGGTGGATCTCTGTGAGTTAGAGGCCAGCTTGGTCTACAGAACAAGTTGCAAGATAGGCTCCAAAGCTACAGGAAAACCCTGGCACTCCTCCCCCCCCCCCAATAAAGGGGGCACTCTGATGCAAGAGATGCTAAATAATCAGTTATGCATGAATCAACTTACCTAAAATGCCCAATGTTCCATATGAATAATGTTAAATCATGAAAAGGAAATACTTTCACTAGGTCCTAACTTTAAAGTATTGGCAAAACATTGACTCTTTCAGCAAATTTAGTTCTACCTGTTGTTTTTTATTGCATTTTGTTTGTTTGCTTTTTGTGGTATCCAGAATTAAAACTATCACCCAGCTGGGTGATAGCAAACACCTTCAATCCTCAGCACTTGGGAGGCAAAGGCAGGGAGATCTCTTTGAGTTCCAGGCCAGTTTGGTCTACAGAGCTAGTTCCAGTACAGTCGAGACTGTTACACAGTGAAACTCTGACTCAAAAATAAAAAAAATACTAAACCAAACCAAAAACCCAAGAGAACAAAACCCAGTTCCTCATATACACTAAGCAAACACACCACTACTGAGCTACATATCTTCTGCTGAAGATCAAGCTGTGATGTCAGGCTGTGGAAATGGCTCAGTAAGTAAATATACTTCCTGTCCAAGCCTGAAGGCCTGAGTTCAGTTCCTGGAGCTAGCTCACATAAAAAGCTGGATGTGCTGGTGTTCCTACTGCAAGACAGGGAGGCAAAGACAGAACTGGCTGAAAGTTAAAGGATAGCTAGCCTCAGATACGCTGCTCACAACCAAAACAAGACACTGACTCACACAAGAGAGTGAAAGTGATCTGCCTCTTAGAATTTAAAATGTAAACAAACAAAAAGGCACTTATATTGAAATGCTAGTTATAAACTGGGCATAGTAGTACAAGCTTTGCTTTCAGCACTAACCTTGAACTCACAGAGATCCACCTGACTCAGAGAACTTGGATTAAAGCCTTTCATAAATTATTCTAGTATATTTGCACATGTATATGTATTAGGTGTATATTCCTGCTTGTCTGCATGTCAGTGTGGGTGTGTATGACTGGAAGTCTGAGACCACCTCAGTTGTTGGTTCCCACCTTCTACCTTATTCACTGCTAGGTATGCCAGGCAAGTTTTCCCTTAGCCTTCCAGAGATTCTCTTGTTTCTGTCTCATCTCAATGTAGGCCTACAGGGAGAGATGCATGTGCCTGACTTTGCATGGGTTCTAGTACCTAAATTCAAACATTCACACTTGCTATAACAAGTGATCTACTCACACTCATTGAGACCTCTAAGTACTATGTCATATCACTGTCTTTGTCTGTTTTCTTTTCTTTTCCTGGCATACCAGAGAATCAAACCAGGACCCTGAGTATGCTAGGTGAAAGCACTTTACTACTAAACTACACCCACCTGTTGTCCCTATTTTATTAAAGGGGGAAAAAAATGAAAGCAGATTATAAAATTAGCCAATGGACTGAAGAAATAACTCAGTGTTTAAGAGCACTATCCACTCTCCCAGAGAGCCATGGTTTAGTTCCCAGAATTCATACGGCCACTCACGACCATATGTACGTCCTGTTCTAGCTAATCTGATGCCTTCTCTGGACTGTGGGCACCAGACGATACAAATGAAGTATGCAGATACACATGCAGGTAAAAGAATCATGCACACAAAATAAGGAGAAAAAAAAAAAAAAAAAGTGTTTGTTTTCCAGACAGGATTTCTCTGTATAATAGCCCTAGCTGTCCTGGAACTAGCTCTGTAGACGAGGCTGGCCTCAAATTCACAGAGATATGCCTGTCTTCCAAGTGCTAGGATTAAAGGTGTGTGCCACCAACTGGCTAAGAATTTTTTAAATAACAAAAATAAAAGAAATCAGCCAAGTTCATCTACCTATATCTTAAAGGGTGGAACAGGAATCTGGACCCAGAATATCTGGCTCCTAACCAATTCCTTAACTACCCCTCAAATATACGATCATTAAAACATTTGCTCCACAATGGGAGGCTATGTGTGGTCTGTTGCCTCTCTTGATTTTTAAGAAAGTGTATAAATGTGAAAAAGACAGACAGTGGCTCTGGGTAAGTAAACCAAATTTCTCTACCTTTACAGAGTCCTGACCCTGAAAATGAAAGCACTTACTCAGAAAAGCCTTTCCACTTCAACAGATACTCCACTTGCCCCTTCACCATGCGCCTGTCTAACACCTTTTCCACCACATACTCCTCCTCATCCTCTGAAGAAGAACTGTCAGCTGTCCTCTTGGTTTTCTTTCCCATGTCGCACGCTGATCCACTTGAAAAACTAAGGCCACCAGGTTCCTGAAAAGGGGTAAAGACAAAATGGTTACAATCCATGAGGGTAAAAACTGTCTCTTCTTGATGGAATCAAGAGTACAATACTATCCAGCCACATACCCTTCTTTTTGCTCTACAATTATTCTAAGACAGGGCTACAAATTTAATTTCAAAATGGGTCAATCCACATTTCTCTAACAACTCTCTTCAGTTGAAGAGATCAAATTAGATGGCACAATTGTTTAACTCCTTTAATTTTGTATTTAAAAAAAGCAAGTAGCATGGCATGCTACTCATGATGACTGTTTCTGCATCTACTTGTGAGCCAGGAACTCAAAGAAAAAATGTGGAAAACCTTTAATTAAAAGAACCAAAGAGAATAAAAATCCTTTTCCTCCGATGTGAATGTTTTTATAAAAATGAAGAAAAAGAAACCTTCCCCCCACAAAATACCTGAAAATAATTTTTCTGTACTCTGAGAGCTTTGGTCAGTCTTCTCTCTCTCTCTCTCTCTCTCTCTCTCTCTCTCTCTCTCTCTCTCTCTCTCTCTCTCTCTCTCTCTCTCTCTGTCCATCTCTCACCACATTTCTAGTAACTTGTACATTTCTCTTCAACAACTTGAGCCTGTGTCCATCAGCTGACACAAGCAAGGCTGACAGCTCAAACACACTAAGCCTCCTTTTTTAAGCAAGCTCATTTGGGAACAGAGGGGAAAGGGGGCAAAGGAAAAAAAATTTCAAAATTAGTCACTGGACTAGCCTGTAATTCCCAGGGCTCAACTAAACCAAATAGTTATGGAGGTACCTTGCCTCTTCACTGAAGTTGACTTTGGGCCAAAGGAAGAGGAGGGAAAGAAGTCTGGCCCCAGACTCTGCATCAACATGAAGCCTCCTCAGAACACAGAGGACTATTCATCTCCCAGGAAAGCCAGCACAAATGAAAATTGAATTAAGCTCAGAAATATGCAGTCTGGGGTGCCCAACAGAGAATCTAGTTTTTAAAATTCCCACACTGTTGAACCATAATCGTTTTAAAAGAATCCTTCCTTAATCATGTTAAATGGTACCCACAGTCTGGACTACCAAATAGCAGGAATCAATATCTCAGCCACTCCACTGTTATTTCGCTATAATCTCTAAAGATGTTTTTCACAGCATTCCCATCGTGGCCAGAAAGCCAACCTCAGTAATAGAAAGGGCAACTAATCTCGAATAATGTTCAAGTCAAAGAAGCAGAAGTTTGTATTTATCAATTTATTTTAAATTAGTAATTTTTAAGAAACCATTACAGGAATATAGTGTTGAAAATCCTACCTACTGAACTTAGTAGTAGTAGGTTGGCCAGTCGCAAAAACTACTTGTATTCATTTCTGACCTATAATAACTTTATTTGAGAAAGAAGGCAAGGGGGAATATAGGTAAAAAGGTTTTCAAATTAGAAGACTCCTAGGCATCAAAAAAATATAACATTTATTTAAAATAAACAGCCTCCGACCTCACCACAGACAGGAAATGTTATAATCCAGAGAGTACCCCACCCCCACCCCCACTCACCTTGGAATTTCCGGGAGCTGAGCAGTTTAGGTCAGAGCGCTGGGTTAAAACCAGCCCCATGTTGGAAGCATGCAGTTAAGCATTGTGGCTATGGCCTTCCCTGCCTCACCAGGAAAAAAAACAAGGATTTACATATGTGTTCTACAGTTTGAGGAAGAGAATTTTTTTTTCCTTTATACCTTCATGCTGAAGAGAAGCCCTAAGTAGATCAATAGGGGTTCCCTCTCTTACCTACCGGATCGCCCCAGTTCGTTCTTTCCCTCTGGGCTAACAGGAGGGGCCTCCCCTCCCAGGTCTGAGGCTTGGCGGGCTGGCAGCTCCCCCGCCCCCACCCAGCTGCCTGGGCGCCACTGCGCAGCTGTCCCAGTCCGTTGCCATGGCAACTGGCAGCCGTACTAGACTGAGAGAGAGGCAAATGAAAAAGTTAAAAGGCTTAACTTTCCTTTTCACTGCAGACTGGGTGGAGAAGTTGGAAGGTACCTCCCTTGGCCTCAAGGCTAAGGCTTTCAGAGCTCAAGGGAGTTAGTTCTTTGGCTTATAGTCCAAAATTTAGATTTATTCTTCTAAAAGCACTGTGAATTAATCAATAGCATTTTAGGACCACCTAACAGGATTATAGCTCACTGGCAGAGGGGGGAGGGGCAAGAGTAGGCCCTTCCTAAAACAGACCAAGACAAACCACCCTAACCAGAAGCACTTTGAACAAAGCTTTCTCCACCATCTGTCACTGTACAGTTAATTAAAATTGCTTGAGGGAAAGAAGTAACAGGGGAAGGGAGAGGGCAAGTATTTTAATGATACTATGTAACTTTTCTTGTCTGAGAGAATTACAACAGAACTAGAACCCAAACACTTGAAACATAGTATCATTAAAACTGTGTAGGCAGAGAAGGGAAACTAAAAAGGAGAGATGGGAAATGAGAGGATAAGCAGAGGAAGTATGCTCAATATACCACATACATCTGTATAAAAACTTAACAAAAGAAAAGAAACTGACATTGTGATTCTTTCCTTTATTCACAGTACCTAGGATTTCTAAGTTTAAGGTCAATGGGTGACAGGATCTTCCAAAGTAGAGAATGGTGATAATTTTGGCCATCAAACAGAAATATCAGGGACTGGGCATTGGTGGCATATGCCTTTAATTCCAGTATTCAGGAGGCAAAGGAAGAGCTCTGTGAGTTCAAGGCCAGCCTGGTCTACAAAAGACAGCCAGAGCTGTTACACAGGGAAATCCTGTTTCAAAAAGAACCAAACCAAACAACCAGAAGTTTCAGAGTATGAGAGTTTTTGTGGCAAGAAAGGATGGAATCTAGCACATTTGACACTCTAGGCAAATGCTCTATCACAAACTCACAAGATTAGGGCCAGTCTGGGCTACAATAAGAAAACTGCCATAAAAACTGAGGTCTGGAGACATGGTTCAGTGGTTAAGAGAGCTTGTTGTTCTTCAGAGGACTAAGGTCTCAGCACCCATGGCAGAAGGTTAATAAACTACCTGTAATTCCAGCTCCAGGGAATCTGATGCCTCTCCTGGCTTCCATGTGCACCCCCATACACATATACAAAAACAACAACAAAAACCTTTTTTTAATCCCCAACTCTTTTCTTTCTGGATGTCCTGGAGCCCACTCCCCACCCCCCCCCGGGAGGGGAGTTTTGAGACAGTTTCTTTGAATAGTCCTGGCTGTCCTGACTGTTTGTAGATGAGGCTGGCCTCAAACTCACTGAGATCTGCCTGGCTCTGCCTCTCAAGTATTGGGATTAAAGGCATGTGCCACCACCACCCTGCCTGATAGGCTGGCCTTAAACTCAGAGATTCACTTGTCTCTGCCACCCCTGCTGGGATTAAAGGTGTGCAACATCATGCCTGGCCTCATCTTTTCTTAACCTCTTTGTAATTAAGGAATATGAAAATATCACTAGAGAAATTAAAATAGGGTCAAGGTAGTAACTTGCCATGAACAACTGATCTTGAGCAAATAACCTTTATCTCAAACCTCAGCATCACTGAAATAAGACAAATAGCTAGTAGCAACAACAAAGGCCTATAATCTCAGCACTTGGAGAAGCAGAGGCAGGGCCAGATGTATTCACTTTAAAAAAAAAAAAAAAAAAAAGCCAGGGCTAGAGAGATAGCTAACTAGCAGTAAATAGCACTGGTTGCTCTTCCAGAGGACCAGGGTAAATTCTCAACACCAACATGGTGGCTTTATAACTGACTGTAACTCCCAGTCTCAGGGGTTCTGACACCCTCTTCTGACTTCTGCCAGCACAAGGTGTTCACAAACATACACAAAAGCAAAATACTCATATACATAAAATAAAAACAAATCTTAAACTGAGTTTATATTTAAAGTCATATTATAGGAAACCATCAAGATGGCTCAGCTTGCTATGCAAGCCTGATGATGACCCAAGTTTGATTCCCAGATCCCACACAAAGATGGAGAGAGAGCGCTATTGATACTACAAAGTGTGTATACCCGGCTACACAGTATACACATGTATGTGCGCTCCAACACACAGACAGAACCACAAAGGACAAAATATTCTTGTTATCTATCTTTACCCTTATAAACATCAGGAAATAAAAGGTTCAGATCTAACCCCTGTAAGAGCAGCCTGAAAGGCACGTGAGCCAAGGCCCCTTTCTCTATAGGAAACGGGTTTTGTAACAGCTGACAAATCAAATTGGCCTAATGCCAGGAGTCAGAGTCCAACCATAATATTCTTTAAAGAATGTGGTGTAACTGTCTTGTAAATCTCCTGGACAGTCACAGATCAGAAGCTGGCAAGGATGACGACATAGTTCTGATGGAATGTGTCTTATCTTAACCTTGAAGTTACAGATTTGCTCAGGACCAGCAGTAAGAAATGAGAAATGCACCCAGACATGGGAGGGGACATCATAATTCTCTTTAGACAGTGCAACCGGGTGTATTAGGGTCAAATGAAACACAAAGCCAGTCGGACAATTTAAGGCTAGTGCCTGGACCAGATAAAGCACCGAGACTGGTGGTTCAAGCTGAGCATGGGAGGGAGGAACATCCTGGTATGAGAAATGAGATATGGTTGGCAGGATGATGGAGTGATTAAAGCGGAATCCTGATACTATGGCAGAGGAAGAGAGAAGAAGCAACCTTATCCTTATGGAAATCTTCATGAGAAGGGGTGAGGACTCTCTCAAGTTTCTAGGGAGCCTTTTAAAGAAAAACAGCTTTCAGCTGTTTCTTGAATAGTTATCTCTAGTAAAAGGATTATACACCACAGATTGCAGCAACTAGAGCCCACAGGATGAAGCTAAGGAAAGAGCAGTACCAAGAGACCTTCCTATGAGTAACATAAGGAAAATTCACATTAAAGGTTCCTTAACCAGGGATGTGGATAGAAGTCAGTATTAGAAATACATCAAAGAACTTTGTGGTCAAGCAGAGTCAGACTTCTATTTCACACCATTGACAAGGGATTCTTTAATGGATGAAATCTTTAAATATCAAGGTGAATAGTGGTATACACCTTTAATCCTAGCACTGGGGAGGCAGAGGCAGGTGGATCTCTGTGAGTTTGAGGCCAGCCTGGTCTACAGAGTGAGTTCCAGGACAGCCAAGACAATACAGAGAAAACCTGTTTTGAAAACAACACAAAACCAACCAGATTAAAAACAAAGTGTGTGGTAGGGGGAGGGGGCAGAAAAAAGAGAGAGAATAAAATTCTACATATTTTAAGAGTAAAGAAACACATAAAACCTGCCAGTCCTTTTCAATCCAGAACAATAGGTACAATGGCCAGCTGTTAGCACTAACCAATCACTGAACCAAAAATACCCACAAAGTCCCATCAGTCACTTCTAGTCCCTCAACCCTATTGCTGCTTTTCAAAACCAGCTGTCCTGGCTTTTCTTCAAGAATCATGATATAAAATGCACATGTTTTTCATTACCAATTAAAGAACAAAAGCAATATGGATGATAACTGATGAACTACTTCATCAAATTATTTGGAAGTGGTATCCTGATGGATTATCAACGAATTCTCTATATTTGAATCACAGTAAGAATTCTGTAAGCCAGCTGGGCACGACTTGGGAGGCAGAGGCAGGCAAATCTCTAAATTCGAGGTTAACCTAGTCTACAAAGTAACTTCTGGGACAGTCAGGGCTGTTACACAGATAAAGCCTATCTCAAAAAAACAAAACAAAAAACTTCCTGGCAGTAAGCCCTAGCTAAAAAGCAGGGAAGGGGAAAACACATGCAAAGGTCCCCTTATCACAAAAATTAAATATGCTATTGATCAGTGGGCTTCAAGTGGCCCAGGCTTACTCTCCTCTATTTCCCCAACTATGTTATTCTCCAGTCTGCAGTAATCCTCCTGTCTCTACCTCCCTAGTTTTGGGATTACTGGCACACACCACTACTATACTCAAAGAGAAACTAATTTCTTCTCTAAGGCCCTTGGTGAGAAAATGTAGTTCAGGGTAGCTGGGCATCTCTATAGTACCCTAGTACTTGGGAGACTGAAGCAGAACAATCAGCACAAGTAAGAGGCCAGTCTGGGCTACAGTATAAGACCCTGTCTCAAAAAACTACAAGGAAACAAAGTTTGCAGTTGATGAGACGCTTCAACTGTTGGTCACAGTCCTAACTTCCAGGAGTGAGTGCGCTGTGAAGGCACACTTAAGAAATGAACAGATGGCCCGGGGGTGGGGTGGGGTATTTTATCTGGCACTGGATTTATGATTTCTAAAGTATTGATCACGTGTCATTTTAACAAGAGCATGGCATAGCTGCACAGTACAGCTGCCTGGGTTGTCTCAGGTTTTGTTACATGGGCTGATAACTATCATTCCATCTACACCAGAAGCATATGAACACCCAATTTAGGAACCATCAAAAGCTTTTAAAGTATCTGTTAGAGACTGGATTAGGAAGAGTTGAGGAGGATTAACTGTGGCTATTAACAGCCCAGGCCCATCATTAATAAACCACATACAAACAACACAAACTTTATTACAGTAGAGAGGAAAGAATGTCTACAGAGTAAATGTCCTCCCTCTGGCTAGCAGTTACAATTCATTATCCTTTTAAAATCAGACTAAGTGGCTGAGGATGTAGCCCAGTAGTAAAGGGAATGTTTAACATGTGCAAAGCTCTGAGTTCTATCCCTAGACTATCCTCCCAAAAAGAGAAGCTGCAGCATTGTTCCAGTCAACTATGCAACTATACTGAGGCTGAGTGTATTGGTTAAACAAGCACCCTGCTACAACAAACAAAGGAGTAAAGGTCCTTTATTTGGTTTTGAGACAAGGTCTCATTCTGTCTCATCCTCTTGCTTCTGTTTCCAGAGCACTGGGATTACAGGTGTTACACAGTTTTTCCCTCCTTTTGTTCTTTCAAGTCAAGACACAGAACTGTCAAAGGCCATTCTATGATTCTATTTGGATTTATGTGCCCCCTCTCGGAGTCTGACCTTTTTTTCCTTTTTAAAAGACAGAACACTACTATGTAGCTCTGGCTGGCCAGAAAGCACTGATAGATTGATGCTCTGTATCTTCCTCCCCAGTTTAGGGATTAAAGATGTGTGTTAATGTACCCAATTGACCACTATTTTTTTTGTTTAAAGCAGAGTTGGGAGTTAATAAAGATAATATTAAGCCAGGCCTTGGGGCACACCTTTAATCCCAACACTAGGGAGACAGAGGCAGGCAGATCTCTGTGAGTTCAAGAACAGCCTGGTCTAGAGATAGTTCCAGGACAGCCAGGGCTACACAGAGAAACCCCCCAACAACTGCCCCCAAGAGATATATTAATATAGGCTTAAGCACATAGGTTCAGAATTGCTCAGAGAAGAGAAAGACATATCCAAGACCATGCTTGTTTAAGAAGCTCATGGTGGGGGTGGGTGGGGGTGTGAATAATAAAGACTGAGTATGGATTCAAGGAACAGTGGCCCTGACCACTATTATTTTATAAATAAATAATAAATGTTAATGTTTATAAATAAATAAATAATGTGGACAACATACTCAATTCTCAGAACTGACTGCTTGACATGTCAATCTGATAAACTGCTATTTTTAGCAATACCACACAAATTCTTATTATCTTAAAATGAGGTTATTTGAATGTTTTCCCCCCCTCTCAAGTGTAAGTTGTCATAAAGTTTAGTTAGGGTACTAGCAAATTAATCCTTTGACAGATACTATACACTTCAACAGTTTGAAGATTTATGATAAAGTAGAATTTGGCACCATTGTTAGAAAAGGTCTTCCAGATGGTGCTTCCTAACAATTCTATCTTTGGAATGTCCTCATCTTAAAGCCTCACTCTCAGGGGTGTTAATCTCATAACCACTGTTCTCTTAATGTGATGAAACATGAATTTATAAACCTGTCACCTTACGCATACATATATACATACACAAAAACAAATGAACCTGGTGATTTCATCATAAATAAATTTTAAGGAAAATGGGTAATAAAACAATGTTTGGGTAGAATACCATGAATTTATACATACCACTTAGGCAGATCATCCTTACAAAATATGTAAATTGGGCTAGGCTTAGTGGTATACACTTACAATCCAAGCACTGTGCAGGCAGAGGCAGGTAGACTTTTTGAGTTTGAGGCAATCCTGATCTATACAATGAGTTCCAAGACAGCTAGGGCTACATAGTAGACCCTGTCACAAACAAACAAACAAACAGACAAACAAACAAACAAAAAAGTTAAAAGAGAAATTAAATGTTCTACCTAAATAAAACTATGGGCATGAAACACTTTGTAAGCATCACCCAATCTGGGAGGATGAGGGGGTTTCTGGGCCAGCTGTCTGGGAACTACAGAGCAAGTGTGTGTGTGTGTGTGTGTGTGTGTGTGTGTGTGTGTGTGTGTGTGTGTGTGTGTGTGTGGTCTCCACACACCTTTAATCCCAGCACTAGGGAGGCAGATGGATCTCTGGGGAACTACAGAGCAAGTGTGTGTGTGTGTGTGTGTGTGTGTGTGTGTGTGTGTGTGTGTGTGTGTGTGTGTGTGTGTGGTCTCCACACACCTTTAATCCCAGCACTAGGGAGGCAGATGGATCTCTGGGCCAGCTGTCTGGGAACTACAGAGCAAGTTTCCAGACAGCCAGGGCTACACAGAGAAATCCTGTCTTGAAAGAAAAACAAACAAACAAACAAACAAACAAACAAACAAAACAAAACAACAGCTTTTAACCTGGCACTGTTTGTAGTTTTTAGACTTAAACAGTTTAGGGCTTACAAAGACCTCTTGGGGTCATTTCAACCAACCATCTATTTTTAAGGAAGAGTCTATATATACTGAGTCAGGCAATAGACATTTGTTCAGCAAAGACATAAAAATTAATTTACATAACCATAATCTAATGTATTTCTAATTTAACTGTTGAGGAGAGTTATTTAAGTCCATATACTACAATCTGATTAATACATGCTGACAAGAAAGGAATCTACATGATTAAAGAAAGGAACATCTTAGACTGGAAAACTTCAGGGATAAAGAGAGCATTCCTTCAACATATGACACAATTCTGTACTTGGCCATCACCTCGGTGTAGTTGCAACATGAATTATATTGAAGTCATACCCTATATTTTAGATAAATAAAATCAAGCCAGTATTGAATTCTTCTCATCCCATACAAGGGTATCCTTGGCAGCTTCTGGGCCATCTATTATGATCATGACCAATTTTGCTTTGTGGCAATTTAAAAGCTGTTTTAAAAAAAAAAAAAAAATGGGTGATGACAAAAGGAACAAACCCACACCAGAACTTATTGAACCTTGCAGGTCTTTGCAAGTGTCTCTATTGACATTTTAAGTGTGAGTTACTATGGCTCAATATAATAAAAGTGTGCTCTACACTTCAAATATATTGATAGCTAAATGCAAAGAAAGGCCACCATCAGATAAATGGCTGAGAGGATGGCTGATCATAGACCACCTAGCTCTTCAAGTGTTTTGATGTGTTATTTAAGCCAAGTAAGATTTTTCTTTTTGTCCAGTTTTCAACCACATTCCTAATTCAAATCCTGTGCCAAAGAGATGATTAATATAGTCACTCTGTTCCTTTTCTAAAACTGTTTAGCTGGCTGTGGGATATTTATTGAGAGCCTATTAAGTGTCAAGCACTGCATGGGCACTAAATCTACTGTCTTCAACCTGAGGGCTAAGAAAATCTGAGTTTCTCCTTGTTTATGTCAGTGCTCCACACGATTGCCCCCCCCCAAAAAAAAGGGCTATATGGGCTTTGAAAGCAGCGCCTTAGCTGCTAATGGGCAGTGTTTATGAGATATGCACAAGGCTGAGGGTTCAATTCCCAACACCACCGAGCCAAGCCAAAAGATCAGAAAGGCAACATGTTTGCCAAACTAGTGGGACTCTGGAGGCTGAAGCAAAAAGATCATTGAATGCTCAAGGCCAGCCTGGGTTAAAAAGAGGTTTCCACCACAGCCTTAAGCCACAGTGTAACTGTCTCAAAAGGAAAAAGTAAAGACTACTTAGAAGGTAACTTTACAGTACTTGGGAGGAAGAAGCAGGTGGATCTCAGTGAGTTCCAGGACAGCCTGGTCTGTACAGCAAGTTCTAGATTAGCCAAAGCTACACAGAGAAGAAACCTTGTCTTCTCAAAAGAAAAAAAAAAGTAAGTTATTTTTTTCTTTTTTAAACTGGGAGCTGGAGCATAGCTCAGCCGTTAAGAGCAGTTGTTACTCTTGAAGATAACCAGGTTAGTTTTGAAGCACCCAGGAGCCCACAGGTGAAGATAGGTATATTATAGCAACTCAGTGTTCTTTAATTCTGGTTCCAAGGACTCTCATGGCTCTTTAACCTTCACAGGCACCAGACAAGCAAGCATGTGGTACACATACTTACATTCTAGCAAAAACACTCATATACATAAAATAAATCTCGTTTTAAAAATATTTGTCTATCCGACTGATATGTTTGTGTGGAGGCACATTCGTGCCACAGCATACTTGTGGAGGTGAAAGGACAACTTGCAGAAGTTGGTTTCTCTTCTCACCATGCAGGTCCTGGGATGAACCTCAGACCACCAGGATTGCCTAGAGATAGACCAGGTGGCCTCTGCTTCCAGAGTGCAAGAATTAAAGGCCCAACCCAAAGGCAACTTCCTAATACTGGAAAGATGAAAACTGTAATAAGTAAATCAAAGATGAGGCCAAACAGACCAGTTAATCTTAAATGTTAAGTCAATGTCCTGTTTAAATATTCCACACCACTTGAAAACATTTTGCTTTTGTGTAAACAATTCTACAGATGTCAATTATGTCAGACTAGCTAATAATATTGTCTTCTAAGAACTTCCATAATTTTCTACACATTTGCTTTCATCAGTTAGTTAAATTTCCAAATATAATCACAGATGTCTGCTATTTCCCTTTTATCTTTTGCATTGTGAGCACTCCTCCTCCCCTGTGAGGTTGAGGACCAAACCCCGGGCCTAACACATGCTAGGTCAATACTCTATCCCCAGCCCCTGAAGTTTTTATTATTAGCTGTATAAATACTTAAGATTATTATGTCCTCTTGATTAATTGGTTCCTTAATTAACTAACCTGCTGTTATTTGGCCAACCTATCTCATAGGTCTGCTATGGAAAAAGAACAAGAGAGCACTTTGGAAACAGAGGCAAAAATTTGAGAATAAAGGAAGTTAAAAAAATAACTTCAATGAATTTCCTGAATTATCTCTCTAGGTTTATCTATGCTGTCTACAACTACTCATATAAATGATGCTTACTATGTTTTATCAGATCTTTAGACATAATTTATTATTGTAAGATACTGAACAAATTAGCAGTATATCACCCTCCACAATTCCCTGTGAAGTGAGCCTTAATGATTTAGGGATGAGAACAAGGCACACTGAGTTCAAGGATTTGCTTCAGAAACTAAACTTAAGATTTCCCAGCTTGTTAGTTGACCTCTTTAGAACAGGGCATTTTATTCCAACATAATTATACCTGTTGGCTCAGATACAAACTTGCTGTATTCTGAGGAATGTAGATTACAATCAGGGAGTACTAAAATTCAATGTGCTTCCTTGGCTCCATGGAAAAGATGGGAGTACTATTTGCTATAACTGACCTTGAAAGAATCTTTCAAGTACACATATCAATGTCATGAATTTTAGTATCCCGCCTACCTATAATACAACACACACTCAGCAAATCTGCATATTAAAACCATAAGTGGCAGGGCGGTGGTGGCCCAAGCCTTTAATCCCAGCACTCAGGAGGCAGAGACAAGTGGATCGCTATGAGTTCAAGGCCAGCCTGAATTCCAGGACAATCAGGGCTACATGGAGAAACCTTGTCAAGAAAAACTAAAAATAAATATATAAAATAAAAAAAGAAAACCTAAAAAACCCTACTTGTGTTCTTTACTCCATCTATGACCTATTTTTTGATAGAAAATGTATCGGTGCTTAATTCTGATGAAGCACTTATTATTACTAAAAAAGAAAATTCAGAATACACAGCTCCCAATTTCACTAAAAAGGAGTAAAATGGCCCAGGAAGTTCAGGCACACATTTAAGTACAGGTTTGTTTGTCTATATTAATAGCCCAAGGAGTTGAGAATCAACCAGCAAGTCCATTTTATTCCTCTCAAATTCTAGGCATAGACTACACTGGTCAAAGTATTAAGATAAATTATTACTGTGATAGGGTCTTTCTACATAGCTTAGGAAGGCCTGAAACAGGGTCTATAGACCAGGCTGACCTCAAACTGAGAGATATTACCCATTCTGCCCCCCAAGTACAGGAATTAACATCAGGCTTGATTGACATTTTTAATTACTGTCATTAAAAAAGAAGAAGACAAAGGTCTAGGTCAGTCTGGTCTATAGAGCAAGGTTCAGAATAGCCAGAGCTACACAGAAAAAAAAAAAAAAAAAAACAAAAACAAAAAGCTAGGAACATGAAGGTATGAAGGTTAGCCTGATCTAGAACAGTGCCAAAACCAATGCAGCCAGGCGTGGTTGCACACACCTTTAATCCCTGCACTTGAGAGGCCTGCAAAGTTGGAGGCCAGTCTGGTCTATATAGCAAGTATAGGAAATTCCAAGACAACCAGGGCTACATTACAGAGACCATGCCTCAAGATAAATAAACAAATCCAAGTTTGAGGACCAGACAATTGCATGAGGGTTTAAGAATGCTGACTGTTGTTGTGCAGGAACTGGGTCAATCCCCAGCACCTACATGGTGGCTAACCACCAGCTATAACTTCCATTCCAGGAGATCCAGTACCCTCTATGGCCTCTGTGGGCAACAGGCTCACGCAGTGTTTTAATTTAAAAAGCGGTGGAGAAAGACACCATGCCACAGAGCTCATATGGAGGGGTTTTCATTAGGGAAAAGAGAATGGGAAAAAGGGGGAGGGTACTGAAAGACAGGCAAAGAAGCACAGAAAAAGAGACAGAAAGATGGGAGGTGGACAGGGCCCTTTTGAAAGGGAACATAGTAAAGCCGGGCATTGGTGGTGCACACCTTTAGTCCCAGCGCTCAGGAGGCAGAGGCAGGTGGATCTCTATGAATTTGAGGTCAGCCTGGTCTACAGAGCTAGTTCCAGGACAGATTACAAAGCTACACAGAGAAACCGTGTCTCAAAAAAAAAAAAAAAAAAAAAAAAAGGTGGGGGGAGGGTAGAGGGTAGGACATAATGAACATACACAGGTGCTCTTAGTAGCTACAGTTGAGAATGCATCCTGTCAGAACCCCAAAGGCAGGCTGGTACAGATGCCAGAATACTAATACACATACATGCATGCAGGAAAATACTCAGGGTTTTCCTGTGCAGATCTAGCTGACTTGGAACTAACTCTGTAGACGAGGCAGGCCTATAACTCTGCCTCCCAAGTTCTGGGATTAAAGGCCTGTGCTATCCCCACCCAAAAATTTTTTGTTGTTTTGTTTTTCCAGACCAGTTTCTCTGTACCTTTAGAGCCTGGCCTGGAACTTGTTCTGTAGACCAGGCTGGCCTCAAGCTCAAGAGATCTGCTTCCCTCTGCTTCCCTAGTGCTGGGACTAAAGCCAGGCACCAGTAATGCCCAGCTCCCCCCTCCCCCAACACACACACACACACACACACACACACACACACACACACACACACACACCAATTTTTAAATAATTTGGATGTAGTGGTCTGAATGACAGTCCCCCTGATCCCCACAAAGATCTGTACCCTAATCCCATGGATTTGTGAATGTCACCTTATACAGCAAAAGTTGTTATTAGAAGATGAGAGGAGAAACTGATCTTGAGTCACCCCAGTAGGCCTTAAATACAATCACATTTATCTTTATCAGAGGCAGAGTTCCCAGACTGTTTCCAGGCAAACCAAGAACAGAATGAAAACAACAATGGGATCTCATGCCATAAACCAAGGGATGGTGACTACCACCAGAAGCAAGAGCTTGTAAAGAGTTCCAAGACTTAACGTAGATGTCCAGCCTCTAGAATCTTCCGCAGTGCTGCTATAGAAGCTGCCCAGGAAACCCGGCAGGCAGGTGGATCTCTGTGAGTCTGAGACCAGCATGGTCTACAAGAGCTAGTTCCATCCAGGAAAAGCTCCAAAGCTACACAGAAAAACCCTATGTTGAAAAACAAAAAAAAAAAAAGAGGAAGCTACCGGAAGCTAATAAGCAGAGGAAGTAAACTTTTAAAGATCAGTAACTGGGGGAGTGGTATGGCACTGTGGTAAAGGAATGTACGTAGCATACTACAAGTTCTGGGTTCAGCATCCAGCACCCAATCAAAAAACAAAGAAAAGAATTGTGCTTCAAGTAACTCAAAGAAATAAGATTTCTTCCTGTTTTTGTTTCGAGAAAGAACCTATATAGATCAGGGTAGCCTTGATCTCACAAGATCTGACTACCTGTTTCTCAAATGCTGGGATTAAAAGTATGTACCACCTTGCCTGACCTGACTTACTTAGCTTCTTTTATTTTTTGACACAGGATCTCACTATGTAGCTCTTGATGTCCCGGAACACACTATGTAGATAGGCTGGCCTCAAACTTGGGAGAGGTATGTGCCTCATCAAACTGACTGCTGGGATTAAAGGCATATGCCAACATGCCCAACCTAATTTTTTTTATTGACTCAGGGTCTCACTATGTTAACCAGGTTGGCTTCCCTGGCCTCAAAGTCAAAGATCCACCTGCCTCTGCCTCAAAGTATAGTGACTGTTGCAAAGAACCTTTAATCCTTCATATCAACAGGTACATTTAAAAAAAAAAAAAAAAAAATTACAACCTACAACCAGGTGTGGTGGCACACACCTTTAACCCTAGCTTTTGGGAGGCAGAAGCAGGCCAATCTCTGTGAATTCCAGACCAGACAGGCCCATACAATAAAACCTTGTCTTAAAAAAAACAGGATACAATTTGCCCAAAATAAACCTACAGACCTAAGAGGGCTAATATTTACATTAACTGCTAACAAGAACAGTGCAGATTTTTCCACAAATGGATATGGTGTTGAGCTCCTGGACAGACTAAACATAGGCAGTTATCATTGTGGGTATTCTGCCAACACAAGTGTAAAGTTGTTACCAGAAGTGAATATGTGGCTTCAAGTGGCCTACAGAATGCAACAAATTCATAGCTTTCAATGCACACAAGCCAACTCTTCTTAGAATGACCTAAGTTCTTTTTTTTTTTTTAAGAATTTTTAAAACCACATGTGCCTGCATATTTGTACACGTTATCAGTACAATGAGCTAAAATTATCTTCTATGTGCAAGGCAAGAAAGTAAACTCATGTCAAAGAAAAAAAAAAGGTGATTGTTCAGATGATTAGTCATGAACAACAGTCATACTGTATCAAATGATAGTTATGCTGTTCTTAAAGTCAATAAATATACTGTAACACTGCTCAATTCTGAGAAAGGTGATTGTATATAAAAATTATCAGAAGAAGCCATGCAGTAGTGGCACACACCTTTAATCTCAGCATTCAGAGGCAGAGGAAGGCCTGGTCTACAAAGCAAGTTCCAGGAAAGCCAGAGCTATTACACAGTGAAACCCTGTCTTGAGAAACAATAAACAAACCAAACAGTAAAAGTGCTCTTTACTAAGTGGAGTTAAGTAATCTTATTAAACATTCTATGCAGAGTACGGTAGCCCCTTTAATCCTTATACTCCAGAGGCAGAGGCAGAGGCAGGCAAGATCTCTGAGTTCAAGGCCAGAGCTACACAGAGAAACTTTTTCTGTCTTGAAAAACAAAAACCAAGCTAAATGGTTACACCTTAAAAAAGAACCAGAAAGCAGGAGCTAGGGTTGTACTGTAGTTTGATGGCAGACTCATGACAAGCATGCATGACAACGACTTACTATTTAATCCCCAGAACCATGGGAAGCTGAGAATAGAGAATTATAAGCTTGAGTGGCCTTTAACTTGCTGAGAATGATTTTGACCTGGTCCTTCACATTACTTGCCAACTGCTGGGATTACAGGTCAGCCCCATCACTGCAGGTTTATTTCTCTATGGGAAATGGAATCCAGAACTCTATGCATGGCAGACCAACTGAGCCACATCCACAACCTTGAAATTGACCTGATTATTAAGAAAATAATATATTACAGTAAGAACACAAGTACTTCATATGCTTGTTTGATGAAACTCATTTTAAAGACAGGATCAAAGAAATGAGGCGGGAGGCTTGTTTCAGGTCAAGGCCAAACTGGGCTATGTAATAACTTCACAACATAAACAGATATCTTGTTTTAAAAAAAAGGGGATGAGGAGGGCTAGAGAGATGGCTCAGCAGTTAGGAGCACTGACTGTACTTCCGGAGGATCAGGGTTCAATTCCCAGAACCCACATGGCAGCTCACAATTGTCTGTTAACTCCAGTTCCAGGGACCTGACACTTATGAACATAAAAATAAATTTAAAAAATTAAAAAGTGTAAAAGTGTACAAAGAAACAATGTTAACATCCTAAATGAATGTTAACACTAGCCCAGCGGTGGTGGCACACACCTTTACTCCCAGGACACGAGAAGCAAAGGCAGGGGGATCTCTGAGTTCCAGGCCAGCCTGGTCTACAGAGAGTTCCAGGACACCCAGGGCTAATACACACAAGAAAAGTAAAAAAGAAAAGAGAAAAGGCCCTGCCTTAAGTAGCTGTTTATTTTATTTTATTTTATTTTATTTACCAAATGTGGGCTCTGTCTTGACACTTGTTTTTTCTTTTACTCCCTTTTTCTTCAGTTTTTCAAGTACTGGGATTAAAGTCATGAACCTCCACAACCCAGCTAGGTTTCTTTCTTTCTTCAAGACAGAATTTCTCTGTAGCTTTGGATCCTGTCCTGGAATTCAATTTGTAGATCAGGTTGGCCTAGGGAGGCAGACGCAGGCGGATCTCTGAGATCCCAAGTGCTGGGATTAAAGGTGTGTGCCACCACCACCAAGATAGCATTTTCTAATTACAAGTGTACCTCAAAAGTTATTCATCATGGTATTTAAATATTTCCCCTTGGCTCAAAATAAATCAACAGATAGCTAATAAATGAAGACTACACATTCATCCAGCCCCTCTGGAAAGTGTGAGCATTTTATCAACACCAAAGTGACTGCAGATAAAACTCGAGGAGATGGAAGAGAGATGATCCAAAAGATGGTGGAGTCTTCTGTCATCAACATCCTAAATACCTCCCAACTGAAGCAGCCTTTCATCCAAAACCAGACATCCTCACATCAACAGCAGAAAGAGGGCTCAGGAGACCTTGAATGTTAAAAGACCATTAGGGAGGAAAATGTTCCTCGGAGAAGAGACTCAGAATAAAGAATTGGAGACATGAATGATGGTGAGAAGTACATGATGACTGGAAACACCACACAACAAACAAAACAAAAGGGTCCATCTTTTTTTTTTATTAAGCCTTTCATTATTCCATTAATGGCAATCACCCCTCATTATCAGACATACAAAAAGGCCTCTACCCCGCTGTAACCATGGAAGCAATACACTTCTGACTTGTAGCTCTCGAAAACTTCCTCTGTGGCCACAGAAATACAGATGTGTATTTCTACCACTGGAAACCAGTGGTAGAAGCAAGTCTATTTTTTCTTGAATGCTTTCCATTACAATACTAATGTAGCCATTTCACTCTAAAATTTTAAATATTCTCCTTTAAAGATTTTCAAAAACTAAAGTTTCCTTCCCTAAGTTCTTCAAAATATCAAGTGAAGGGTGGAAAGTATCTACTTAATAGAGCAAGAAAAAAGCCAAACTCGAGGGACACAAGAAAACATGTTTTCGTTAAGGTAATGTACAGAATGGATGCCTCCATTATAGGAGTCATTGTAGATGAAAAAAAAAAATGCACCCCCACAGCTAACTGTAAAGGCAAGATCCCTCTTTCTGAGAATCTCTCCATTTACTGGCTCCAGGTTTGGTCAATGAATTTGACCTACCGACTCCCGCGCTCACCACTGGAGTCCAGCCTCATCCTCTTGGAGAAGGCCGGCCTATCGCGCGCTTGGAGCTCATTGGCTCGGAGAGACGCCACTCAGGCGGGGAAAACCCGCCTCTCGCATTCCGATGGCCCAAGGGCCGATCCGTAGGCAAGTATAGGAAGACCTAATTGGCCTATGCACTCGTCAGTCAAACGCTCTGGTAGCGCAGCTCAAAAGGATCTGCCAGGATTAAAACATCCCGCCCCCAGTTCTCCCATTGGCTGGCCCGATCCATCGCTGCCCCTTCACTGTCGTTTCCCCAAGTCCAGCAGCGGCCCATTCATTTCGTACAATAACGAGTCCAATCGGAGCGGGTCCAGGAACTCATACGGTTAGTCAAGACTCTGCCACTTACCCGGGATCTACAGTGATCACTCACACTAAGGCCTGCGCGGTTCCTCTGTGGCAAAGCTGCACCACAAGCCACCGCTACCGCCGCCTTCTGCGCAACGCCAACCGCCCGCCAAAACGGATCCTTCCCTGCGCCTGCGCATCCAATCCTGGGACCAGATCTTTTCTCCGCCCAAAACGCCTGCGCAAAGCAGGACGCAGCTACCGCCACTACGCAGGCGCCTTAGGTTCTCCACCCTCTCCCGCCCGCCATTTCACGTGTTCCAGGAGGCCAGCGGAACTCCTCAGTGCGCAGGCGTAAACTCGCCATTTTTATTACACATGCGCTCTGAGGGTGTCGGCTGGAAAAGTGATCGCGAACAATTTTCCTAACGTATCGTGTTTTGTCAAGTGAGGTTGTAATGTTCGACCGCTGGGAAGTTATGCAACGCCTTTAAAGACATGGGTACATTCAAATATAAACTGGTTAGCTAGTCAAAAAACTATCGGAGCGTCAATGACTCCGGGGGGGGGGCGGAGACTGCGTAGAACGCCCCAGCAGAAGCCGTCTCTGAGCAGGGCGGAGCCACAGGCCAGGAGTGGGCGGGAACAATTTCAAATCCCCAATCAGAGTGAGACCAGGGCGGGGTCTACCAATGCCGACAGCGAGGAGGCGGGATAAAAAGGCAAGCCGAAGGTAGGCTGGCGGATACGCTCGTTGGCTTACTCCTTTCTGCCTGTTGACGCGGCCGAGGAAGCATCGCTGAAGGCTCTCGATTCCCTGCCGTCATGTCTAAGTCGGAGGTGAGTTGTGCGCGATCTACAGCTCCGTTTTCTTCCATACGTAATGGACAGGACGGGATGACACATATTTTCGTTGCTGGCAGCCACGCTTTCCGCGTTTGGTCGGCCGTTGCCTAGGCCTACACACAAAGTGCAGGTCGCCATTTTGTCTTCGTAGTCGCCATGAGGCTGCCGTCCGCTAACCACTAGTGTTCACGCTCGGCTCCTAGTGGCAAAATCCATAGATATACGATCTTGAGGGTTGTGCCTCTTTTTATTTTCTTCCTTGGCTTTGTCTAATGAACGCCTGTCAAAGGGTCAGTAAGTTTTAATGGCGATTGACCAGTCCGGCCCGTGTCTTTTGTTGCGCGTGCGTGTAGAATAGGGACGCATGCGCTGCTTGTGAGCTCCCCCGCCCCAACAGAACCGCCTGGCTCTTGGAGGAGCACGTGGTCATGTTCAGTAATAAAGAACAATAAAGAAGTGCGGCCTATGTTGATGCGCTGAACTGATTTATATGTTCAAGTTCCAGCCCATTCAATAACCGGGCTCCTTTCCTCCACTTTAGTCGCCCAAAGAGCCGGAACAGTTGCGGAAGCTCTTCATTGGAGGGCTGAGCTTCGAAACAACCGACGAGAGCCTGAGGAGCCATTTTGAGCAATGGGGAACACTCACCGACTGTGTGGTAAGATTTAGACGGAACAAAAGGTGGGGCTGGTTTAATTTTATTGGCTTAAGTATTGCTGCATTTCTTACCCAGAAGCTTTGTGAAGGTAATTAATAGTATAGTAGAAAATGGATCTTTGCTTGGGGGCTTTGTATATAAGTCTAAATGAAGTTTTATGCTGGCTATGTTCAGAGTAGGAATGGCCTCAGGTCCTGAATTCAGGCAATATGTTGATTGAATTAACTCTGATCAGGTAATGCGAGATCCAAACACGAAGCGGTCCAGGGGCTTTGGGTTTGTCACATACGCCACTGTGGAAGAAGTGGATGCCGCTATGAACGCAAGGCCACACAAGGTGGACGGAAGAGTTGTGGAGCCTAAGAGAGCAGTTTCGAGAGAGGTGAGTGCGTTTTGTTAGTAGTTAAGTTCTCTTTATCTGGAGACCATAATCCAATAGACCTCAAGGAAATTGCTCTCTAGAGTGCTGCCCTTATTAAAGGCGTGGGCCACCACAGCTGCCAATCAATTGGGAATGTGCTGCTACTAATGACTTGAGTCGTTTTTCATCTTAGGATTCTCAGAGACCAGGTGCCCACTTAACTGTGAAAAAGATCTTTGTTGGTGGTATTAAAGAGGACACTGAAGAACATCACTTGCGAGATTATTTTGAGCAGTATGGGAAAATTGAAGTGATTGAAATCATGACTGACAGAGGCAGTGGAAAAAAGAGAGGGTTTGCTTTTGTCACCTTTGATGACCATGACTCTGTGGACAAGATTGTTAGTAAGTTTTTTGTTTGTTTGTTTTGTTTTTGTCATTTTCAAAACTGGGTTTCTCTGTAGTTTGGGGGCCTTTTCCTGGAACACGGGCAGGCCTCAAACACAGAATTCCCTCTACCTCCCGGGTTCTGGGATTAAAGGTGTGTTTAACCACCGTCCAGCCGGATTAGATTTTATTGGTGACTGGAAATGGGGTATACATTAAGCCTAAAGTTAACTTCTTTTAAAGTTCAGAAATACCATACTGTGAATGGCCACAACTGTGAAGTGAGGAAAGCCCTGTCAAAGCAAGAGATGGCTAGTGCTTCATCCAGCCAAAGAGGTATAGCTGTTGCTTAGTTAGAATTTAGGGGGGTGGTTTGTGGTGTTGCTGCCAAGTTAGTCTAATGCAATAATCCAAACCTTCCTTAAGGTCGAAGTGGTTCTGGAAACTTTGGCGGTGGTCGTGGAGGTGGTTTTGGCGGCAATGACAATTTTGGTCGAGGGGGAAACTTCAGTGGTCGTGGTATGTATATTTTGGGTTTCTTTGGAACTCTGGGTAACTGCTAGCCTTTGTTTGCATCAAAATGTAGTTCTCATTACATAGATGTTAGCATTTGCATCATTGATGTACCTAAATAAAGCCTAATTTTGGTTTTTTACAGGTGGCTTCGGTGGTAGCCGTGGTGGTGGTGGATATGGTGGCAGCGGGGATGGCTATAATGGATTTGGTAATGACGGTAAGTTTCTTAAGGAATCTGTAAGTAAATTTTCTGGCAATCTATACCTTTAGACTAGGCTAGTAGAGACTAAACCTAGTGCATGACAAAGTTCAACCAGCCCTATAATACGCATGCTATGAGCAGGCCATTAGTCACTACACTTGCATAGATTTTTTATTTTTATTATTATTATTGTTAAATACTTTTGTCTTATTGAGAAGGCTTGTATTCTTGTAGGTGGTTATGGAGGAGGCGGCCCTGGTTACTCTGGAGGAAGCAGAGGCTATGGAAGTGGTGGACAGGGTTATGGAAACCAGGGCAGTGGCTATGGCGGGAGTGGCAGCTATGACAGCTATAACAACGGAGGAGGCGGAGGCGGCTTTGGCGGTGGTAGTGGTAGGTATCCAGTGATGCAAGTACTTGGTGTGATAGCTAGATTAGCCTTAGTTTATGCCCGTGTTGGACTTTAAAGCTCTTAAAGCATTGTGGGTACACTGCATGGTATGTTGAAGTAGGCTTGCTGTGCTACCTCCTCCTGGCTTTAAGCTGGGGCCGCCTCCCCCAAAGTAAATAGGTGGATGAGTGGTTAGTGATATCTTCAATTAAAGATAGCTAGATTAATGGTGTAGCTGAATTTAGTATTCTTTTGGGACATCAGGTATTTTATATATACCCAAGAAATTTCTGCATTGGCAATGATTACATGAAGGCCTTCTTGAGTCTAAAGTGTTTGTAAGTACCACTCACAAAGGAAAGCTCTGTTTGCTATTAGTTGGGTTGGTTTCTTTAAATGCTGGATTAACTGAGTGCCTTACTCAGAATAAACTATGGATTTGGAGCTAGCAGATTTTGCAAAAAGGAAAGTATAATCTTTAATTTAGAACCATAAATAGAACTGGCTCAGTTCTCAGGTCATAAAGGACTTCTTTCCATTTCTAGGAAGCAATTTCGGAGGTGGTGGAAGCTACAATGATTTTGGCAATTATAACAATCAGTCTTCAAATTTTGGACCAATGAAAGGAGGAAATTTTGGAGGCAGAAGCTCTGGCCCTTATGGTGGTGGAGGCCAATACTTTGCTAAACCACGAAACCAAGGTATAGAAAATATGTGGCAAAAGGCTGAAAAAATTTGAGTCCACCTTCCCATAACCAGAAAGGTCTTAAACATTATTTAGATCATCCTAGATAAGTTGTACGATGTTTCAGCAGATGTTTGTCGCTATTGAGCACAGACGATTAAAACATTGTTTTAACATTTTCAGGTGGCTATGGTGGTTCCAGCAGCAGCAGTAGCTATGGCAGTGGCCGGAGATTCTAACTACAGCCAGGTAAGTAGCTGTTTTGGGTGTGTTGACTTAATTTTATAATTAAACCCAGTAACCCTAAATGTAGCTGACCAGTGCAACATAGTTAACATTATAATTGCAGTAAAATGGTGGATGTTAAGTTAATATATACAGTTCAGCAAAATTTGTGGGAAACAACTTGCTCTATTGGATTGTAGCCTTGAGTATTAATGTGTTTTAGATTAACAACTTTATTCCATATTGTTCAACAGGAAACAAAGCTTAGCAGGAGAGGAGAGCCAGAGAAGTGACAGGGAAGCTACAGGTTACAACAGATTTGTGAACTCAGCCAAGCACAGTGGTGGCAGGGCCTAGCTGCTACAAAGAAGACATGTGTTAGACAATACTCATGTATATGGGCAAAAAAAAACTCCAGGACTGTATTTGTGACTAATTGTATAACAGGTTATTTTAGTTTCTGTTCTGTGGAAAGTGTAAAGCATTCCAACAAAGGGTTTTACTGTAGACCTTTTTTCACCCATGCTGTTGATTGCTAAATGTAATAGTCTGATCATGACGCTGAATAAATGTGTCTTTTTTTTTTTTTCTTTTTCTTTTTTTTTTTTTTCTTTTTTAATGTGCTGTGTAAAGTTAGTCTACTCTGAAGCCATCTTGGTAAACTTCCCCAACAGTGTGAAGTTAGAATTCTTCAGGGTGGTGCCAAGTTCCATTTGGGATTTATTTATATAATTGCTTGGGTGGAGAAGCCATTGCCTTCAAAAACCTTGGTGTAGTTAAACTGCCAGCTATTGTGACTTTAATGAGTTTCACCATTAAAAGGGTCATCCAAGCAAAGTCTCAATTTGGTTATAAAATGGTTGTTGGCACACCCTATGCAATATCAATTGAATAATGGTATCAGATAAAATAACAGATGGGAATGAAGCTTGTGTATCCATTATCATGTGTAATCAATAAACGATTTAATTCTCTTGAATGGAATGACAACTGTATGGATTTGGGACTGGCAGAGATTTGGACTTTCCCTACCCAATACCCCTGGTAAATGTTGCTTGTTTGTTATCACAGTGCAAGTTCAAAGCTCTGCCAGAGTAGAAACCAGTCACTGGTTAATGCCACCAATAAGTCCACAAGTTAGAAGTGTTGGGCACCTTAACTGATAATAGTGAGGATAATAGTAATTGCCATGAGAGCAGGCTATAGTGAAGGAAAACTGCAGTTTAACTGGGTCATGGGTGGGTGTTCCTAAAGGTTTCTAGAGGTGATTGAGTCATTTTAAAATGTAAATTAGAAGTATGTTTGACAATGTTTCTGTGTAATTTTGTATTAACAGCAGTTTTCCTTCACACTGTTATCCTGAAGTGTACTCTATTTGTATAGAAAATTAATTCAGTTACTATCCAATAATTGTTATTTGTGCAGATTCTTTTGAGCTTCCCATTTGGTGCCCTTTAAAGTGCCATTGTACCTGGTAGCATAGATGATTTGTTTGCCATAGGACTTGTATATTCCATCTCATGGTGTATTGCTTGGAAGTTTTGGGGAGGGAGGGGATGGGGTGGAGGGGTGGGGGTGGGGAGCATGGATGGTAGTTCCATGATACTGGCTGAGTTTGCAATAGCAGGTGGAACCTTAACTATTGAGGGAGTTTGCAGATACCTCAGGAATCGGGACAATGCCTTTAAAGATCCAGGAGATGTTCAGCTACTAGGAACTGCTAGCAAGTATAGCGCGAATGGCTTCGAGCTCAGAAACTCTACAGCTGAGAGTAGACACTTGTGGTATGTGGAGTACAGATAAGCCAGGGGCAGGCCACGGCACCTCCATGAAAGCTAGGAGGGAGTGAAGTTTCAGTGATCATCGCAAGGAAGGAGGCAGACAAGAGTAAGGCACACACCTGACTCTTAGGACTAGCAGGCAGAACCAGAAGGAAAGGTTTTATTGCTATGCTAGTAGGTAAGAACAGATTTTACTTCATCCATATGGTGTAAAGTCCAATTTTCTGTTGGATTTTTCTTTACATATATTGAGCCAAAAACTAGTCCAGTTAAGCTGCACTTGGTTTTTCTGGAGATGAATTTAAATGCCCATATTGCTCCTTACTTTAAGGAAATAAACAACACATTCTATTATGAAGAATGCATTTTGGCCCTTTGACCCATTTAGCCTTCCTTTGACCCATTTTCTTAAAGCAGTGGCTCAAAGTAAATATTAGACACTTTTCCCCAAAAAGATGGTGGGAGGATGGGTGGATCATTAATAACGGGAGGGGGTGGGAATAGCTTTAATATGGGAGTTGACTTCAAAAGACTAGTTCTAAAGGTTGTTTACTTTTCTAGGAAGGAATCTGCTTTTCAAGGCTTAACCACTGCTGTAAGATTTAAAAAATCCTTCACAAGTTCTTGGCTAAAAAGGTAAGTTTTTAAGTGGTTGGTGATTTTCTGCCCGGATATTAAAGCAAACCTCAATTTAAAAAACAGGAGATGCCTTATTTTTGTACCTGGCAGAATGTTAACAGGGGCCTGCGAGGGGTTGATAATGGAATCCAGTTTAATGCTACATGGCTTTCTCCTTTGCAGGAACATCCATATGGGAGCAGCCTTTATTCTGGGCCACTGTACTTCATTCTCACTGCTATGCAGTTGGGTTCTAACTATGCTGTGAAAATCATTCAGTTTTGTGAATGGCTTAGTTTGGTTTTTTTAATAAACTGCAATTTTTTTAATTTGGTTCTGTTGTCTCCTTTGTAGTGATTTGGTCCAAAATTGAGGTTGGGAAATGTGTGGATGTCAGTGAATTAGTTGTAAGCTAGAATTTATGGCTTTGACTTTACTTAGGAAGTTGGGTTTACACATGTTCTAGACATGACTAGGTTGGGTGCTGCATACTATAAATCCCAATTTAGGAATACTTGTCCCGCCCAGATCTTTGCCTCTGGAACACTGCTGTATTTTCAGTGAAAGAAAAGACAAGGTAGATCTTGAGTAGGGTTTGGCATAGTATCACAGCACAGGAGGAGGATGATTATTCAATGCAAACTTTAAGGGGGGGCTGGCTATGGTACACTTAATCCCAGCATTTGTGGAGACAGGCCAATGGCACTTCAAGAGTTAGCTAACCTGGTCTACATAGTGAAACCCTGTCTCAAATGACAGTATTCAAAAGAGTAGGAATTATAGTGTGCTACCCATCCCCCACCCCGGATGATTTGATAGCATTTGTCTTGGCCAGGGAGAGAGCAGGGTTGTAGCCTCATCACTTGCCTAACATTTTTGAAGCTCAATGCACAATGAGTATAAGTTGTACAGGAGTACACACTTAGTAATATCTAACCTCATTCCAGTCAAGAATAGTCTTTGGTCTTCAAAGTAATATCTAACCTCATTCCAGTCAAGAATAGTCCTTGGTCTTCAAAGTAATTATCTAACCTCATTCCAGTCAAGAATAGTCCTTGGTCTTCAAAAATCCCTGGCCTATCAGACCCAGGGTGAGAAGCAGGAGAAAACTAAAGAGGTTTGTGTTTGGGTGAGCTCTAGAGGCTTTACATGGAGGATGACATGAACCCTCTTTGACAGCTCATGTAATTTATGAATTGGGGGCCATCAAGGACAGGTTCCTCAAAGCCATGGCTCCTGACTCTGGGGTGTGAAGATTGGCACATTGCTCATGTACTTAAAATGAGCTTGGGACTTGCCTTCACCAAGTGGTGATTTCTGAGATATCTCCATCACACTCAAGAAGGAAGACACAATGGAAAGCTTATTTCCACACAGCTCTTTATGGACCAAAGCTTAGACAGGAGGTGGAGATTTGGGGCCTGAGAAGCCAGCATTCACTTGGACTCCAGGCAAACCTCCTTGAACATACCTTGGAACATCCAAATGCTAAGGTTGCATCTGCCCTCTTGTGCTAAGGTTGCATCTGCCCTCTTGGTCTGGAGAACGCAGTGCCTTATGGATCCTGGGGTTGGGGAGTACCTTTATCAGAAGGGAATGAGGGGAGCCCTAGCACCATCATCAGTCTCCTCTAGGCCAACTCAATCTGTGGCCTCCATCTTGGTCCCACGGGGTACCAGAAAGATGGCCCCATCAGCAGCCTGTTGCAGTACATATTCCTCTGGTGAATAACTGTTGCCAGATTCATCCCGCAGGTGCTGGAAAATGTCATGGTACAGCTCTGCCAGCTGTTGGCGCATGACCTCCAGAGTGCGGTCGGCTTCCCCTCGGGCTCTGAGAAGCCGCTCTCTTTCACTACCCAGCCGCTCCAGTTCTCGCTCCAGCTGCACAATGGTTTCCAGTTTTCTCTTGCGACAATTCTGGGCTGCCACCTTGTTTTTGCCCCGCCGTCGGATGTCCCGAACTAGAGCCAGCTGGCTCTCTGTTAGCGGGTACTGCGCCAACAGCTCATTAAAGTCATCTACAGGCAAGTTGACGATCTTGTCGGTAGGAAAAGGAATCTTCATGGCCAGGGCCCGCCGCTCATCCCGACTCCCAGCCTCTCCCCTGACAGCAGGCTTAGCACGCACAGGGCCAGAGGATGACTCTAAAACCAAGGGTGTCTCAGTGGGCGGCAAAGTATAGTTTGGATGGACCAGGGAGTTAGGCATATGGGAGTAAGGGTACTCCACCGGGTACATGTCCACATACTCGCTCCTCCGCCTGCCAGCCTCTGCACCCTCTAGCTCAAGAGATTCTGCATCACTGTAGTTGAGAGATAATCCTGAGTCAGATTCTGGGTCTTCTTGAGGCTTTGATGGCCCCACTGGTAGCCCAATGTCCAGGAGAGCTAAAGGGTCAGGGAGGGGCTCATTGAGCAGGCCTGAAAGGGTGAGTGGCTTTGACACCGGTATAGCCATGTTGCCATAGGAGTATGGGAGGTCTGGTACATGGGGAGTGGATGTTGCTGGCAGCTCATAAGGTGGTAGGGGCAGGGAGAAGCCTGCATCTGGGTGAACTGAACAGGGACAGTATGTTGGAGGTGGCAGTGGTCCAGCATATGGGGTAGGTGCTTGGGGCTCAAAGGATGGCTCACTTGGAACATTTAGACCCTGCAAAGAAAGACAAAAAAGGTTAGAAGCTAGACTATGATGGGTGATAGTGGCACACACCTTTAATCTCAATTTAGGAGGCAGAGGCAGACCAATCTCCCAAAAGTTCCAGGATAGCCTCATCTACAAAGCAAGTTCCAGGACAGCAAGAAGTACACAGAGAACCCCTATCTTGAAAAACAAAAACAAACATGGAGAAGAAATATAAAGTGCAAGATGGAAGAAAGATAATCCCATGTGATAGAACATGGATTAATTTAAATTATAAGAGCTAGTTAGGAATAAGCCAAAGCTATAGGCCAAGCTTTCATAATTAAAAGAAGGGAAAAAAAAAAATACAGTGGAAGGTTCTGGCATAGTGATAATGGCATTGTTTCAAGAAGAAAGCAGCTTGCTGGCATGGTGGCATAGGCTTATCATACCAGTATTTGAGATGTAGAAACAGGAGGGTCAAGAGTTTAAGGTCAGTCTTGGCCACATAGCAAGTACAAGGCCAGCATGGGCTGTGTGAGACCCTGTTTCAAAAAAACGGGGGGGGGGGGAGGAAGACTGGACTGGAGAGTTGGCTCAGCAGTTAAGGGCAGAAACTGCTCTTGCAGGAGGATCTAAAACCTTCACACATGCATGCAAGCAAAACAGGAATGTACATGAGATTAAAAAAAAAAATTCAAGAGGCCCTCAAGCACTCAAGAGATGGGTGTATCTGAGTTCAAGACCATCCTGGCTACCTAGTGAGTCCCTGTCTGGGAAAAAGAAGCTGAGCATGATGGTACACATCATTCATCTCAGCACTGGAAAGACAGAAGCAGTCAAATCTCTGGGTGTAAGGTCAGCCTGGTCTACAGAGTGAGATCCAAGACAGCCAGGGCTACACAGGGAAACCCTGTCTTGAAAAAAAAAAAGGAAAAGAGAGAAGAAGAGCAGTCTGGGTAGGAATAAAAGTCACTGTGGCAAGATGACTTCACACTGAAATGGGTACAGAGTCTCCTAAGAAGAAACTCTTACTAGGCCAAATAGTTCCTGTTCCTTTACTTTCTTTAAGAAGACAAGGCCATTAATACCCAAGACAGGCCCCCAGAATCCTTCTGTTATGATTAGCTAGGGTCAAAGGACTCAATTCAAGGCCTCACCATTCTCTGGGTGCCCAGCAGAGGGAGCTGGTGTGTGGGAGGAGGGTCTAGGGCAGAACCTGAGGACACCAGGCCTGTGGTGGGGGCAGGCACAGAGGCCAGGCTGGGGGTTAGCCCTCTGTCCAGGTGCAGTGAGGAGAAGAACACATGTTACAAACAAGGCCCCCAACTTACATAGGAGAGCTATCCTGCTCAAGCCTAGCTGAGGACAAAGACATCATTGTTAGACCAACAGATACCCCTTTGTCCAACATTCAGGAGGAGAGGACCCCAGCATAGTCTGTCTCCCCTTTCTGAGGCCCTTTAACTAAGGCTCTGCTACCTGGAGGAAAGGAGCTTGTTGCTAAGGGTGAGGGGTGGTAATGAGGGAAGATGGGCAGTCCTGGAAAAGAGGCAGATCAGATGAGAAGAAAATACAGAGAGAGGGGCAGAGAAGAGGGTGGTAGAAATGTGAGCAGAGCAGCTGGGCAGGAGCCCACACCCCCCAACCAGATCCTTTCCTCCCGCCTCTCCCCTGTGTTCTCATTGCCACCACCCCTCCCCCTCTGTTTCTGGCAAGGCCAGAGCCCCTACCCGTACTGCAGTGCCCATCCCATACTCACCTGCAGCTCAGTAATGGACATGATCTCTTGCCAAGTCAATTCCATCTCGCCCAGCTCCCCAACAGGCAGCTGTGACAACCTGTCCCTGTTCTGCTGAGGAGGACACGGGGGCATCCTACTGTGCCAGCTTCTGGCCCTGGTTCCTCCAAAGCTCAAAGGACTCCAGCAACCTGTGTGGACAAAAGAAAGGGTTAGAGCTGCTTCTGCCAGACTGAAAGTTTGTCCTGTCCCTATGCAGAATCCCAGAAGAAAGGAGCAATGGCAGTTCACTCAAGCCAGAATCATCAACATTCTTTTCTATGGCATACTCTCTACCTCACCTGCTCTGGCCATAGTCAGTCCTCTGGGCACACAGTAGGTATCTTTACTTTTTCTCAGACAAGATGTCTTCTCTTAACTCCCTAAAAATGGTATTCCTGTCCAGAGGCAAAATCCAGTCTTCTGAGGTTTTGTGGTTTAGGTTTTGTTTTCCATTCTGGGGGGAAACATCAAGAGTCACCCATGCCTTCCTCTCAGGTCCTCAGTTTTGTTGTTTGAAGCAGGATCTTACTATGTAGTCCTGGCTGTCCTGGAACTAGCTCTGTAGACCAGGCTGGCCTCTAACTCACAGAGACCCGCCTGCCTCTGCCTCCTGAGTGCTGGGGTTAGAGGTGTGTGTGCGCCACCACACCTAGCATTTCAGCTCTTTCCTTATTCCCAAGATGTGAGTGAGTGGGTGTGAGAGCTTGGGGAACCCCAAGCAGTGTGTTGTGGGAAGTGCAGGCAGACGGCCCCTCCCTTTGTCTTAGATAGGGCCCAGGCCTGCTGGTGATAGCAGCCCTGCACTCTACTCCCATCTTTTCTCTGGGCTCCTCTGCCTGAGCCAGATAAGAGGCCTATCAGCTGCAGGCAGCAGAGGCAGAGGAGGAATAGGCTCCAGGAGACACTGGACCTCTACCCTGTATCCCAACCAGGACATTTGGCCATGCCCTACCCCACATGACCATGGCTCCTTTCTCTTCCAAGGTCAACACACAGCAAAGACTTAGCAAGTGAGTAAAAACTTGTGCTGGAATTCACAAAGACCTTGTAAGGGGCAGAAGGCAAACACTGAAGCCCAAGCTGATGGGTGGCAGATTGGAGCCTTGCTGCATTCTAGGCCCCTTTGGTTCCCTAGGTGTGGGCTCTCCAAAACCCACACCTCTAACGGCACCTCTACCTCAGTAAGTTCCCAAACGTCTCACCCTTTTCTCTTCTGGGAAATACCTCTTTGGGCCCTCGAGTACCCTCAAGCCTTCAGCCCCTCTTCTTTTAGTCTGGGCTATGGCTTCAGTTCTGCCACAAAGCAGCAGTGTGGTAGTTGGGCAAAGCCATCTCACTGCTCCCAGTCAGTTCTCCCAGTTGTAAAGCCAGGGAGCTAGACAACTTGAACTGGAAGAATTCCTGGCTGCTTGGACAGTTCTCTGCAAACTCCTATCCTACCCTTGCTTTCATTACCTCTTCTTGGTTCCTACCTCCACATCCCCCGATACCCATCTCCACCTGAATCTGTTCTCTTTGTGTCCAACAATAGAGTCCAAGTAGAAGTGGCAAAGTTCTCCCGGTCTCTCAAGGACAGACACAGCATTGCATGTACATGCATACACATTTACATAGCATACAAATAAATGAAACCTTATAGAAGAACAGAGGATGGGACTGGATGACCTCAAATTGTATGACTTCACATCACCCAACATAAGAATAACCCATCCCTGCTATTCATTATGGAATCCTTTCTTGTATCTACCACAAAATATATAACCACTACCAAGTGTTCTTTTCACAGCTGATCTGCCTGAGGCCCTGCCTCCACCCTCTTGCTATAATGCCATCCCCAGAAATGGGAGTTGGTATAAGCACAGGCCTTTGACCAATGGGTAGAATGGGTGGGGTGTTTATGTCTGTCCAGGATGCCATTTCAACACCGGAACTCCACCCTCCCCACCCAGGTTCTGGCGGAAATTGCCCAAAGGCAGAGTGAATGGAGAAGGACTTTGGGGGTGGGCAGGGACTATGACTATTGCCTCATAGTTCTTCACATACTCTACCTCTCTTTGTCTCTCCTGCCTTCCTGAGTATGAATCTGGGGTACAAGACAAAGATCTTGCCCTAGAAGGCAAGGTTCTCTACCCTTCAAGATGCTTGACCTTGGAAAAATGGCATCACAGTCTCCAATGAAATGAAGTCAGGACTAGAGAACCTTACTGCTATAAGAAGGAACAGACTGCATCTAGTCAGAGCCACAAATCTTATGTGCACCACATTCACCTAGGGTATATGGGAAACATTCCTAAAGGCCATTCAGGCCTGCTGAACTGAATTCATGTACAGGCACCTAAGAACAAGCATTTCAACAAATGTCCTAGACATTTTCCTACATGGGCCAATCTTGCCTCAAGAAACACAGCTAGATAAATTTTCAAGAACAAACACAAAGATAGAAAAGGAACAACAAATGTTCTATAGTCTTCACTTAACTGCAAACCCTTGACCCTAAGCAAGGCTAGACTCCTAGCTACCCGTCCTTTACCATAAAGACCTAGAGTTGGATCTAGGGATTAAAAAAAGGGAAAAAAAATGAAAGGGTAGAGGAACAGGAAGAGGCTGGAGACTGAGCAGTGGTTCATAAGGGAAACCGCTGGACCATCGCTTGCTTGCATCAGGCACAGGCCCTTTGGGTCTTGGGAGCCTGCCTTTCAGAGGACCGGCAAGCTTGCAACCAGTAGGAATCAGACATGATCAAACAGAGCACCAAAGAGGGTATTGGAAAAAAAAAAAATGGGGTGGGGGGGAGGTAGACTAAGCTTCCAGGGCCCTTGTATTTAGCAAAAGCAGCTCTTGTTTTCACACAGTAGCCCTCATCTTCAGGCCATACAATCACTGAATCCACTGGGTTGGTTGTTCTCTTTAGTTCTCAGCACTGTGGATCAGGTAGAATTTGAGCCAAACACAGAAACTAACCTCCATTCTTCCATCCTTCCTTTCCCTTTCATCCTACCTACGTTCCTCTTTCTTCCCCCTTCCCTCTTCCTCCCTCTCCTCCACTATCCCTCCCTCCTGGTTTCCTCCAGACCAACCCAGAGCCTTGAATATGCCAGGTCAGCACTCTACCACTAAGCTACATCCTTAGAATTCTCCAATGATCTTCTCATGATCACTAGGACTTCACAAAAATATGAAGCTTTCTGATTAAGGATTCGGGATAATTTGGAAAGGTGGGAAAGGAAGACATTTTACCTTCCACTGCTAGCCCAGAACTTTTAACTTCTTTGATAGGGAGCTGGCCTCAGAGTGCTTTATAGAGGCTTACTAGGTTCCTCCACCTCTCCTGGTGTCAACAAAAACAATGGCAGGATTGGGGAGATATGAGTAAAACTTGGTGTGTAGATTAGCAGGTAAGCAACCTAGTTACAAAGATCAAGGAGAACTTCCCAAAAGGGAGAGGCACACAGAGGTGAAACAGAGAAACCAATAGAATGAAGAGGGAGGAAACAAACTTTTTAAGCCAGGAAAGCTTAGTCCCCTGGGAGCATACATGACTCAGATGATGCTTGGGAACACATTTCGGCTCTCCTGTGACTTTATCCCTAGAACCCAAACTCTGGCTCTATGAAAGCAATGAATTGAGGCTGTAGCCCAGCCGATATGGTAGCTCCCTCTCTTGAACAGAATCTCAACCTCCAGCTACAAGCAGCCAAGAATTCCCACAGATGCACCTACACTTGGGTTGGACGCCCTCCTCTTTGCAGATCAGCTTAGCTCCACTGCCCCAGGACTGGAGAGGAAGAGAAGCAAACAGCAAGAACTCAACTCCTACAAGTCAATCACCCCACCTTTGCTGTAGCAAGGCCTCTCAGAAATTCTGATATCAATATCTATCTATAGTTCCTAAGCTTCCCCCAAACCCAATGGCTGGAGTGGGGAAGGGGACATGGCACCGTATTACTGGAGCCTACTAGCTCCCTCAGACAACAGGCCAATGGAAGGGTTCCTTCTGGTTACTCCCCTGTTCCTCCAAGGCACCTGGAAAAAGCACTGTGAGCTCCCCATCTACAACCTCCCACCACAAGGATCCCAGAATAGCCAGGAAGCCATCCAAAGTTATCGCCAAGTATCTCCAAAGTTATCAATTTCCTACACCAGGGCCAGTCCAAGAAGATGTCTTCGAAACATCCAGACAGAAAGTTAGGTATTCCTCCCTGTATCTCCTCCACCTGCCCAGCCTGCCCTCCTGAGATGCCACTGAGGGCCCCTCCCCCGAACCCCCATTCGCTTTTCAGGCACCTGTGGTGGATTCCAAGCCTGGAGAGGAGAGAGATGAGGCTGCTGGTCGTGTCCCTGGGAGGCTAGGTCAGAGCTGACACCTCCGGTGCTGTGCTGAGCGCTGCCTCTGAGCGCCGCCAAGGGCCGAGCCCCGCCCCCGGGCCATAGCTGGGCTAGGAGCACCGGTTGGCTCCGGTAGCTGGTGCACCGGTGGTCTCTCTGAAGCCCTCGGCCGGAGTTAGCAGTGCTTCCTCCAACCCTTCCCTTTCCCCGTGGCCCTCCTCTCCTCCTGCCCCTTCTGGCCAAGAGAGGAAATTTGAGCCCTGTGTGGTTTCTGCCTGCACCCCGCCCCCGCCTCTCTAGGGCCACCGGGGCACCCGAGGCTCACAGGCTCCTGGCCCTCTCCAGCGAATCCAGGACTGTTCACTCCCTGCCGGGCTGACTGATACTCCACTCAAAAGTGGCCCCTAAACTTACACACAGTCATCAGCCTCCTCTTTTCCCTGGTGATGGCTCTTAGGGACAGATAGGGAAACTGAGTCATAGCAAAGCAGACTGGGGCAGCAGACAGGACCAGGTGTCTGAGTTCAATTTGCTTCCGGCATCAGCCTCCTCTTCTAGAAAGCCAGGAATCTAAGAGAGTTAATTCTGGGGCTGGAGGGACTCTGGCTGCTTAGAAGCATCTTCTAACGTGTAGCCTCTCTCTCCACCTCCCACTGCCCAGCCTCAGATGCTCTAGGACAGGCTTCTTCTTTTTGGCCATGTTTATTTATTTATTACCAATTGAATGGGGGTTGTGGGGGAGTGTCCTTAGATGGTAGGCTGTCCTGGCAGGTGATTATTAGTCTCCCTAAAGGGATCCTTCTTTCTTCTGGTCCAAGACAAATGTGTGCATCAGATTCAACCCTAAGTATACTGCAGCTCTATATGAGGCTAGTGTGTCCTCCCAGAAGTCTCTCATCCTTCTGCCTCCAAGTCATAGGCCAAGTAGTTCTTTCTAGAAGGAAAGTCTGCCTTCCAGTGTTAGTAGTTTTCAGTTGTTTTGTGATAGAGTCTTTGGAAACGGGATAGCCAAGTCCAGCTGAAAACTGGCTTTGTGACCAAGAATTACTTTGAACTCCTAATCATTCTGCCTTCACCTCTGAAATGCTGGAATTATAGACATGTTCACTGTGCCCACTTTAGTAACTTTCAGCTCAAAGGAACATGTCTTTTTTATCTAACTTCAGTTCTGATTGATGCAGCTTATGGTTTTTCTCTATTATTTTCCTTGCTGATATTCAAGTTAATTTGGAAACAGTTACAGACCAGAAGCAAGCTGGGTGTTTGGCAAAATGTCTATAACCCCAGGACTCAGAAGGTGGAAGAAACAAGATCAGTAGTTCAAGACCATCTTTGGCTACATAGTGAGTTCGAGGCCAACATAAGATGCATGGGACCCTGTCTTGGAAAAAAATAAAATAGGCAGGAAGCCGAGGAGTGTTACCTCAAGGCAGAGCTGTCATTCTTCCAGTCCTTCCAATAGCATTGTGCTTGCTATTAGAATAATGGGAATAGTCTGTCCTGGAGCATGAACCGCAGCTGCTGGGAACCCTCCAACCTTCCCTTCACAAATATCTCTTCTTTGGCCACTCCAGTTCTCCTGAGCATCCTCCACAATCTGGCAACACAGTCAAACAAGTAATGATGGAGTGTTGTTACCACAAGGAGCCTCCCATCAAGCTAGCATGTCTGAGATTGCTCATGCCCAGCTAGACTCAAGGCTGAGTGCTCTGCATTCCATCCTAATCGAAGGCGCTCATGCCTTTACTTCATGGTTTATATGGGACAGTAGGCAATCCAATGACTTTACTGCATGCTGGATGTGGGCTCAGGGCCTGGTATGGAACTGAATCTAGGTCACATACATACACGTGCATACTTATTCAGGTCCTCATAGGGAATAAGAGGTAGCGACAGTCAAATGTGCAGTTGATTATATAATGATATTAGGTCACAGATAGTCTGTGAACACAGTGTGGTAGCATTTCAGATACCTCAATAGACAACATAGACCTTAGCCTTCCTTCATTCAAATATATTTATTTTCTATGCCAGAAACACAAATACGACTAAGACAGTCCATGTTCTCACACACAGTCAGATCTATAGCCAGTGGATATGATGGTACATGCTTAAAAACCCAGCACTTGGGAGGCATGAGGATGAGGACAGAGATTTCCAGGCCAACCTGTACTACATAGTGAGTTTCCAGATCAGCATGTAATGAAAGACTGTTTAAAAAAGAAAATGCTGGCTGTGGTGGCATATGCTTATAAACCCAGCATTCATGGTACAAAGGCAAAATGAATATAAATAAATAAGTAATAAAAAAAATATCATCTCCAAGTTCCAGACCAGCCTGATCTATACAATAAGTCCCAGCCACCAGGGCTATATAGCAAGACCCCGTCTCAAAAACAAAAAGTCTATATGAAGCATTATGGAATGGAATAAATGGAATAAACAAATTCTCTGGTGGAATTTAGGAACGACTTTCCAGTGGCTCTGGGCCATGGAGAAAGGAGAAAAAGTATTCTGTCATCTGTCAAAGATATGGGTACAGTGAGGCATGAACATAATACTTTGGACTTTCTGGAGTAGGCTTAAGGTGACAAGTAGATGACGATAAGCCTAAAGATAGACCCCCAGGGCCTGAGGATGTCACCAAGTGGTAAGCATTTTCCTAAGTCCTAGGATCTTGGATAAGGAGACCTGTGAAATTTGACAGTGGCTGAAGGGCAAAGCATTCCGAGAATCAAACTTGGGAGGGGGTGTTCTGTCCTGCAAACAGCAGGGACTCCTAGAAATGTCTGAAGTCCTTTACATGCTATTTGTTGAGATGTGGTCAGGTATGATGAGCTAAGCAACAGTCAGCCTTCACTGAGGCACGAGCCCCTACTCCACCTCACCCCTTCTCAAGACAGAGCCCTGTCCTGGGGTTTCTGGGCTGTGTCCTGTCTCCACGTCACCCCTGGAAGAAGGGGATTTCCTTTAGCCCTCTTATGTCCACAGTCACTGTCCTGCTATGCTATACCAAGTCTCTTTTGCTTGACTTAGCAATCTGCAGGGTGTTAGGGGAATGCCACCTGAGTGGATTGCATAGACTTGTCCAAGTGACGATGACTAAGAGTTTCCTGTCTTGCTGGCCAGTGGTGGTGTATGATTTTAATCCCAGCACTCAAGAGGCAGAGGCAGGCAGATCTCTGTGAGTTAGAGGCCAGCCTGGTCTACAGAGTGAGTTCCAGATCAGCCAAATCAACAAAACAAAACAAAAACAAAAAACAACAACAACAAAAGATATTTTTAGCCTACAAAATTCTTCTGCTTCAACAGAATACAGAAAACTGTAAATACTTTACTATATTAACTACATAACTTTACTATGTTAACAGTTTCCACTTTTGCTGTTCAACCACCCCTAAATGGTTAATTTGTCACCCCTGGCCAACCCACCCCCTTTACGTATGTGCACACCACCATCAGCATCAGGTCAAGCCACAAGCAATGTTGCCAAACACCCCACTGGGTTATGCAACCAGCTTCCCGAGAAGGGTGAGCAGGGCGGGGTGGGTAGAGGTGGAACCAGGGGAGGGCCATGGGTCCCACAGGGAACTGGCTGCCTCACCCGGCTTGCCTACTGGTGTGACCGCAGTGGCCCCAGAGGGCGGGGATAGGACTGGCCTTTTATCAGTGCCAGGCAGCATTGCACCCGCCACCCCCTGGCTTCCTCTCTCAACAGACGGAAAGGGGAGGCAGCCACAGGGGGCCAGGGGGAGGGCTGGGTGTTATCCTAAACAGCAGAGCTGGGCGGTTACCCCGGATGGGGGAGGTGGTGAAGGATGCCTGAGACCAGGGAATACTGAAGCTCCCTGGCTGAAGTCGCGAGTGGGGGTAGTATAAACTGAGGCTAGATAGTGGAGTACGACCTCCGGAGTCATCACTCATTTTCCTTGTTTTCCAATTTGAATGAGCATAGGATTTTCCCATCTCTTAGAGGAGGTCCTTTCCTCAGAAAAGAATTCTCGGAGAACTGACTGTCAAGGTGGAAGGGTTACTACAATCTGAGGCTACAACAGCTGGAGGCGTCCCAGGGACTTGAGCGAGCGTCAGTTTCCCTGGACTCTGGCATCTAAGAGTTATATCTTGCTGGCAGAACCTAAAGTTAGAATAGCCCAGGGAGAAGAAAAAAATAGCAAAAATAACCCTTGGAGGGGCTGAAGAGATGGCTCAGCGGTTAGGAACACTGACTGCCCTTCCAGATGACCCGGGTTTCAATTCTCAGCACCTATCCAGCAGCTCATAACTCTAACTCCAGTGCAGGACCTCAGACACCATCACACAAACTTACATGTAGGCAGAACACTAATGCACACAAAATGAAAATAAATAAATCTTTAAAAAAGAAAATAGCTCTTGGAGAGTACTTCTACCTAAATCTAGAAGAAATAGGTGTCCTCGTACAATGAGGATCAGATTTTCTTTTCCTTTCTTCTTGTTTTCCTTTTTTTTTTTTTTTCAAAAATTATTATTATTTTTCTAGGAGCTCAGTGGTTAAGAGCATTGACTGTCCTTCCAGAGGACCAGAGTTCAATTCCTAGCAACCACATTTAAAAAAAAAAATTTTTTTTTTTTCATATACAGGGTTTCTCTGTAGTGCTGGCTGTCCTGGAACTCACTCTATAGACCAGGCTGACCTCGAACTCAAGAGATTCATCTGCCTCTATCTCTGGAGTGCTGGGATTAAAGGCACACCGCCATGCCCAGCTCTTTTTTTTTTTTTTTTTTTTTTCTTTTTGACACAGTGTCTCATTCTGGAGCTGTGACCTGGAGCTCACTATGTAGCCCAGGCTGGCACACTGAACTCCCCCCCAGCTCTGCTCCTACCTCAGTTTCCTGAGTGCTAGGATTGCAGCTTCAGTTACCACACCCAGTTTGATCACATCTTGATTTTTTTTTTCTTTTGAATGATGCTTTTTTCCTAGAATCTTGAATCTAACTACCTATGTTTCAGCCCTGGCATTTATTACTCACTGTGTGGCCCTGGACAACACAACCTTTCTGAGCCTTACTTTTACACCTGAAAAAATGAAGTTAATGCTATTAAAATCTACTTTAGTAGGGTGAATATTAAGTGAGTTAGGGCTCTTGCCCACTTCGTGTGAAGCCAAGCGTTTAATCCACTACTACAAATAAAATAAATCATTCATCTCTACATTTTCATTAGAGATGCAACGTGACAAAATGACCTCGTGCTGTCTTTCTTAAATTAATTGATAAAAAAAAAAAAAAACAAAATAGTTCATTAGTATTAGGAAATGAATGCGTAGTTACTAGGAGGCCAGAGCCTTTGGGGCTTCAGGAATTTAGAACACTCTATCTGGAGGCCACACTGGTGAAGAAATGTTTGGGACAGCTGAAGCCAGGACAGCCTGATTCTGGGAGGGACACAGATACAGTGTTGGCAGCCAGACTTCCAGGAACTTGCCTCAGGCCATGGCTCACCCATCCCAGCACTGTTGGGAGGGGCTCATGCTAGCCACAGTGTAGGCACAGGGCCAGTCTTAGGACTTCAGTCACCTTTCAGGAACCCCAGAACCCCTACCCTACCCCACTGTTGTAATCCTCTGCCTTGGGTGGAACTGCCTAGAAGTGCCACCCTCAGGAAGGATGGCTGGATGCCAAACTATTACTTACTCCTTTCAGAAGCATCCAGCATCCCAGCCTGCTATCTTTGCTCCTACAGCTTTTCTAACCCTGAATGCCCTCCTTGGCTTTGAGCCTCAGCTTAACTCCCAGCAGTGAAAATCCAGGCAAAGTACTTAACTTCCCTGAGCTTCAGTTTCTCCTTGTTAAATGAGGAGCTCTGAGCTCCTCACAGGATGTGTGGGATCAGATGAGTCAGTGTACATTATTACTGGGAAGTCTAGTAGTGTTGGTCCCCCTGATCTGCTCTCCAAAGCCTATGTCAAGTTCCAGTTCCACAACACAATTTCTGGGCATATATATATATTTGTCCTTTTGAAAGTTCAAGGTCTGCTTAAACTACATATTGGGTGTAAGGCTAGCCTGGGCAGATCTTGTCTCAAAATAAAAAGTAACTCAGAGGCAGTATACTTGCCTATCATTCTTGAGGCCCTCAGTTCAAGCCCTAGCTCTGCCATACACACACACACACACACACACACACACACACACACACCGCACGCACGCACACATTTTGTTTGGGATTTTTTTTTAATGTGCATCAGTATTTCGCCTGTATGTATATCTGTACAAGGGTGTCAGATCTTGGAGTTAGACAGTTGTGAGCTGCCATATGGGTGTGAGATTGAAACTGGGTCCTTTGGAAGAGCAGCCAGTGCTCCCAACCACTGAGTCATTCCTCCAGCTCCCCCTGCCCTCCTTCTTTTTGTGACAGGATTTCTTTGTATAATTATCCTGGCTGTCCTGGAACTTGCTCTGTAGACCAGGCTGGCCTCGAATTCACAGAGATCCTTCTGTGAGATCCGCCTGCCTCTGCCTCCCGAGCGCTGGGATTAAAAGTGTGAGCCACCAACACCCAGCTGTTTGTTTTTTTTCTTCTTCTTCTTCAAGACAGGGTTCCTCTGTGTAGCCATGACTGTTCTGGATTTACTCTGTAGTCCAGGCTGGCCTTGAACTCAGATCTGCCTGCCTCTGCTTACAGAATGCAAGAGCAGTATTCACACTTAACTGCTGAGTGATCTCTCCAGTCCCCATAAACTTTTCTTTAAACAGAGGTTGGGAGGCCAGTAAGATGGTCAGCAGGTTAAAGCACCCAAAGAATCTTCCTTTTTTTTTTTTTTTTTTTTTTTTTTGTGGTCTTGAGTTTCATCATAACCCTGTGTTGAAGAGACAACTACTGTACCTAAGAGAAAATGTCGAAAGTCCTCAGGTCTGAAAGATGCTACCTTGGGGCTAGTGAGGTGGCTCAGCCTATTAAGGAAATTTTTGCCAGCAAATTGTCTCTCTCACCTTCATACACTCACCATGGCACTAGACTGGCCATATGAAACACACACACACACACACACACACACACACACACACACACACACACACACACGCACACACACGTAAATAATTTTTTAGAAGAAAGATGCTAACTATCCCACCTTTCCAAAGCCAGCTGTCCTCACCAGTTGTCTTGCAGAAGGTATGTGCCCAGTCCAGGTGATCTGTGTAGCCCAGCATTGTGAATTGCTTTTCTGAGTCTCCAGTTTGAGTCAAGGAAAAAAAATTTCTCACTATGAAGCACAAGAAATAGACCTCTTCCACCCTCCAGCTGCATAGAAACACACTGAATTATAGTTGGATTTTTCTTTGGGTGGCAGCTTCCAAATAATAACATAAAGACTTATTATTAATTATGAAAGCTCAGTTTTAGTTTAGACTTGTCCCACTAACTTGTATAAATTAAATTAACCCATATTTTTTTTTATTAATCTACATTCTACCATGCTTTTACCTCTTCCCCATTCTGTCCCACTCATTTCGAGTTTCCATGGTGTCTTTTGCTCACCTAGATTCATCTCCTACTTCTCTCTCTGCCCTGGAGTCCTGACTATACTTTCTGCTTAGCTATTGGCTGTTCAGTTCTTTATTAAGCCAATCACAGCAATAGATCTTCACGCTGTACAAATATCCATCACTGATTTGTTTTTCTGTATAAAGGACTAAGCTTTGGATTGAATGCTTAGAAATTCAATTTTAATCCAATTTGGGTCAATTAACTCATCTTAGAAGAATTCACTTATGCTGACCTATCATAAAAGAACACGATATAAGATACATGGTTGATTTACTGCATAAAACTCAGTATCCTGGTCATTCTATTTTCTAATTATAATAGCTGGCTACTTCAGAAGGCAAGTATGGTAATTAGAAGGTTGCTTGGTGAACAAGTAGAAATGGCTGTAATTTTTTTTTCTTAGTTTTTCGAGATAGGGTTTCTCTGTGTAGCTTTGGAGCTTGTCCTGGAACCAGCTCTTATAGACCAGGCTGGTCTCTAATGAATAGATATCCACCTGCCTCTGCCTCTACCTTTGCCTCCCAAATGCTGGGATAAAAGGTGTGCACTGCCACCACCACTACCCTGCTTTAAACAAACAAACAAAAAAATAGTTTTTAATTTTCATGAGTAATAGACCCGCATCTGTTACTTTAGTAAAGATATTACTTATTGGGCGCTGGAGAGATGGCTCAGCAGTTATGAGCACTGACTGCTCTTCCAAAGGTCCTGAGTTCAATTCCCAACAACGATATGGTGGCTCACAACCATCTATAATGAGGTCTGATGCCCTCTTCTAGCCTGCAGGCAGAATACTGTATATAAAATAAATAAATAGAAAGATAAATCTAAAAAAAAGAGAGAGAGAGATATCATTTATTCATGTTGGCCAAGCAGAGAACCTTTCCCCCCAAAACATTAATGAAAAAATAGATCATGGTGGGGTAGATTCTTTGAAGACTGTGACTCCCCTTTCTATGAAAACAAGACACAATTCAGTTGATTGGTTTTCAGCTCTAGCCAAATTTAATGTAATTGCTTGTGTTTATATCCCCTTCGGCCATGCTATTATAATTGACTGTGTTAGAGCTTGGTTGCGTTTAGGCCCCAGCTATTTCACTTTAAGTGACTAGGCTGCTGTAGATGCATTGAATGCTTTCCTGGAACTACATTAGATCTCTTGCTATTTCCACAAATGGCTGACCTAATCTAGCACCATTGGCCTTTTTCAGCTTCATCCAGGGTGCACTGTCCTCTGGGGGCATTTTCTGTCCACACTGTTTTTATTGTATATTTTCTGACGGTATTGTTCTGGCTGTAAGCACAAAAACTATGGTCTTTCTGTCTTCCACATCTCTTGCAATCCATTTTGCATTTGAGTGTCATATTTACCACCTTAAAAACTGCTGCTATGCAATCTCAGCTATTTGGGAGGGTGGCAGGAAAACTACAAATTAGAAACTTGTCTGGGCAATATATCAAGATCCCACATCGAAATAATAATAATAGCCTCTGTAAAATAGGAGGAAATGCTTGCAGTTCATATGTCAGGCAAAGATTTAGCATCCAGAAACCTAGAATACATAAATATCTCCTATAAATTACTGGGTTTGGTGGTACATACTTACAACTCTTGAGAGATAGAGACATGTAGATCTCTATGCATTCAAGGCCAGTCCAATATAGAGCAAATTTAGACTGGCCAGAGCTACAAAGTGAGATCCTGTTTCAAAACAAACTGAAAAAAAAAAAAAAAAAGTTAGGCTGGGCGGTGGTGGCACATGCCTTTAGTCCCAGCACTCGTGAGGCAGAGGCAGGTGGATCTCTGTGAGTTTGTGAGTTTGAGGCCAGCCTGGTCTACAGAGCTAGTTCCAGGACAGCAACACAGAGAAACCCTGTCTTGAAAAACCAAACCAAAAAAAAAAAAAAAAAAAAAGAAAAAGAGAAAAAGAAAAGTATTATTATGTGCTCTGAATTGCTTCTCCAAGACCCCTTTTACTCCCAATTATTAACACAACCTACCCTAAAAATGGGCTAAGGACTAGTACAGACATTTCTTCTAGAAGATATTCAAATAGACAACAAGAACACAGAAAAGATGCTAAAGTGTTAGTCATTCGGGAAATGCAAATCAAACCACAATGAGACACCACTTCATCCCCATGAGAATGGCTGTACAAAAAGCAAAAACAAACAAACAACAAAAATTCAGAGACTAAGTGTTAGTGAAGATGTGGAAAAACCAGGAAACCTCATTTAATGTCTCTTAAGGGATGTAAAATGACCAACTTTGAACTTCCAATATTGTTCTTCCAACACTTGGGAAACTGGAACAGAAGGATCTCTCCTGCCCCTTCTCCTCTTCTCCTCCCTCTCCTCTTCCCCCTCCCTCTCATCTCCCCCCTCCCTTTTTTCTTCCTCTCATATCCCCCTCTCCTCCTCTCTTCTCCTCTCTCGTAAGAAATCAAACTGGGTATCACACATGTTAGACATGGATTCTATCAACTGAACTATACGCCCTGCTAAGAACGCCACTAGTTCAAAAGCCAACCTGTGCTACAGAGTCAGCTCAGGGCCATTGAAGGCTACTCTATAAACAAACAAATAAAAGCTGGAGAACAGCTCTTGCAGAGGACCTGAGTTAAGTTCTTAGCACCCACGTGGTTGCTTACAACTGTTAGTAATTCCATTTCCAGAGGATCCAATGTCCCCTTCTGACCTCTGTGGGCTCCTGTATGCACATGGTACACAGTCATACATACACTAAGGCACACACACACACACACACACACACACACACACACACACACACACATACACACACACACATGTAAGTATTTCAAAAAGTAAATAAATAGTTCAGGAAGTAGGAAAATAGTCTGACAGATTTTCAAAGGTGAATAGAGAATTACTACCCTGAAGTACATACCCAAATTTATTGAAATCACATTCTCACAAAATTTTAAGTCTGGGAATCAAGCCCAGGATCCTACACATGCCAGATAAATACTGTTTCCCAAGCACAAACAAATATTTATGACATGAATGTTCACAGTGGCACTATTCTCAACTGTCAAAGGTGCAATAACACGCTGGGCAGTGGGGGTGCAGTCCTTTAATCCCAGCCCTGGGAGGCAGAGACAGGCAGATATCCCTCTGTAAGTTTGAGGCCAGACTGCTTTACAGAGTTCCAGACCAACCAAAGCTTCACAGAGAACCTTGTCTTGAAAAGCAAAACAAAATAGCCAGGCATTGGTGGCTCATGCCTTTAATCCCAGCATTTGGGAAGCAGAGGCAGCAGGATCTCTGTGAGTTTGAGGCCAGCCTGGTCTACAGAGCAAGTTCCAGGACAACCTCCAAAGCGATACAGAAAAACCCTGTCTTGAACCACCCCCCCACAAAAAAAAAGAAAAAAGAAAGAAAAACAAAGCAAAAGGGTGCAATAACATAAATGTCTAACAATTGATAAATGGATGAAAGGAACGCTTTGCAAGAGTAGTGAGTGCTCAGTCAGGCTTGGTGGCATTACAAGCATTTAGTTTGAGCGCTCAGGCCATTCTTACCTACAACACAAGTTCCAAGACAGTTAGGGATGCACAGACAAACCTTGTCTTGATGAGCCATTTCTCCAGTCCCTGTAGGACATTTTGTGAATTAATGATTGGTGAGGGAGGGCCCAGCTCATTATGAGGGATGCCACGCTAGGGCAGGTGGTTGTGTGTTGTATAAGCAAGCAGGCTGGGCAAAACCAGCAAGCAGCACTCCTCCATCCTCCATGGTCTCTGCTCCAGTTCCTGCCTCCAGATTCCTGCCTTGAGCTCCTGTCTTAGGAGGAAAGGGCTTATTTATCTTACAAATCTGAGGTTTTAAAAAGTAGCTTGAGAGAGAAAGACACCATTTGACAGAGCTTAGGTGAAGGGACTTTTTATTGGGGGAAAGTGAATGGGAAAGTGGGGGAGGGGAGAGGGGAAGACCAGCCTCTGGGAACAGGGGCAGCAAAAGAGAAAGGCAGAGAGAGAGAGAGAGAGAGAGAGAGAGAGAGAGAGAGAGAGAGAGAGAAAGGGGGACTGGGGGGTGGACATAGCCCTTTTAAAAGAGAACTAAGAGAATGAGCACAGGAGGTGTTCTATGTGGCTGCAGCTGAGGGGGTACCCTGTCAGAACCCTAAGGGCAGCCAGTACAGATGTATGAATACTAACACACAGTCCATTCAGAGATGCAAAAACAGGAAGGGAAGAAGGACGGAAGGACAGGAAGGACAGAGGGAGAGCGATAGAAAGGAAGACACAAGGGGGGGAGGAGAAAGGAAGAGTGAGAGAGAAAAGGGGGAAAAAGAAAGAAAGAAAACTTGGAGAAAGCCAGGAGTGATGGTGTCTTCCATAATCCTAATGCACAGGATACTGAGGGAGGAGGGCCAATTTTTTTCCCACAATATATTCCTTTTTTTTTGTTTGTTTGTTTGTTTTGTGTTGTTTTTCAAGATAGGAAATCTCAGTATAATCCAGTCTGACCTCAAACTCAGAGATCTGCCTGCCTCTGCCTCCTGAGTGCTGGGAATAAAGACATGTGCCACCACTGCCCTGCATAATGTACTTTTTAAAAAAAAAAAAAAAAAAAAGATTTATTTTTATGTGTGTAAATGCAGTGGTTTGGATGCCAGATCCCCTGGAACTGGAGTTACAAAGGTTATGAGACTCCATGTGGGTTCTGGGAATCGAACCCAGGTCTTTTGCAAGAGCTACAAGTGCTCTTAACCTCTAAACTGTCTCTCTGGCCCCCTATAATGTATTTTTTATCATATTCATACACATCTGTCTCTCTTGTCCCTTCTTCTTATCTACCTACCTACCTATCTACCTACCTACCTACCTACCTATCATCTATCTATCCATCCATCCAGAATCCACAGGGTGGCTCACAACTGTTTATAACTACAACTTCCAGAGATCTCATTCCCTTTTCTGACCTCCCTGGGCACCAGGCATGCATGTGATAGACACAACAGATGCAGGCAAAACAATCCACATAAAATAATAACATAATTAAAAGATAAAAAAGAATAAATGAAAGAAAAAAAAGAAATAAGGTGGAAAGCAATTAAAGACAATATCTCTGGCCTCCACACATGTACCCAGACAGGAATTCATAGATGTTTCAGGATATTTGTATGCACTGACACTCAGAGACTGTTAATAAAATTTAACCTTGAAGCCTTTTGGATCGGGAGAGAAAAGAGAGAGGAGGTCATTGGTCACTTCTCCATGGCTTCTCTGGTCAATCTGGATTTCCCCCTCAATATTTAATTCCCAAGTGTTTATTAATAAAAAAGAATTTAGATAAGCTCTTCTCATAGGCTTACACACAAAAATATAAATAAGAGATAGAGTAAAAACTTTTTAAAAATTGTTAAAATCATATGTGTATGCTGCCAATGAGATGGCTCAGCAGGTAAATCTTCTTACTTAGCCTGATGACCTGAGTTCTATCCCAGAATCCACATGGAGAAAGAGAACCGATTCCCCCACTTTGTTCTCTGACCTCTAAAAGCACACTGTGGCTTGCATTTATTCATACTTGTACACACATAATAAATAAATAAACAAATAAATAAATAAATGTAATTTTAAAAATCATGTGTACACACACACACATTCAATGTGGAGATTTGAATCCAGTGTCTAGCACATGCTACACAAGCATTGAATCACTGTGTTATATCCTCAGCAAAAATAATGAACTTTAATCTGGCAGTGGTGGCACACTTCTTTAAGCCCAGCAGAGGCAGGTGGATCTCTGTGACTCTGAGGCCAGCCTAGTTTACAGAGTGAGTTCCAGGACAGCCAGGGAAACACAGTGAAATCCTGTCTTGAAAAACAAAATAATAGATAGATAGATAGATAGATAGATAGATAGATAGATAGATAGATTTTAAAAATGTTATGTACAAAAAAAGGGGGCAAGGAGCTAGAAAGACTGCTTAGCAGGTAAGTGGACTTGCTGTCCTTTTGAAGGACTGAAGTTTGGTTTCTACCTCCTACAGTAGGCAGCTTACAACCACCTGTAACTACAGCTCCGGAGAGGTCTCACAGCTTCTTCTGGCCTCCAGGCTTCCATACTTCACACACACACACACACACACACACACACACACACACACACACACACACTGTATATAAATAAATAAGACACACACACACACACACACACACTGTATATAAATAAATAAGTAGATAAATATGTAATAAAAATTTTGTCTTTGGGTTTCTTGTTGTAGAATATTTGTATACTGTGTGAGGATGTGTTGCTCAGATTGGAGAGATAGACAGGACTTCCTGGCAGAGAGAAAGGAAGAAGAAAGGATCGAGGCCTACAGGAGACATAGAGCAAGCAGGCTGTGCAAGAGGAGAGGTAATGGCCACAAACCACATGGCAGAACACAGATTAACATAAAATCAGGTTAATTTAAGTTATAAGAGCTAGTTAGAAACAAGCCAAAGTTATAGGTCAAGCTTTCAAAATTAATAAGAAGTCTCCATGTCATTATTTGGGAGCTGGCAGAACAGAAGAAGACTCATTACAATTTCTGTATCTGTGATGAGATACCATGACCATGGCAGCTGTTTTTGGTTTTTGTGTTTTGTTTTTTCTTTCAAGACAGGGTTTCTCTTTGTCACCCTGGTCGTTCTGAAACTTGCTCTGTAGACCAGGCTGGTCTTGAAGTCAGAAATCTACATGCCTCTGCCTCCCGAGTGCTGGAATTAGAGGCATAGTCCACCACCATCCGGTTTCATGGCAACTCTTATGAAAGAAAATATTTAACTGGGGCTGGCTGCAGGTTAAGAGGTTTACTGCATTATTGCCATGGTGGGAAGCAGGGCAGCATGCAGGAGCAGGTACTAGAGAAGACCGGAGAGCTCCACATCTGGATCCACAGGCAGCAGGCACAGAGAGAGACGCTGGGACACAGCTCTGACAATAAGACCACACTCACTCCAACAAGACCCCAAGTCCCAATCCTTTCAAATGGTGCCATTACCTATGAGCCTATGAGGTGCATTTTCATCCAGACAACCGCAAAAACAAAACAAAACAAAAAAAAAAAAAAGAAGAGTATGGTCAATTATGGTGGTATATCCCTTTAATTTCAGCACTTGGGAGGCAGAGATAGTCAATCTACCTGATTTGCAGGCCATAATGAGTTGCAGGCCCAACTAGGACTACACAGTGAAGAAAATATGGTGGATGTAAAAATGGCTCATCAGTTAAGAGCACTTTCAGAGGACTGAGGTTTGATTCCCAGCATCCATATGGTAGCTCACAACCCCTTTGTAACTCCAGCTCAAGGGGATTGGACACCTTAATTTAAGCTTGCCTGAGGATTCAGAAATTAAAATCAGTCACAAAGCCATAGAAGCCAGCACATACCTTTAATCCCAGGAGCCAGAAGCTAGGAGGTGGTGTTACACACCTTTAATCCTAGGACTCAGGATTAAGAGGAAGAGGAATCTCTGTGAGTCCAAGGCCACCCAGATCTACACAAGAGTGAATCAGTCCTAAAGAGAAACAGCTCACACAAAGATGATCTCAGCATCTGGGATCATACACCTTTAATCCCAGCATTAGGGAGGTGTATAAGACAGGAACAAGGTTTCAGTATTGAACATTCATTCCCCAGCCACATTGAGGATTCTCCAGCCACACTGAGGAGAGGGAGCAGGATCAGCCTGTTCAGCCTGAGGTAGTGGTAAAATCTAGTGGCCTGATATTTTGCTATCCTGTTTTTCAGCTTTAAGTTTGAACCCCAATATCTGTCTCTGGGTCATTTATTTCTCATGTTACAGACATATCCATCCTGTGAGTCTTGGGAGTTGAGGGAAGAAGAAAGGACAGACACACAAATACATAACAAAGCTGGGATAAGGTGGTTTGTGGGCTCTGATGGAGTCACACCTAGTATGCAACAACAACCTGGAACCTCAGTGCTTTTATTTTATATGTATGTATGTATGTATGTATGTATGTGTGTGTATATATATATATATATATACATATATATATGTATATATATATATATATATCATGGGGAGGAGGAGTTAAGTTGTCTAGATAGGAGGTCTCTGTAGGCAAGCAGTTTCAGGATATAAACATCTAAGGGGAAGAAGCTGTAGTTGCTAACTTTTGTACACACTGGTCAATTGCTAGTGGAACCTCATACTTGGATCAGAGGAACGCTTTGGAGGCCCCATGGGTCTGAGGCACTAGTCTTTGACATGGCCATGTTCATGTCAACAATACTCAGGACTTCATCCAGTCTTTACACATTTACTCAAGGCTTCTTCAATTTGATGTACAGACAAAACATCACTAGACATAAAAACTAACAAACAAATAAAAACAAGAACAGCCCCCTCCCAATACAAAGCAAAAAAATGAAGAGAAGTTTGGGGATAACCTAGGTTACATAGTGAGACTCTGTCTCAGCCTTCTTAAAAAGAGTTGTTAGTGTTTTGTTTTTTTAAACATGGTTTCTCTGTATTGCTTTGGAGGTTGTCCTGAAACTATCTCTGTAGACAAGGCTGGCCTTGAACTCACAGAGATCCTTCTGCCTCTGCCTTCTGAGTGCTGGAACTAAAGGCAGATGCCATCAACACCCAGCTGTGTTTTGTTTTTTTATCTTGTTTTTACAATCGTGGAAACCAAATCAGGGCTCTAGCACTGAGCATCACTCTCAGTCCTCAGTCCATGAAGCCATAATTTAAAGACAAACTCAGCTAATGTAGTAGTATACACCTGTAATCCCAACACACAGGAATCACAGATCAGAGGCAGTTGCTAGGGCTAAAAAGCTAGACAGTGTATCAAAAAAAAAAAAAAAAAAAGGAAAGTCTGGTATGGTAGCTCATGCCTGTCATCCCAATACTCAGGAAGTTCATGCAGGAGGATCGGAAGTCTGTCCAAATGCAAGTTCAAGGTCATCCTGTGTACTAGAGACTCTGTCTCAAACAAAGAAACAAACAGAAAAGATAAAGTCACAGTCTTCTCCCCCACAAATCCTCGCCTGGCATCAGTTGCCTGACTGAATATCTGAGTTCAATCTCCAAAAAGGACCCACGTGGTGGAAGGAGAGAACCAACTCCCAAAAGTTGTTGTCCTCTGGCTTCCACATGCATGCTGTGGTGTGTGTGTGTGTGTGTGTGTGTGTGTGTGTGTGTGTGTGAGAGAGAGAGAGAGAGAGAGAGAGAGAGAGAGAGAGAGAGAGAGAGAGAGAGAGAGAGAGAGAGAGAGAGGGGTAGAGACAGAGCAAGCTTATAAAGTTACTGGGACAGCCTTCAGTTAATTCTAGTCTTTTTTTTCTTTTTTGGTTTTTTGAGACAGGGTTTCTCTGTGTAGCCTTGGTTGCACTGGAACTCACTCTGTAGACCAAGATAGCCTTGAACTCAGAGATCCACCTGCCTTTGGATCGCAGAGCTAGAATCACAGATGATTGTGACCTCCCAAATTTCAATCCTCTGTACGAATGACACCAACTCTTTGTTTGTGACAGGGTTTCTCTGTGTTTCAGCTCTGACTGTCCTGAAACTCACTCTGTAAACCAGGCTGGGCTTGAACTCATGGCAATCTGCCTACTTCTGCCTCCCAAGTGCAGGAATTAAAGGCATGAGCCACCATCACCCAGCAAGAGTGATGCACACTCTTACATCTCTCTAGCCCTAAACTGATGTTGCTTGGAGCTGTTGTGAGATTTTGGGTATTGGTTCTGGTCCTCTACAAGAGCAGCAAAATGCTCTTAATCATTCAGCCATTTCTCTAGCTCTAATTCTGAATTTCTGAGCTACCTCCTGAATGCCTGAATTATAGGTATGGGCTACCATACTTGATTGATGTGGTACTGGGGATCGAACTCAGAGCTTTATGCTTGTTAGATAAGCACTCTACCAACTAGGCTATATGCCTAGCCTTGCCTCTCTTCTTTCTTTCCCTTTCCACCTCCCTCTTCTTTTTAAAGCAATGGTTCCTCAACCTGTGGGTCTTAAACCCTTTGGGGTTGAATGACCCTTTCACAGAGGTCACATATCAGATATCCATCATATCAAATATTTACATTACAATTCATAACGGTAGCAAAATTATGGTTATAAAATAGCAACAAAATAATTTTGTGGTTGGGGCGCATCACAACAGGAAGAATGTATTAAAGCGTTAGGAAGGTTGAGACCTGCTACTCTAAAGGGTTGCATGTGGTCCAGACTGCCATGAAACTTGTTACAGAGCTCAGTAGCTGAAGCTGGCCTTTCCGCCTCTGCCTCCCAAGTGCTGAGATTACAGATATGGACACCATATCTGGCCTTGCATTTTTTCCCTTTTAGATAAGGTCCCATGTGTCTCAGGCTGGCTTCAAACTCAATGAACTTCTGATCCTTCTGCTTCCACTTCCAGTGTGCTAAGATTAGAGGTATATGCCTCTATCCCAGTTTACACAGTGCTAGGATGGAAGCCAGGGCTTTTCGCATCTGGGCAAAGACTATACCAAATTAAGATACATCCCAAGTTACTTTCTTCTCTCCCTCCCTCCCTCCCTCCCTCCCTCCCTCCTTCCCTCCCTCCCTCACTCCCTCCCTCCCTCCCTCACTCCCTCCCTCCCTCACTCCTTCACTCTCTCTCTCTCTCTCTCTCTCTCTCTCTCTCTCTCTCCCTCCCTCTTTCCCTCTTTCTCTCTCTCTTTCTCTTAAGAGGTTTCTACTCTATTATCTAGACTAGTCTTAAGCTCCTGGACTCAAGTGACCCTTCTGTTTTAGCCTTTCAAATAGTTAGAACTAGAAGAGGTATAGGACAGCCTGGCAAAAAGCCAAACTCTTAGAAAAACATATCAGGACTGTTGGCTCACACCTGTAACCCCAGCTGAGCAACACTATGCTCCAATGGATGACTCCACATCTAGAACTATATGAACAGCATGAATTGACGTCAATGGGTTATTAATAAAAAAAACAACAAAAAACTGGACATGGTAGGTGCACACCTTTAATCCCCGCACTTGAGAGGCAGAGGCAGGAGGATCTCTGTAAGTTCAAGGCTTGCCTGGTTTACAAAATAGGTTCCAGGAATTTTAGGAGAGCCAGAGCTACACAGAGAAACTCTGTCTTAAAAAATAAAAAAACAAACAAACAAACAAACAAACAAACAAACAAAAAGGAGGAGAGGTATGAGGTTCTGGGGTGATCAAAATGCACTGAAATAATTAATACAAATATTAAAAACAAAAACCCAACAATAACAAAGAACTCCACCAGATATATATTAAATAATAAATAATTCAATGACTTTGCATTATGCCTGGCACATAATAAATGGACAGAAAATGTTAGTATTATCATTAAGCTGCCAAAGCAAGCTCTCAGAACCCAAATGGAACCTGGAGGCAGGAGTTGATTCAGAGGCCATGAAGAGGTGCTGCTTTCTGGCTTGCTCCACCTACTTTCTTATACAACCCAGGACCACCAGCCCAGGGATGGTACCACTCATGATGGGTCCTCACCCATCAATCACTAATTAAGAAAACGCCTTATAAACCGGGTGGTGGGTGGCGCACACCTTTAATCGTGGCACTTGGGAGGCAGGGCCAGGCGGGTCTCTGTGAATTTGAGGCCAGCTTGGTCTACAGAGTGAGTGCCAGGACAGTCAGAGATACACAGAGTAACTCTGTCTCAAATCAAACAAACAAACAAACAAAGACTTTATGGGGCATATTCTATATTCTCTCTCTCTTACACAAATTAACCCATTTAACTTAGGCTAGGCAAGCATTAAATAAATGATAGTGTATTTACTGGTCTTTCAGTTCCTTCAGACTTCTGACAGCAGACTTGACTGTGACAGAAGTTGTAGGTCCATTGTGTTCATGCAGGGCAGACAGAGCCAGATGCCAAAGGCTTGTCTCTTCATCTTGGTCTTTCCACAGAAGGAGCAAGTGTACTTGACATGCTGGCTGATTTCAATGTTCTTCACAATTATCTGGAGGGAAGGACCAAAGCGGGTCTTATATTTCCCAATGATCACAACCTTCTTGGTACATTTTAGCCATGTCACTGGAACTAGCAATTTCTCAGTCAAGGTTCCTTCATTTTTGATAACTCTAGCCAAGTTGACATGGGACTAGCATACATTCAGGCACAACATCCATATAATAATAATAATAATACTAATAGAACAATAGAAGAAGAAGAAGAATACAAGGAAAGTATAGTTGTCTTTTTTACACTTTGAGGGCCTGCCACCCAGTTCCCAGATAAATACATAGAGATTTATTCTTACTTTGAATGCCTGACCTTAGCTTTGGTTATTTCTAGCTGGCTTTTTTAACTTAAACTATCCTGTTTTATAGGTGGAGTTTCTTTGTGTCCTGCCAGCTGCTCCCCATGTAACCACACAGAGACTTAATATTAACTATAAGTGCTCAGCCAATAGCTTAGGCTTGTTTTTTTAGCTAGCTCTTATAACTTAATTAATCCATTTCTATTAATTTATGTGCTGCCCTGAGGCTAATTTACCTCATGTACATACTTCCAATCCTGCTCACTCTGTGTCTTCTGGTGTCGTCTCCTCCTCCTCCTCCTCCTCCTCCTCCTCCTCCTCCTCCTCCTCCTCCTCCTCCTCTTCCTCCTCCTCTTCCTCCTCCTCTTCCTCCTCCTCCTCCTCCTCCTCCTCCTCCTCCGCATTCTCTCTGCCCCGAAAGTCTTGCCTAGCCATTGGGCCAACCAGATTTTTATTAATGATGGGAGCAGCACATCTTCATAGCGTACAGGCATACAGAAGGATTATTCCACAGCACAAAACTATGTTTTGCCTCTGGGCGGTTTTTTTTTTTTTTTTAAGATTTTTTTCTGAAGATTTATTTATTCTGCATACATGTATCTCTGCAGGACAGAAGAGGGCACCAGATCTCATTACAGATGGTTGTAAGCCACCATGTGGTTGCTGGGAATTGAACTCAGCACCTCTGGAAGAGCAGCCAGTGCTCTTAAGCTATAAGCCATCTCTCCAGCCTGCCTCTTTATTCTATATATCTTTCTTTCCTTCTTACTCTGTGGCTGGCTGTGTGGCTCAGTGGCTGTCCTCTGGCATCCTCCTCTCCTCCTTTTCTTGCTCTTCACTCTTCCCTAGATTTCTCCTATTTATTCTCTCTGCCTGCCAGCCCCACTTATTTCTCTCTCTTGCCTCGCTATTGACCAATCAATCAATCAATCAATCAATCAATCAATCAATCAATCAATCAATCAATCAATCAGGTATTCTAGACAGGCAAAGTTACAGGCTTTACAGAGTTAAACAAATGCAACAAAGAATGCAACACATCTTTACATCATTAAACAGATACTCCACAGAATAAACCAATGTAACTAACCCTTTTTTGTTTTGTTTTGTTTTTCGAGACAGTGTTTCTCTGTGGCTTTGGAGGCTGTCCTGGAACTAGCTCTTGTAGACAAGGCTCATCTTGAACTCACAGAGGTCTGCCTGCCTCTGCCTTTGCCTCCTGAGTGCTGCGATTAAAGGCATGTGCCACCAATGCTTGGCTGTAACACATCTTAAACTAATATTCCACAACAGGATAGTGTTCAGATTACATACTTGTCCATTAATAGAAAAGGCCAAACTTAGCTGAGTGTGAAGGTATGATGACACACATATGTAATCCCAGGTAAAATTCTGTCAGTCAGGGCTACTTAGTGGGACCCTGTCAAAACAAAACAAAACAAAACAAAACAAAAACACCCCCAGTCTGATAGCTGGGAAACCAGCATAGGACTGACCCAGACCCCCTGAATGTGGGTGTTAGTTAGGAGGACTAGGCAGTCTATGGGGCCTCTAGAAATGGATCAGTATTCATCCCTAGTATATGAATGGACTTTGGGAGCCCATCCCACATAGAGGGATACTTTCTCAGCCTAGACACATGGGGGAGGGCCTAGGCCCTGCCCCAAAAGATATGATAGACTTTGAAGACTCCCCATGGAAGGCCTCACTCTCCCTGGGGAGCAGAGAGAGAATGAGCAGGGGTTTGGTGGGGGTGATAGGGGAGGATGGGAGGGTTAGGGAACTGGGACTGACATGTAAAAAACTTTGTTTCAAATTTAAATAAAAAAAAAAGGAAAAAACCCAAAAACAACCCCCCCAAAAAACAGCCAAATTTTCATCTTGTCTAGATTTGAGCCTGGTCAAGTGAGATGTAATCATTATTTCCCTTTTTAGCACATATTAAATGTAATTCATTATATATATATATATATATATATATATATATATATATATATTTTTTTTTTTTTTTTTTCTCAGCTCTGTTCTAAAATTATAAGAAAAAATCTGGTAAGTTTGAATGTACTTTTAGGACGTTTCTAGAATATATTTTAAAGGGTAGAGTGGTTTCGGTTTGGTAGCTCTGGCTGTCTCTGTAGATCAGGCTTGTCTTGAACTCACGAGAAATCCACCTGCTTCTCGAGTGCTACGATGAAAGGCTGTAGTGTCTTTTTTTTTTTTTTTTTTTTTTGATTTTCGAGACAGGGTTTCTCTGTATTGTTTTGGAGCCTGTCCTGGAATTAGCTCTGTAGACTAGGCTGGCCTCGAACTCACAGAGATCTGCCTGCTTCTGCCTCCTGAAGTGCTGGGATTAAAGGCATGCAACACCAACACCCAGCAGTGGCAGTCAGTGTCTCCCTGTGTAGTTCTATCTGGAACTTTTTTTTTTTTTTTGGTTCTTTCAAGACAGGGTTTCTCTGTAACTTTGGAGCCTGTCCTGGAACTCGCTCTGTATACCAGGCTGGCCTGGAACTCTCACAGAGATCTGCCTGTCTCTACCTCCCAAGTGCTAGGAACAAAGGCATGTGCCACCACAGTCCGGCTTAGCCTGGAACTATTTATGTACACCAAGCTGTCCTCAAACTCACAAAGATCTGTCTGCCTCTGCCTCCCTACTCTTAGGATTAAAGGTGGTGCCACTATACCCAACTACAAACCCTCTCCTTTACCCACTCAGAATATATCATCAGAATGGTTTCTGATCCCTTTCTGCCTTGGTCCTCATTCTCTCTGGTCTCCATTGTCATAATATCCTATTTCTCCTTAAGAAAAAAAGGGGGGGAAAATTAAGTGTAGTGGAGATTGTCCATGTAAATACAATTCTCTCTGCCACCCCCAAATGTGGGTGGCAGATTCCCCGGACCTGAACAATGGGGCATGGGAGCTGGGAAGCGAACTCAGGTCTTCCACAAAAAACAGTATGAGCTCCTAACTTCTGAGCCATTTTTCCAGCCCACAGAAATTAAAAACAAAATGTATGTTATATTAAAATATTTATTTATTGGGTATGTGTGCATGTGCCACTGCGCAAATCTTGGGGCTATCACGCAGGACCTAATGGGGGCGCCAGGAATCCGGATTCGGGCAGGACTCAAGGGCTGGAGAGAAATAGCACCCCCTACAGCGAGTGTGGATTAGCGGCGGGCGGGATCACGTGGCCTCCTTCTACCAATAGCAAAGTAACAACCGCTTCCTGCGTTCCCCATGGAAACGACACCGCCCCCAAAGACCCTTCCGCCCTACCCGTCTGTGGTGAGGTTTTGGCCTCTCATTGAATACTCCGGGTGACAATCAAATGTCCGCTCCTTCTGGCTGGACAGTTCGCTTCCGCCACACGAGAGACTACGCTGAGTGGTCAGCACGCGAAGGCTGGCTTAGCCTTAGCCAATGTTGCTTTTCTGGGGCGGGGCCGACTGGAGACTCCGGGCCAATCAGCGGCGACGTCACTTGTGAGACTCCACGTCGGCAGCAGCTGCGGTCAAGATGGAGGCCCTGATTTTGGTAGGAGCTGGAGGGCCGGTGGCGCCGCCGTGGTGTCCAGAGGGCCCGGGAGGCGGGGTTTAGCAGCTGGGGCCGAGAGAGGGGAGTTCCGGGCAGGCGTCGGGGGCCGAAGCCCTCGCTGTCCGAGGAATGAGAGTGTGGCCTACATGGGACCCAGAGCAGCGGTTCGGAGTAGGAAGCCTTGCCGAGAAGAGGGCAGAGTCGGTGGCAAAGTTGAAGAGAGCATGCGAGGTCCTTAGAACAGATCTGTGTGTGCTGGATGGGGCCCCTTCAAATTCTCCCGAGTGGTTAGCGTTGTGGATCACACCTACTTGAATTCCCCCAAACTATCATATGACCCCCCAGGCCCCCCGAAGTTGCAACAACAGAATAGAGGTGTTCTGTCAGCCTCAGATAACGCCTGGTGGTGGTCAGAATTCGATTTTCTATTGGTAATTCCATGTCATGTTGCTCATGGTTTCGGTTGCCTTTTATTCCTTAGTATATAATTCTGTTATGATTGAGAATCAGCACTCCAAGTTCTGGAATACCTGGTAGAGCTAGTATAGTTTTTTGGAATATTTTTCCTGACTCCGTTCGTGTGCTGTCCTTTTCCCTCCTCCTTCAGACTTTAGGAACTTGTAGTGTTGGATCCATTGTCAGACTTCTTCCTCTGGTTACATGAGAATTGTGGTGGCTACAAGAATGCTTTAGCTTTCTTGTCTGTTGGTCATTTCTGCTTGCTCAAATAAAACTACCCCTTTAGAACAGGACCAGGGCATTTCTTTCAAGTGCATTGGTGGGCTTCTTGGAGATGTTTGAGTCTGCCTGACTGTGTCTGTGTTTTAGTGTAGAGTGTAGAAATTTAACTTCTAGCTTCTTTCCTTGAGTTGGATTCCAAGAATGTTTCCATCGAGTCTTCCTTGACTCCCATTTTCCTTAGATTGCTTATATGTATACATACCAAACCCTTGTCAGTGTAAGAAAAGAACAAGTTTTACCTTCTCTCCTTATGAAAAGAAAGAGTGTGTATTTTATCTATTTTGAGACAGGTTCTTTCTCTCCCTCCCTCATTCCTTGAAGCCCCAGTTATCCTGGAACTTATTGTGTAGACCAGGCTGGCTTCAAACTCACAGAGGTTTGCCTACCTCTACTTCCCAAGCGTTGGGATTAAAGGTATGTGCCACCACACCAACTTGTTTTAGTTTTTTGAGTGAGAGTTTCATATAGGTAATACTGGAATCAACTTAACCGCACAGCCAAGGCGACCACCATGCCCACCTGATGTTTATGTGGGGATTTGAACTCTGATTTTCATATTTGTATGGTAAGCACTTTAACCATGGACCCATCTGCCTATACCTTCTTACTTCTCCTCTTTCAAATCTCAAAGAGAATTTATTCTCATTATATGAGTTGGGCAAATTGAAGCAAAATGGTTATATCTTGAGTAGTTTCAAGAACTTACTATACCAGTCAGTTAACAAATTTTTTTGTATCTGGTAACAGATGTGGATAAAGTCTGTGGATTTGTTTCCTTGAATGTTTTTAAACTTTTCAATCAGGCGTGGTGGCTCACACCTATAATCCCAGCTGAGGTTGAAGCTGAGGCCATATTGCTGCTAGTTTGAGGTCAGCCTGGGCTCCAAAGTAAGATCTTGTCTCATAAAACCAAAATTAGCCGGGTGGTGGCAGCAGACTCATTTAATGCCAGCACTTGGGAGGTAAAGGCAGGCACATCTCTGTGAGTTCGAGACCAGCCTGGTTTACAGAGTGAGTCCCTGGGGCAGCTAGGGCTGTTATACATATAAACCCTGTTTCGGAAAAACAAAACAAACAAAAAACAACCAAATTGAATTTAGTGGAGCCAGCTTAAAGAATGAGGAAGGGGCCAGGCAGTGGTGATTGCATGCCTTTAGTCTCAGCACTCAGGAGGCAGAGGCAGGTGGATCTCTGAGTTTGAGGCCAGCCTGGTCTACAGTGGTAGTTCCAGAGCTACACAGAGTAACCCTGTTGAGGATCCCTTTTACCATTGGTTCTGAGTGTAATACAATGTTGAGAGCGTGTGGTCTAGCTAACTTTAAAGGCCCTACCCATATTTGGCCCTTAGTGGGGAGAGTTGAAGTTGTGTGCAGGCTCTGTCATTTCTCTTTGTCCTCCGTCCGTTGGCACTGTGCGCTCTCTCAGCATGCCTCTTCCTCAGAACTTTCAGCAGAACTGACCTGCTGCATGCAGTAACAGATCCTTGCTAACTCCCTTGTGCACCTCTTACCTTTAATTTTAAAACTATACTGAGTTCTTGCTACTAGCACACTTTTCAGTGAAGCACAGTACCAAAACTTCACTTTCCATTTTGGCTTCTTTGTTCTCCTGGAACAAATTTCTGTTTTTTTGAGATAGTCTCATTATGTAGCCATTATGTAATCTCCTAGCTTCACCAAGTTTCTCTCTGATGTTTCTGTATATTCTTACACTTCTTCAGTGTGCAGAATTTCCCTTAAGTGGTCACTTGTATAAAGTTTTTGTTGAGGATAAAATACCGACAGGCAGCTGGGGTTGTAGCTCCTGCCTTTAATCCCAGCACTTGGGAAGCAGAGGCAGGCTGGTCTCTGAGTTTGAGGCTAGCCTGGTCTACAGAGTGAGTTCTAGGGCTGCCAGGGCTACACAGAAAAAAAACAAACAACCCAAAATAGTGTGTGTGTGTGTGTGTGTGTGTGTGTGTATATGTGTGTGTGTGTATGTATGTATATATATGTGTGTATATATATATATATATATATATATATATATACACACATATATATATATATATGGTCTTCTGACCTTGGGCCTCAGGTATGGAGGTGATACACACATCCAGGCAAAAACAATCATACACATAAAATAAATCTTGAAGAAAAAAAAAAGCATAGCAGCTTTAGCTCATAATCAAACTTGTCTAATCTTCCTTCAGTCCTTTGACACTTGGTTCCTACCCTGGCCTGGCCTTAGCCTCTGCTGGCTCTCCTTTCCTCAGTTGTTAGTCGAGAAGACTCTGCAGGTCGAAATTCTCCATTTATAATCTGGAATCTTAAAGTTAATAAGTTATGCTTTTCTGAATTACTATAGTAGTTCAAATCCTTAAAACCTCTGTACATAGATTTTTTTTTCTTCTGTTTTCAGGTTTTAATTTCTGAATTCTTTTCCAGTGTGTTATACATTAGACCTCAATTCTATCCATTGTCTCCTCTTAATATTTTATACTAAAACTGACAGAATTCTGATTCCCACATCTCATTCAAATATCAGGCCATCTAAAGTGCACTAGGATGTACATGTATCTGGAGGAGGAAGCTGTGGGACACATCAGTGACTCAAAGGTTGATATTGTCTCAGTGGCCTTTGCTTCCTGAATCATCTTAATGGGGCCTTTGTTAAATTCCTTTGGCACTAACAGTAGAGGTACTTGGCCTAAATGCTCCCTCCTTCTGCTTTGGGCAAAGGTATCAATTACATTAAGCCCCAAAGCACTCCCATCTCGTTCCTGGCAGTCCCCTGTGCCTCTCTCCCAGCTGTGTCCTTGCTGGTGCTTGGCCCCTCCATTTCGTTAGGAGAAGCAATCTCCTCGTTCCTGTGCTGTGGAGATATATTTCTCAGCCAGGGCTTGAGCAGTGCCAGCACTGCCCCCGGTGAGGTCCCTGGCAGCCATAAAAATTTTTATTGTGATTATGTTGGTGTCGGGGTGTCCATCTGGGTTATTGCACACCTAGTTTAATTGATTGAAGTTTAATTTATTGACACTTCAAATTAAATGATCAGAATAAACTGTGCTGTTACTCTGGCCGGCTTGTTTTAATGGTTGATTGCTGGAAGCAGACCTTGGCTTGAACTAAAACCCCCAAAGAGTAATTGACGCTGCTTCTAACTCTCTCCATGTCTTGCCCTCCAAGAAGACCTCGTTATAGATTTCCGACATATATATATATATATATATATATATTTTTTTTCTTTTTTTTTTTTTTTTCCTTCTCCTTCACAGTGGTGGGAAAGAGTTGGTCCCTGGCAAGGTATAAATTACATCAAAGGTCTAGGAGAACCATCACATAGTCAGAAGGGGAGGAGGAGGCCTGTACATAAAGAAAACCAGACCCTGGAGAAGCCAGGTCCTCTCTGGGGGGGCAGATTGTAAGTGCAGCTGCCCACCTGTGTGAGGGAGCCTCAAGGCCAGTTAGGCTCTTTCTCATCTAGGTTCTTGCTACTGTTTCTCACTCCATTGGTATGACTTGGCTTGATATTGGCAGGGTATTGTCAAAATAACTAGAGGAAGGAGATGCTAGAGGGGACAATAAGGGTGGAACTAGTATCATGAGTGCTTATGCTGGAATAATAAAAGAAGTTCAGCTGATGAAGGTACCCTTGGAGGCTAAATCCACGTGCACTGTGAGATGCCAGTGTTGGTGAGGGCTCTCCAGTTTTGATTCCTTTAGTTTTGGGCAGATTGGTTTTCTCCCACAGCAGGCTGTTAGGTTTCTTGTGTCCTTAGAATGCCTAGCCTCTGTCACCTTCATTCCTTCAGGAAATCCTTTTGTGTAACTTAATTCATATGCTGCAGGTAACGCTTACCTTGGTGCTGGGCACGTAGCTCAGTTGGCAGAGTGCTTATCTAGCACTCCATAATCTGTCCTGGCTGTTCACACCTATAATCTTAATACTCCCATAGATGGGAACAGGAAAAGCAGAAATTCAAGGTCATCCTCAGCTACAAAGGAACTTGAAGCCAGTCTGGAATACATGACACCCACCCTCACCCCCAGAATAAATCAAAGAAAAGCAAGTCTGTCTCTTACTGGCTTCTTTGCTCTTCTTCCTTACAATCAGTGAACATGACTCCCTTTGAACCCAATTGTTCTGAATGAGCCCTGTCAACTCCTTTGTGTAGGGGGGGGGGGCTCCTAAATGTGTAGTCCAGCTGCCATCAATTTATGATCTTCTTGCCTTGTCTTCCTGCATGTAGGAATTTTGGGTATGTGCCACCAAAGCTGGCTTCCTCAGAGGCTGCTTGTCTAGTCTTTAGCTCTTTTTCTCAGGAACAGCTACAAGAGGGCAGCAGGATTAACCATGATTTAAACTATGGCCAAGGATGCACCAGAAATGGACCTGCAACTCCCAGGGCTAAGGAAGCTGAGTCAGAAGGTCTCCTGGCCTTGAGGCCAGGCTGAAAACTGTAGTAAAATCTTGCTTTGAAAAAGAAGTGAAATTCCCATTAGGAAATTAAGACTTCTAGCCAGGCGGTGATGGCCCATGCCTTTAATCCCAGCACTCGGGAGGCAGAGGCAGGTGGATCTCTGAGTTCCAGGACAGCCTCTAAAACCACAGAGAAACCCTGTCTCAAAAAACCAAGAAAAAGAAAAAAGAAAAAAGAAAAAAAAAATTAAGACTTGGCTGAGCAGTGGTGTTGCAAGCTTTTAATCCCTGCACTGAGTGTTGGAAGCCAGACTGGTCTATTATATGGAGTTCCAGGACAGCCAGAGCTACACAGGAAAACCTTGTCTCAAAAAACAAAAAGAGGAAGAAAGGAAGGAAGGAAGAAGGATAAGAGAAAAAAGGGAAGAAGAAAGAAATTAAGACTTTTAGGGTCTCTTAAATTTAGATGTCCAGCCAGGTGTGGGTACACACCACTATGTTATTACTGGGGAGGCTTAGCTCTAAGATTGCAAATTCCAGGCTAAATGGCTATACACTGTATCAAAACAAAATATCTAAGGGCTAGGAATATAGTACAATGATGTAATACCTGCCTAACATGCACATGACCTTGGGTTCCATCCATCCCTAGCACTGGAAAGAAAACAAAAGACACCTCTAGTCCCATTTGATTTTTTTTTTCCCTCTTTGCTAAATAATACATAAATGTGGGCTTCTTCAATTACCCAATTCATGTACTAGGATGTTTTGATGTAGCCCTCAGGTCTGGCTGATTTCAGCTTGCTCTTTTCACCTGGTTTCAGCAGAACCACCTCATTTTTGTGAATCTTTTACTTTGGTAATGGTTGAAAAGTTAGGAACTGTGTAACCCTTGTGGAGGAAGTTCTGCAGTTAGGTGTCCTGAGCTTTCAGGAAATTCCTGGGAGTCTGGAGAGATGGCTTAGCACTTAAGAGCATTTGTTGCTTTTATAGAGAACCCAGGTGTGGTTCCCAGCACCTACAGTATATCACAGCCTTCTCTAACTCCAGTGGTTACTCAGATATGTAAAATAAATCAGTCTTTTAAAAAAGAAAAGCCGGGTGGTGATCCCTCACACCTTTATTCCCAGCATTCGGGAGGCAGAGGCATGCGGATCTCTGAGTTCAAGGCCAGCCTGGTCTACAAAGCTACACAAAGAAACCCTGTCTCTGGGAAAAAAAGAAAAGCAAAGACCCGGTTCTTTGCATTTTCAAAGAACTTCAGGCTTGGTTAACTTGTCCAGTTTGAGCACCAAAGCTGGCTGTTGAGCGCTGGGGTGGGAGTGGAGTATGGTGCTAATCCTTATTCGCCCTGCAAGCTGTGTGAGGTCCTTGGTCATGTTAGCTTACAAAGGCCACATATTTTTTATTGAAGTTGTAACTGGCTGAAGGGAAATCACTGATTTTCCCAACATTTGCTTTTCATATTCTTTTTCTCTTTTTGGCTCTTTTGAATAGGATCTCACTATGTAGTTATAGCTGGCCTAGAACTCACTATGTAGACCAGGCTGTCTTCAAATATGCAGGGCCCAGTCTGCCTCTGCGTTTCACATGAATCTTATCTTCAGAGGAAAAATCATTTAATTCTAAACCTTGTCTATAAAATCATAACTGTGTGGTGTGTTTTTTCAATGTGAACAAGGTCCATAGATTTTTATCAGCTTATCACAGGGTCTGTTGTAATTAACAATAACAAAAGCATTAACTTTAGCTGATCTAGGTGAAGCCTTTTGCTTTTATGAAGAAGTTGAGTCTCAGAGACAGGGAGAGGAAATCGAGTCAATGTCTTACCCAGAATTCAGAGACTTCAGCTCCTCTCACTGGCAGAAATTGTGTCCAGTAACTGAGCTTTCCATGTTTCCTATCTATATGAGCTAGGAAGGGGTGTGTGTGTGGGGGGGTAGGTATGAGTGCATGTATGTAGGAGGCAAGAGGCTAACCTTAGGTGCCATTCCTCCTCAGCAACTGTCTACCTGGTTGTTATTGTTGTTTACCTTTTTGATTTGGATAGGCTGGCTGGCTAGGGAACTCAAGGGATCTTGTCATCTTTGTCAACCCACCCCAGTGCTGGGATCGACAATGCATGTGATGCATTGGGTTTTTTATGCACTTGGGTTTTTTTATGTGGCTCCTGGGGCTCAAACTCTTGTCCTCATGCTTGCATGACAAGTATTTGAAGATGGAGGTTTCTGTTCTGCCAGAACACTGTTCAGCCCCAAATAAACACACAGACACTATATTATAAAACTGTTGGCCAATGGCTAGGCTTCTTATTGGCTAGCTCTGTCTTAATTATTAACCTATAACTACTAATCTTTGTATTTCTACATGGCCTTATCTTACCAGAGAACTCCTGGCACATCCTATCTTCTGAACATGGCCTCTTTCCGCAGCCTGCCTCTCTGCCTTCTCACTCCTTCCTCTCATAGCCCTGCCTATCCTTCCTATTTGGCTATTCGTCAAACAGTGTTTTATTCATCAACCAATAAGAGAAACATATATATAGAAGGACATCCCCCATCAAGTATTTTCACCAACTGAGCTATCACCCCAGATCTTGTATTTTGATATTTTATTGTTCTTTTTTTTTTTTTTTTGAGACAGAGGCTTGTAAACTTGTTCTATAGCTGATGGTCTTAAACTTGTGATATGATCTTCCTACCTCTACACCTTGATTGTCACTAGAACTGCAGAATTGCAGATATGGTACCATGTCAGGTTTTATGTAATACTGGGGATTGAACCCAAGGCTTCATGCTGGGCAAGCACTACAACTGACCTATAGTCTCAGTTCCTAAGAATATTCTTTTTTTCTTTTCTTTTCTTTCTTTCTTTTTTTTTTTGTTCTTGTTTTTTGTTCTTGTTTTTGGAGACAGGTTTTCTCTGTGAAGCCTTGGATGTCCTGGAACAAAGTAGACCAAGCTGGCCTTGAAACTCACAGAGATCTGCTTGCCTCTACCTCCTGAGTGCTGGGACTGAAGGTGTGCTCCACCATCGCCCAGCTTTGTTACAGTTTTTAATTGGTCAGGTCCATTGCTAAGCCAAGACACACACACACCCACCCCCACACCCACACACACCCACACCCACACCCACCCACCCACACCCACCCCCACACCCACCCACACCCACACCCACCCACACCCACACACACACACACACACACACACACACACACACACACACACACACACACACACACACACACACACTCACACACACACACACCCCCACCCACACCCACACACACACATACCCACACACACACACCCACACACCCACACACACACACACACACACACACACACACACACACACACACACACACACACACCACACACACCCACACCCACCCCCACACCCCCCCCACACCCACCCACACACACACACACCCACACACACACACACACACACACACCCTTTGCTATGACCCAAGAATATCTTTGTAAGTAGAGAACTTTCCAGGCATCTCAACCAGATTTTTTTTCCAAATTGTATTTTATTTTATTTTATATGTACAAGTGTTGTCTTCACACAAAATTGAAAACCACATGCATGCAGTACTTATAGAGGCCAGAAGATGGTGTCACCTCCCACTCCCCCAAACTGGGAGCTGAGACCTGAACCTGAGTCCTATGTAGGTAGGAACAGCAAATGATCTTAACCTCTGAGCCATCCCTTCTGATTCTTAGGCCTTTTGGTTTTGTCACCTAAGTGAATCAAATAGTTAGTCATAGTTCTAAAATATTCTGTTTCTTGTTGTACACATTGTTCCTCCAAGCTTTTTGGTGTCATACAAAGATCTTACCCAAGTATTCCCTTACCATTTTACTGTATATATTTTCAATAGACTTAATTCCATAGTTTGTTGTTGTTTGTACTTATTTTGAGACAAGGTTATTTGTCCTAGCCTGTCCTAGAGTTTGCCAAGTTGCCACCTTGAACTTCTGACCCTCCTCTTTCTACCGCCTGCATTCTAGGCTATAGGCATGTGCCACTACTGTTAGCTTTCCATGTTTTCTTTTCTGAACCTATTTCTATTAGTTTTACTTAATATACAAAGTACACACAAATAGAGTTTGGAAGGGGTTCTTTTGTGGTTGTTGTTTTTCTTTGTTTTGATTTGTGTGTGTGGTTGAACAGAGTCTCACACCTTAGGCAAACATTCTGCCCAAATAGCTTGAGCCTAAACCACTGGATTTCTGGCACCGATTGCTTAGGCTACAAGTCAGCAAGAAGGCCCACAGAGGGCAGCACTGGAAAGGACTCTTCTCCCTCTAGCCCTCCCAGTATGGGTTGTGGGCCTCCCAGACATGATTTTTCAGCCAGGCTTCAGTAGCCCCTGATTGAGATCAGACAGCTATTTGCAGCAGCCTAGTTGCTTGTTGGATGGCATTTCAGCTGTCCTGAGGATAAGGACAGCTTTCTAGTTTTCTTGATAATAAAAGCAGACATGAAAATCTATCCTTGCTATTCCTCCTCCCACAAGCCAGTCTGCCTATCCATCATTTCCAGATACTATTAGCATTTGAGGTGAAGTTCTGTTATACACTCAGGCTGTGGCTCTGAAAGTCAGTGCATCACAGAACTTTGTCTCGAAAGCTTTCTAGCAGCTGCCCATTTGGGAAGTGAGAGGAAGAATAGATCTTTCCAATCCTTTGAGTATGGTCCTAAGATTGTAGGGTCTTTTTCGAGAGTCAGCATTTAATGTATTACAAGGTCAAAGCCTAGTCCATTGTACAGGAAGCTCATTCTCAGTATTTGGGAGTTATTTATAAATGTGCCCTTTGCAAAACTTGGAGTGAAATTACATTATCAGTAATGGCTTCTGGAGCCTTTAAACTGACTGGCTTTATGATATGAAGGGAACTCTCAGGCTTCCCCACTCCTGAGAGATGAAGGCCATAGGGTGAAGAGGACCCTGCCTGAGTTAGGAGGTAGCAAGAGAAGTAAGGAGAGCTGGCTCTACTAGAGCAGAGTGATGCATGCCTTCAAGTGGCATTCCTTCCCCTGCCTAAGCCCTCAGCTTTCCTTGTTGGGGCTCTGTTTTTGCAAATCTGAAATGATGAGCTCTTTGTCCTGCCTTCCCTCTGTTCCCAGAACCTTAGTGCCTTAAAGCTGGCCTCTACTTCTTACCCTGTCTTTTATCCTGCCCAAGAAGACTGTGTTGTTTCTGTTTTGAGGTTTCTTTGGTCGCATTGTCTAGGAAGCCAGTGAAAAGAGCCAGGAGCAGAACCCTGGGCTATGTTTCTTAGTTGTCAGTGTGGCTGTTTAGGTGCTTAGACAGTGTTGGCCACAAGAATGTTGGCTATCCTACTTGGCAGGTGGCCATTAGGGATTTTGGCGTTCGATGGTGTGGGGGTGGGGGGTTGTGCTCCCATTTCTTCCTGGAATGCCAAACCCTGGCTGTAAGAACAGTCACAAATGCCAGATTAAGGTCCAGTTTCAATGTGTGGGCAGCTAGTCCTCTAAGGTTGCTGTGAGTGTGGATGGAGGGGCATATAACCATTTCCTTCTATTGGCCCTTTTTGCCCATTAAGGAAACTCATTCCCATTGAGGGCTCAATTTTGGTACTTGGGCAGCCAAGTTAATATAGAACAGAGCCTGCTCTGTGTGGTGGTCTTTCCGTGTGGAGCTAGGAGTTTCTTAGAAGAGCAACCTTTGTTTGTGGCTTTTTAGACTAGACTCGGCAGACTTCCCTCTGCCAGACAGCACAGTCCCCGGTTGCAGAGGGGGTGCTCCTGTCCATTATTCTAGAGAGCAGTGTGTCTGGGATGGGCAGTTTTAAGTGTGTCAGAGGAGAGGGTAGTTTGGTGATCATATCACCCCAAAATGGTCTCACTTAACCGTAAAAATCCAGTTCTAGTACATTGTCACAAGAGATTTCTTTTTTAACTTTACTCTCAATTTTGAACAAATGTTGAGAGTTCAGAATGAACTCAAAACCAAAGCTTAGATTTCTTAGGTCATTTTCTTTTTTTCTTTTTTGAGACAGAGTTTCTCTGTGTAACAACCCTGGATGTCCTAGAACTCTGTAGAGCAGGCTGGCCTCTAACCCAGAGATCTGCCTGCCTCTGCCTCTGTCTCTGTCTCTGCATCTGCCTCTGCCTCTGCCTAAAAGTGTGTGCCACCATTACCTGGCTCTTATCCCTACTCCTCCTCCTTTTAATTTATTTTATTTTTCTGTGCATTGGTGTTTTGCTTGCATGTGTCTGTGTGAGGGTGTCAGATCCTGTGGAACAGGAGTTACAGGCAGTTGTTAGATGCAGTGTGGATGCTGGGAATTGAACCCAGGTTAGTGTTCTTAACTGCTGAGCCATTCTCCAGCCCTCTTATCCCATTTTCAAAAGACTGGGTTAGTGATCTGGAGAGTGAGGTCAGCAGTTAAGAGTACTGACTTTTGTGAGGCAGTGGTAGCATGTGTCTTTAATCACAGCAACTTCAGAGGCAGAGACAGATGGATCTCTGAGTTTGAGGTCAGCCTGGTCTACATAGAGAGTTCCTGGACAGCCAGGGCTACACAGAGAAAGAACACACTGGCTTTTAAACTGAGTGGTATAGTCATAAACACCTTTAATTCCAGCACTGGGGAAGCAAAGGCAGGTGGTTTTCTGTGAGTTTAAGGACAGCCTGGTTTACAAAGTTTAGGACAGCCAGAGGTACATAGTGAGACACTGTCTCAAAAATAAACAAATAAGTAAATAATTTAAAAAAGGCCCTGGCTTCTTTTATAGAGGACTGGAGTTCAATTCATAGCACCCACATAGCAACTGTAATCCTAGTTTTAGAGATACCCTCTTCTGGTCTCCAAGGACACCAACCATTTCAATGGTACACAAACAATCCATATAGACAAAACACCTATACACATACCATAATGTAAGTGATGGCATTTAGGAGGCAGAGGCAGATCTTGTGGATTTGTGGCCAGCCTGAACTACATATTGAGAGACCCATGGGGTAGAGAGATGGCTCAACAGTAAAGAGGTTCTTCTAGAGGTTCTGAGTTCCCAGCAACCACATGATGACTTTCAACCAACCATCCATAATGACATCTGGTGCCCTCTTCTGGCCTGCAGGCATACATATTGAGAGACCCTATTAATATTAGAAAAACCTGGGTTCATCCCCACTTCTCTTGAGCTAGGGTTGCTTTTCTACATAGAGCCCCGCCCATCTTGGAGCCTCACTTAACTCTTTGGGGCTGCTATTTCTGGATCCTTGCAGTGATTCTTTCTTGTGCCTTGTGTCTTTGTTAAATACGTTTAGAAGATGGGTGAGTTTCCTAAGACCAAGAAAGCAAAGCAGTCTTGCCTTGGCACAAGAAGTAGCAGAAAGTATTTATTATTGGTGAGGTCATCAAATAATGTGAGCGACAGAAGCCTTCTGTACACAATGTCAACTCCTCTTACTTTTCCCTTCTGAAGATTGTGAGGATAGAGGAGGGATTTAGTAAAACAGCTTTCCCTAAGTCATCTGTTTGCAGTTGAGGAAAGGTGTTAAATATAACCATCAGAGCTGAGGCTGTATGCAGTGCCTTTGTGAGCCAATGTCAGCAACTCTGTTTCATTTTGGGATTTTGTTCTGTTTTGTAGGGGAGTGGCTGGGAATTAAACCCAGGGCCCCCTGCATACTAAACATGCACTGTAGCTCTGAGCCACACCTCTAAGCCTTAGTTCCATTCTTGGTAGTGAAAGAAACTTCTCCTGTTAGTTACCTCCTGGACCCTGGGCTTCTCAAATATTTTTCTTTTTACCACACTTAAGATTCAGGTTGATTTTTATCATAGCAGACTAAGTAATAATGGTTCATATATAGCAGAGGAAGGGTTTCATACCTGAGTTTTTGAATGGTGTTTGTCTTGGGGAACTGGTGTGTGTATGTGTGTACATGCATTCATGTGTGTACACAATGCTTTCCTTCTGCTGTGAATGGATCGTTTAGAATGGCTTGCTTTAAGCCTCTGCTTTGGGATGCCAGTGACTTCAAAATATGCAACCTTCTTTCATATGAGGGAGTGCTCCTTCATTAGCATGGTCACATTCCCTGCCCATCTGTGTCCAGGAGGCCAAGGAGGTATTGTGATTTGGAAAATGACTGGCATTAGGACCTAGAAATAACAGCATGACCTACCTTGATGAAGGCCTATGAGTCAGACTGTTTCTGTGAGTCTGTTTTTGAGCCCTACCTCAGTTCAGTTCATCCTCCACTTGGTTATCCTCAGTGGGAAGTATTAGGCCTGACCATGCTGCAGTAGGAAGACACAAACAGACCCCTGTGTGACCCTTTGCAACCCAGTGGGACCATGGAAGGAAGGGTATTAATAGGCTTGCTAGTAGTGGTGGAACCCTCAAAACTGAAGGTGTGTTCATGTTCCTTTAGGAGCCCTCCCTGTACACTGTCAAGGCCATCCTGATTCTGGACAATGATGGAGACCGACTCTTTGCTAAGGTGAGATTTCCTTTCATGTTAATTTAGGAGCAGGACAGAGACATTGGAGATTTAAATGTTGGGATTGGCCCTACTAACTCAAATTCTTCAGGAGTATGATTTTGAGAATTCTTCTATCTTACCTTGACCACTCCAGATAAATCCAAGTTGGCAATCTTCTGTCCCTTAGAGTGCCTTCTTCCTGCTGTGCTCAGACCCCGAACTTCCTCTGTCATCCTATTCAGAGCAGGAAAGAACTTTAGAACCTTAGCTCCAAAACAAAAAAACAGTCTCAATATTAGAAGTGCCTGTCTATGTCTGTCCTGTCTGTCCTGACTGTCCCGTCTGCCCCTTCCCCTTCTGCCCCTCCCTCTTACCTTGTCACTCAGCCTGAGTTTGTCCAGGGAGTATTCCAGCTTCTGACTTGTAGCCCTTGGTTTGTAGTCTCACCATGCTGCATGTCTCATGAGGTGTTGTAACTTTGGATATATTGAGAAGAAAAAGGACACCCCTCTCCTCCGTTCTCCCCCTCCTGTAGAAATGTCTTCTGTCCCTGGTGTATTAACTCTGGGCGAGCAGAACATAAATCAATCAGCAGGTGGAGATTAGTTAGAATTCACCAGCTGTTCCTCCCTGTAATTGGATGTAACTATGCAGGACACCTTTGGAAACAGTTATCCAGTTACTAAATGCCAGACCTGTCATAGGTCTTCAGCTGACTGCGACGGATTAGCCCCTAAAGAGCAGGCGATTTAGCAGCCTGCATCTATACCCCCTTGCTAGGAGTGCTTGGGAGTGGGCTGAGTGAAGTGCTCCACTGCCCCCTTCTCAGCAAGCAGAAAGAGCCAAGATGCGCAGGAGAACAGGGCATGGACTTGCCTTGCTATGGAAGAGATTTATATGGCCTTTTTCCATCGCTCAGTACGAGTGGTCTTCCAGCCATGCGGTGGCCCACACCTTTAATCCTAGCACTTGGACACTCAGGAGGCAGAGGCTGGCAGATCTGAGTTCAAGGCCATCAGGGCCTACAAAGTTGAATTCCAGGACAGCTAGAGCTAAGCAGGGAAACCCGGTCTAGAAAAACAATCTCCCCCCTCCCTCCCCTAAGGACTGGTCTTCCTGCAGTGAGGGAGAGTCTGAGGCAGCACACCTGCATCTAGTGTTGTTTCTTTCTCCAGCGCTGACCCTGACAAGGGCAGCTCCTAGGAAGCATGGGTGGAAGTCTTCCTTAGGAGAGCTGGCAGCTCTCTGCCCTCAGTCTTAGAAATGGCATGGGGACTGCAGGATTGATGACAGCACAGTCCTTTCCTTCCCCCCCTCGTGTGTCCTCCCCCCCCTCGTGTGTGTGTGTGTGTGTGTGTGTGTGTGTGTGTGTGTGTGTGTGTGTGTGTGTGTGTGTGTGTCGCTTGTTAGAAAAGGCCAGAGAACAACTTTTAGAAGTTGGCTGTCTCCTTCTACCTTGTGGGTTCTGGAGATCAAATCAGATTGTGAAGCTTGCCAGCAAGCACTTTTTCCCTCCCTTTTTTTCTTCCTTTTTCCCTTCCTCCTCCCTCCCTCCCTCCCTCCTTCCCTCCTTCCATCCCTCCCTCCTTCCATCTCTCCCTCCTTCCATCCCTCCCTCCTTCCCTCCCTCCCTCCCTCCCTCCCTCCCTCCCTCCCTCCCTTCCTCCCTCCTTCCCTCCCTACCTCCCTCCCTCCCTCCCTCCCTGCTGTTCCCTGCCTCTGTAGTCCTTTCTTCTCTATCTTAGTATTTCTTCCCCACCCATGCCTTGAAGGAGACATACAAGATGCCAGAGTAGAGCAGTCACTAGTCATCTGGGCTCACAGTTACGATGACCCAATCCTGTCTCCTTTCCCTTTGACTAGTACTATGACGACACCTACCCTAGTGTCAAGGAGCAAAAGGCCTTTGAGAAGAACATTTTCAACAAGACCCATCGGACAGATAGTAGGTCATTCTCCTTCACTATTCCCTGTGTTGGGGGGTACCACAGGCACGGGAAGGGGGTGTCAGCAGGACTGCAGAAAAAGATAAAATGACTCGGCCTCCTCTTTCTTTTTTCCTCCTCCCCTCATGTAATAAACTCTTCAGAAATGTAATGGGGAGGTGAGTGTACCTCACGCGGGAATACCGTGCTAGAAGCTTGGCTGTTAGCTACCTGTCTAGTCCCTGGATTTATGAGCCTCACTTGACAAATTTAACTGCAGCCCTGCTTATTGTACCGCATCCATTAGGGCAGGTAAATGGAAGCCTGTAAAGGTGACCGCTCTGCATTTTTACCTCCGAAGGATCGCTGGTACCCTGCCTCATACACGGGGAGGGAAGTGGTGCAGTGGGGGAGGAAGGGCGAAGAACACACATTTAGACTCCCTGAGTCTCTGTGTCCCTTCTGCTAACCCTAAACAATAGCTAGCTTAGTGCTTGGAGGCCATTACAGTTGGCCTTTGCTTGGCCCTCACAGCTGTCCCCAGGGATTCACAGGGACTCCTGTTTTGCCTCCTCTTCTCCCACCATTCAGTTTCTGCTTTCTTTCCCAAGGTGAAATTGCCCTGTTGGAAGGGCTGACCGTGGTCTATAAAAGTAGCATCGATCTCTATTTCTATGTGATTGGCAGCTCCTATGAAAATGAGGTGAGAATCTCTGCCCATTTGCTATCTCTGATGTCACTTCTGAGACAATAGATGGGACACAGCCATTGGTTTTGAGCTTTGGAGAGCCACATTCTTCTGATGTCTGGCAAGGTCATAAAGAAGTCTGTTAGAGATCCCTGTCAGCCTTACAAAATGGCCTAGCCAAAGAATCAGTCAAAGGGGAAGTTTTCCCAGGTCTTTTTTTTTTTTTTTTTTTTTTTTTTTTTAAGGGGCAGGATCTTAACTATATAACAGGCTGTTTTCAAATCACATCTATATTCCAGGTGCTGGAATTACAGGCATGAGTCATCATGTCCAATTAGAATGTTTTTAGTGTCCTTCCTTTCCTACGCTGTGATGTTTTAGATTTTGTTTTTTTTGTTTTGAGGCAAGTGTTACACTGTAGCTCAGACCGGCTGCAAACTCACAGCAGTCCTCTTGTCTTAGCCTCTCTGATGTGTGAGCCACTACGCCAAGTTCCCACAGTGTTGTTAAGAGGGACTGTATGCAGGGAAAACTGTCTATCTCAGGTGAGAGTGTAGACAGGTAAAAAAGCCACCAGACAGTTTTCCATCACAGTTGAGTTTGAGAGATCAGGTCCTGCTGAGCACTCACTGTCGAGCATGTCCTCTCTGAAGTACATTGTTTAAGCTTGGCAGCAGTTCTGTGGGTTGGAGGCATTACTGTTTTTGTTTTGCCAGTGAGGAAACCAAACCATAAAGAACCATGTAAAATTACTTGTATTTGGCTTTTGTCAAATTACAAAAGTAGCTGTTTCATGAGATTGCCCATTAAGTCTCTCAGGGTAACACATGTAGAATCAACTGAGATTTAAACCTAGTTCTGACTCAGGAGCCCAAGCTGGGGCTGGAGATTAAGCTTAGTAGTGAAGTTTGTGCTTAGCAAATTTGAAGTCTTGGGTTTGATCCCTAGTACCATTTTTAAAAAGGTCTGGGATGGGGGTGGGGCTGGAGAGATAGCTCAACAGTAATGAGCACTGGATGTTCTTCCAGTGGTCCTGAGTTCAATTCCCAGCAACTACATGGTAGATCACAACCATCTATACTAGGATCTAATGCCTTCTTCAGGCAGGCAGGTATACATACAGAGCAGAGCAGTACTCATACATAAAATATGAATAAATAAATAAACTTTTAAAAAGGACCTTCTGCCACCTTCCTCTGGCCTCAGCTCTTGCTTGCTTTACTAATCCACAGGTAGCTTGGTAAAGACAGAGATAGGAGCTGGATATGGCTCAGCTGTTAAGGGCACTGCCTGTTCTTCCAGAGGACTTGGGTTTGACTCCCATGTGGCTCACAATTGTCTCTGACTCCCATCCCAGGAGATCCAGTGCTTTCTCTGGCCCATTTGGGCACTACACAAATGTGATACACAGACATACAAATGCAGACAAACATGCATATACATTAAATAAACTAGCTTTTAAAGAAACATAGAGGAGAGAGGCATGAGAGTGTACACCTGTGATCCCAGCACTTGGGAAATATAGTTCGGAATTCAGGATCATCTTCAGTTACATAGCTGGTTGAAGACCAACCTAAGCAATGTAGGACACCACCACAAAACTAAAATGCAACAACAGTTGCTTCTTGTTCTTTCAGAGGACTTGAGTTTGGTTCCTAGCATCCATGTTGAGCAGCTCACAACTATCTGTAAGGCCTGCTCCAGGGGGATCCAGTGCCCTCTCCTGGCCTCTGTGGTTATCTATACACATGTGGCGTACACACACAAATAAAAATAAATCTGTAATAAAAAGCAAACAGAGAGGAATAAGATACCTTGAGGGCTATGTCAGCAAAGTTCTGTTTGAACTTCTACCTTAAAGAAACCTCCACTTAGCTGGGTGGTGCTGGTGCATTTAATCTCAGCAGGCAGGCAAACCTCTGAGTTTGGGGCCAGCTTGGTTTACAGAGCTAGTCCAGTACAGCCAAGGCTATACAAAAAAAAAAAAACCCTGTCTCAAAAAAAGAAAAAGAAAGAAAGAAAGAAAGAAAGAAAGAAAGAAAGAAAGAAAGAAAAGGGAAAGAAACCTTCACTTGTGGAATTGTTTATTAGCAAAATTAACTTCTCTGAGAAACCAGAGTTCTCTTGCTGGTGTTTGCTCTTCACATTATGTCTGGTCATTTGTGGAAGCCTGTGCAGTTTGCTGAGGAATAAAGTGGAGGGTTTGTTTTGGTAGCAGTTTTAAGGCCTTGAAAACTTCTGTCTCCTTTCTTAACAGTTGATGCTTATGGCCGTTCTGAATTGTCTCTTTGACTCCTTGAGCCAGATGCTGAGGTGAGCAGACATTCTGTTTAAATTTGGAAGAGAAAATACCTATCCCTCAGGGCCAGGAATTTGTGGGAAATCAGAGCCACATGGGAGAAGTAGTTCAGTGTAAGAAATTGGGCTTGTGGCTTAGCCGTTAAAGGCGAGGCTCACAACCAAAAATATAAGAAATTGGGCTTGCTATTTGTGGGTAACTCACTGGGGTGGGTAGTGGAGAGTATAGTCCTCATATGGAGTAATCCTTTTACTAAACGATGAAGGGAGAGTCCCTTACTAGGGGAGAATAGAATATTCTCTCCCTTTCCTGCCTCTCCATTGGCTGTACTAATGACTGAAGCCTAGGGTAGCCAACTGTTCTACCACCAAGCCACTCACCCAAACCTTATATTGTGTTTTTTCTTTTAATTTAAGACAAGGTCTCACTGTGCTGTAGCCCAGGCAGCCCTTGAACATGTAATTCCTGCTTCAGCCTCTGGAGTAACTTGGAGTACAGACATTTACCATGGTGGCCTGTGCCTACTCTTGTCATATCCAGTGATTCTGATAGTGTTCTGAGCCCCCGGGTGTTTTCCTAGGCTTTGTCCTCTGCTGTTGAAGTCTAGGAAGGACAACAGGAATGTCCCAGGTGAAACATCCCTACCTTGGGAACGGAGGAAACACTAACCATTACCAGCCAAAATCTTCCCCTGTACATAGAATGAGCTCACTGTGCTCTTTGCCGCTATACCTCCCAGTAGCCCTCTGTTCCCATGCACACAAGCAAGAGAAAACATTCGAGGCTCTGAACTTCACCCACAGCAGCTCCTAAGTGAATGCATTTTAGAAACCATCCCGGAGAACAGCAGGCGCTCTCAGCCCACAAACCAGCAGGCCAAAGGCTCAGGTTTCCTCAGGAAGGGGATGATTTATTTCCCAGCCAGGTGAATGAGTAGACTTCATTTCGGGTAATCTAGAGAAAAGAGTCGTACTGACGGATGTGACAGGCCACATGCACAAACCACCGGATCTGTGGCTGGTGGATGCAGCCCCTGACTGTTCCTAGTCTCTCCTTGTCTTTGTTTTATGGTTTGAACAGACTGTGGGGGAGGGGAGGGCAGAGAGACTTCAGAAGTTTGTCAGAGTCCCAATGCAGATAGGATTTGCATTCCACTCCTCCCACCTCCCACCTCCCACCAACAGCAATTCCAGATTGTGAGCTGTGTTTTTGTTTGTTTGTTTGTTTGTTTTGCATGCAGCTTCACCAGCAGCAGCAACTGGATAATGAGCTAGGAGTTAGAAGTTGGCTGTTTGGACTCCCTTTCTAGCCATTCTTATCACTATAGCTACCTTACTTACTTGGTGTGGATAATGGAGCCAGTTGCTGGTCTAGTTTAGGATCCCCTATTCAGGTATTGCTTTCACACAGCACAACCTGATTTTTCTCTTCTTTTGGACTTAGGAAAAATGTAGAAAAGCGAGCGCTGTTGGAGAATATGGAAGGGCTCTTCTTGGCTGTGGATGAAATTGTGGATGGAGGGTGAGTTCTCAATCCTGCCTAGATTTGAAGTGGGGAAGGGAGGTGGCTTCCTGTGTTCCAAGTCAAGTGGGCTGACCAGCCAGTGATCCTGACCTCATGTAGTAAATTGATCCTTCCTTTGGGCAAGACAAGTAACCAATGATCTTCTTTGTGTTTGTAGGGTGATCCTAGAGAGTGACCCCCAGCAAGTGGTGCACCGGGTGGCTTTGAGGGTAAGCAGGAATGCGCAACCCCCGTCTCTCCACACATCCTCCCAAGCCAGGCCTGCTGAGCATAGCCGAGGGTCTGGCTCATAAATACATCCTATCTTCTCACATGCACGGACCCTTCTGGCCTTTTCATCTCATTGTACCAGAGAAGCAAAGGAATTTGTTTATGTTTCTGACATGGTACCTAGCATTTTATATGGTCTTTGCACAAAATGGGCACTTGAATGTAAACATCGAATGAACAAAGAAGTAAAAGAAACCTTAATATTCATGGTTCGGAAACTATAGAGGAGCTTGAAGTTGGCTTATTGTCTTTGAGAATGGATCCAGTCATCAGCGGCATTGGAGTGTCTTTCCTGTCTTGGTCGATAGAACCCTCAGGAAGTACTTATTTGCCTGCCCCTCAGCTCTCCTAGGTGCTAGTGACACCGGAAAGGGGGTCTGTGAGTTAATGGTAGGAAGCTTTGTGTCTTCTCTGCAAGATGATAGTGAGTAGAGAATCCACCTGTAAATTGTATGGTGCAGAGATGTCTGAAGAGAGCAGGGCTTCCAGTACCCAGAATGTCCCAGCTCTGACCTCCACAGAGTGAAGGCTGCCAGTGCTGGGTAATGGGAAGTTTTCTCCCTTAACTGCTGTGGGCTCCATTTGCATAGTTTAATCTTCTCCTCTAACATATGTCTCTATGTGGCAAGAGAGAGGGTCCCCCCACACTGGCTTCCCCCCTTCCCCTTCTCAGGCTGCTGTTGCAGCAGTTTATTTCTTCAAATTAACATGCCGTCGTCGTTACCCATCAGGCCTTGCGGGATCCATTAAGCTGCCCCTGGCTCCCTCCACCACCCCCTCCATATTGATATTCAGGGAAGGTCTCCTCTGACTAGGGAATCAGGTCCCCCACCCCAGAGTTGAGGGAGGTAAGGATCAGATATCCTGCTGATTACTTGGAACGAAATAAATCTTTTAAGAAGTCATCCTGCCTTTAGGTGGAGGATGGATAAAATGACCCTTTTGTGTTCACAGTCCCTCTGGCCAAGTAAAATGTGGCTCAGTCTTTGGAAGAAGGGACTGAAAAGTTAAGGGCATTTGCCTTTGCTTCAGTTTAAAGGAACACTTCTTTCTGTACCAGGCTCCAGTCTAAGTGCTTATCTCTGTATACAGGGTGAAGACGTCCCCCTTACAGAGCAGACCGTGTCTCAGGTATGACTCTCTTCGTTCCTCTCCACATGGACAGGGTTACTTTACTACAGAGACTAACAGGAACTCCCAACTGCCTAGTCTGAATTGAGACCTCACGCTCAGTGAGGTTCCCTGGCTCCCTCTTATTCCAGAGCATGGGGACTCATTGAACAGTGTCCTCAACCTCCACTGCCTCCTTTCACTGTGATCCTGATTGTCAGCCTTGCTCTCTGTACCCTTCAAACCTTCCCTGCCAGATACCTCCATCAGTGATTTATTCCCCAGCAGAGGCTTGCCTTAAGCAGATGGTCTGTGTGCACGTGAGCACACACTCCTCTTCTCTTATTATTCAAATGCGGGCTGCGCTGGAGATGCATACTCTGGAATGTGCAGGCTTTGCAGATCCACCCTTCTACCTTGACTGCAGATAGACTGTCTACCTACATTGGGGGCCTACAAGGGAGTGGTTCTTGGTTTGCTCAGTAGGAATCCTCACTGTCTGGATATATGATCCCCTCTTTATAACTGTGTCCAATAACCCCCAGCTTTTTCTTCTTTCCTCCCAGGTATACCTCTTCTCTCTTCATCCCCCCAGTGGATTTGAATTCGGGGGGAGTTTCCCAAACTGACAACCCTCTAGGGCCTTAGAGAGCTTCCTCCTATTCCTCCACCCTTGGGATTTTCTATCCCCAGTTCTTCTAAGGAGAGGGAAGGCAAGTGTGGGGAAGGAGAGCCTCAGCCTGCTCACACCCTGTGGCGTGCAAACCCCCCTCAGTGCTGCCTTTGTCTCTGCAGGTGCTACAGTCAGCAAAAGAACAGATCAAGTGGTCCCTCCTTCGGTGAAGATGTTCTGTCCCCGGTTCCTTGCCCCTCAAAAACCCACATCTGCTGTGACTTCTCATCCAGGCCCCCAACAGATGTTCTTAGGGTCATCTTGGAGAATCACAGGGGACCCTTGCACCTCTATCCTTTCTAGGGTCCCCCTCCCCCTACCTTCCCTCTCAAGGGCAGATTTGAATGAGGCAGGGGAAACACCCGCTTCCTACTACACTGGTCCCCTACCCCCACATTTTCTCCTAGTTCCTTGGCCCTTTGCTATGGCGTACTTAAGATCAAAGCAGGAGAAAGAATGTGCTGAGTGTTTTCCTCCCTGTGCCTTCAGGGCCCTCATCCCCGCAGCACATATGTCCAGCAAAGAGACTCCTTCCTTCAACACAAGTGGGTGTGGAGTGGTGGAGTGGCAGGGGCTGTGCATCTTTGCTGCCGCAGCAGCTTCTCTCCTTCCTGCTGCCATGTCCTCTGCCCTGGAAGAGATTAGGTACGGCTTATGGGAGGGGGACAGATCTGCAGAGGAACAGTGACTTACACAGTGTAACCTCCACCATGATCTGGCCCTTCAGCTTCAAAGCTGCTGTGCCTGCACATGAGAACATCCCACTCTAGTTCTGTACGTACCTCTGCCTGCATCACCTGTGAGGTCATTGCCTGGTATGGCCTCTGGTACCCTGGAGCAAAGCCAGACCTTGAGACTAAAACTACAGTAGTCTCCTGAAGAGTTTCTACTCAGAACCTGGGAAGGAAGGGGCCTCGATGATCCAGGCCTTCTCAGCTCTCCCACTCACATTCCACTGCCTCGGTTCTGCAATCTGCTGTTGAGCCCTCCCTCTCTGCCTCAGCCTTCCCTGGAAGTGGGGTCTGGTGCAGCCCCTTTCCTCCAGGGCTTGGATTCCCGTTCTTGGGTGTAATGTTGCCCCTTCACCCTACACCTCTGTGAAAACATCTTAGAAAAACGTTTCCAAGCAAGCATTGTGCCCTCTGCGTTGGCTGAAGCGGGCAGACTGGAGGCAGCTTCTGCAAGAAACGGAGTCCACCTTGTGCGCTGCTGTGCGTCGGGCGAATAAAGTGAATCTCTTCCACACTGCCTTTGTGTGATGGTTCTGTTCCTCCCTGTTTTGGCAGCTATTCCTGTTCCTCCAGCCCCCCCCCCCCTTATAATATTTCTTCCTTCCTACCTCAGAGACTCCCCAGCACTCCCCCCTACCCCTAATTTACGGGGCTGTTTGCCTCCTTGGCATCTCTCGGTCCCCTCGCCTGGAAATTGGCGCCAGGGGTGGGGTGGGGATGGTATTTTCTCAGTGGGAGACTCAGGGAACTGAGTTCTCCCCCACACACCCCCAAAGCCAGCTGCCTGCTCCCGCCTCAGCCATTAGTAACCCGGAGACGCGCACCTGCGTGGGGGCTTTCCTCCAGCCCCTACTCCCTTCCCGCACCTCCCATTTCTCTGAAACGGCGCTGAGCGGGTTATTTATCGAAGCCAGTGCTGCTCCAGAAGGTCAGGACGGTGGTGTAAATAACCTCTTCTCGCCATTTCCCCGTCCCTCCAGAGCCCGCTCCCCTCCCCCTCCTCCACCTATTCGCACAAATGAATGTGGCTGGGCTGGCGTAGAGCCTGGCCCTGCATCTTAATGGGGCGGTGAGCTCACAAGATGGATTTAGCCGGGGGTTTTATGGTTGCTGCGGCGACAGGAGAATGCTTTGGTTTTCTTTCCCCCTTCCTCTGCAGGATTTTAAGGAGGGGGCAGTGTGGGGACTCCTCATCTCCACTGAGATTTGAAGGGTCTTCTCAGTCACCTCTACTGCTCTGACATGGGCCTGCAAATCCTGAACAGGCACGGATATGGGAAGGAGGAAGGAGGCAGAATGGGAAGAGAGCCTCTGTAGGGCCTGAAGCCTATGGTTTAAACAGTCCTTCCTTCTCTGTGAAGACCTGGGACTTGGTTCAGCAGCTGTGAAGCACCTGGGCCCAAGATCCACCTAGACAAGTAGAAAGCTATGTACTAGACCATCCCTGCTTGGTCCCTGCACTGGAAGCTAGAGGACCCGTGGCAGAAGAGCTATGATGCCCTCTATCTTTGGCTGTCTGATCTGTGAGAAGCAGTGCCCAGCTTTAGCTCCTAACCTGCTTCTCATGACCCTGTGTAGCCTTTGGCTAAGGGGAGCAGAATTTTAAGGAGTTGAGGGCTGGTGAGCAGATACAGCATGAGATTGTAGTTCTTTCCATTCAGGTCTCAAATCCTGAATTCTCTGAACTTGTTCCTTCAGTCTTCTGTTTCCCAGCAGAACTGAAATGGTGGGGCTCCTGCCTACCCAGTCCTTTAGCCAGCAACTTTCTTTCAGACTCTGCAAACTCATCCTTAGCATCGACTAAAGCAGACACAGCAGGGGCTTGGACTATCTGGTTTGCCTCCCCCTCCTGTTTGTGAACCTTTCCCTCTTCCCCAGGGGATTCTAGGAGGCCCTCCTCCCTTTTTCCCCTTTGGCTGGGAAAGAGACTACAGTCTGAACAGTGCCAGACACCTGCCTGCCAGATGTGGCGATTCCCCATGCTGCCCCTACCCACTGTCTCTCTTTTCCCCACCCCACTGAGCTCAGGCAGAGGGAGCCCCCCACAGAGTGATTTACTGCTGCAGTCTCCTTCTCAAGTGCCCCCTTCAGCGCTCTCTCTCTCTCTCTCTCTCTCTCTCTCTCTCTCTCTCTCTCTCTCTCTCTCTCTCTCTCTCTCTGGTGCTCATGCTCCCCTCTTTTCCCACCAAGACCAGGAAAGCCTCCTCCCACTTAGATTGCACGGCCCTGGGCTGGGAGAGCTCTGGCTCCCTCTCTGACTGAAGAAGGAATGGGTGGGTGAAGGGTGACACCCTTGCTGCACCTCTGGGAGAGAAATCAGCAGCAGGACTGAGGACAGTGGCAGCCAGAGCTGATGTCATACTCAACAGGGGAGGGCGGAGTGGAGTGAGCTAACAGAATGGGACCAGCATTCCAGAACTAGACGCAGATGGCTGGGCCTCTGGAAAGTTCCTAGGTAGACAGAGACCATGATGGGGTGTGTGTGTGTGTGTGTGTGTGTATGTGTGTGTGTGTGTGTATGTGTGTGTGTGTGTGTGTGTGTGTGTGTGTGTGTGTGCGCGCGTGTGCTGTGGACGTTGAAAGAAGTTTCACTTCTCTGGTTGGGTCTCTGGGCCTTGTGTTTCAGATGCCCCTTCAGCCCGACCCCAAACACTCAGAAACTCCAAGTCCTTGTCCTTCTTTCTTTGGTGTTTGTCCTTAGGTGTCCTCTGCCTGCCTGTCTGGGGCTCCTGAGGTCCTTTTCAACTCTCCTTTAGTGGCTCATTTGTCTCTGCTCACCTTCCACGCACCCTGTCCTCTTCTTCCTGGCCACAGCAGGACCCACTAGGAACCCACTAAAGCAGAAAGCCATGGAGAACCTGTTTTCCTCTCATCCATCCTTGTAAGCTGACACCCAAAGTCTGCTGGGTTGCAACAGGGGTCATGGTGAAACTGAGGCAGGAGGATGACAGTGTCAGAGGCTGGATACATGGAGCATCCAAGGAAGTAAGGGAAGGGGAGAAGGGGCATAAGAAGGAAAGAGAAGCAGTGAATCACAGAGCAGAGGCTTAGGGAAGTAAGTGAAGTTGACAACTGGGAGAGGAACTATACAAAGAAAGCAAGCAGGGCTAGAGCAGAGGAAAAGAATGGGGATGGAGGCAGGAAAAGACTCAGCAAGAAAAGGCTGCTGGGCAGGGCCCAGGGGAGGGCAGGCCAGCTCTCCTGGGCTGCCTTATGCTGGCAGGTCATAAATCATGTTTTTGCACATGACACATGTATGTAGGGGCCTGAGGTGCTGAAAAGGGCGATGTCCACAATATTATCCTTTTAGCAGCCTCTTTCTTTGAGGCACCTCACACCATGTCCCCAGGTTCTTGATGCTCCAGGGACATTCTGAAGGCACTTTCACATCTCGGGAACCCAGGCTTTCTCACTTGGAATACAAGCCTGCTGGAATGTTCAGGATCCACTGAATAATCAGAAGGCCCCATCCCCTCGCTGATCACCTCATGGCTGCCCACCAGCTGCTCCTGTCCATCTTCTCCTCCCACTGTTCTTGTCTGTCCTCCTCCTCTGCAGCAACCCCTCCCCCAGACTCTGACCCTCAGCCTGCCTGGGGCTCGGGTCAGAGGGGAGACAAAGACAGGATTTATTACCAGTGTAGAGAAGCAGCCAGAGAGCAGGGCTGACCTCCCTGAGATGAGAGGGGACACTGGGCCAGAAACAAGAAGCTGGAAGGCTGGGCTTTCCTGGCTCCTGACCATAACCCCCAGTGTTTTTACTCAGCCTTGCTCTCTTCCTTTTCTCTGGAAACAGGGAAGATGCCCCTGGGGCAATTTTTGGCCTCTAAAGGAAAATTTGAGAGGGGAACAGATGAGATTCATGTCACGGTGTTTTTCTCGTGGATTTTGAGTGGGACTGGAAACCAGAGGCAATCAGGCCTCCAGTTGTTTCTTGGGTTAGGAAGATCAGGGAGGAGGCTGCCAGGTATGGTACAGAGGACTGCTTTCTTATATAGAGAGGGCCTTCACATGGCAGGCTCCATCAAATCACCAGCAGGAAGGGAAATAGAGGTCTTGAAAGACAGGAGGCACTGTCCTACCTGAAGATAAAGCAGCAGGACTGGCTAGGGGTTAGCAGCTCTGACTTCTGGGTTTCCCCCTGAGATGGAACTCAAGGGGCAGGGAAAGCTACCTTTGAAGCCAACAGTTGGCCTAAGATTGCCTACTCAGCAGACAGGATGTGCTGGCGGAAAGGCTGGTATGAACCAAGGGGTTCTGAGAAACCAGACTGTGTGTCTTCTGTGGGTGGATCCTGAGCTCCCCACTAGCTGCTAGCTGCTACCCTTGGAGGCCCCTCCAAAGTCTTGGTTCCTAGGATCCAACATCCTGCTTCCTGCCTTAACCTGCTGTTTGCAGAGGACTGACACAGTAAACTCCCAGCAAGAGCATGGTGGAAGGATCACTGAGCCTTCACCTCAGAGCCAGCACCCATTCCTACCCAGGACTGATGAGGGAAAACTTTGGGTCTGCTCTCAGACTCCTCTACAAGGAACAAACATTGTCTTGGTTTCTGATGAAATGCTAGAAGTTGGAAATTTTACTGGGAAGGGTAACAAATTGGGAGAAAACAAAAGAATTGGGAGGGGGTAGGAAAAGAGAGGAGATCCTGTCTTTTTTCCTTACTCCCCCTTCCCTCGATTGAGGAGGCAGATTTACAGCCCTGGTGCTGGGGGGAGGTGAGCATAAGGAAGACAGATCTGCAGTTTTGCCCTCTGAGTGTCTGGGTACTTAGCTTTAACTCCCCCATTAGCATCAATCCCCATCTTGCTGCCCATCCGTCTTCTGACATCAGCTCCTTCCTCTCTCTGCAGGCCAGGCTTTCTGACCCTAAGTGGCTCTTAAAGGGCCAGTCTAGACCCTTCTCTTTCCCTCCTCTCACTAGGGGAGGTGGGGCCTGTGTATATGTATGCTGTGGCCATCCTTGCTGAGGCCAGTGTCACCCAGGGCATGGGTGGGGGCAAGGTGACTTCCCCAGTTCTCTGTAGACCTCCCTTATGTCATGGCCCCTATCCTTTGTCTGCAACCTCCTCAAGCCCACAGCAAAGACGCTGCTGGCCAGGGGTTGAGGACGGGAGAAAACATGTGGATCCTTAGGCAACCCCCCGCCCCATTTCCTGGAGGCCCAGGGCAAGGAGTGTTTTTAATTCTCAACCAGCAGTGGGGGTGGACAGGTCGGGAACAGGAGCTCCTAGGAGATGCACTGGGCGCCTTTCCCAAGGATCCAGGCTGCGGACTCAAATCCCTTCTCTGCGAGGGAGATGTCAATCCTTGAAAACCTGCTTGCTAGCTCCTCTCCACCATTCATTCTTCAGTAACTGAGCTTAGAGGCATTTGAACAGCAGACTTCTCCCAGTCCACTGCAGAAAGGCTGTAAACTGTCCTCCAGGGTCTCCAAGAACGACAGGATGCTCACAAAGTTCCTCCCTTATCTGCCTTCCATCCTATCAGCTGCAAAACTCTGCAGGCGTAGGAGGGGGCTCTCTAGGGTCGAACCATTCTAACTCTCTTACCGGTATCGGAGGCCCACCACCCACAGCCCCGGAGCTCCCTCTGGCTTGAGATTAGAGGGAGCTGCTGGTGGGGTCCTTGGGAAAGTGGCCGTGTCCGAAATAGGAGCCCCCACCGCACCCCAGCGGCCCCTTATTTATCACCCTCCAAACCTCACTCTCAAAGAAGCATAAATATTCCTAATTCCTGAAGGCCGAGCCTGAGCTCGTAAATCTAAGCGGGGGTGGAGGGGGGTGGGAAGGGTCCCGCGCAACAAACACGACGGAGCTCCCACGGGCCGCGCGCCGCCGCCCTCGAGCCTGCCAGTCTCCTGCGGGTCTCAGCCCGGGGCCGGCGGAGCCGCTCCCGACGTGGCGCGACGGGCACGCGCGGCGAGCACGCGAGGGCGCGGGGGAGGGGCGCCCGGCTTCGCTCCCAGCCGCGCCCCACTCCCCTCGGCGCCCACCAAGCCGTAAATCAGAGCCGAGGCCGCTGGGCCAATGGCAACTCGACTCGTAAATCGGCCTGTCAAGGACAGCCAATGAGAGGTGGCGTTAAATCAAGTCCTGTCAGTGCTCGGCCAATGAGAGTCGCTGGGCTGACCATAAATCTGCCTGCGAGAGACAGCGAAAGAGAGAGAGTGTGTGCGCGCGAGCGAGAGCCGGCGGGCGGGGCCGCGGGGGAGGCGCGAGGCGGGGACGGGCGGGCGGGCGCGGGCGCGGGCGCGGGCGCGGATGCGGGCGCGGGCGGCCGTGAGACTGCAGTCTGCCCGAGAGACGCCCAGGCGGAGAGGGACAAAGAGAGGCCAGGGCAGTGCGCGGGCTCGCGCAGGAGGTTGACAGAAGCGGGGATACAGGCTCTGAATTCTCACCCGAACAGAGCAGAGCGCCCCAAGAGAAAACTCTCAGGAAAGACTTGTTTTCCGTTCTCTCTCTCCTAACTGAGCCTTTATTGAAATTGGGAACGGAGATGATTTCAGAGGGGACCCTCACAAAGGTTAAAAGCCAGCTTCCTTGCTAAATTCCTGTCCTTTCGTCTTGGGACTCTTTGTGCTCTCTGAATACCTCCCCCTCCCCCCAGCAATTGAAGATTAGAAAGTCACTCGGTGTCTAACTGCAATCCCAATCTCCCTATCGTTCCCTTCTACTTTGAGGAAGCTTTTGAATTGCCTTCAAGGAATGTGAAAAGTGAACCCTTTTGTGAGCCTTCCGAGAGTTGCCAACGTTCTGAATCTTGGGAGGAGTGAGCAGGAAGGACCATGATGTAGCTTCAGCAAGGGTGCTGTTCTGTAGTGGTTGGTCCTTAATGCTGGCTGGCAACAGCTCTGGTTACACTTTGCCCTCAAACCAGTCTATCATTTGCTAGCCCTTTGACTTTGAACAAATTAACCTGTTGGTGTTTGTTTTCCCATTTGTAAGAAAGTATAATAGATCGTCATGGGAATTTTATGCTTACATGAAATATCTTTGCATGGTTTAGCACTACACAAAGAGTGTGCCCCTACTCTCAGCTTTCTACAGATCATGAAACCTGAAGCCTAGAGTGGCCCAGAGGTCTCAAGTTCATGGAGCTGTCACTCAGATCCTTGGCCAGATCTCAGCTCCACAATCCCGAGCAGCTGTCTGCAGCCTGTACCTTCAGCTTGCTTTTGTTTGTTGGCTGTGGAGAACACCTTGAAACACAGGCTCTGGATTAGTCCCTGACTGGTGTGTGTGTGTGTGTGTGTGTGTGTGTGTGTGTGTGTGTGTGTGTGTGTTGGGGGGGGTTGGGACACGGGATGGGACTGTCTTTCTATTCTTATTTCAATACTTAAAATTTTTCTCTTGTCTCAAAACAGGCATTTGAAGATAGACGGGGCCACATGCAGCAGGGACATCTTGTCAACCCAACTGACATTGTATCTCAAAGTACTCTCATGATGCTCACCCTGTACCTTACCCTATCACACCACAGATAAGGATGGAGGCTCCAGTGGCTGAGTATGATGACTCATACATGAAATTCCCATCTTCCAGAGCCTGAGGCAGGATGATCAGGTATTCAAGGCCAGCCTCAGCTACATAGTGACACCCTGTTTCAAAAGGAAAATAATGGTCTCCGCCAAGAATTGCATGCCTGTAATATTTGCACTCTAGAGGGCTGAGACTGGAGGACAATGAGATGGTGAGGCACTTTATCCAAAACCATAAACATGCCTGGCAGGGGTAGCACACATTTTTAATCGCAGCACTTGGGAGGCAGAGGCAGGCGGATCTCTGTGAGTTTGAGGCTAGCTTGGTCTATAGAGCGAGTCCAGGACAGTCAGAGAAACCATGTCTTTAAAAATTTTTTAAACCATCCCAGCATTGGTGGCACACGCCTTTAGTCCCAGCATTCGGGAGGCAGAGGCAGGTGGATCTCTGAGTTCGAGACCAACCTGGTCTACAGAGCTAGTTCCAGGACAGGTTCAAAGCAATACAGAGAAACCCTGTCTCGAAAAACAAAACAAAACAATCCCCCCAAACCAAAATAAAAAATCAAAAACATCGTTATTCTTCATTTTTCTTGCCAATCTGTGTGTGTGTGTGTGTGTGTGTGTGTGTGTGTGTGTGAACCTCCACTCTTGGTCACTAATCCTGCTGGCACTTTCAATACGCAACCGGAAGTCAGAAAGAAAACACAGAGAACCAGCGCCATCTGGTGGACATTATGCTTTCAGTCAGTAGTTACAGAATGATGATGCTTGGGAAGGAAGGGAGGGGTGTGCCCTCCAACATTTCTGTGGGGCTTTCTTCATTCAGCCTGGGAGGGAAGATGGGAGGAAGAGAACCTCTCATGTACAGTTGCCACCCTCTAGGCTGGGTTCCATTTTCCCAGAGCACAGTCTCCACCTTGACTGTCCCCTTGCTTGGGACACACTGAGCAGGATTCACTGTAGCCGTATAACCTGTAGAGTTGAATAAACCTTCAGACCTGGGTGGGTATTTTGGCAGCAGTATTCTGGCCATTTTAGGAAGGAAAAAGACACACACCTGTGGCTGTGGCTAGTGCAGGACAGTCTCGAGTGTGAGAATAACTTGGGCTACACAGCAAGGCTGTCTCAAAGGAAAAAAATAAAAAGGGAGAGAGAAGGTTAATTCTATCCAAGTACCATACATGTCCTGCACCCTGGGACTGGCTGAGTCTATCCTTGGATAGCTGCTCTCCACCCTGCTCTAACACAGGGCACCCCAAAGCTTTCTGGCCAGACAATCTAGTCAAATAGGTGAGCTCTTAGCTCAGTTAGAAACAGTGTTGTAAAACTAAGGTGGAAAGAGACCAGGAAACACACACACACACACACACACACACACACACACACACACACACACATGGGGGAGTGCGATGCATTTATTAATAATTGACCTTAGGTCACATAGGGCTGACACACTGATTCCCGGATGGGGAAGCGGTGTACCCCAACACCACTGAGATGGTCTGTGAAAATGTCTTCTGTTCTGCCCACATGGGCCTGGCCTGGTGAATGAATTACCAGTTCTAATAGAACCGACGGAAACTCTGTGGACCTCGTTTCAGGATGAAGCCATATGCGCTGCGGAACTGGCGGTTCATGGCTGCGTAGAGCACCGGGTTGATGCAGCTGTTGAGCCAGGTGAGGTTGGCAGCCACCATGTGCACTACCCGCGGAGCGCGGCCCCTGGCGTCCAAAATGTTGAGCAGCATGAAGGGGATGTAGCTGAGGACGAAGCAGAGGAACACCGCGAAGCACATGCGTGTCACCTTCCCGAACTCCGATGGAGCATCCGGGGCTCTGCGCGCTCTTGTAGCCTCCTGGCCCCTGCGATGCGCTTCAGGAAGGCCTCTCTCTGCAATATTCTGGGCTGCCTTTTTAGTGTCCTGGTTCTGCGCTTCTGACGAGTCATCTTTCAGGGTCGAAGCACTGACTGGCTCAGATGAAATCCCCTCGCTGGGCCCTCTTGATGCAAGCCCGCTGTCTAGCTCCTGGAAGTGGCCAGGCATAGCCTCATTTGTCCCAGCCACCTGATGAGAGCGGCTGGCCGGCTGCAGCCCGTATTGGTCTAGCGCTCGAGCAGCACGCTTCACTTGGCGGTGTATGAGGCAGTAGAAGACACCCACACTGCTGAGTCCAAGCACAAAGAAGATACCCATGAGAATGGTGGTGTAAGGTCGACCTCGAATGCGGTCAAAGCTACAGGTGCAGACCACCGGCACTAAGACAAATACTTGCCAGAGTGGGGCAAAGCTTGCCACCCCCACAATCCAGCTGCCCACCAGTGCCAGCACGATCCCTTTGGCACTGAAAATCTGGGGAAAGAGCTTAGGGTGGGCAATGAGGAGGTACCGTCCTAGAGCAATGAGACAGAGGGTGAGAATGGAGACGGAATTGGAAGTAAAGAGGAGGAGGCCAAATATTCTGCAGAAGATGGTTCCGGTGCGCCAGTGGAGGTGGAGGTATGTGTCCACGGAGAAAGGCTGCAGGAGCGTGCAGTAGAGTAGATCAGCCACGGTGAGGTTGGCAATGAGCAGGTTGAAGCGGGTGCGGAGCTTAGGACGGATGGCCAATACCAGCAGGGTGAGCACATTGCCCACGGTGCCTGTCACAGTCACTACCACGCCCAAGGTAACTGCAAAGTAACGATAGCCCAACACGGACTCATGGTAACAGGAGAAGTTGACATCCGAGGTGTTCCACATGATGGAGACTGACGGGAAAGAGAGAGACAGAGTGAGAACTCTCTCTTCATCTTGCCTTCCTTGAACAGCTTTGTCCCCTCATCTATTCTTCTCCTAGCACTCACTTTATTTATAGTTCTGGAAAAGCCACTCGCACCGTTTCATCTCAAAGTTCCCAGCTCGCTCCTCAGGTCTTCTGTCCTTTACCTTCACATTCTTAGATTTCTTTCCTAAGTTCTTATCAAATGTCTCTTCTCTGTTCCCCAAAACCCCAGGTCCCTCCATCCATATGCGTGGGATGCTCCCCATAAACCTGGCAACCTCCACCTTAACTCCTTCCCAGTTCCTGAAGACAACCAGGAGTCCCTTGTCCTCTTCTCCTTCTGCACAGTAGAGCCTCCATCTTTCTTTGTTTCTTTTTTACTTTCTTTGATAGTGCCTTGTTATGGAGCTCAGGCTGGCCTTAATTCATGGGGATTCTCTGGCCTCAGACCTGCACCACTAGTCTCCTGACCCCAGATGTTCTGATGTTCTGATGGTAACTACCTAGAAAATGAGAGGACTAAGAAAGTAAGACTGTGTAACACACACACACACACACACACACACACACACACACACACACACACTCACACACACACACACACACACACATTTGACATGCTTACCTGAAGTTACCAGTTTTCACACTTGTCTTCAGTAAACAAAATCCAGCTCATCTAAAGAACAGGTCTCCCTTGGGGCAGCCGGGCTTTCAGCATTTCTGGGGAACAGCCTGACTCCCAGCTGAACATATAATGCCTCCTACCATGTCAGATGGAAAGAATAAGAAACTCCCTAGTTACCCAACCGTACGTACCACTTCCTCCCCACCTCCAGCCAGTCCACTCATTTTATCTTGGCTATTAAAGTCCAAGCTTCTCTGTTGAAACTCCCCTGCAGCTTACTCCAGAGTTGTTTCACTCTTCCCTTTATCTTTCCTGAAACCCAAGTCATGTTTCCTTCCGGTCTGTGAGGGGAGACCTCCCTAAGGTCATTGCTGAGAAATGTCGAGCAGGGAGACAGTGTCAGATCCCCCAGGCCACTTCTGTTTTTGTTTGTTTGAGACAGGGTCTGACTCAATATCCCAGTCTGCCCTAGAATTCACAGAAATTCCCCTGCCTCAGCCACTTGAGCCCTGTGAGTATAGGTATGAGCTCCACACCTGACTGGGCCACTTCTGAAGAGGTCAGAGACCAAGGCCATGCTTTAGAAGCAATGGTGGAACCACTGAGCTTAAACCCCAGAGAACTCAGGTTTGTTTCGCAATAGCACTTCCTTTCTTCTCTTCAGAGTCTGGAGATGGTTTACATGAGAGGGTCCCAATGACACTGCAGCACATCTGAGAAAAGATATGGGCTGGGGACTGGCAAGATGACTCAGCCTGTACAGGCTCTTGCCATGTCCTTTGTTGTATTCTAGGACTTACATGATAGAAATAGAGAATCAACTTCTGCAAATTGTTCTCCGACTCCCAGACAAGTTCTGTGGAACATGTGCATCTATAAATACACATAAATGCAATAAAAAGATTTTTTTCGAGGCAAGGTCTCATTATGTAGCCTTGGCTGACCTAGAGCTCACTTTATAGATCAGGCTGGCTTTGAACTCATGAATATCTACTTGCCTCTGCCTCCCAAGAGCTGGAATTAAAGGTGGGAACAAGGGCTGGTGGTACAGGCTGATAGTTACTCAAGAAAATCACAGGTCTCCTTCTTCTTCTGCTTCTTCTTCTTCTCCTTCTTCTTCTTCTTCTTCTTCTTCTTCTTCTTCTTCTTCTTCTTCTTCTTCTTCTTCTTCTTCTTCTTCTTCTCCTCCTCCTCCTTCTTTTTTAGTTTTGTTTTTTTTTTTTTTTTTTTTTTTTTTTTTAGACAGGGTTTCTTTGTGGCTTTGGAGGCTGTCCTGGAAATAGGCTTTGGAGACAAGGCTGGTCTTGAACTCACAGAGATCCACCTGCCTCTGCCTCCTGAGTGCTGAGAGTAAAGGCATGCCTGGCCAAGACCTCCTGGCCAAGAAGATCATAGTTCTTAAGACTTACCAGAGCTACATAGTGAGTTCTCGATCAGCTTTGGTAATTTTAGTGAATGAGAATTTATCTCCAAATAAAAAGTAAATTTGGCTGGCTGTGGTGGCACACATGTTTAATCCCAGCATTTGGGGGTCATAGGCAGGTGGATCTCATTGAGTTTGAGGCCAGCCTGGTCTACAGAGCAAGTTCCAGGAAGCCACAGATGTTACACACGGAAACCCTGTCTCAAAACAAACAAACAAACAAAAAAACCAACCAACCAAACAAACAAACAACAAAAAGAAACAAACACAAAAGTAAATTTGGCTGAAGATGTAAGTCAGTGGTAGAATGCATGTCCAGAATGTACAAGGTCCTGGGTTCAAGTCCCAGAACTGTGAAAACCACGTATGCTGGTACACACTTATAATCCCAGTACCCAGGAGGTGGAAAGATCAGAAATTTAAGGTCATCCTCAGCTACAAAGTAGTTTTGAGGCTGGCCCATGCTTCAGGAGACTCTTTCTTAAAAAAAAAAAAATAAATTAATTAATCAAGGCACAGCACTTGGGAGGCAGAGGCAGGTGAATCTCTTAGTTTGAGGATAGCCTGGTCTATGTAGTGAGTTTCAGAACAACCAGGGCTACAGCGCTGTCTCATGAAGCCATGCTAAAAGTAAAACCAAAGATGCTTGAGTGATATACCCGGTTGTTGACCCCTGCTTGCAATCCCAGCTCTTGGGCGTCCGAAGCAGTGGGCTTCCTGGCATTTTGAGGTCAGTCTGAGAACACAGTATGACTCTGTTTCAAAAACAAACAAACAAATGATGACTCTCTGTTTTGTGGTGGGTTGATGGGGCTGCTAATCAGTCAGAGAGAAGATCTAGGGTGTGGCTCAAAAATAGAATACCTAGGGTTCCAAAAGGAAAGATAAGGAACATAGAAGGAGGAACAAGCTTAGGGAGAGGAGTGAATGATATATTCCATTTTAAAACATCAAGTTTGTGGTATATCAGTTTCCCAACCTCTCCAACTCATTTCTTCTAGTCCCTCCCTGCCATCCTCCCCACAACAGGCCTGGCCACTGTTCTCTGCACAGTACATTAAAGAAAAAATATATTTCTTTCTTTCTTTCTTAATTTTGTTATTTATTTGTGTGTGTGTGTGTGTGTGTGTGTGTGTGTGTGTGTGTGTGTGTGTGGCAGGGGAGTGAGGAATGTACATGCCACCGTGCAGATGAACAGCTTGAGGGAGCTGGGTCCTAAGATCAAGGACTGAAGTCCTTAGTGTTGATAGCAAGCCTCCTTACTCACCGACCCCCTCATTCCTCCTTTCTCTAAAGGACCACATTTGCCCTCATCCTTTAGAACCTCTAATCTCTGTCTTTAATATAACTTACTTATTTCTGTGTATGGGTGTTTTGTCTGCATGCATGCCTGTGTGCCATGTGTATGCCTGGGGCCCAGGGAGGCCAGAAGAGGACTTCAGGTATCCTGGAAATGGAGTTACTCAATTGCCATGTGGGAGCTGAGAATTGAACACAGGTCATCTGGGAGAGCAGCTAGTGCAAGTGAGCCATCTCTGTAGCCCTAGTCTCTGCCTTTTTTAAACTGTGAAGTTAAAAAAAACCTATTTGCTGGACCCCACTTCAGTTGATAAACCCAGGGGGCCCTATTCCCCCTCCTTCCTCTTTCAATCAACATCCTACCCTCCCTGCTTCTGTCTTCTGCAAGACTGGAAAGTTGGGAAAGAAGTGAGAAAGACAACCAATCAGGGAACCAGTGCAGACTCTGGTTTTGAGACTGTTTTTGTTGTTTTGTTCTCTTGTCCACAACCCAGTAGAGCTGGATGGCATGAGATGATGGGGTGGAGAGGGAATTCACAGTTCTTGGGTTATGTGTTTGGGTTGGATTCTGCGGTTGAAGAAGCACCCTCCGAGACACCAAGTGTCCCAAGACACAGGTCACTTGGGGGTCTGATGAGAGAGTATTGTAGCAGATCTGTAGATAGCATAGCCTCGGTGCGCTTGGATACCGGATCCCAAGGATCTTTAAAACTCAAGCATGTTTGCTGGTAGAAAAGTGAGGTTCATACAGGACAAGACGGATCCAAGGGTCAGTTATATGAGGCTCATGCCTGATTCCTCTGTCTGTTTTGGGTTTCCACATATAGACACAAAAGCCTAGGTATTTTCCTTTGTCTGGGTTTAGGCCCCTTCCCTAGAAACACAACGGAAGACTCATTTTCCTTCGTTTGTAGCGCCGCCTAGTGGAATTGTAGCGAATTCTCAACGGCCTCAGCTGCAGTCCCCGAAACGAACTCGATAGGATTTCCTCTCTAAAGTTTATCTAAAGTTTACACAAGCTAGGTACGGACTGAGACTCCCAGGCTTACACAGCCTCTTCCCATCTCGTTCCCATTCCCGTTCCCGTTCCTCTCCTTGTGTGTTGGGCTTTCTCACCGTAAGACACACCTTCCAAGCGAATTGCACACCAAACAGCAAGCAGACAGAGTCTTGGGCGCGGAGGGGAGAACGAATCCAGACTTTATTGTCAAGGAAAGGGAAAAGGGGAGGGTGAAGGTAGGGGGCCGGGGTTGCTACATTGTCAAGCAGAAAGAGTCCATGGGGAGGGGAGGGCCAGTGGGGGCCGGTCCCCATCCCGGGTCGGCGCTGGAAGGGCTGACCACACAGAAACCACAGAAGGGACAGGTTGGGGGTCACGCCCCCGCCCGAGTTGTGCAGTGGAGGTGTCACGGGAGGGGGCAGCCATGAGGTCTAGGGATTGGGATGGGGAGGCTACAGACGGCAAATCCTGCGGAAAGGGGTGGGGCGGGGCGGGGGCGAGGCTTCTATTGCTTTTTGCTCACAGTTTTGCGGAAGGCGAGGCGGGGGTGGGCTTGGACTGGACACCCCTTGCCCCCCTTGGTACCCCTTGGGCGATGGGTGCTGGTGAAAAGAATGGAACCCGGACCGGGGAGGAAGAAGGCAAGGGAAGAGTCTATGAGGGCATCTCCTTGGTCCCACCCAAGTGCCTGAGATGCCCCCGAGTGCTGCCCCCTGCGATGGGTCCGAGTGGACCTGGGGATGGGGCATGGTGCGGGGCGGGCACAGTGAGGTTGCAGGCGGTAAAACCAAAGTGCTTACGAGGGACCCAGGATCCCGCCTGCTCCCCTCCCCCTGCGGAGGACGGGTTTGTTCACGGAAGCGCTTTAGTTTGGGGTAGGGGGGCCGGAGTCCCAGAGTCCGCTTATTGCCAAGAAAATCCATGTTCTCCCCCCGGGCCCCGACCATGGCTTGTGAACCCCGTTTTGTGCTAGGTTTGGAGGGGAAGGGTTGGATGGACATGGCTTTTGGGAGGGGGTGTCTCCGAGGGGGCTCGGGGGTGAGACGGCCCCCCTCTCTTCTAGGGGAGAGGGAAGGACAGGGGGCGAGGTTCCCTGAGATCTGGGGTGTTCCCCCCCTTCTTAAGCCCCCCTCCCCCGCTACCCCTCCCCTTTCCTGGAACCCCGTACCTCGGGGTGGGGGGAAGGAGAGACCATTCAGGGAGCGCCGGGAGGAGGGGCGGGCTGGGAGCCCGGAGGCCTGGGTCCCGGCTGGAGGTGGGGGATTCAATGGGAGGGGTTCAGGGTTGAGGTCAGTAGGGGGAGAAGAGGATGGGTCCGTGCGCAGTTCGGATGGGTCCTGGGGCCGGGTGGAGTAGAGGATGTGTGATGGGTGGTCCCTGCAGAAGAGGTGCGGCTGGAGCTGGGCGCAGGGACAGCGGGGAGCCTGCTGCAGCGGCCATCACCGCAGCCACCGCCAGGGGGCTGGGGAGCAGGCCACCTGCCAGGGACTTGGGCAGCTCCTTGGAGAAAGTCAGTGTGCCCTGCAGCAGGCAGAGAGAGAGAGGAACACCGAGGTCGGGCCAGTGGTCCGGCGAGCCCGACCTCTGCCGGCTTGTCCAGATCCCTTTCCAACTCTCCTGAGTCCTCCCATAGCCCAATTCCCCAGCATCCAGGCCTCACCGCCAGCTCCGCAGCGCCCCTAGGCTTCTTGTGACGGCTCAGTAGAGGGTTGGGCTTCCCGGCCACGCCATCTCGGTGCCTCCTACTGGATATGTGCTGCGGTGCAGTGGGTAGTAGGGCTGTGAGCTTTTAGCAAAAAGTAACCCCCAGAGGCAGGACCACAGCTAAATATCCACCCATATTTCCTTTTGAGCGGCGTTTACCTAAGCTCCCTTCCCTTCAATGGATCAAATTCCTCAGACACCCTGGGATGGATGTAGTACTCACCTGCTTCAGCTGGACCTCCGAATTGACCTTGACGTTGCAAATCTCACAGTGGAAGGTTCGGTCCTGGGAAGGAGCCTCTGGTTCCCCAGGAGTGGGAGGCCCCAGCCGAGGGTAAGCTTTGATGGGCCCCAGCCCGCTTCGGGCCTCCAAAATTGTCTTGTGCTTAGTACCTGGCCCACAAGGCAGGAGATGAGGGCAGATGAAAAATTGTCCAGGCCTACCAGGCCTCAAATGCCCCCCTTCCCAGTTATAATGTGTGAATGATAACTATGGATTTCTTTGGAACCCTTTGGACCCATGCCAAAACCAAAGGGGTCTGGGGGAAGGCAAGGTGAATGAGGAAGTAAGACACAAAGGAATAGAGGAGATGGCTGGGAAAGGAGACAGGTCTTAGAGGCCCCGACTATGCTAGAAGGCAGGGAAACAGGGTGCAGAGTGGGGGTGGGGTGGGCTGAGGACAGGGGACTGGTTGCTAACGAGGACCCATACCTTTGTTATGTGCCTCAAGCTGGGACAGGGAGTTCACAGCCACCTTGCACAGTGCACAGTAGAGCAGACGCTTGGCCTTCTCCTCCTCTTCCTTGCTACCCCCAGGCAGGGAAGCTGGGGCTGAAGTCCCCCCTTCACCCTTGGTTACACCCTGTCCAGACTCTGGGACTCTGGGAGGGGATGGGGAGCCAGGCTGTTTCTCTGGGGATCCTGGAGCTGGACCCAGGCCATTCTCCATGGAAACTGTTGGGGAAGAAACATGGGGTCATCCCAAGTGGCTCTTCATGTGCAGGCCCACCCCCATTTCCTCAAGGGTAAGGGCCCAGGAGCCAGTCCCCGCCCTGTTACAACATGCATGTTCTCATGCCCTGGGCCACAGCCAAATTCTGTTCAGCTGCCACTGGCTGGGTGTGTGATTGCAATGCTTGGCTTACTCCCCCAAAGTTGAGGATAGCCAAGGAGTAACCAGGCTACCTTTAGGGTAAAGCTGGCAGCCTGCCCAGCCAGGGGGAAAGGCAGAAACCAAGGATTCATCCCACCATGGCCTGCTGGCCAGCCTGGGCTTCCTGCCGTGACAACCCCTTCACAAACCCCTCCAGGCCCTCAAGGAGGACACTAAGGAACAACAGGAGGGTGCAGAACCAGGAGGAGGGAAAGTCAGGAGAGGCAGATGTAAGCATAGCAGAGGGAAACAGAAACAAGAACCGAAGAGGGAGGAAGCAGGGATCCAGGATGCTCTATAATTCATAGCTCCATTAAAGATGCACAGGCCCCAGGCCTCTGCACTGGGTTCTTGCTTCTGCAGGGGAAACTCTAGCACTCCCACTCTTGCTCCAACAGCTGATCCAGTTTCCGGGTCATGGGGAGGGTTGTGGTGGGAGTAGGAGAAGATGGAAGAATTCCTAACCCCTGTGGGTGTGCTTGTCCATCCTGTGTGTCTCCTACTCAATCATGACATCCTCCATCCTCATTCCAAACCAGACAGCACATCTTCATCCCAAACTGGACAGGATGTCATGGTTTATAAAAATCAGTGTGTGTACAATATCTACCACGTGTCCTCAGAAAGTGTGCAGGGACTAAATGAGGTGATGGGTGTAAGGCACCTCCAACACCAGTAGTCAAGAAGTGTTAACTGTCACCATTACCAGCTCTACTCACCCTTACTCTATAGATCAGACTCAGGAGCAGCCAGAGCACAGTTAGAAATCAGGCCTGGCCCCTACATCTTTGAATGCTCGAGGTGTGTGTGTGTGTGTGTGTGTGTGTGTGTGTGTGTGTGTGTGTGGTGTCTATATCCACAGTGGAGACCTGAATCCTGAACTGGTGCTATAGAGGCCTGGTTCTCATTATTTTTAGGGTGGGGCAAGGACAGGCCAAAATAAGAGGAAATGAGGACAAGGGGAATGTTAGGTCTCTCTGGAGTTGGCCATGACTGATATCTGTGGTAATCCCACGGTGGGGGTGGCTGATATCTTTCTGTCCCTGTATTCCCTCAGTCCCAGCTCCTTAAAAGTATGGTCAAAGATGGCCAGCAGTCATGAGGGGCAAAGAAATGTGGAGTTGCTCTTGGTAGCTGAAAAGATCCTAAAGATTTTCAAGTTTTTCTTTCTTAACTTGGCTCCAAGAAGTCCACACGTCCATCCAAGATCATTTAGGGAGTCTTATAGCACATGGCCTCAGTTTCCAGGGAAGCTGGTAGGGCTCTGATGTCCCTAGTCCCTTTGGCTAGCATAGAGGGGCTTCATATGGATCAGATGGATGCCTCCCTGTTCCTGGGGAGGCTTGCCAGGCAGCCTCACCCTAGCCCCTAGCTGAGTCATTGGGCAGTGGAGAGGACAGACAGTAGGGACTCTGTTGAAAAGAGCTGAGGGAGGGGTGGGTGGGGTGACAGGATGGAATTTTGACATCACCATGCCTGGCTCCAGGACTCACCTTGGGTGTTAGTGGGAGTGGGGATTGAGCGGGGAGAGGAGCAGAAGGGGAGTTCTGGGATTGGGGAAGAACAGAAAGACAGAGGTCAGTTGAGAAGTGTGAAGGGGATTCAGACACACCTGGACGAGGGGCTACACCATCCCCACTTGGGGGGGTGCTGCCTGCTGGAGCTGGGTCTGCTGATTCCCGGACACTAGGCTCCCTGCCTCGGGTCTTGGCAGCCTCGATGCCTTTGACTCTTCGGGCATGGCGATTACCCTTGTAGTGTGCCTCTGCCTGGCTCTTCAAGGATGGAGAAAGAACACAGTCTGAGATCACCTTTCATCTACTACATCCTACAGAGCTCCTCCAAGTCTCAGGGTGGGCCCAGCAGGCTGGAGTATGCTCTGCCTATACCCTGCTGTGCAGAGCCTATGCTGACACATCTAGTTATGGCTGTGATGAGCTTCTCAAGCTGGAGTCCCTGGGAATCTGGATCCTGACCTAGTCCAGACTACACTTCATTACCACACCCAAGACTTGGCTAATGACTAGTCCTGAGTAGAGGGAGGGGATCCTCAAGCCTTCGAGAGAATGCCGAATTGGGGGAGGTGGAACACTCAACTAGTAGGCATCTCAGACACCAGGCCTAAGAGCCTGAGTTCTGCCCAGGATCCTGCTCTGCAGTTTTCACTAGCTCTGTCCTGATACTCCTTCTAGGCCTCATTTTCCTTGGAGCCTCTGTGGACACCTCGGAGGACTCTGGACTCAAGCCCAGCTCTGGAGACAGGAGACAGCAGCAGAGACAGCTGTCAAAACAGAGACACTTTATGGGGGAGGTAAAGGGGGAGTAAAAGAGAGAGCTGCCTGTTATTGGCTTTCTATCCCTCCACCAGCAAATAGAGTCAGAGTTGGAGGACAGAGTGCCTGGAGTCCAAGCAAGGAGGCCTGATTCTAGTTTGTTTCTGGCTCCATCTACCTACTGCCTGTCCATAGCCTCCTCTCCCATTTGTACAAAGCTAAGGATGTATAATGCTGGAGTCAAAAGGTCACCTAAACAGGGGTAGAAATAAAGTGTGGATGGACAGGAAAACAAAACTGATAGTAGAGCCTTGGTGCACAGGGCCCGACAGTATGTACCAGCCTGTGCATGTGTGTACATGTGCTGCGTAGACACATGTTTTCTTTTCCCCTGCTCAGCAGAATAAGGCTCTGCTGTTTTTCTCCTAAAGTTTTTAAGACCTGCACCTTACAAAGTCTGGACTAAATAGAATCCTGATGGGGCTTTAGAGGGAGGGAATCTGGGGGGATTCTCCTCATGGGCAAAGTCCCAGGAGGATGTATAGACCAGTTTCAATGTGTTTTGGAAGGAGCTTAGATAGGGAGTGGAGAAAGGAGGTAAGTGGGAGGTTGGGGGGAAGTGGGAAGGGTGGTCTAGCAGATGCCAAAGGGGACCTAGGCTCTGTAGAGAGCCAAAGAGACCAAGCTCAGCACCTAAGGATGGAGGCTAGAGGCCACACACCTTCCCTGATTCTTGTCTTTCCAGGATTCTGAGTAGGGAATGCTCCAGCTCCAAGGGACAAAGGGGCCAGTTGGCCTTAGAGGATTTGTCTACTTTCTGCCAGAACACACAGTGTATCCAGGTATGGTGGCATAGGTTTGTAGCCATTGCCACTTATGAGGCTGAGCCAGGAGGGTTGAAAGTTCAAGGCCTGTTCAGGCCAGAGTAAGCTAGGAAACTTCTAAGACCATGTCTCAAAATAAAAAATATAAAAAGAGCTGGGAATTAGTGGCACACATCTTTAATCCCAGTATTGGGGAGGCAGAGGCAGGTGGATCTCTGTGAGTTTGAGGCCAGCCTGTTCTACAGAGCTAGTTCCAGGACAGGCTCCAAAGCTACATAGAGAAACCCTGACTCAAACACACACACACACACACAGACACAGACACACACACACACACACACACACACACACACACACACACACACACATGAGCCAGAAGCTTGTCTGGGTGTGGTGTGGTGGCACATGCTAATGAATTCTAGGACAGCCAGGACTATGCAGAGAGAGAGACCCTATCTCAAAAAAAAAAAAAAAAGTTGGGTGTCGGTGCCATACACCTTTAATCCCAGCACTTGGGAGGCAGAGACAGGAGGATCTCTGTGAGTTCGAGGCCAGCCTGGTCTACAGAGTGAGTTCCAAGACTGCACAAAAGAACCTTGTATCCAAAGAAAAAGAAAGAAAAAGGGTTGAAGACATAGCCCAGAGGCATAGCATTTGCCTACTGTGTGCGAGGCCCTAAATCTCTACCACACACACAACAAGCAACGCAACATAGTGACCCCTTGTCTCAAGTGCCTTCCACTAACTCCCTCCCCATTACAGGGTTCCCACTCTTTGTTCTTTCTCAACACCCATAGTCACTGCCCCTCCCTCAAGCTCCCATAGGGAGCTCACCAGTACGTACTCACCAGTACGCAGCGGCTGGCCTTCTTACCTGAGAATTGAATCGGATTTGACAGACATTACAGGAAATGACTGGCCGCTTGGTCTTCAGCAAGGGTCCTCCAAATGTGTGTGAGAGCACGGCCTTCTGTACAGGGTCCATCTGTGGGTGTTAGGTAGAGTGAGCCAGGAAGCTGCACAAACTCATTTATCACCCCATTTCCCCACAGCAGCTGAGCTGAGGTGAGCCAAGGTTCTTAAGCCGCCTGCCTCAGGAGGCTTCAACACGCTTAAGCGCTTTGAGCCTCAGCTTTCTGGGTCTCTCCAGAAATCTTCATGGGCCTGGAAAGGAACTGAAGGACTCACTGGCCCCATTGCTCCCATTTCATGGGAAGTAAAAGTGGTCTGTCCAAGGCCACACCATGAATTAACAGTAGAGCTGGCAGCTGGACCTGGACTCTTACTCTCGTTCCACTTACCATGAGGGTTCAGCTCTGTCTGTTACCTTGGTCTATCTCCTACGTCAAAAGCCACTAACAGACAGTCCCAAAGCATCAGAGGTTCTGGGACTCCTGAGTCCTTTTGGCCCCACCCTGGGGTACAACTGTCTGCCAAGTTCAGCTTTTGGTGTGTTTCTAGCATCCTGTCTCTGGGCTCCACTGCACCCAAACACGCTTAGGTTCTGGATATCCACAACACCTCTTTTTTTGGTTTTTGTTTTTGTTTTTTGTTTTTTTTTTTTTTTGAGATAAAGTTTCTGTAGCCCTGGCTATCCTGAAGTTCCCTCTGTAAACCAGGCTGACCTCCAACTCGCAGAGATCCACCTGCCTCTGCCTCCCCAGTGCTTGGATTAAAGGCGTGCGATGACACCACCACCACTACCTGGAGGTTCTGAATCTCTTTAAATCAGCAGTTTCTAACAGACATACAGAACTTGGGAGAGAATTGGTGGTTCCACTGAAGAATAGGGAAGAGGAGAATGGGAAGAGCTTGGGTCTGAGTGTGCCCAGGACCTTTGAACCTCTTCTCCCCATCAGCATCAGCAGAACTTCGGAGAAGAGCTGATGGGTTTGTAGGTATGGGAACCGTCTCTGCTCACCCTGGGTCAGCAGATGTCTTTCCAGTCTCTGGTCAAGAGTTCACATGAGGTGTGTGGTTGGGGGGGGGGGGACGGGACAGGAGCTTCCCTGAAGCCTTCTGCTATCAAGGGCTACAGTAGGGGCCTAGAAGCACAGAGCCACCTCTCTGAGCAGTCCCCCCCCCCCTTGACCCTGGTGGCCAGGGAGGGAAGAGACAGGAATGCAGCCAGGGTTGAAGAGACTAGGAATAGCTGGGACCTTTTAGAACAACTTAGGACTGAAACCCTATTTTCCAAGGGGTTGCCGGTGACGCAGGGGTCCTTATCAACTCACTGGAGTCTCTCTCTGTGCTCAGGTTTTAGGGTTTTCCATGAGACAATGGGAGGGATAGAATAGGAATCTTCCCTCTGCCTCCCCCAGAGTCTCTTCAGGTGCTTGGGATTATTATCAGGAAGGGGGCTTCAGGGTTCCAGTGAACTGAGTGCTGACCTATGTCGGTCCCATTTTGGTAATAATGGATGCTGGAGCCATAACTGAATGAGCCATCACTCCAGATAACCAGTGTGACAACTGTCAGTCTCTTGGCCTGCTCTTGACCATAAGCAGCCCCTCTTAGTGACCGTCTTCACCTTCCACAAACTTCTTGGAAGCCCCAGTCACATACAGGGAAAAGTCACAGTAGAAGAGTGTGTGTACATGCATGAGCCCTAGACAGGCTCCGATCAGTTTGTGCACGGGTGGAGTGTGAATGAGTTGTCATTTACTGTGTGTATCACTTGAAGATCAACATTTATGCATTGGGGGCTTTGCTGACACTGTGAATGGTCAGGTTGTGTAATCTTCAGCTGTGTGTTTATCTGTACAAATGTATGATGTGTTTGGCAGAAAGGAAGACAGACCGAGTTGGAGGCAGGCTTTAATCAGAGAGGGGAGACAGATTGTTGCTCTCAGCTTCTCATCTCCCTGCCTCAGTCCTTCCCTTTCAGAGACACCCCCACCCAACTCTGCCCCAGGGCTCATGAGCCCTGGGTTCCTCACATGCTGGGTGGGGAATGGGAATTCTGCCCAAACAGAAACCTAATCTGGGCCAGGAAACCTAAGTCGTATGAAAACAGTGTAGAGAGAATAGGATGGAGAGGCGAGAGCAGTCTGTACCATCACCCCAGGAAGGTCCGAGGGCCCAGGATCCCAAGGATCCCAAGGATTGAGTTTTGGACTGACTCTCCCAGTCTCCTTCCCCCAATAGTCTAGGTTCCAGCCAGGTCCCTCTTCAGGGGTGAGAAGCTTGGGGAGGGGAACAAGGAATTGAGCTGGCCAGCCTGCCCCACCCTCTCCTGTAGGGACTGAGGAGACTGCTGGCTGAAGGTGAGGGCTCAGGGCCCAATCCCCAAGTAAGTGGAATGTGAGCCACTGAGGTGCTCCTGAATACCAAGGTCAGGAGGCCCCGGTGACCTAGATGAACGCTCCCTAGGGAAAGGTGGAGGCCAGCATTTCCCAAGGCCCGTTTCATTCTAGAGACCCTTCCCTGGGATGCTGGCCTAGACAGCCTGGCAAACTCTCCAACCCGCCCTCCCACAGTGGTGAAGGGGAATGGTTCCCTGAAGCTGGGGCAAAATGAAATCCGGCAAGTGGGGAAGGGCAAGGAAGGAGCGAAACCAGATCAGGAGCAGGAGGGGTCTGCTATGGTTAGGTTTCCTCTCCTGCTCTTTATCGGATGGAGCCCACTACCCCTTGTTCAACCACCCACTTCCCTACCCCACCCACCCCTCAAAATACGGCGACAAGGGAAATGGATGGAATGGCAGGGGTGGGAAGACCTGAGCAGACAGGACTGACACGGGAAAGAGGGAGGCAAGGGTGTCCAAGGAGCAGGTGGGTAAGGGATGCTGGGAGAGGGCGAGGCTGGAGAAGAGAGGTCTGGGCAGCGTAGTGGTCTGAGCCCGATGGCAAGTCCGAGATTTGGGGGATCCCGAGGACCTGGGAAGCAGAGGCTAGCGTATCCAGCAAGGTGGCAGTAGTCGGGGGCGCCAGTTGGGCTCCAGAGATCGGTGAGGGCCGCGCCGCGTGGGGGATGGGCGGCAGCGGAGGACTGGGCGAGAGAAGAGGTGGCCGGCCCCGCAGGGCGGGCGGGCGGGGATGGGGTGGGGGGGCGCTGCGGCAGCCGCGGAGGCGGGGAGGGAGGGACCGGGTGGCTTACCCTGCGGGGCCCTGGCGGCCGCGACTCCATGGCCCAGGGTGGCAGACCCAGGCGGGGCCGAGCCTGGCCGGCCGGGCGGGCCGGGGACGCGGCGCTCGTTGCCCGGGCGGCTCGGGGCTGTGAGGCCCGGCTGGTTGGGAGGAGGGGAGGCGGCGCCGGGCGGTCCGGAGCCCGCCCGGAGGCGGGGCCGGGGGCGGGCCGGGGCCGGGGGCGGGGACAGGGCACAGGAGAGGCGAGCCAGGGGGCTCCCGCGGAGAAAGCTGGGGACCGCGGCCAGACACTGCTACCAGGAAAGGCCTTGTTCCGGCTCGGGGCCTCTCGGCCAAGCGGCAGGGGCATTGACCTGATGACCTCGGCTACCAGCACTTGGGTTCCTTCCTGGGTCCAGTGACCGTCCCGGTCCTGTGCATGACCGTGTTTGTCTAGCTCAGACATCTATCTGTCCTTTCTTTCACCCCTTCCACTCTGCTCCGTTCTCCTCTGCGGACAGCTTTTCCTAAACAACCCGTTCCCAGCTTTCTCGGCGCACAGTCCCTGTGACCCCGCCTTGAACAAGTCACTTAGCTCACATGGGTGGGAAACCAAGCCCGGGTACCCAAGATTCTCAGCGACTTCTCTGGCTGGTGGGGCCGGGGGCTGCCTGAGCAGAAGCGACCTCAGAGCGTGGACGTCGCCGCTTAACCTCTTCCCACCTCCTCTCCCGGGTTCTCCACCTGCCCAGGCACCAGGTTCCCAGAGCTACGCTTCGTGCACTTGCTGCCCTCTGGTGGCCAAGTGCGACAGCACCGAGAAGGCCAAAGAATCCCCACTGCCAGGACACCTCATTTTTGTGGGATAAGGCCTCTGTCTCTGGGTCTCATAGCTCCCATCTCACCCAGAGCGAGACCAGAGAGAGTGGGGCTGGGTACTGGTTTGAGAAGGGACGACTTTGGGAGACAGTGACGGATGTCCAAGAGCAAAGGCAAACAGTGGGCTGAGCAGGGGGGAGGATGAGAGAAGATAATAAAAGTGTCTGAGGGGCAGAACTACCCATGTAAGAGAGAGAAAGGGAGATACTAATACACACACACACACACGCACGCGCGCGCGCGCACACACACACACACACACACACACACACACACACACACACACACACACACAGAGACTGCCATAATTCCAACACTACCACCTACTGTTGATTGAGCCCTTGGAATGTGCCAGCTCTGCACTGGGCTCTTTGCTTGGATTATCTAATTTAATCATCACAACCGCGATTTGAAGTAAGTACTATTATTATCGTTACTTTGCAGATGAAGGAACTGAGGTTTATAGAGGTTAGATAATTTGCCCAAGGTCATAAGCTAGTAAGTGGCTGAAGTGGGATTTCAATTTAAACCTGGTCAGCCTGACTCCAAAGCCACCGACTTAGCTGCTGCACAGTCCTTCCGAAGGCGCGTGTGCAGCTTTTCTGCAGTCCTCTTCCTCTGCAGAGTCTAAACTGTCACGCTGCTTGACATTCTCCCCTGTCCTCTCCACCTCTACACAGCAGACTTACCTCCCCAGCCCCAGCTGCTGGCTCCTGCTCCCACTGCAATTCAGCTTATTTTCTTGGCCAGCCCACCTTCCCTTTCCTTCTTTCCCTTGAATAACAGTAGCCGTAACTAGTCACCAGGCAGCCAAGCTTTGACTGAGCACTAACTCTGTGCTAGGCATTATGATTTTGTAATACCATTCACGCACGGCCTTGCCAACCAGTGCTGCTCCCCACACACCCATGCTTATTGGTTGTGCAGTTTTACTATGTATGCAAATCTGTCCTTGAACTTGTTATCCTCCTTAGGTAGACCAGGCTGGCCTGGAACTCACAGAGATCCACCTGCCTACGCCTCCCTATTGTTGGAATGCTGTGATTAAAGGCATGCGCCACCACCGACTGCCTCAGCCTTTTAAATGCTGGGATTACAGGTATGTGCTGTCATGCCTCACCAATATCTCATTTTATGGTTGGTAAATTTAAGGTTCAGAACGGTTAAATGATTTGCCTAAGGGTTCAAAGCCAGGAGGTTGCAACATTAATTTATATCCTGAAAGTCAGATGCTAAGGATGGTGCCGTTTGCCATTCACACTGGTGGCTTTATTAACTATAATTTATCTGCTCACTCTTTCTAAGGTATTGGGGCTTGAACTTACAATCTCACGCTTATCAGTGCCACAGACCTATATCCCAAGTCTTCTCTCTTTCTTTGCTTATGACAAAGTTTTACTTTAGTTCAGGGTGATCTGGAACTCACCATGTAGCCCAGGCTGACTTGAAATTCATAGTGAGCCTCTCTCCTCAGCATTCTGAGTGCTCGACCACCACACCTGGTTCTAAACACATCCTGACTAGTTCTCTATTCTGCACTTAAAAAAGTGTGTGCGTGTGACTGAGTATATGCCCCTGCCGCTGAGCCAGATGACCTAAGTTCAACTCCCAAGACATACACAGTAGAGGGAGGAAACTCAGTGGAAGGAAGAAAACTAATTCCCACAAGTTATTCTCTGGCTCCCGCATGCACACATAGCATCCCCGCTCCTGCCTCACAATAAAAAAATAAAATGTAAGCTTGGCATGGTAGTGTGCACCTTTAATCCTAGTACTCAGGAGGGAAAGGCAGGTGGCCTCTGTGTGTTTACACAATGAGTTCCTGGTCTACACAGTGATTTCCAGACCAGTTAGGTCTCCATAGTGAGGTCTGTCTAGATAGATAAAGCAATAGACAGATGGATAATTTAATAGAAAGAAGAAAGCCTGCTGAGCAGTAGTTCATGCCTGGAATCCCAGAACTCAGAAGCCCAAAGTGTAAGGATCTTTGTGAGTTAAGAGGCCAGTCTGGGCTACATAGTAAGAACTTGTCTCAAAAAACAAAACAGAAAAGTTCCAAAGGCTGGATGTGATCATTCAAATTACTTGGGAGGTAGAGACATGAGGATCACCACAAATATGAGGTTAGCTTGATTTGCAATAATAAATTCCAGGCTAGCTACTAGCCTGGACTACATACACAGTGAGACACTGAAAAAGCAAAAAGAAGCTGGGTGGTGGTGGCATGTACCTTTAACCCCAGCACCAGTAAGGCAGAAATAGGTGGATCTCTGAGCTGGAGGCCAGCCTGGTCTACAGAGTGAGTTCTAAGACAGCCAGGGCTGTTACACAGAGAAACACCGTCTCAAAAAAACAAAACAAAAGCTAAAAACAAAGGGGCTGAGGGGGCAATGAGACGACTTAGATGGTATGAGCACTTGTTACCCAAGTCTGAGGGTCTGTCTGAGTTCTGGCCTCTGGCCTCCACTGCATGCTGTAGTATACCAAACGTCAACAAAATATGCTTGAAAAAACAAAAACATTCAAAATACAAGATTATAAAGTTGGCTCTCCATATTCTGAGGTCCAAGCCTGTGGACTCACCTGATGGTATGCTGAAAATTTTTGAGAAATTCATGCTTGTATTGAATATGCACAAAATTTTCCCTTAATGATTTTTAAGTTCTATTTATTCTTCTCATATATCGCATCCTGACTGCAGTATTTTTTTTTTTTTACATTTATTTATTTGTATATGGAAGACCTCTTGTGCACAATTCATGCCATAGTGTGTCTGTGAGCTTGTGAGGGTCACGGGGCAACCTGCAAGAATCAGCTCCGTTCTTTTTTTTTTTTTTTTTTTTGGAAGCTGTCAGGCTGGCCTCAAACTCACAGAGATCTACCTGCCTCTGCCTCTGCCTCTGCCTCCCGAGTGCTGGGACTAATGGTGTGAGCCATCACCACAGGGCCAAGTTCTGTTCTTTTAGTATGTGGGACCGAAAGACCAAACCCAAGTCCTCACACTTGGCAGTAAGCACCTTCATCCATGGAGGCACATCTTGCCATCCCCACACTTTTTTTTCCTTGTCATTATTCCCTAAACAATACATCTGTACTGTGTACTATAGATAACCAGATACAATTTACTGTATAGCAGCTATGTAGGTTATTTGCAAGTATTGGATTACTTTATACAAGGGACTTGAGTATCTACACACTTATCACTCATTGAGTCCTGGAACCAGTGCTCACAAATGACAAAAGATGATTATATGATAAAGAGTACATCGAGGATTTGGGGCATTGGTGGCGCATGCCTGTAATCCCAGCACTCAGGAAGCAGAGGTGGATCTCTGTGAGTTCAAGGCTAACCTGGTCTACAGAGTGAGTTCCAGGACAGCCAGGACTGTTACACAGAGAAACCCTCAGGAAGGTGCCATCTCGACAGCAGGCCTGACCGGCTCTGTTTGATCCCTGTATCCCACAAGATGGCAGGAGAGAATCAACTCCTGGTTTTTCTTCTGACTTTCATACTTGCACCTGCACTCACATACACAAACAAAATAATATTATCAATAAAATACTTTCAAATATTCTCATCTGATGTGTTACAAATGTTTTATCTGTATATGTGTCTGGGCTCTGTGTGTATGACTGATGCCCATGGAGGTCAGAAGAGGGCATCGAATTCCCTGGACCTGGAGATGGTTGTGAGCAGGGAACCTAATGGGTCCTCTACAAGAACAAGTGCTCTTAACCACTGAGCCGTCTCCCTGAATAAATATTTAAGAAACAAGACAACAGCCAAACCCACCTCAGAACCAGGTGAGATGGTACATGCCTTTAACCTCAGCACTTGGGAAGCAGAGGTGGATGGATTTCTGTGAGTTCTACACCAGCATAGTCTGTATAATGAATCCCAGGCATGTTGGGGCTACATAGTTAGACCTTGCATCAAACAAAGCAAAACAAAGACAACCTTGTATCTTAGGCTGGAGAAAAGACTCAACATTAGGAGTCTTTATGTGGGGCTCTTCCAGAATACCTGAGGGCTGATTCCGGCACCTACATCAATCGAGTGGTTCACAACAGCTTGTAACCGAAGTTCCAGGAGGGTCTGATGGCTCTGGCTTGCCTCCTCAGGCACCTGCACTCATGCACATGCCCGCATACTGGCACATATATAAACATAATTTAAAATAATAAATTAAGTCTTTTAAAAACCTGTATATCTGTTCCTGACTGTAAATTCCCCTTCCCTCACAGAGTGGCATCATTTGTGATTTCTTGGGTATCCATCCTGTGAACATCCCAGTACTCACTTATAAACAGCCCCCTCTTTTAGTTTCATAAAAGTACCTGCTATTTCATAATTTTCTCTTTTCTTTAAAATTATATTTTAATTTGTCTTATCCGTGGATATATATGTACTGGAATCAGGTCTCTCCTTCCACCATGTTGGTCCCTGGGGTAGAACTCAGGTCGTAGGCTTCATGAAAAGCAGCTTTATCTACTAAGCCATCCCCCCTCACTTTCTCTTAACAGAGGCCCACTCTGTAGCCCAGGCTGGATCCTTCTTAGTTTTTTGTTGTTGTTTGTTTGTTTGTTTGTTTGGTTCCTTCCTTCCTTCCTTCCTGCCCCCTCTTTCTTTCTCTTCTCTTTTTCCTTCCTCCCTTTTGATGACTTCAGTCGCATACTCCAGCTTCTTGAACACAGTGCTACCAGGCCTGGCTTGAAGCTTTTTATTTTGTTTTATTACTATATGTGGGGGCAGGGAGGGGTGCACATGTGTTAGCCAAAAGACAACTTTGTGGAATTTGTTCTCTCATCCACCCTTATGTGGGTCCGGGGTTTGAGCTCAGGTCACCAGGTTTGCACGGCAAGTGCCTCAGGCCTCATGAACAGTCTCACCTCCTCCTGCCAGCTTTTCTTTGAGATCATCTCGCTAGGCAGCTCAGGTGTGCCTGGAACATTCGACCCCCTTGCTTTGTCTCCTGAGTTCTGCAGTTACAGGTGTAACCACCATGCCCAACTCATTTATTATTATTAGTTTTTCTTTCATTTTTGTTTTTGAGACAGAGTCTCCTTAACCGTTCTGGAAGTAGCTATGTAGACTAGGTTAGCTTTGAATTTACAGAGATATGCCTGCCTCTGCCTCCAGAGTACTGGGATTAAGGGCATATACTACCAACACCTGGCTTAGTTTCTCCTTTTAATGTATTGCTGAGGATTGGATCCAGGACCTCATACACCACAGGTAGAAACTCTACTTCTGAAGGACCTGGAGAGATGGTTTTGCAGTGAAGAGTACCTGATGCTTTCCCTGAGGCCCTACCTAAGTTCCTGCCTTCCATTCCCAGCACCCATGTGAGGTAACATCAGCTCCGGGGATCAATATCTTCGATCTCCACAAACACATGCATTCATGCACACATGCCCACTGTGTGTAAACATACGCATAACTAAAGATAATACAAAATATGTATTAAAGAGTTCTACTTCTGAGCTAGAGTCTCAGCTTGCTATGGTCACAGCTTTAACTATATCTTCTAGAAGCAATGGCGCCACGGAACTGTTGGGAGTCGGAAGTTCCACTGTAGGGACAGCAAAATGGCTGAGTGAATGGAAGTGCTTGCCATCAAGCCTAACAACCTGAGTTCAAGTCCAAAGACCCACAGTGGAGGGGCAGAACTGCCTCCTAAAGTTGTTCTCGGACCTTCCCACTCATGGGGTAAGAGTGTCAGCACACACAGACACTAGAAATAAATACAATAGAGAGAGAGAAACCCCAGGTTACAGCGCAATGGAGTGGCAAGCATATACCTGTAATCCCAACCCCAGAGGGGCAGAGGAAAAAACCCAAAGAGCAAACAAGCTAACAGACAAAAAAACATTTACATGAATGGACTAAGGATGAGTCTCAGATACATCATTTACCCTCTGTGCTTATTCATCTACAGATGGGGACGATACTAGGGCTGCTGAGACTGACACGGATGTAGTGTTAGATAGAGGATGGCATTCCTGGCCCTTGAGCTCTAATGACACCAGCTCACTTGTACTTTGCCAAAATGTTGTTTTCAAGTTCTTGTCCATGTGATTTGATTCAATCTGGAATGTTTTCCATGGCTACCTCCCTTCGTTTTACCTTATTTTGTTCTATTTTATGTATATGAAGTGTTTTCCTGGAGATAATCTATTTTTTTGTGTTGGTGATACGTGTCTGAAATCCCAGTACTTGGCAGGCTGAGACAGGAGAATCCCCAAGAGTTTGGAGCCAGTCCAGGCTATGTAGTAAGACCTTATTTCAAAAAAACAAAAGCAAACACAACACAAAAACTACCAATGATTCTTCAGAGTCAAAATCCCGAGTTTTTGGTTCCAGCTAGGTTAAGTCTTTTTCTTCTCCTTTCCTTTATCCTGCTTGACTCCCTCACACTCCTATGCAAGCTCAATGCTTTCAACATGGCTCTTCATTAGGTTATAGTTAACTTGCTGTTAATTCTACTAAATCATGGGCTCCCTAAGGGCAGTGACCAACCGACTCCTATGCCTCAATACTGGGTATAGTTATGAGAATATAATACATATTCAATGATATGGTTTTCTGTTTATTTGTTTGTTTGTTTTTGAGACAGGACTTCTCTGTACTTTGGAGCCTGTCCTAGACCTTGATCTGTAGACCAGGGTGGCCTTGAATTCACAGAGATCCGTCTGCCTCTGCTTCCCAAGTGCTGGGACTAAAGGCGAGAGCTACTGCCGGCTTAATGCTGTGTTTTTATTAAGTTGTGTTAATTGTTCTTTTCTTTTCTGTGCTTGTAATTGCATGTAGGGCCTCACTCATGCTAGGCAAGTTCTTTACCATTGAGCTGTATTTTAAGCCCTTTCACCCACTTTTTTTTGAGACCGAGTCTTATGAAATTCAGGCTGACCTCAAATTTGCTATATGGCTGAAAATAACCTTAAGCTCCTGATTTTTTGCCTCTTCCTTGTGTGTGCTGGGGTTACAGATGTGCACCCCTACACCCAAGTGAAATCACAACCCTGTTAGTGTTTCTGTGACAATATTAATGACCTTTCTTCTGCTTTGCTGCATGCATGCCTCTCTCCCCCTTGGATATAAGGTCACTAAGATAGACCAGTCTTCAGTTTACCCTCCTGTTAGCATGGGTCTAGGACAGTGCATTCATACAGCCAGTGCTAGGTTCCCTCATCTGTAAAACGAGGCTAACAACAACAGTCACCCTAAAGCATTATGTAAAGGTTAAGATGTGACAAACACTTCGTAAAAGTCAGAGTGCAATGCAAATGCTGGTTTAGGTTTCTGGAAGGAGTTTGGGGATTGAAGCTATGGGCTAAAGAGAACCCTCTGTCTCTATCTCTCTGTTTTAAAGACAGTCTCAGGTATGCTAGGCTGAGGATGATCTTGAACTTGTAAATCTCCCGAGTGCAGATGTGCCTCACCACCACACCTCATTTATGCAATATCAAGTATCACATTTGGGGTTTGTCTGAATTACATTTTGAGCACATACTGTGTCAACCAATGTCTATCAGTTACTAAGCCCTTCTGAGACTCAGCTTCTGCCACCCCAATTGTCAAACAGAAACACTAGTGTCTACCTTGCTAGGCTGTGTCTGTCAGGGTGATTTCTTCCTCCCAGTCACAGGCATGAGCCCTGGACTTATCCTTAGCTGACCCTTCCTCCTCTCCCCTATCCCTTCAATGCCACTTGGTTACCATGGTGGGTCAATATTTCCTTGAAAACACCTCACCAGTCTTCCCTTCCTCTCTTTCCCATTCTTACTGCTCATTAAGGCTTGTAAGGCCAGACAGCCTCCTCAAGCTTTTGTCCCCTTCATTGGCTACCACAGTCATTTTCCTCAACCATAACTCTAACCAAGCAAGGCATTTCCCTGCTAAAGAATGGGCAGTAGCTCTCTGTTTCTTTTCCTATTAATCATTGATGACTTTGCCACCCCTCCAAGTTCTACAACAAACTGATCCTACCCACCCAGTTGTGTGCTCTAGAGAGCTGGGGATGGTTTGGTACGTTAAACAGTAGCTGTGTAAGCCTGATGATCTGAGCTAGATCTCTAGGACCGGCATAAAAAGCTAGATGCCATGGTGTGCATCTACCACTCCAGCACCCCTATGGTGAGATGGGAAGAGAGGAGAATAAGCTGAAAGCTCACAGGCTAACTAGCTTGGAGTACACAGCATGGCAGAAACACTGTCCTCCACACTCGTGCAACTGCACACAAGCATAAAGCTTACAGGACATGCACACACACACAAAGGAAAACCGCACAGCGGTGCTAACCTTTTTCCTCCTTCCCTTTTCCCCAATCCAGTGTCCTCAGCTCTTTTACTCCCTAGAGCATCACCACTTAATCGTCCTTATTCTCTGTACAGCTGAGCATTTTGGAGAGGGATGAATGGGACAGACTAGTGCCTGGGTGACAGAGGGAACTCAGAAAATACTCTGTTGTTATTGCAGTTACTATAGCACCGAAGAGTCAGCAAATGCTTGCCACCCAGTGACCAGACGTGAGGAACACAGGGTCACAGGAAGTCAAGATGAGTTAAGCCTAGAAGTGCAATGGGGGTTCAGAGCCATGGGGCATAGGAGAGACAAATGGACCATACTCACTGTGCTGTAGTTGCTGAAGAGGCCCAGGGTTGGGGCTGGCTCCAGTGGAAAGGGCAGGATCTGCTTGAGGTCCATTGGGGGCTGCATGATGGGGGGCTGCCGGAGCAGAGGGAGGGGCCCTGCCCGGCTCAGGCTGCCTAAAGGGCAGAGAAAACATTCTGTGGAATAGGAAGACTGAAGCTTGTAAGCCCCACCCAAGTTCATAGCACTACTCCCTAGATGAGGCTCCTGTACTCAGAAGTGTGCCCCAGAGTGTGACCCACACACACACTTCCCCTGTTGCTCCGGGAGCAGACACACTGTGGGCCTGGGGACACGGCTGTCTTCCCTTCTGGGTGGTTTTCACTTCCCCCTCCTACTGCCTCCTTCCCCAAGCTCTTTAGGCTTTTTACAGACCCAAGGAAAGCCTAGACCTCCTCTGCAGACAGCCTGCCCCTGGGACGACTCTGAATCCCTAACTCCCTCCTCTGGCCTGGAGTTCCCTGAGTATTTGAAGGGTTGTTGCATCTCCAGAACAGAATCAAGTGGGTGACTTAACTCACTGTCCAGAAGGGGATATTGAAGAGGCTGCTTCATTTGGCTCCTAAGTTATGATGCTGTTCAGGTCATAATTCTTGAGTAATTGTCACCACCTCTGGGTGCCATTTGCTCTGAGCTCTCCTGAAGCCCCCTCAGTCCTATCAAACCCATTCAGTCTCACCGGGTGGGTTCAGTTGCAGCCCTGCAAGAGGAACTTCAGCCAAAGCCTCTGGGGAGAGCAGGGCCTGCATGTGACCCCAAGGGGAAATGAAAGTGCAGCTAGCCATTCAGTGGCACCCCTGAAACCTTTCTTCCCCCTAGAGTCCTGAAGGAGGCTCTACCAGCTTCCAAAGGACCCAGCTCAGAGGTACTCAGGACCCTCTGGGTTTCTGCTGGCCCAGCTTCCTTCTGAAGAGGCTTTTGTCCACCAACTGGGCAGTCCCTGCTGCCCTCCACTTCTCCGGCACTCTCTGCCAGCAGCAGGGGTTTCTGGAACAAAGACCAAACCAAGAGACTGCATGCCTGGCCCTGGATCTCCCTTGACCTTCCTAGGGTAGTGGGTCCCCAGGATCCTTTCTTGTTCCCTCCATAGAGACACCCCTGTCATACCTTCAGTAGCTGGTACTTGCTGCCCCCCAGGCAGTGGTCTGGCCCTGGCCCCCTAGGGGCCTGGGCCTGACAGTGTCCCCTTCCCTTGGTTCTGCCCTCTGCCCCCTTCCTTTGCCATCCCCCTCCCCCAGCCCAGTCAGTAGAATCAGCCAATCAGAGGCCTGGAAAAGTGGGGCAGAGGGGAGGGCGGGGGAGCAGGGATTAGGGGAATCTGAAGCGAGAGGGAGGGGGTGGGGAGGGCTCAGGCACAGCTGGGGGTGGAGAATGAGGTCCAGAAAGGTCTGGAGGGGTCTGTCTCTTCCACCCAATTCCAAGACTGGAGGCCTGAGGCAGACAGGGGTCAAAGCTGTTGGGAGCTTGGTTTCCAAATTCTAAGGCCTGAAGAAGATGATAGAATGTTTACCTTTGGCCTTTGAACTGTTGGGGGTCTGAATGCCTCCTGTCCATTTCCTCTTCTGATACTTTACATTTGGAATGGTGTGTGTGTGTGTGTGTGTGTGTGTGTGTGTGTGTGTGTGTGTGTGGTGTGTGTGTGTAGAGGAGCGAGGGGAGAGAAGGGAGGGAAGGAAGAAGAATATACATAGAGGGAGAATATGCATGAGATAGAATGGCAGAGCAGGAATAGGTGACTAGAAAAGGGACAGACACAGAAAAGACTACGATTGGAAAGTGGGAAGGGAGTTTAAAACCGGCAGGACATGGCTGCCAGGCAGGATGCAGAGCTAGATGAGGACAGGGAGACCCCGGGCAGAGACGCAAGGTGAGAAAGATGAAGGTGAAGACAGGGACAGACGGACTGATGGCCTCTTCTTCCTGGTCTCTCCTCCCAGGCCTCTCCCCTGTGCCCCACCCCTCCTCACTGCCTGGCACACCAGGGCAACCTTAACGAGCCTCAGGAATGGTGAGAGAAACCCGAGTGCTCACAGCGTCCCCTGCTCCCACTCCCTGCAGCTGGTTTGGGGCTGACACATCCATACCAGGGCACCACCATGTACTATGGCTTGGCTCCTTGACCTTGTCCCTGGCTGTCAACTCTCTAGGATCCCACTCCCAAAATCCAATTTAGAGGAGACAGATGAGTTCCAGAAAAAGCCACAGAGAAGCATTCAAAGAACCACTAAGTACCAGTCAATGAGCAGGAGTCTTATCACATGCACTGGAGATGGTTTGGGAGATGGTTGTGATTCTATTAAGTACCCAGTGTTATTTCTTCCATTGAGCATGCGAGGTGACTGGGACTCAGAGAGGTTAAAAAACTTGGCTGATGTCACACAGCGTTAAGTATCAGGGCTGAGAGTCAAATCAAAACCTGTCGCATTCTAGCAAATTCTTCCTCCGCTACATTGCTCCCAGAGGGCTCTCATTTAACGCTGAATCGGAGAGCTGAGCACAGGCTTGCATCTGGTTTAAGCAGAGAATGGGCAAAGCTATTCCTTGCTTTTCCTGGGTGTGGAGTCCTCATTTAGCTTTAGAGGAGGAGAGATGGAGGAGAACAGACAGAAGCCACTCAGCTCCCTGTAGCCGGGAACCGATGTGGAGCAGGGCTGGGGTGAGAAGAGAAGTAGGGTAAACGGGTGAGGTGAGGGCAGAGTGAAGGAAGAAAGGGGGGTGGGAGCCAGGGGGGGGGCTGTCCCAGACTCGCAGGGCTTCTGCACTCTGAAATCTGCGGTGGGAGAGGGGCAGAGGACATCTTAGGGGTCGGGTGAGCAGGAACACGGCTCTTCTAGGCTGGGACTCAGTGGTGCAGCACTTGCCTAGCATGTGGGAGGCTCTGGGTTCAATTTCTGGTACCTCACTGCCCTCCCACTCTAAAAAGCTCCGGGGCTCTTGGCTCCAGCCTCAGGCACATCAGCCCTTTTCTGAGGAAAACAGTTGCCACTTTGTGAAGCTTATTCTTTTCCTTCCTTCCTTCCTTCCTTCCTTCCTTCCTTCCTTCCTTCCTTCCTTTCTTCCTTCCTTCCTTTCTTTCTCTCTTTCTTTCTTTCTTTCTTTTCTATTCTTTTTTTTCTTTTTCTTTTTTCAAGACAGGGTTTCTCTGTGGCTTTGGAGCCTGTCCTGGAACTAGCTCTGTAGACCAGACTGGTCTCGAACTCACAGAGATCTGCCTGCCTCTGCCTCCCGAGTGCTGGGACTAAAGGTGCTCTCTCTCCCTCTCTCTCTCTCTCTCTCTCTCTCTCTCTCTCTCTCTCTCCTGGCATCCACTATCTATACAGACACACAGACCAGGCTGGCCCTCGAACTCACAGAAATTTGCCTGCCTCTGCCTCCCCAGTGCTTGGTTTAAGGTGTACACTACCACAACTGGCATTTAAAAAATTACTTATTTTTATTTTTATGTGTATGTTTTGCCTGCATGTATCAAAGCACAGCGCGTGTGCTGGGTATCCCCTGAGGCCAGAAGAGGGTGCTGGATTCCTAACCCAACTCAGGTCCTCTGCAAAAGCAGCAAGTGCTGTTAACTGCTGAGCCATCTCTCCAGCCTCCTGAGGCTTAGTCATTGACCAGACTTTACACAGTCTCCCATGAGGCTGCACGCTGTTAACTGGGTGAGCAGTAGCTGGTTTCTCTGACTTGCTCACTCTCATTTCTCATCTGTCAAACTAGAATAACAGTACCTGCCTCCTAGAGTTGATGACAAGATTGAACGAGTCTGTGTAAAGTGCTGGCACGTCACACTGAGCACTCAATAAATGTTTGCTGAATAAATGAATTCTTTTATGATAAATGATGACAGTTGGTTCAGATAGGGGGCATTAGTAGACCAAGGTCACACAGCAAGTGGGGAATTTGAATGGCTCTTGCTCCTAAGTAAGGTTTTCAAACATTATGTTTTTCTGGTTAGATTGGAGAAGAAAAGGAAGACAAAAAAGAAGAGGAGGAAAAGGAACAAATGTGGGGGTTAGGGCTTCAGGAAGGTTGGGGGAAGCGAAGGAGGACAAACTGTGTGTTTGTGTTTACGTGTGGCGCCCAGGTGAGGTAGGATTGGTCGGGAGGAGTTAGGGTCGGGCTGGAGCAGGCCACTCTAGAGGGAAGCTCATTAGTGTAATTACCTCCAGCAGACACAGCCCCACCCCGCTCCATGGGGATTGTTACCTGTTCTATTCAAGACAGCTTCCAAGGCACTATAGAGGGGTGAGCTTGCAGACCTTTGGGCAGCATCCCGGCAGCCACCTGTCCATTCCAAGAACCCTGTTTAGCTCTGGGTGCTTTGCTTGTGTTCTGTATTCCACAGTCAAGCCGTACCTAGCTTCCTGCATCTCAGTGGGGGCTGCTCTCTTTCTTCCTCCCCTAAAAGGCCTGGCCAGGTCCTGAGTCGTGGTGGCTCCTGGGCTTTCTTGGGCAGGTCTGGTGTAGAGAATGGGAACAGTCTGGGCGAGTCTGCCATGAACTGAGCTGTCTCTGGGAGTGGCCCATCTGGGTAGGGCAGGATCAGGGAAGGCTTTAGGGCAGGGCTGTGATTTAGAGTGACACTGAAATGAGAGTGGTTTTGGTCTTGGGGCTGTGGATGATTCGGGCCCATGGTGGTGAAAGGCACACTATGGGGCTAAGTTGGGAATTATAGCCTCTGATGCCAACCATCTCTTTTCTCCTTCAGACCTTTTAGCTTCTTTCCCAGAAATACCCCAAATCAGGGTCAGGCTAGTGGGGGGGAGCACTGTCTTATCCTTTGGTCAAGTCCAATGAATCTGTCCCCTCTGCCTCAATTCCTTCATCCTGGCAGAAGGCAGGCCGAGGACTGGAAAGGCTTTGAAGTTAAAGATGAAAGAGACAAGGGGATGATTATGCACAACTAAAAACACCAGCCCTAATAACCTCAGGGTATATGTGGGTGGGGGTGGGGCCTCGAGGAAGGTGGTACCTAGGATGGGAGGGGCTGACTTCAGACCTTTGAGAAATCTTCTCCACCTGAATGGTAGGGCCCGCCCTCTCCAGGCTCCTGCCCCTCACTAAACCCGGGAGTTAGTAGCAAAGGATGGTGGCAGCCCAGGGGATCTGAACTCACACATGCCATCTTGAACCTTGACACCTTGATTTTTTAATTTTTTATTTTTTTGTCTTCGAGACAGGGTTTCTCTGTGTAGCTTTGGCTGTTCTGGAATTCACTCTAAAGACCTGGCTGGCCTAGAGCTTACAGAGATCACCCCCCACCCCACCCCAACCCTCTGTGCCCTGTCAAGGCCCTGATTCTTATGTGTGTTTTAATTTTGTTTGGAGGCAGGTTCTCAGTCTGTAGGCCAGGCTGGCCTTGAACTCACTCTTTAGCCCAGGCTGGCCTCAACTCCCAATAATCTGCCTCCTCCCTCAGCCTGCTGGGGCGTGAGCCACCATGTTCAGCTGAGCTGTGTAGGGCTGCCTTGTAAAGGACTCAGTGACCTTACCATCCAGACCCAAATACCCTAGTATGGTTCGAAAGGTGGGTCTTGAGTCCTGGCTGGCAGCCCCCCCCCTTCCTTCTTAAAGAGGGTTGGGATGTAAGAGCCGGAGGCCAAGGTGTATGGGCTCCCACCCCTATGTGGACTTGTCACTAGGAAGGCGTTAATTATAGCGTCCTCCAGGGAAATGATGGAGGCCAGTTGGTGGCAGGGTCCAGTGTCAGAGAGTTTGGATTCAGTCTTCTTGTGGCTGGGTGTTGGCAGGGCTCTTCCAGGACTCTGACACCTAATTCTCTGGGGCCTCCTGACTGACTAGGGCAAATAAAGCTTAACCTCACCAGTTCTGGGCAAGCAGCACGCCACCTCTTCAGCTGGTAGAGCACAGGGATCACACAGGCTGGCAGAATATGCAGTGTATGTTAGGATCTGAGTCTGAACTGTGTTGGGGGTGTGCCCTGGAGTTAGGACAGTATTCACAGAAGGGCAGACCACCTACTAGAGACAGCCTTGGGGAGGAGGTGGCTTGGTTCTCACTCATTGAAATAGCTGTGATGGATGGCCGGCTGCAGGGAGTAAGGCAGGAAAGTCATGAGAGAGGCTGAGACCATAGCTAGATGGAGGGAGGAGTGTGGGGTGGAGAAAGGCTCTGGTGAACTTAGTGGGGTATGTAGAAAATGGAAAGAAGTCAGGGGTCTTGGGAGTGGGATGAGAGCCTCCGGCATCAGCGTAGGGCCAGGTGTCCTCAATGGGGGCAGGGAGACCACAGGTGTCTGAGAGTGGTAGGGGGCTCCACCATAAACAGGAGCCCGGAACCGGCCTAGCCAGGGTGGAGGTCAGAGGTCAGAGCAGGCCCTGCATTGCTGTGGCGGCAGGGTTGTGGGCAGGGGCTGCTGCAGAGCCCAGAGTACAGCTAGGCCCTCTCCTCCCCCATCCCTGGGGCTCCCTTCCCGATGTAGGTCATGAAGATGGGGTGGCCAAGGCTGACGGGCTGGCTGTCAGAGCCCAGCGGGACTTCCCTTCCCCCACTCGGACTATCCTTCGTCCCTCGGTCTCCAGTAGCCCCGACCCAGGTCTGGGATGAAAGGGAAGAAGGAAGAGGGGAAGAAGGGCCCAGGCAGCCGGCGCAGGGAGAGAGGGGCAGGTCCCGGCGTGTCGGGGCAGGATGGCTGCGGAGACAGGATCTAAGCCGCAAGAGCCCGGGATGGACAATTTCCCACCCGCTTTTTTTACCCAGCCCCCTTATCTTCACCCGTCAGGTTCCCACCTCCCACCACGCTCACCTCGAAGCTACACCCAGCATCTTCTCCCTCCGCCCCCCACTTCCTCCTTTCCCTCTTATCCTGGGCCCAGAAGGCTCTTGGAGTGCCAAAGCCAAGGGTGGGGGAAGGCGCTGGGGGTGACGGGTCAGAACCTTTACCCCAACTCCACCAGGCCAGGACCAGCCCCTTCCCCCGTCTCTCGTATACTGTCTTATAATATTCATGAGCCTCATGAATACGCAATGTTCTCATTATGGGGCGGGGGTCTCACTCTCTCGGCCTTCCTTTTGCCCCTCCCTAGATTACCAGGAGAAGCCTCAGCTAGCGGAGGAGGGGAGGAGGGGACCCCAGATGTGCAGCCAGATGAGGGGGGAGGGGGAACGGGAACGGGTGGCAGACCGGCGGCCGCAGTCACCGCGGTGCCGAGGGGGGGGTGGGAGGAAGGTGACCCAGTGAGAGGGAACCAGATACCCGCAGCCCAGAGGCGCGGAGACCACTCACCGAGGATCATGCTGGGGACCCAGGCGCCCGGGGTTCCGCGTCGCTCTGTCCCGGGGGCCGTTCTGGCCGGACTGGGGGTACGGGAAGGAGGAGTCGGGGAGGAGCAGGGCGGGCCGAGGCGGAGCGGGGGCGGGGCCCACAGCAGGTGAAGACCGGAGGGGGCACCCTGGTTCTCGGGGCTCCGCGAGGGGCGTCCTGGCCGCCTCCCACTTCCTCCAGCCTTTCAGTTGCCGCCCCCAATCTCGGGGCTTTTCGATGTCGCTTTAGCTGAGGCCGGGGAACAAGATGGTGTGAGACGATGGAGGAGGCTGGAAACGAAAATGCCTAGGTTCCCGAGGGGCTCAGTCTGAGGGCGGGAAGACGCATTCTCGGCTGATAGGGGGCCAGGATTCTAAGTGTTCTGGGGAGTGACAGAGCCCCGGGGTGAGTGGGACAGTGATGCTCCACTGGGCCCAGGGGGTGCAGTGACGATGCCTGGGTCCTAATTTGTTCTTCCGCTTCGGAGCAGGATGTGTCAGAGGTGAGTTGGGGGTCTGAAGATGGATCCAGGGTTGATCTCTGACAGGGTTCTTAGGGAAGCTGAGTGAACAGACTGCAAGCAGTGGTCCTGAGGAGGCAGAAATAGGACTTTGCAGTGGCGATTGCTAGGACATTTGGAAAACGACAGAAGGTCAGAATCAGCAAGATTCTAGAGATGTCCTGGACTGAGCTGGGGAGGAGACGTATCTATCCTGGTCTTAGATGCAGGACATTCTCCACCAAGGAGAGCTTTGATTCAGGTGGCAGGGGTGTAGACGGCTGGGGAGAACGTCTGGGGATGGGGTGTTCCTAAGACAAACAAGAGGAGGCTGTAGTGTGAGAGTCGGGGAGACATCTGGGGAGACGCAGCTGCTGCAGCCTGAACCTGTCTGTACCTGCCACAAGAGGGAGGGCAGCAGGCAGAGTTCCCAGAAGGCCAAGCAGCCAGCTTTAGGCCAACCCGAGCCAGAGGAAAAGGGGATGGGACTGGGAATTGGAACAGTCAGGGTTTAGGGAGGGTGAGGGCAAGGGTGAAGACCAGGGTCAGGAGTGGTAGGATTGGATCCAGAAATGTTCAAGAAAGGAAGGCATTTCTAGTTTCTGGAGGGAAGCTGGGGTTTGATGGCCAATTTAGGTGCCAGAAGTTTGGGTTCCTTTCTGAGCCCCCACAATGTCTGCCTTCCTTTGTTTGAAAAGCTGTTTGCAACTGCCCAGATGCTCCAGCTCAAAGCTAAGTGAGTGCTGGATGCCAGTACCTTGGTCCTTGGGTCCTGTGACCCTGCTTTGGGAAGGAGGTGGGACCTCTGGGTCCACCAGAGGCAATCCTCTTGCTTTGACTCTACCTGTCAGGATTCCACTGTACTTCCATTAACAGGAACTCTGCTTCTAGATTCAGCTGCTCTTCTCTTCCTCCAGGTTTCTCCCCTGGAGAAGGGGCAAACTAAACAAGGGCCTTGATTGGTCTGAGAGCACCCTTTGCCCTTCAGGCCTGGTCCACCTGCCCACACTGTCCCTAGGGTCTCTGAATTAGGCAGAACTCAGAAGAGGGGGTGCTTAGCTTACTATAGGAGGCAGCTGGCTGGAGGGTGGGGTGACCTTGCAGGCAGCTGGGAGGGGGAGCATTGTGAGGGGTGAATTCATTATTGATGAGCCCTGCACCCCAGGCTACTAATGAGTCCAGGCTGACTGCCCTAATTGATGTCAAGAAACTTGAGACCCCCAGATCATCTTCCCGCCTGCCAGCTGCCTCTTCTGAGCCCCTTCCCCCTCCCACATCTCCAGCTGCTCTGCTCACTTCCTTCCCTCCTCTTTTCCACCTTCACCAACACAGACAAGGAGAGGGTTCAGACAGCTGATCTCCAAAGCCACCATGCTTCTCTGGATTGCTCAGACTTCAGAGTGGGCAGGGTCAGGAGGTTGAGGAGAGGCAGCTCAGCTCAGAGGAGAGAGTCAAAGATGTATGCTCAGGGCCCATGCTGGCACTAGAACACATCTGTGGCATGCCTGAGCCCAAGGAATTTCTTAATTAGAGAGAGGTCTTGTCACCTTCTTCAGAAGCAAAGGCACCATTTACTGACACACCCATGACACCAGTCCATAATCCCAGCTCTCTTCCCTTCTTCTTGTCCTCATTATAGTGGGGGACATTTCAGATCCACTCCCTGGAGCCAATCTTCCCAAGTCGGATCTCCCCTTGAGAGTTCCTGCTGTCCTTGGACATACTGGGTACTTCTCTGTCCCATTGTGTTTCTGCGGCCTCTTCCTTTGTGGGTTCTGAAAAGACGCACAGTAAGAATAGGATTCCAAGGCCTTAGACTGGAGTGTGGCTCCGGTAGCTTACCTGGAGGAATATTTGAAGGTGCCCGAGAGTCTGAGTTAATAACCCCTGCTGAGGGAAGAGTTGGGTCTCATACCTCCCTGCCATAAATTCCCAGAATTTGTGGCTATGCTGCCCCCTGGTGGTAGAATCCTGGTCTAGTATGGCATAACCATCTGCCCTATTCACCTTTTTGCACATCAGGACAGACCTTGAGAAAGAGGACCCTCGGGCTCTCTCATGTTGCATGATTTCTCTTTGAAGACAGGCGCTCTCTGGCATGTTGGTTAAGAATAAGGACTTTCACAGACCGGCAACACTGAACATGACTTTTTCTGCTTTGCAGTGTGACCTTGGGCAAGTTACATAAGCTTTGGGCCTCAGTGTCTCTTAGAATAAATGGGGGTAATAGTACCATCACGGGAGTGATGAAGGTTAGATGTGGGTGAAATGCTTATCATGCAAGCCTGACAACTTGGGTTCAGATCCCCAGAACCCACACAAAAGCCTGACTTGTACAATAGCAGGTGTCTGAAATCTCATCACACCCTGGAGACACAGGAGAACAGCCAGAGCTCGCAGGCCAGCTAGCCTATGGTATTCAACACTAAACAAGAGACTGCCTCAAACAAGGTGGAAGGCAACATCCAAGTTCAAGATTGTCTTCCGACCTCCTCATGTGTGTGGTGAACTCACAAGCTCGATTGCAAGTGCATAAACATGCACAGGAAGAAAAATTAAGAAATCATGTGAGTGAGCTATTTAACGGCCCTCACCTTACCCTTGCACTCTAATACATAACCCCCAAAGCAGGCTTGTGATTAAAGGCCCTTGTCACTCCCCACCCCCACCTCAGACAAGGTCTCTCTGTATATCTCTGGCTGTCCTGGAACTCTCTTTGTAGACCAGCCTGGTCTTGAACTCAGAGATCCTCCTGCCTCTGCCTCCCAAGTGCTGGGATTAAAGATGTGTGCCACTACTGCCTGGCCTGAGTTTGGTCCTTTAAAAAAAATATTTCATTTTATGTGCATTGGTATTTTGCCTGCATGCATGTCTGTGTGAGGGTGTCAGATCTTGGAAGAGTTGTTAGCTCCCACGTGGTTGCTGGGAATTGAACTCAGATCCTCTGGAAGAGCAGACAGTGCTCTCAATTGCTGAGCCTTCTTTCCAGCTCCTGAGTTTGATTCTTAAATTCACATGGAAGAAAACCAAGTCCTTCAAGTTGTCTTCTGACCATTATTTGTGTTGTGGCAAGTGGCCTGTCCCATCCATTCACACAAAATGTGCAAAACAAACACAACACTAATGGGCTTTCCTTTCATTTTATTTCTGATTTGAGAGAAGCCCAGGTGAGTGTTTTGTGGTCTTTCCTCACCTTTCATCGAGACCTCTCTACACTTTTTCATGATCTCAACCCCACAGAGGGAGACTTCTTTCTTTGCTCCTTGGTGATAGGGAAGTCCAGACCTGGTGGGGGCTAGAGGAGGGAAGAGACAGGCTCCCCACCTTTATTTTATTTATTTATTTTTGAGACAGGCTTTCTCTGTGTAGCCCTGGCTGTCTTAGAGCTCGCTCTGTAGACCAGGCTGGCCTCAACTTCAGAGGCCTGCCTGCCTCTGCCTCTTGAGGACTGGGATCTAAATGTGTGTGTCACCACTGCCTGTCTCCTTTCTCTGCTTTTATTCTTTGTCTCCTCTGGGTATCACGTAGCCCAGGAAGGCTTTGAACTTGCTCTATAGTGTATAGCCAAGGATGACCTTGAACTGATCCTCTTGCTTCCATTTTCAGAACTCTGGGGTTATAAGCATGTGTCACCACACGTAGTTCCCTTCCACTATCTTTTAATCATCTAGAAGTTTCTGGGGCGGGGGAATCACACTCCTGGCCCCTGGTGGGAATAGGCCCATGAGGGATAGACATTTCCTTCTTGCCTACTCTCTGGGTCTAGGATGGGTCTGAAGAGTAGGGTGGGAGGACAGACTGCAACTCTGGTCAGTGGGGGCAGTGGGTGGGGTTTATTGCACTTGCAACACAGTTTAAATAAGTTGGGGGTGGGTTCTGGAGCAGAGGGGGAGGGTGGATAGGGGAGGCAGCATCAGTGCAGCTGGTGGGCAGAACCCAGGTCCAGCAAGCCTAGGGCTCCCCATTCTCTGGGGAATGAGTGAGCCTGAGTTTGGCCAGGCTGAGGTTCCATATCTGTTGCCACTGTGGCCTGGTCAGGGTCCTGGGCAATTCCTGACTTGTCCTAAGTCAGGGATGAAGAGAGCCCTAGGCCCAGTCTGCAGCTGACCCAAATGTCATCCTGGGTCTGTGAGTGTAGGTTCTTAGAATCTGAGACTGGGCTTCAGTCAACCCCAGGCCCCAGACTAGGTCTGGCTCCATTTTCATTCTGACTGCCCTGGACATGGGTCTGGGCCAGCATCGACCTTTGTTTGGGAATTGTCCTGAGCTGGTCCTGCAGCACCATCCATCATTAGTGTTCTTGATTGGCCCTCCAGGATGGGGGCTATTGGAGCTGCCAGGTCTCACTTCCCAAGACTCAGGCTCTTAGCTGCAGGCTTCCTTTGGATCTCTGGGAAGGCCAAAGACACATCTTTGCAGGCTGGAACCAGACAGGAAGTCCTGGTGGCATGCCTGGCCCAGAGAACCGTGACTGTATTCCCTAATTGCGGCTCCAAGTTGCTTTTGTAAGTCTCCAAAAAGCAAGGGCTGAAGAAAGGCTGGGGCTTCTGTCCCTGGACCTGAGGCCCCCATGCAAGAGAGGGCATGTGTAGAGGCCCTCATCCAAGAGAGGGCATGTGTAAACGAGGGTCCTTCACAGTGCATGGGGGGAGAGGAGCCCCAGCTTCTTGTCCCCCAGCTCTGGCCCTTCAAGTATGTCTCTGGGCTAGGGAGAATAGCTCCTCCCCGGCCCTCAGCACCTTCAGGAAGTGCCTGGTCCCTCCTTGTTGGCAGGTAGGGGACTGGCTCTTCAGGATCAGGAGTCTGGGATCAGGAGGACTCAGGCATCTGAGGTGGCTGGAGGCTTGAGCTGAGCTTTTTCCATGGCTGTGCCGTACGGGAGGGAGCGTTTGAAGAAGCCAAGCTGGTGAGAAAGGAGGCACCATGAGAGATCATATTGACTCTACTGGGGATCAGGGGAATGATGACCTCCAGCTTCCCTATCCTGCTAAGATGGCTTCTGAATACTTCAGACACTTTCCCAAGGGGTTCAATGGATGTGGGAGGTCTCAAATCAGGGGTTCATTGTGGGGCAATCTTTTTTATCAGTTTTTAAAATGCCTTCAGTTAGGAAAAGGAAGGGTAAACAAGTTCAATTCAAGTGCCACATCTGATTGCCTAGCAGTAGCTGCCACCTGTAGGATATGATCATTTGTTGTTAACTGCCACAGGGTTTTCAAGGAAATGACAGCACAAATGCCATCATGTATTTGCCATCTGCGGTTTTGCAATGTTGGCAAACTTATTCTGAGACTGGAGGCTTCTTTCTAAACTGGGGGCTGCACACTGAAGGGAGGGGTCCAATAATAAAAGGCAGGATGGGGGCGTGAACAGCCTGGGCAGAGATGGGGGTCTGTGCTGGAAAACAAATATTAGGATGAATTCTTGGATTCTACTGCGTAAATGGTAGAGCCTGGTAGGAGGGTAGCCAAAGTCAGGGGCAGGGTGTGGCTGACCTTGTAGAGGACGTAGATGAGCAGACCTAGGAGTAACAGGCCAAAAAGGATGGCTAGGATGATGATCCACAATGGGACACCGTTGCTGCCTTCTGCCTTGGTCCACTGCACAGCTGTGGCCACCTGGGTACAAGCCATATGACACTGAGAGCACATAAATCCTTCCTACCCTAGTCTTGGCTACTACTGGCTGTTAGATCTGGACCTAACTCTCATTTTTAGCTAACGGCATCCTGAACTTAAAGATGGGAGAGTCTGAAGTACACAAAAGTGTCTTTTGTTTTTCGAGAGACAGGGTTCCTCTGTGTAGCCTTGGCTGTCTTGGAACTCTCTCTGTAGACCAGGTTGGCCTCCATCCTCCTGCTTCTGCCTCCCAAGTGCTGGGATTACAGACGTTCACTGCGTTTGTTTTTGTGTTTTCACATCTACTGTTTTCTCCACCCAGAGTCTTTCTTTCTGGAACATTTAGCCTAGTTAGTTTCTTTAGGCCTCAGCTTGTACGCCACTCCTTCCAGGAAGTCTGTTCTGAATCTGTAAGACTGGGCTCAGGTATTTCTATGACATGTTTCCATAGACTGTCTGACACAATGTCACACTGATGTCACTGCCCTCTAGGCTGTGAATTCCAAAGCAGAGACACACGTTAATCTGGCTGATCACTTTATTTCTGGACTTACAAAGGCAGGAACTACCTGCACAAAACGAGACCAGCCTCTACTCATGTCCTCATCCTGCTTTGGACATTCTTGAGCCTGCCTTCTTTGACCCAGACCTCTGACTGTGAACTCACCTGAAGTTTCTTTTGTGGCAGCTGCTGAGGCAGGATTAAGTAGGGCATCTTCAGGGCTTCATATACAGCCTCACACTGCAGGCTAAATGGCTGGTGTTCCCGCTGTGGGTGGAGAAAGGTGGTCAGGGCCTTTCTACATAGCCCTGGGATATCCTCTTGGGATCTAGAGGATATAGGGCTTCCCCACAGTTTGTCTCAGGATGTGATCTCTCCCTATTATGGACTCACTCTGATTCTCTTGATGTTCCTTATGAAAAATAATAAATGTAAAATTGAGTATTTACAACTGAATAATGCCCAATCAGATGGCTATATGTTCAATATCTTTTTAAAGAATTAATATGGGTTAACACCCACGATTATGGTTGATTCATAATGTGTGTTCAGTAAATGATGGCTTTTTCCTTTTCCTGCTTCTGCTTGCCAGTTCACTATGGATTCATCTCGTCTCCTACTCCATTAAAATTTTTTAAAAATTACAGTTATTTGTGTCCATGTGTGTTCTCTCTGTGTATATGTGCATACGTGTGTTCTCTGTATGTATGTATGCATGCATGTACCCATGCCGGTGTACATGTTCCATGGCACACACAAGGAGGTCAGAGGATAACTTCTCCAAGTTAGTTTTTGCCTTTCACCTAGTTGAGGTGATCACTCTTGTTTCTACCACTGTGCGCACGACATACTCTAGGCTAGATGACTCACTTAACCAAGCCTTTTCCTTAGGTTCCAGGAATTGAACCCAAGTGGTCAGGACGGAACAACTAGTTTGCTTACCCACTGAGCCCTCTCCTCAATCCTCTCTCCTTTTTAAAGACATTGGTTTATGTACTTGTGCATGCTTGGGCACGCACACGCCATGGTTTATTGAAATCAGAGGGAGTCAGTTAAGTTCTCTCTTTCTGTAACAGGGGTCCTTTAATGTAAACTCTGGTTGTTAGGCTTGAAGGCAGGCACCTTTACCCTCTCACTGGGCAACCTCACAGGCCTTCTTCTCTTCTTCCTTCCTGTGTATGGTGTGTGTGAGTGCATATGTCGGTGAGTCAGAGGCTGAAGTCCTCTCTCTCTCTCTCTCTCTCTCTCTCTCTCTCTCTCTCTCTTGGATGGTATGTGTGCACAGGTGTGGGTAGGTTAGGGGCTGATGTCAGATATTGAGACACACTCTCATTCCCTCATTAAACTTAGAACCCAAAGATCACCATTTTTCCTCAACTATCTGGCCAGCTGACTGTGGGGATTCCCTGTTTTTGCCTCCTATGTGCTGGATTACATAGAGGTGGCCACTATAGCAGCTAGGCATTCATTTATGTGAATGCCGAGGATTTGAACCCTGATCGTCATACTTGCATGTAAGTGCTTTACCCTCAGAATCATCTCCCCAGCCCCACCCACTCTAGTGTTTAAGCCTATGGATTGGGTATGTATTCTACCACTGACCTACATCCCTATTCCCTCTACTGCTTTCCCCTTCGTTCGTCCCTCCCTCCCTCCCTCCCTTCCTTTCTTCTTTCGAGACAGTTTCTCTGTGTAGCTCTGACTGTCCTGGAACTTGCTTTGTAGACCAGGCTGACTAACTCAGAAATCTGCCTGCCTCCACCTCTTGCCTCCCTAGTGCTGGGATTAAAACCATGTGCCACCACATCCAGCCTGATTTTCTTTTTGTGTGTGTAGTTATTTATTGTATTTTTCTTAAGACAGGATCTCACTGTGCAGCCCTAGCTGGCCTCAAACTCACTTTGTGTAGACCAGGTTGACTGGAACTCACAGAGATCCACCTGCCTCTGCCTCCTGAGTGCTGGAACTAAAGGTGAGTGAGTGCCATCATGCTCACCATGCTGGGCTGTATCCTGTTTTTCTACCAGGGCCAGAAAGGGAAAGTTGCTCCTATCGTGGCCACGAGGTGGCGCCAAGGACACACAAGTAGTCTGAACCAGGGTGAGGGAGGGGAACTGAAGTTTGTGTTTGTACAATTGTCAAAGCAGAGCTGGGAGGGCAGACAGCAGGGTCAGTCCAGCTAGGCTCAAAGGTTGGGATTTGGGAAGCTCCCTCACCTGCAGGAAGGTCTTGGCCCAGACTCGGAAATGCAGCTGCAGACTCCGGCTCTCTTGGCGGTGCAGTGGCCCAAACTCGCAGCGTAACCTGAAACACTTGGCTTCAGGGCATTTCTGGAAAGAAAGAAGGCATTTGAGCCCAGAATTCTGCTCTGGTGATCCTGAGAACTCAAACAGGTGTCCAATACTTGGGACAAACTTCATTCTCTGCAGTGACTTACCAGGACCTGTGGCACTGAGGTGGTAGAGCTCCTGCCTGGGGCCTCTCGTTTCTGCAGGTGGTGTGGGAAACTCTCGGGATCCAACTGCAAGAGACATTCTTTAGAGACTGGGTTTCTCTGTGTAACAGCCCTAGCTGTCCTGGAACTAGATCTATAGACCAGATCTTTGACCCTCACAGAGATTCGACTGTCTCTGCCTCCTGAGTGCTGGGACTAAAGGTGTGCACCACCAACACCCGGCTTGGAAGAGACATTCTTAGAAGTCCCTCCTTCCTCATTACATACAGCACTTAAGTCAGCCTGAACCTGGGTTCCAGAACAGGAGCCCTGCTTCTCTCTCTGTTCCTGCATTCAGCCAATCCACCTTGTTCTGAACGAAAATAGAAGATATATAAAGAAATCCTTAAGTCCTTCCTGCCTCAGGGCCTTTGTACTGGCTGTTTCCTTCATCAGGCATGTCCTCAGCCGTGTCTTTCAGGCTTCAGTTGAATCGTTGCTTAATTTGCTGGGTTTGAACCTGAAGTTTTGGGCTTGCTTGGCAAGTGTCCCACCTGGCTAATGACTACTTCTTCTAGGTCAACAGCGTTTTTTCCTTCAGGAGCTCTTACTATATAGCCTTGGCTGTCCTAGAACTCACTGTGTAGGCTGGCCTGGCCTTGAATTTATGGTTATCCTCCTGCTCCGGCCCTCTCTAAGTGCTGGCGATTAAGATTATAAGTGTGCTAAGGTTACAGATGTGACAACCATGCCTGGGGAGCTTTGCACTTTCATTACTTTCTATCCATCTTCCTTTTTCTCACTGGGTCTCATGTACATAGCTGAGGGCGATCCTGAACTTCTGATCCTCAAGCCTCACTCCCAAGTACTGGGATAGAGGTGCACGCTACCGTGCCAGGTTTCATCACTTTTCAATAGCCACAGTTTTCTTTTTACTTCTTGTTTGTTTTTTTTATCAGCCTTCATCAAATGCAAGCTCCAGGAGTGTGGGAACCTTGTGAGTTTCATTTGGTGTGGGGTTTTTCCTAGGTTTAACGGTGTTCCGTTTAGCCCTTACTTCATTAAGGGCTACATTCTCAGAGGGCCAGAGGACAGGTCTGAAGAAGCCTCACAAAAGGACACGGTGGCATAGATCTGGGAGCACACCAGGAGACAGTGAAGACAATTTCAGGCCAAAGGACAGAAGCGCAGTGGATACAGGTCTTATTTCTCCTTCCAGATGGTCCAGGCGCCTGTCCCCTCACTACTCCCAGGAGCCCCCAGGCAACTTTTCCCAGCCCCGCATCCTCAGTCCTCCATCCCGTGCCCAGGTCCTCACCTCCAGGCCCTGTGAGTTGGGGGTGTAGTTGGAGGTGCAGTTACTGAGTCCTGTCACTTTGGTCACGTAGAGGAGCTGCTGGCCTTCCAGAGCCTGGGGACAGCTGAGCTCCAGCACGCCCTGGCTGATGGAGCTGGGGCCCTGGTTGATGAGCTGAAAGGGAATAATAATACAGCACTCTGAACAGAAGGTTGGTTGGATATGCAGGTCTGGGTCACTGCGTCAGGGCTCCTGTCTACGAATTGAAGGAAAAACCTGAAGGCATCCATAAAGTCCACAATAGCCATCACTTTTGAGACAAGGTCTGGCCTGAAACTTATTGTATAGATCATGCTGGCCTAGAACTCACAGTAGTCCTCCTGATACGGCCCTCCTTTGTAAGTCAATGAGCTGGTGTATCCCTCTTCTAGTCATCTCTCATAGGCCCTCAGTACTCAACAGGCCTTCCCCTCTTCTCCTGCACTGACCCAGGCCCTAGGTACTGTCACTTATGCCAGCTCCTCTCTTTTTCTCCCTCACGTAGCTTGACCCCTGGCTTGTCTCCCAACCCTCCTCACCTCATAGACATGGTGGACAGCAGGGCCCAAGTCTCCCTCCTTCTGGGGCTGGTCTTGGGGATACCAGTCACTGACTGGGAAGAGCACAGTTTCAGGCTTGGAGACACTGAGGAGGAAGAGGAGGAGGAGGAGGACGGTTTAGAGCAGGCAAGAGGGCTCCAAGTCCTTCCCTAGAAGCCCAGCACCTTTTCCTCCTAAGGCCCCATTCTGCTTGCCACTGACCCGTTAAGGGAGACCTGGGCTTGAGCCTCCACAGAGAGCGGGAAGGAGACCACGTTGCTTTGTGAGTTGTTGAGGTTCTTGCTGTGGGATGGAGGCAAGGGTGAAGCGATCTGACGGGAACCCCAGGGAACCCCAGGCAACCCTAGGCACCAGGCTCTGCCACCTGCCCCTCTCTGCCCTCTTTCATGCTCAACTCAGTCCCAGCTCGGTCTGGTCACTCTACCTGAGGATCTGGAAGTCAAACTGGATGGTTTTCTTTGTGTCTCGAAGATGAGGAACAGTGAACCGAAGGCCACCCCAGAGCTGTGAAACAGGGAGGAGAAAGGGACTGTGGGGCGTGTTCAGGCGGGCAGCAGGATGCTGTCCTGTGCTCTCTTCCAGCCCTCCCCTTGCCACCCCTGACTTACACTGGTGCCTGCCTTCATGGGGTTGCCCAGGTCACACACCAGCTGTCGGCTCTGGTTCACAGCAGAGTAGTCACAGCTCAGGCTGGAGAAGTTCTGGGGACAGGTGAGCACAGGCCAGTCAGGCTTTGGCACCCCTCTGGAGAGGGTCACCACTGCAGACCCACTTTAGAGTCCCTTCTCACCCCTGGGTGTCTGACAAGTCCTGAGTACTCAGCCTCCAGAGGGGCTGTGACCCGAAGCTCAGCCTCATAGGCACCACCCTCACCCAAATTTTGGGCATGGAACGTCAGGTTCAGCGAGTTCTTATCACCAAGGTACACATGTTTCTTCTCCCTGGAGGGGACATAGGATAAGGACACTGAAGAGTGAATCCACAAGCCGAAAGCAATGCGGCAGGGTAGTAGCGCAATAGGACTAGCCCTGCTGACTGGGCCCCAGCTCCGGCAGGCGAAAGTCGAGAGGCCGCATGCGCAGTACTGAGATTCAGCTGTCTCGAGCCAGAGACATGAATGCTCCCTGTAGACAGAGCTGAAACCCAGAGATGCTTACAGACCTCACAGCTACGGTGTCCCTGACTTATGCGACAGCCCCACTCACCCATACACATCCAGCTGCAGGTCAGGCACACAGATGTTGTCCTCACCGCAGTCCAGCAAGATCTGGGCCTGGGGAGCAGGGCAGCTTTGAGAGGGGTCCTACCACCCCTTCCCCAGGGCCCTGCCTCGGGTGCCAGGGCTGTCCTCACAAGTTCTTCCCTTACCTTGTCCTCTATCCGACTCTTGCTCTGGTAGTGTAGTACTGGCCGGAGGCCATGGCTGTCCATGGGGGCTTTGGGGTCCAAGGAGAAGTTGAGGGCAATGTGAATCGGTGAGAGTTTGTCTCGGAATTCAGACTCATTCTAGAACCAGGGGAGAGTGCACAAGATCAGGGACTCTGGGGCTCGGTGGTCCTGCTTCTTGGCCTCACTTCTCTTTTTATCTTCTCAAGACCCAAATCTGACAATCCCCAGTGCTCTGTGTGTTTAGGCACCTGTGTCTGGATCTTCTGACAGAAGAGCTTCTTCTTTAGCCTCCCAAGAACCCAATGCCTTTCAAGGGGAACCTCACAGAGACAGACAGACAGACAGGCAGACAGGAATATACACACAGTGCCAAAATCTTTTGTTCTATGTGGCCATCTGCCCAGGCCAGGCCACCCTCACCCTCAAGCCATACCCTGAGGTAAATCTTCATCTCCCTGCAGTCCTCCCGAGCCCCGTTCTGGATAAGCAGGGTCTGGGTAAGGGTGGCCTGCTTGGAAGCCAGGAACAGTGCCCGACGAATCCCTCCCTTCTGCTTCTGCCAGTCCAGTTGGAGTTCTACCTCAAAGCCTATGGCCAGGAAACATGGTGTGAGTCTGTCTCTCCTACCTCTGGACTCAGTCCTTCCATCCCCCTCCATGGCCTGACACACCCAAGCAGTCTCCCTCACCTATAGAGTTGGGGACATGTTTTCCAGAGGCATTGAGGCAGAAGCTAAGGTTGATGCTGGAGAAAGACGAGGAGAGAGTGCTGAGTATAACTGGAACTGGATTCCCACCTGCCTCAGAAAGACCCAGACAAGGTCACCCCCCCCCCACTTCTTCCTTCCTGAGGCAGACATGGCACCCCGCCCACTGACAGGTACAGATCTCTGCAGGTTCCTGGCTCAGCTCACCAGGACACAGGGTTTCCTTCCAGGCTGCAGCTGCGCTCCTCTGGGTTGAACATGGAGGGGAAGATGGTGAGAGATGCGCTGGCAGATATGATAGGCCGACCCCTGCAGAGAGTGGATGCGTGGTAAATAGAATTAAGGCTCCTCTGAGGGCTAGGTACCCAGCCCAGAACACCAGTTCCCTCTGTACTGATGCTCCCAGTCTTAGTTCCAGGCTGCGCCAGTCTCCCTGAGTTCATACCTGTACACAAGAGCCTTGTCCACACCAAAGGAACCAACGATTAGATCTGCAAAAAGCCAAGGTACAACCTTTTACAGCAAGCCCCAAATCAGGATCCCTTCTTCCTAGGCCTTTCAGTTTCAAGGCTTGAGGAGGACTGCACCATCTGGTGGCAGCTGCAGAGAATAGCACCCTGGAGTTTAACGTCTAAGATGAAGGGATATTGGACACACACAACTTACCAGGGTATCCATTGCCATCCAGATCTCGGCCTCCACGAATGGCGGAGCCAAAAAAGTCTGGAGTATGGCCAGCTGTCCACAGGGGCTGCAAAACCTGTGAAGGCTTAGTGCTCAGTCCTCCTGGGCCGCCAGGGAATATAAAGACGACTCCCTGCTGGGTCTCCCCACCAAATGGAGCCCCAATGGCAACATCTGCAAGATATAACACACATTTGTCATCAAGTTAGGAGGGCAGGGGTTGAACTCCCTACCACAAAACCTCCGGATACCATCCCCCTCCCCTCACATCTACCTGACAATTCCTGTCCTAAATCTCTTTATCTCCAATATGCTTGGAAAGTAAGAGGGCCTGGGTAGTTAGTTTAGTCCACAGAAACCCTTCCCTTAAGTTCCTGACCAACCAACCCCTCCCCTGAAAACCTCAGCCCCACAGGCCATGATGCTTACCATTGTAGCCATCTTGGTCCAGGTCCCCGAGGGGTGTCAAGGAGCTTCCAAATCGGCCAAACTCATCCTGGCCAGTGAGGGTGAGGGTGGGTGTGGGCTCTATGCCAGCTGAGTGTTGCAGGTAGATGTAAACCCTGCCCACCTCCTGAGGTCTCCCATCAGCTGTCCGCTCCATGAGCAAGGGTGCCCCTACCAGCAGGTCATCTAGCCTGCAGAAAAGGCCAGACCCAAGCATCCTGATAACCTTGTCCTGTCACAGTTTACTGCCCATTTACAGGAAATCCCAGGCATTCTGGATCCCCAGCTCCTGTCTGTGAGTAAGACCTAAGCATTCCGCCCTCTCATTGCCTTGACCAAGGAGAAAGCAAGCATGAGTGAGAATCCAGAGGGAGCACTCTGCCTGCCCTGTCCCATCCCCGCTGTCCCTGCCCAGGTCTGCACCCTCACCCGTCTCCATTGGTATCAGTGGCAGCCACAGCATAGCCAAAGTAGGAGGCCATCTGTGGGGACAAAGGACAGCACTGGGTCAGAAAAAGGTTCAGTTAGGAAACAGCATCGAGAGGACCTGTGAGTGGCTCCAGAGAAAGCAGGAAGTTTGACACTATTGATCCTGAGCTGCAGCCAGGGTGTCCTCACCTGTTCTCCTGAGACATTGTAGAGGGAGTGGATGTCTGAGCCGTTAAGGATGGTGACCTGAAGATGAAGAGAAAGGCCTGTTGGTCCCGGATGCCCCATGGGCGAAGGTCTGGGACAATGGGGCAGGCATTCTTCAGGGGCGCCTCAGCACTCCTCTGACCCCTTCCTAGTTTGCCTTCCTCCCGCCTTCAGGGTTTCTGTGGCCCTTGCTGTTTGCATCTTTCCTTCACAGTTCCTGTGGGCTTTCATCTCTACCCCTAGAATGGAAGGTCAGTGGGACTACGGGACTTCTCACTACACCAGGAGTATGGTTTTGGTCTTTGCCTCTCAGAAACTAAAGAAGAACTTGGCAAGCAGCAGGTAAGTAAAAGTTAATACTCACTGCACACTGGGGTTTCAAACCCAACAGGTTCAAAACTTCGGCTGCCCCTCATCTATCAGTCTGCAAGTCACTCACATGTCCCTGTCTCCTCTTAGCCATTGGCCTGGCAGACCTCCAAGTCTCCGGGATCCCGCTTTCCGCCCTGCTGTTCTGCTGAGACTTGGTGGGAGCTTTCCCAGGACGATGGACATGTAGCGTCCATGCCTTGGGTTTCCCCTGCTGGCAATGATGCCAGAGAGCAGATGGAGGACTGTTACTGCAACCTGTACCCCAGGGAGCGCTCTGCAGTCACGACAGTCTCTGTCTCCTGCCTGGCCTCCAAGGCCCTGGCGTCTAGCTCCACCGTCTGTTCTTATTCAATCCGCCCTTACTCTTCCCACCCTCTTTTAGCTTGTGAGGCTACAAACAAGCTCAAGTTTCCTATTCTTCGTGTTCTTCATGCCTGTTCCTGGGGGAGTCTCTCTTGCCCCATCTGTGTGGAGCCCTCACAGAACCTTCTCTGATGTACCCTCTCTGGAAGGGGGTTACTGCTCTCCTAAAATGAATTAGGTTACCTCAATTGCTTTTCAGGAACTTCCAGTTCAGAAAGAGTGTGGAACTGGGAATAGTAATATTAAATATTTATCCAGCTGCCCCTAACCAACATAATTGGTATCTTAGGACCATTGTTTATGTACAGACTGTCAAGGCTGTTCTCCATCCCACAGGGCTACATGGGGAAGACCTTCGTGAATGGCCAGTGGCTAGGAAGGACGTTGAGAGGCCCAAGAATAGTGGCTCCATCAAGATGAAAGCTGTGTATCTCATCCCACATACTTGTCTCATTGCTCACCTTGCCTTAATAAATGTTATTAATGGAACAGCCGTGTGTGACACTCATCTGTCTGGGCTCTTGTCATGGTCTAATGATAGCGGCTGGCTGCTGTACACCACCTAACAATTCACAAGTGCTTCCATCCCCTTACAAGTGCCTGGTGAGGTCAGAACTATTATTACCCCATTGTACATGGAAGAAGCAGCTTAGAGAGGTTACGCAGGGGACAGTGTAGCAATAAAAGAACAGATGAACTTACCCGGAATCAGTGCCAGGATTTGAACCCAAGTCTGACCTCACTTCCTCTCCATGAACTAGACTTCTGAAATCCTGTCTATTCCCCAGAGCCTATGTTCTGATCTATGTTTTGGAGGCCCCATGAACTGTCATACATGGCTCTGCACTTAGCCAGGGTGAGAGGCAGGTGATGGTGGGCAGGGTCTTACATAGCCATAGGTGAGATTCCCTTTGGGCACACCAGCAACAAAGTCTGCAAAGAGGAGAGAAACCGGTGGGCTGGGGGACGGGCAGGGTAGACTCAGAACACTGTTTTGGGCTCTCTCCAGCCCCGCTTTTGGCCTAGCCCGGAGACTCACCTTCTGTGTCATCACCACTGAATTCACCCACAGCCACGGAGTATCCTGGGGGACAGAGTAGGTGGTTGTTAGCATTGCCTCCTTTGGGACTCCCCATTCCCTTCATAGTCAGCCTGTACACAAGTGTGGCAGCAGAAATGGTGCCACTGAGTGTAAGAAGCAGGGGACAGCAGAGTGAGGACAGAAGCAGGATTCCCCCTCCCGTTTTCTCCCCATCTTGCCTGCCTACCTAAGTAGCTGTCATCATATATGGAGCTGGCCTGGCGGGTCTGCAGCTGCCCCTGTACTGGGTTGATGAGGTAATCTGGGTAATAGGACTCCGAGATCTGCTCCTGAGTGGCAGACAGGATCTGGCCTGGAAGGGGAGAAGGATGATGGACCGGGGGGAGGTATCAGGGGCCTAGGGGAACTGAGGAGGATTTTAGAAGTTTGGATCAAGGAAAGGGTCTTTGTGGAAGGTGATGGAATAGAACCGGAGTTCGGAAACTGGAACATTGAGGGGGTGGAGAAGGGAAGGATTAGTGCGTTCAGACCTAGAATGGGGAAAGGGTGTGGAGGAGCCCTAACCCTGAAGGGGGCACAGGGAGGGCTTACCTTGCCAGAAGTAGCTCCCAGGTCCACCTAGGACCACATGGCCAGTCTATGGGGGGTGAGGGAAGGGGATGAGTGAACCATTTGGTGTTGACCCCGGATCTTCACTCACTACCCTCCCTCTCTAGGCACCTCTCACCTTGGTGAACTCAGCACTGAATCCCCCTTGGCAGTAACCCTGCCCTGCTGCACTGCCAAAATCTGTGGAGGAAGGAGACAGTGAGATGAGCTAGCTGTGAACGGATGGGCGGACAGGGAACAGAAGCAGAGGCCAAAAAGGAGACCAGAGAAGTCTCCTGAACAGCTTTGAAAATGTGCATTTTTATGCTTGGTAGCCATGAGGAGAGAGCCCTGAGCACCCACGACCATCTAAAGGAGAAGGCAGAGAGGTTCATGCCACTCTGGCCCCTACCTGAGCGGCAAGGTGCATACTCCAGAATCCGGGTGAAATTGTCTGTGGAGAGGTAGCAGGTGCCCACAGGGTCGTTCTGTGGCTCCTTCTCTGTGCGCCAGCTGTACAGTGGTGCACATGCCTGGTAGGGGCCCCCGGGTGGGGAGGGTTCAGGGTTAGCCTAATAAGAACTCCCCAACCAGACCTGTCTTCTTCCACCATCACTTAACTCTTAGCCACCACTGGTCCCACTGGTCCCTCACCAAGATGGAGGAGCCATGGGCTCGAACCGTTGCCCCGAACCACTGCAAGGACTTGTACTCCACAGGTTCCTCTCCCTTGGCACTGGACAGTGAGGACTCGAGGATCCGGGAACCTTGGGGAAGTTGAAAGGTTCTCAGAGAGGTGACCACCAGCCTTGGTCCAGGATGCTCAGCATTTCTAGACCCTGAGCATGGAGCGAATGCTCTTGGAGTGCTGGCTGAATATTCCCAGCTCCCTCAGGTCCATCTGCCTGAGGGCTGAACTCCCCAGGGCAGTGGCTGAATCTGCCATGGCTGCTGTGCACTATCACTTAGCTTAGGAGCAGAACCATCTTCAAGCCTCCTCTGTCTTTTGTGTTATGGCCCTGGCCTCCCAGAGTTGTGGGTGATTCAGTGGAAATGAGAGCCACATGTTTCTGAATCATGCCCGCCCTCCTTGGGCTGGGCTGGGAACTTGGAATGAGTGCCATGGGGAGCCCACAGCTAGGAAACGGAGCAGGAGGACTGCGGGAGAGCATGCTGTCTCTGGCTGCACCCGTGCAGCAGGAACCCCAAGACCCATCCCCAAGCTGTGGCCCATCCGCCCACTCACTCCAGGATGCTCTCCGAGCCCTTGCAGCCTACCTTTGCTGTCAAACTGAATGGGGGTGCACTGGGCAGGGCTGGTGTCCCAGGGACACACATAGACAGCGCCACCCTGCAGTACACCTGGCTGGCTAGTGTTAGCCTTGGGTGCTCCCACCAGCACACTGACCCTGTGAAGGGGAACGGAGAAGTGGATTAGGAGGGGTCCTACTGCCAGGGCAGTCTCGGGTGGCAGGATGCACCCAGACCGTTAGGTCAAAAGAGGGGGTGGGGTAGTTGTCCCTTGGGTTGTATTTATATCTCAGAAGATGCCACAGATGCCAGAGGCAGGGGCTGGAGTCAGGCGTTCCCCATGTGCTGCTGTCACTAACTCAGCTCCTCCCCTCCTCCCACCTTCTCCTACTGCCAGACACAAGGAACCAGAGTCAGGTCCCGGAAAGGGAACAAGGGACAGAGGGTCTGGACCCCAGCTTCTCCAGTTTTTCCATCTACCTGCCAAGGTTCGATGCCCAGCCCAACTGAGGCTGTGGCCCAGAGATTGAGGATGTGCTTGGCACATGCAAGGCCCTCAGTATCAGGGAGAAAAACAAAACAACACAAATAAACAAACAAAAAATAGTTCCAAATGCAAATGAAAGTGGACTAACACACACACACACACACACACACACACACACACACACACACACACACACACACACAAGGGGACAATTCAGCCCTAGAACCCCAGGTTCCAGTGGAGCCCTGGGTTCCCCACCTATTGTGTACCCTCTCTTCCCAAGCCAAATTTTCTCCCTGGGCTGGAACCAGGCAACTGGCCACTTAGTCTTGGGGCATGTTGGAGGAAAATGTGAGTGTCGGAGATCAGGCAGTAGAGAGGAGCTGGAGCACTGTGAAAACAGGCTCTTTTCCTGGGCCTGGCGTGCTCCACCCCGCCGCCCGCCCAGCATGGATCTCACCTTCCTAGCTCTGCCTTACTCCTGCATCTTCACCACAAAGCAACCCCAGAGGACTGAACTCGAATCCTGTTCTGTTGGATCCTCTTCCTGGACACACATGCCTGAGAGGGGGTCCTCCGCCAAGGGATGGTTCCTGGCATTTGTCCTCTACCAGCCCTGGTGCCTTGCCTCCGGGTCCCCCTCACAGCCAGTCCTGTTCTCTCTTGGCGCTTTCCTCAGGATCTCCCGCAAGGACTGCGTCTGGCAGCCTGGGCAGCTTTCCCTGGCACCCCCAGCTCTGGGCCAGTGTCCCGCCAGCCTTGGCCTCTGCTCTCCTCCCCTGCTCCCATTGGCATTGCTCCTCAACCTCTCTGCTTGTCTGTCCCCAGCTCAGCTCACTCTCTTGATTTAGACTCCCGGCTCTCCTCCTTTTTTAAAATAATTATTTATGCATTTGATTTGTATGGATATTTTGCCTGAATGTCTGTGTGCGGGGTGGGCACTCAGCTCCAGAGGAGGCCAGATTCCCTGGGACAGGAATTACAGGTAGTCATGAGCTGCCATGTGTGTGCTGGGAATTGAACCCTGGCCCTCTGGAGGAGCAGCCAGTGCTCTTAACTGCTGAACCATTTCGTCCTTCTTTTTTGATATCAGATCTTAGGTCTCTGTATTCTTTCATGTTTCAACAGTCCCAACATCTACCCCTTTTCTTGCCGTTTCACAGCCTTTATCTCTAGGATTGTGGGCCCAAGAAGGCACTCAGCAGAGGCCACAAAGGCAGGGGTGTTTTCCAATAGGGTCACATATCTGAGGGGGAGGGTCAGGGTCTAAGAGGAATAAGAGATGGGAGCAACAGGGAAGGCATTCCCAATGGAGCATGGAAGGAGAGTAAGGGACAGGTGAGGATAAAGACAGCAGGGTCCAGGGAGCAAGAGTGGGTATGTATAGGACAGGAGGTTATAGAGTTATAGAGTGGAGAGGGGAGGTGCCAGCTTCATTTACCCTGGGGACAGGAAATGTTTACTGCCTGTGGCTTCCTGTCAGTTTCCAACCTCAAATTTCTCCATTTGTTTCACACCCACTGGGTCTCACCCCTCTCTCACTCAGGCATTAAAACCAATTAGAGGTTTCAGCAGCCATTCCAAAGGCCCAGTGATCTTCCTCAGGTGAGAATTTCTGAAGGTGACCACATTGAGAAGCTGCAACTCCAGGGCTGGGAGAGGAGGGAAGGGCAGCTAGAGCTGCTGCAGAGAATTCAGCCCCTGCCTGTTTCTCCAAAAAGTAGTGAGGGCCTGAGGTGGTGGTGGTCCACACAGCTTTGATCCAAAGGCACTCCAAAGGCAGAGGCGGAGGATCTGGATCTCCGAGTTCCAGGCTAGCCTTGTTTACAGAGTGAGTTCCAGGATAGCCAGAGCTGCACAGGGAAACCCTGTCTCAAAAAACCAAACCAAACCAACAACAAAAACAGGGCACAGCACAGGAACCAGACAGCTGCACTAGGAGCTGGGGCTCTGGTTCTTGCCTGGCTCAGCAGGGCTTGGGTTTCCTCTCTTTCTCTGGCTTCTATCAAGGTCCCCAGATTTCTCCCATACCATCTGCATTTGTGGAGGAATTGAGAAGGGAGCATGTAATTCAGCAGCCCTTACAAAGCTTGCGGAACCTGTACACTCATGGGCCAGGGACATATCTGTTCTCTCTGTGAAGATCTGGGGGTCCCAGAATGCAGACAGGAAACATGGACCAGATCAGCCCACATGGTCCATGCATGGCTCTACCTAAGGCTTGAGTGGTGCAGCCATCTCAGTGGTCTTTATTCTAGCACCCACACAGACCAGCTAAGGTGCCTGTGCCAAGGCTGCCATGTAAGCTTATTCCCCTATTCTCTTCCTACCCGATACTTCTTAAATCCTGCAGCAGTAGAATCCTCACAGCAATCCAAGAGGGTACCAAGGGAGGGTCCTTGGGCTATTTTCAATATTACAGAAAGCCTAACGGAAATCATGCTTTTACCTGATAAGGCACACCAGGCTAATTAAAATTTCAAGTGCACTTGCTTTTGGCTGGCATTACACCAACTTGTGTATCCTGGTTGGGGAAGCTGGTTATCTCAGGCTGGTCAGAAACTCTGATTGGCAGTTATAGATACTCTTGGTCCATAAAAGACAAAAAAAACATGAATTATCTATCTATCTCTCACTAGATGCCACTTGGCAGATAGACTCTATGACAGAGTCCAAGGGAAGAAATGCTTGCCGTCAATTATCTGGAAGCCTCAGAGCTTGGAGGGTCAGTCTTTTGAGACAGATGGCCATACTAGAAGCCCCTGTGCAGAAATCCACTGGCTTTAGGAATAATGCAGACGCCCTGTGGGTGCTGCATGCAGTAAAGGAAGGCTACCTCAGTCCTGACATTCCCCAAAATGCTGACCTAGCCTCACATCCTTATTGGACAGATGGGAAAACTAAGTCCAAGGGAAGCCATAGCCGTCCAGGTTGCTCAGAATCTTTCCCAGGATGTAAACAGAATCCTGGGATCCTGGCTCCTAGGCTAGTGCTCTGCCCTGCTAAAACATCCCCTCCTCTCTTCTCCACTATCTCCCTAGCCAGGCTTTTGATTAACCAAGCCCCTGTTCAATATTCAGTTACTGTTTGACTCCCTTGGCTTGACAAGGTCAGGGTAGAGAGCAACAGGTAGGTCAGGGCCCAGCTCCCACAATCCCACCTCATCCCTAGCAGGGCCAGAGGCAGACACCTGCCTCTGGAATCCCATATACATTCCGAAGGGATACGCCTGGTTGGCTGAGTAAGGCTGCCTCCAGCAGACTGGCTCACTTTTTACGTGTCCTAGGCTAAGTCACTTTCCCATTTCTAGCCTTAAATTCTCTCTCTCAATAATGACTTGTTAGTTTGGTCCCTAAACTCACTTCCAGTTCCACATTTTTTATGACTTCTAAAGCAATAAATATTTTCTCTGCTCAACACAGGATTTTTGTGATAATCCAGTGAGAAATTGATATGAAAGCTTAAGAGGAACGTGAGGGACTGTTATTACTATAGTTATTAGCAAGTACCACAAGCACATGAGTGCTGAGCAGTACCAGCAGGTGAGCTGCTTGCCGCGCATGCACAGAGGCCCTGGGTTCAATCTCCATAAACTGGGTGTGATGGAGGGTGTGACAGAGCCAGCCTGTGATCCCAGCACTCTGGGGAGGTAGGAGCAGAATTTCAAGGGCATCCTTGGCTATACAGCTTGGAAATGAATGAATGAATGAGTGAATGAATGAGTGCAAGTTAGAAATAGGGGAAAACTTAAAATAAAAATGAGGTTGGAAAAAAAAAATCAGAATCAGAACTCTCCCCATAAAACTCATGCTCTTCGTGTGTTGCCTGCATGTGGGCAGGCACCTTTTAGATATTGTCTCATTCAGTCCTTAGCATAAGGCAGACATCATGGCCAAGGGAAGGCTGGACTCCAAGGGCTCAAGTCCCAGCTCTTTGGTGAGTGGTACTCACTCGAACCCGGGGCTGCCTGGCTTCACCCCTTGCTGCCTGTGCTCACCCTGTTCCCTTCATTGCTCAACAGGAGAAGCGATGCTGGAGAAACTGGGAACACTGAGACCACAGTCACAGGGCTGAGTTTTCCCACATGAGGGAGAGGGAGCCCAAGTCCCCAGGTGCGAGGGTAGAGAATGCTCTAAGAGGGTTACACACAGAGCAAAGGGAGGGGGAAGAGAAAGTGAGCAGGACACCTGGGTTCTCTTGGGAGCATAGATGAAGGGGAGGGGCGGGGATGAAGAGGCTGGGTCCTCTTTTGGAAGAAGCCTCAGGGACTGAAGGGTCAGACCAGGGGCCAAATACACACCTAGGGGACAAAGAGCGCAAAGTCCAACAGATGTGTCAGTTTAAAAAGAGAACTGACAGTGTGGGGTGGAGTGGGGATAAGAGAGTAAAAAGCCAGACAATTGGACACCCTGATGAGGGAAAACATCCTATATCCCCTCCATCCCTTCTGCACCATTAGGGTGGTGGTAAGAAGTACGGGAGACCTTGGGGGACGCAAGGCCTGGCAGAGACTCCAGGACAGGGTGATGCAATGAAGTTTGGGCAAGAGGCCAGGGTGTGGGGTGGGGACCTTGAAAAGCCCAAATTCAATGGCTGGGGCCTAGTTATCTTCTTTTCCATCCCTAAGTCCCCTAGACAAAGAAGAAAATTGTCCCTTCCCCAATTGAATTAGCTAGAGTTGGCCCCCTTCCCCACCCCCTATTTAAACAGCGAAAATCAGCTCACCTCTGACAAAGGTCCTCTCAAGCCCGAGATCTCCGGGGTGTGTGTGTGTGTGTGTGTGTGTGTGTGTGTGTGTGTGTGTGTGTGTGTGTGTGTGTGTTGGGGGGGGGTGCTGCCGTAGGCAGAGGGAGGCTCAGAATTTGGAGAAACAACTACTGCTGTCAACGAAGGGGTTCAGGAATCTGGCAGGAATCTGGGCTTCCCTGACCCAGCAGCTGGGACTGTCACCTTCCTCTTACTTTCTAACGTTCTCCCTTTATTTAAACAAACACTTTTGTTTCAATGTGGCCTCTAACTCTGATTTCCAACCCTGTGGGCACCCATTTTACAGGCATTAGCAGTCTGAGTCTGCTTATTACCCGGAAATAAGGATTCTCCATAAAGATTTTCAGGAACCTTCTTTCTGATGCTCTTGGGCCCAGAGAGCCTATGTCTCCCCAGCTTCCGACGCTAGTCCCAGAAGACTGAGTCTCAGTTCAACTACAGCCGACAAGCTACAGGAAATCAGCTTTTCTCTTCCTCCCCAAGAGCTGGAGCTAGAGGGAAACCGCCCACCCCCCTTCAGGCGCGCGCACACACACCCCTCCCGACACATCCGTGCACCGCCCTGCGCTGATCCCGCCCTTAGACCCAGCACCCCCAGTGCCAGGGTCCAGGGATTCCCCCCAAGTCTTTGGATCTCCTTGCCTGAAGAGATTGGGGGTGGGAGGCGACGCAGGAGACTGAGGAGAAAGGGGAGCGAGCCTCTGTCCTCTCGGGTCTTTCCCCAGTCTGAGTAGATGGGGGAGGGGAGGATGAGACTGGCCCCCTCATAACCTCCCGACCCTCGCAGTCTGCCTTCCCTCTTACTGCACGCGCTCAGCCAGCTTCAACCCTCTCAATGGCCTCACGGAGGACCTCCAAGTTCCTCCAGTGCTCCCTAAGGCCCGGCCTCCGCGCCCCCCTCGACTGCCACCCGCCACAGGTCCCCAGCAGCCCACAGATCGCCAGAGACCCTGAGCTTTCTGCGCTCTCTCCTCTGGGTTGGCCCGAGACCCTGCCTGCACCTCTCCAGCTTCTAGATTCCCGTCTTCTTCTCATGCCACAAGTCCCGACACCGCTCTCACACTCCACGTCGGCCACGGTGCCTCCCTGCTCCAGCGCGGGCCCCCAATTCCAGCTCGGGCCCCCAACTCTAGTACTAGTGCTTTCAAACTCCGCCCTCAAACTCCAGTCTTGGTCGCCTCCAGACCCCGGCGCGCCCCCAATCTCCAGGTGGCTCACTGCCCCGTTCCCGCCGCTAACTTCGCCACTCACCCGTCCCTTCCCGGCCGGTAAAACTCCACGGAGAAGCCGAAGAGGGAGCCGGGGGGCCCGGAGAGCACCGCCGGGGCCTCCGCGTCTAGGTTGAAGCCCCCAACCTGGAGTGGTGGCGGCCACAGTAGCAGCAGTAGCGGCAGCAGCGGAGGTAGGCGCCGGGGCCCCCAGCGCAGCGGCACCGCGTGGAGAGGAGTCTGTGGCGACCGTGGCGTCCGGCTCCCCATAGCGCCCGCTCTTCCCTGTCCTGGGGCCACCGACCCGGAGCCGCTTCCTAAACCTCCCAGAGGCGAATGACTCAACGCGGGGAGGAGTTTGCCAAACTCCCGGCTGGGCCCTCCCCCCGGCCGCCGGGCCGGCTGGCGGGGGGACATTCCTGGGTCCCCGGGACGCCGAGGCCGCGCCCCGCACCCCGAAGGGGCGTGGGGGGCCGCACCTCTGAACCCCTGGCTCCGGCCCCAGCTGGAGGCCGGTGGTCTGGCCTGGCTCAGACTGGGCGGGCTCGGGTTCTTCGCCCTCCTCTTCGTTTCCCCTCCTTCCTCCCCCTCCTTTCCAGATGTACAACGTAAACGCTCGGAAAAGTAGTTGGAAAAAGGGAGCAGAGAATTTCCTAATGAGGAAAGGAATCACCTCTGGGGGGCGGAGGGAGCTTGAACAGTGTGTGTGGGGGTCTTCCTCACTTATTCAGGAAAGCGGCTTTGGGGTCGAGAGACAAGGGACTCCTCTGGCGTCCAGCCAACAGGGATTCCCCCTTGCCTTCCGGGGCCACCGGGTGCCTGGGTTCGGGCCAGCTGGATTGGGGACTCTGCAGCCCAGGCACTGAGTGCTTCCAGGCAGCCTGCTGGAGCAGCTTCGCTGGCTGCAGGAGTTCCGCGGTTGCCCCTCCCCAAGCTGATAGAGTGGAAAGCACTGGAGTTTGGGGTCTCAGACACAGGAGCATTCTATCTCGGTTCTCTAGCTTCTCTCTAACGTCGACCAAGTGGCCAGCCCCTCAACTCAGTTCCTTCATCAAATTGCCTGATTTCCTGGAGAAAGACCAGAAAGATATGTGATGGGCGGCAGATGTGAACCAACCTTCATTCAGCTTCTTTTGGCCGTCTTCATCACCCCCATGGCCAGTGTAAGCAGAGGAAAGGGTGTTAGTGAGTGGAGGTACCTTTCTAGCTCCTAGCTCAGGCGGTGTGTGATGAGATCACCTTTCAGGATTCTAGTCTTTATCTTTATCTGGGGGATGGGAGAGAGGCCTAGAGTCTCCCCTAATCCCTTCCCTTTCTACTCCCTTCTCTTCCTCTTTCCTCCAGGGCTTCTCCTCTTCTAGAATAATAGCCCTGAAGTTAAATCCTGCCCCCCATCTGCCCTTCTCTTTTGCCCCACTGTGACCTGTGGGGTTTCTGAATGAAAGTCCCAGAGTCAAATTTTTTTCTTCCTGCTGTGTGTTTCCTCTGTACCCTGCCTCCTATCCCCAGTCACCCATCCAGGTGTTTAAAATCCCATCTCCAGTGCGAGTTGCAGCCCCAGGGAGAGGCCAGCTGAGCAGATCACAGCCATGTGGCTCCATTCCACTTTCACCTCTAAAGGTCCCGACCCTTTGTCAGGTTAGGAACCCAAGGAATCTGTGGGTCAGGATCTGAGGCAAGCAGTGCCCAAAGGTAACCTCTAGTGAGACCAGCCAGGGGAACTCCCTTGGAGAGAAGCACTGAGCCTCGCTGTTATAGAGATCCACACGAAGCTTGGGCCCAACATGTGCGAATCCAGCCCTCTCCTTTCTCAGCCCAGACTCCATTTAGAGTTTTCCCAGGGTTTAGGAGCTGGGGGAAGGAGGGGGGTGTACAGCCAGGGAGGTGTGTGACTCAGATTCTCCCAGGAGCCTTGGTGGGGGACAGGGGACATAGCGTCCTGCCCCAGTCCTCCTCAATCCCCCAACATTGGCCAACTCAAACAGGCCCCCTCCCTGCCCATTCCTTGCTCCTGTTTACACAGGAGCCCCTTAGTCATTCTCTGGCTAGCTTTTCTACACTCCCCAATATGCCTCCTCTCTTGGCTCTCCCTGCCCTTATAAGTCCTCGCCCGGTGGCCCCGACCCCTCCAGCCTTCTCACTTGTCTTGCTTGCCTTTGCCTAGCCTCCCTTTCCTCTGCTTCTTGTTGAATCTGAACTGGGATTTCTTCCTGCTTGGAGGTATTTCAGCATAACCCTCCAGGCCATAGCCAGAGAGGATCCTTAGAGGCTATCCATCCAATCTTCTTCAGAAGAGAAAATTGCTACAGAGTGATGACTTGTTCAAGGTCACATGGCTAACCATGGAGAGTCTAGGACCCGAGTGCTGGTTTTTTTGTTTGTCTTTTACAATTATTGTGTGTGTGTGTGTGTGTGTGTGTGTGTGTGTGTGTGTGAGAGAGAGAGAGAGAGAGAGAGAGAGAGAGAGAGAGAGAGAGAGAGAGAGAGGTCATGCACACACAATGACACACATGAATGGGTCAGAGGACAACTTTCAGGAGTAGTTTTTCTTATTCTACCATGTGGATCCCTGGGACCAAGTTTGGGGTAGCAAGTACCTTTACCATTTTACCAGCTCAGCTTAGCTTGACTTGAATGCTTTGACTCCAAATCCATGCCTCTCCTCTGAGCCCACTGGGTCTCCACTTCGTCCTGGGTCTCCTCTCAGCCCTTTCTCCATGCTCTGATTCTCACCTCTCTCGTCAGTCTGTGGGCCTCTGTATATCTCAGGTTTTCTTCTCACATCTGACATCTCTGGTAGCCTCTGTCCTATGGTTCAGTGGTAATGATTTGCTGTGATGGCTATTATTAATCATAGTGTGTTCCATGATGGAGGCACAGAGGGTGAAGGACAAGACCAGGACACTCACCGAGCTCATGCTGTCAACAGCTTGACTGCCTGGAAGGCTGCAACTTTAGAAGCAGAAGAGTGAATTTCCACAAGGCAATGCAGATGCAGATACAAAGCATAAAGTTAGGAGTCATGCCAAGCTCTGACAGCCAGGTCAGGGTGTGAAACAGTAATGGCTTATCTAACACATGCTATGCTGGGTTCCTGGCTGGGAGTTTTAAGCTGTTTCTCCATTTAACCTTCTCAAAGTCCTGGCACTGAAGGTATGACTATCTTAATTCTACAGGAAACTCAGAGGAGTGGCTAGCAACATCACAAAAAGAAAAAGGCAGAGGAGCACCCAAAGCATCCCAGTGCATCTGAGGCTCGCTCTTCCCAGTGTTAGCCTCTACAAAGCTGTGCTTCTACAAGGGAGTAGGGATCCTAATCTGGATCTGCTGTCCTTGGGGGTGGGGTGAGAGGACGGTTGTATATACAACCATTAATCCCCTAAAACTGGAGGGAAAGGTTTGCATGTCTGAGTGTGACTTCTCTGGGGGCAAGACTCTTAGCTGCCTGTAAACGGAGAGCATCGAGGCTGAGCTCATTGAATTTAAGAAGGAGGTCTTCACCAGATAGGGCTTGTAAGAAGCTTGGCTGGATAAAGGGGTCTGAAGTCCTTATGAAATAAAAGCTCTCCATGGCTGGGCTTGCTGGCACATGCTTGCAATCCTCACACTTGGGAAATTGAGGCAGGAGGAAAGTTCTAGGCCTGTGTAGACTACATATTGAACTTTTGTCTTGAAGAATCCATAACCTAGCCAGGTGGTGGTGGCTCAAGCTTTGAATCCCAGCACCAGGGAGGCAGAAGCATAGAGATCTCTGAGTTTGAGGCCAGCCTGGTCTACAGTGTGAGTTCCCAGACAGCCAGGACTACACAGAGAAACCCTGTTTCAATAAGTCAAACCAAACCATAGATAAAATAAGACAAACAAAAGTACCACCACCACCACCACAACAAAACAAAAACAAACAACAACAAAACAAAAACCCCATAACCAACCTCCACTACTCCCTCCCCCCAAAAAACCTTTCTCTCAAACCTTTCCTAGCTGGTATTGTTGAAACACAAATGGGTCATAGGTGTACTAGGGCAGACTGACTCCCCAACTCCTGAAGCCTGGAGAGATGGTCTTTAACAGAGACCCCAGGCTTCTGGCTTCTGGCCAGAGCAGTCTTTCTTTTATTTGAAGAATTGCTCGGACTTAATGTTCTCAAAAAAAGATGACACAGCTCAGTGGGAAAGGAGACAGAGTAGAGATTTGGCCCCAAAACCCAATCTCCCTGTCCTGGGCTGGAGTGATGCAGGCGTGGAACCTGACTGGGAGGAAGGAAAGTCATCTGTGAAGAGGACTGCTGGAACTGCAGGGGGAGGAGGTGCCGGAGAGCAGGAGCCCAGTCACAGAACAAGTCTGCTGAAGTTGGGACATCTTTGTCTGTAAGAGAGGGAAGTGGGAAAGTACAAGAGTGAGCCCTCTGAACTCGAAGGCTGTCACTGCCCTGACTCAGGTCTCTGTTTAGGGGAACTGATGGCTCCATCATCTGTGAGTCACCACTTACCACTCCCACCCGTCTGCCCAGGGAGAAAACCCCTTCTCATGTCCCAGAGGTAAAATGAAGCCAGATCACACTCTCCTTCCCACCCCCACTTTGCTCAGAATGTAGGAGGAGGTGGATGGAAAGTGTTCACTAGGGTGACAAGAGCAGTCCTGGGTGCTTGGGTCCTTTTGGGGGCTGTGAAACTCTGAACCTTAGTGACTATAATGGTGACTAGATAGTTCTGTGGACACCGAACTGGGGTTTTCTGGACTAGGCAGGGATGGAGGGATGGGGTCTAGGTGAAGGTCATTGATGGAGAAGGGTAGGGCTGAAGGGAACACTGTGCTATAAAGGGGTAGTTCAGGTACAAGTTGTCCAGTGGAAGAAAGTACCGTCTCTTCCAACTTCTGTCTTTCTTTCTTTCTTTCTTTCTTTCTTTCTTTCTTTCTTTCTTCCTTCCTTCCTTCCTTTCTTTCTTTCTTTCTTCCTTTCTTTCTCAGCCTTTTGGGAGTCACCATAGCTCTATAGCAAAATTTAATAATCCAGATAGAAAGTTAAAAGAAAAATGAAATTCTCAGGGGTGTCCTAAACAGGGACCTCCTTTGATTCACTCTCTTACCTCACCCCTATTTCTTTCTCTCATTGTTCCCCGTTTGCTCGTCATCCCTCTGGAGAGGAAAGGGGTGCCTGATGCCTCTTAGCTGAAGGCCTGGAGCTGAAAGGAGAGACTCCATCCGGGGTGGGAGCTGTAAGTGGGAGTGTCAGCTTCCTGGGATAGCCTTCCCAGATGTGAGCACATCTGGAGCCCATCAGGGAGGGACCTGGAACACCAGGATTCCCAGTGCACATCCGATTGAGGCTACAAGGGGCTGTGGATGAGCCTCTCCATTTCCACAAGTCTGCCTGCCATTTCTAGCACTCTGTGGAAGGTTTACCAGCCAAGACAGGAAGTTGAAACATTGTCAGGGCCCTGTCAGGGAGGATGGGAAGAAATCCAGGGATTGTGCCCCAAATACAGACATTTCAGTAGCTACAGCTCTTTATGTCTCTACAGAAATGACAGTATCTCTGATCTGGTAGGAGCATGTGTGTGTGTGTGTGTGTGTGTGTGTGTGTGTGTCTGTCTGTCTGTCTGTCTGTCTGTCTGTCTTGCATGGTGTACACTTTGTCCTTAATACATGGCATGAAGCTGGGGATGGGGCCCAGCATAACGACCTGCTTGCTTTTCAGGAACAAGTCCTCCTCAGGAGATCACTAGACCTTTGGCTCTACTGAGCCCAAACACACACTCCTTTGGCTGCAGATTCCTCCTTGTCCATCATCACTTCACAATGAGCACATTTGTTTTCTAGGGATCATGTGCAGGCTAAGAATAGGTAGACCTCCTTACCCTTCGGTGAGTGCTACCTATCTCAGTGCTGAATCATGGGGTTTACAGTGACCTTACAAGGGTTCCAGCTGTCTGCTGCAACAAGCATTTCGTAAGGCTAATACAAGTCTCTGAGGCTGGAATTCATGAGGCCAGTGATAGAGCACTGCTAGAGTAAGTGAGGGGTGTGTGTGTGTGTGTGTGTGTGTGTGTGTGTGTGTGTGTGTGTGTGTGCCCCTCCCTTTCTTCTGGAACAATAGCTGGAGGAGGAGTCAAGTCTTATAAAATTCTTTCAGTTGCCAGTGGTGGTAGCACATACCTTTAATCCTAGTATTTGGGAGTCAGAGGCCTGCCTGGTCTACAGAGTGAGTTTCAGCACAGCCAGGGCTCTACAGAGAAACCCTGTATCAAAACAAAGAGACAAACAAACAAACAAAACAAAACAAAACAAAAAAACAAACAAAGAAAAAATAAAAATAAAAATAATTCATTTATTTTCTGTGTGTATGTGCATGAGTGTGTATGTGAAATGCAAAGGCAGATATTAGGTATTTTCTTCAGTTGTTTTCAGTCTAGTTTTGAAACGGAATTTGGCTGGGCTAGCTGGCTAGTAACCGTAGGAATCTTTCTGTCTCTGACTTCCCAGTGCTGCAGTCTGTGCTGTCAAGCCTAGCTTTTTACATGGTTGCTTGAGATTTGAACTAGGGTCCTCATGCTTGCCTGAAGCACTTTACCACTTGTCCAACTCTTTATTTATTATTTTATGGTGCGGGGACTTGAACCTAGGACCTTGCATATGCTAAGCAATTACCCTACCACTGAGTTATGTATCCAGCCCCAAGAATCTCTGTTTTATAAAAACAATAAATAGGGACTAGAAAGATGGCTCAGCAGTTAACACTGGCTGTTCTTCCAGAGGATCTGGGTTCAGTTCTCAGCACCCACATGGTGGCTCACAACCCTCTGTAACTCTAGTTTCAGGGGATCCAACACTTTTTTTCTGGCCTCTAAGGGCACCAGGCATATTATACACACACATTTAGGGAAAACATTTATAAGCATAAGGTAATTATTATTTTTTTTTTCAAGAAAAGATTTCTTTGTGTTGCCTTTGGCTGTCCTGGAACTCACTCTGTAGACCAGGCTGGTCTCAGACTCAGACTCTGTCTGCCTCTGAATACTGAGATTAAAGGTATGCACCACATCCAGCTGCATACTTATGTTCTTTTAAAACACACACATAAAGAAAAATAAAATTTCACAAATAACATTGAATTTTTAAATCATGTTCAGTATTTTGAAGTATATTGGGAGATGGTTAAATCTAACTAATTAAGAGGAGCATCACTTCACATGGTTACTTTGTGCTGAAGGTAGTTGCCAGAAGGCAATACAATATGGTTAATTGTACTCACTTTGCTGGGCATGGTGGCACATGATCTTAATCCTAGCACTTACAAAGCAGAGGCAGGAGGATCTCTGTGAACAGGCCAGCCAGGGCTAAGAAGAGAGACTCTGTCTCAAAAAAGCAAAAGCAAAATAAAACAAAGATCTTAGTATCAACCACTAGATCCTGAAATTGACACTAAGTTGATACTAGCCATAACTGCATGTCCTTGGACTAACATCTAGTTTCCTCCACTAACTATGTCAGCTACTGAAAATCACCATTCTCCTCTCTATTATTAGATTGATTTGTGTACAATCCACATATGAATGATGTCATGTGACATTTGTTTTTTTTTTTAGCACCTGGCTTACTTTACTCAACGTGAAGTCCTCTAGGATAGAAGTATCTATGCTAGACCAAATGGCAGATTTTCATTCTTCTTATGGCTGAAGCATACACATCAGCCACATTTTCTTTACTCGCCCACTGATAAACACTGGTTGATTCATTGTTGACTATTGTGAACAATACTACAACTTAAGAATGCAGATGCCCTTTCAATATACACATTTTGTTTCCTTCAGTTATCCCCAGTTAGAGGAAATGCTAGATGTTTGTATGACATTGCCTCATATATACTAGGTGGCATACACCTTTAATTCCAGCACTTGGGAGGCAGAGGCAGACAGATCTTTGTGAGTTTGAGGCCAGCCTGATCTACATAGTGAGTTCCAGGACAGCCATCACTATCATGCAGAGAAGACCTGTCTCAAAAAAAAAAAAAAAAAAAAAAAAAAAAAATCAAACCAAACAACCCCCACCAAATCCACCTTCACCATCCAAACTTATATAGCAAAGACCCAGCACCCATCCCTCCTCATTGCACCTCAGCCTCTGGAAGAGGATAAGCTTCCTGACCCTTTGGCTGAGATCCCTTTCAACAGCTGTCCCCTAGCTTACAGGCTGAGTGCCAGGAGCTTTTCTATTCCAGGTTCAGATCAACATTCAGCTAGTGTGTTCCACATAACCTAATTCTGGAGATAGAGGGCAGGGCTAGGGCCTCTAAGTCTCCAAGATAGAGGGGGAGATGTGTAATAGAAGTTAACTTTGGAGGGGAAAATTGGGGGAGTCAGATGGAGAGCTGTGTCACGAGGGGTGGAGGACTGGGGGTGGGGTGGGGATGGGACACGGGGATGTAAGATGGCTTCTATCTCTAGGAAACCAGGCTTTCATTTAGTTCACTTCCTTCCGGCCCAGGCTGTCATGGCTGGCCATACCTCTACAACTGGAGATCTCTACTCGGTTCCTCAACCCCAAACCAATGGTTTGCAGAGGTTCTAAGAATCGAGGGTAAGGGGGAAGGGCAGAATAGGAGGTCCAGCGAAGGAAAACCAAAAGGAGGGAAGGGAGAAAGGAAGTTGTTACCAGGAGGGGAGCCATCGGAGAGAAACAGCTGGAGAAGGGGAAGTGGCATGGCTACACGGCTAGCACCTGTCATCAACCAAACAGAAGAAGAAAAAAAGGGTCTCATAGCTTCTGCAACTTATTTGACTCGTTTCTGGGCATCTGAGCCACCTAAATAAGCCTGTGATGGTGTTATTTTCAGCTTCAAACCTGTGTAGTTCCACCCTGTGGACCCCAAAGTCTGCAAGAGACAGCCAACAGGGCTTTTGATCTAACTCTGACTGAACATACAAAGCTCTATGAACTGGAGGCAGGAGGGAGCTGAGCTGGGTTGGAGACTTTTTGTTGTTTTCCAGACAGGGTCTCCACTTACAGCCCTGGCTGGCCTGGAACTCAGAGAACTGCATCCTTCTTCCTCCTGGGTGCTAGGATAAAGGTGTGCACCACCACCTCTCTTAGAGAGGGCTCAGGACAAAGGAAGAATGACCAGGAAGGGGAGCCAGGAGAGGGGATGAGGCAGCAGTGAGGAGGGAGATCCTGGAAGATGGTGGGAGAGGGGAGAAGGAAGGAGAAAGGAGAGGAAAAGGCAATAAAAGGGAGGAGAGGGAGAAGGAGCATGGAGGCAGACTGGCGTGGAGTCCTCAAGTGTGGGAAACCTTGGAAGCTGCTTGAAGGAAAAATTTAAATTCTCTTCAGCACTTGGTGAGAAGCTCTCCTTTGGTCACCAAGAGGCAGCTGCAGTTCTGAAGAGGCAGGAAGTAGGCCACCTGGGTTACTTTACCCCCAAATCCCCGCCTCTCCAGGCAGGGCCTGATTTTCTGTCATGTTTAGGTCCTATTCTTTGTTGGGGATCAGGTTCTGCCCCCTGATCACTATCTCTTGAGTGCAGATTTCTGGCCACCCCACTTAACACATGCAGGTCAGTTTCTCTCCCTAGCCTCTTTAGGTCCAGCTCCTCGGGCCTGTCCACCTTCTGAGGCAGGCAGGGGTGAGACAGACTGGAGATAGCCTGCTCTCTGCTCAGTGCGCCTCCCTCTCCAAGCCAAGGCTGAGACGGTGATGCAACTGCAACTGTCCCTTTGGCCCTTCTCCTGCTCCTGAATCCCAGGGGTGGCCTATGGGGGTGGGAGGAGGGGCAGATCTGAGGTGGAAAGTCTGACTCGGAGTCCGAGCCCCCAGCCCCACTCAGATCGGCTGAGCTCATCTCTTCAAGCAACCACAGCTGGACATTTTCCATATGATCACCTCAGGGAGCGGGGCAGGGATCCAGAAACCCAGGCAGCTGACAGTTTCAGGAAGCAGGCTGCAGGCCAGAGCACCCTATGTGCCTCCAGTCTCTTTGCTGCATTCTGCAGGCTGTAGTCTCAGGCGAGGAGCAAGGAAAGGGCTCTCCGTCTGGAGGAGAGCCAAAGCCGGACCAGCTTGTGGGTCCCAGGCAGGTTTCTTCAGCCCTCCACATCAAGGCTCACTGTTTGTACTGGCCAGCTTGGGTGAGGTTTCTGTGTGGCATGAATGTGGATATGAGCAGGTAACACACAGCCTTGAACTGTATGAGCCCCTCTGCTTTCTCCTCAGTGGTGTGGGAGATGAAGTAGCAAGTTTGAGATGAGGGCTACTTGTTCTCACAAGTCCCGTGTCCCCGCCAGTCACCCTCCCCTCCCTTAGCCTTCAGCTCGGTTTTTTCTTTTTCCTTTTGGTTTTCCTTTTCTTTCTTTTCCTTTCTCTCTCTCTCTCTCTCTCTCTCTCTCTCTCTCTCTCTCTCTCTCTCTCTCTCTCTCTCTCTCTCCCTCTTTTCCTTTCTTTTTTTTTTTTTTTGCTTTTCGTGATTCTCTGTATAGCTTTGGAGCCTGTCCTAGAACTTGCTCTGTAGACCATATTGGCTTCAAACTCAGAGATCCCGTGCCTTTGCCTCCTGAGTGCTGGGATTAATAAGGCTCTTTTGGTTTTTTTAGGTAGCATTTCTTTGAGTAGCCCTGCCTGTCCCAGAACTCACTCTATAGATTAGGCTGGCCTGAACTCAGAGATTCATCTGCCTCTGCCTCCCAAGTGCTGGGATTAAAGGTGTGTGTGCCGCCACTGACTGTTGCTACAGAGGGTCATTAGAGAAACATCTGGAAGCTACCATGAAGCCCCATCATTAGAGAAGCCCCCAGGCTGATCTCAAATATGGAGTAATCCTCTTAGTTTTGCCTCCTAAATGCTAGGATGACAGGTGAGAACCCCCAGGCCTAGCTAGACCTGTCTTTGCTGGGGGCACTGAGCTGGCTGCATAGGGTGGAGGGGGCTGGAGGCAGCATGGGCAGGAAGCCCTTGGCTGTTTGTTCCCTCTCTTTCCTGCCTCCTTTGTGGTGGCAGACTGGCTTCCTTCCTTGTTTCAGCACCTTGGCTCCCAGCTCATTTCCGCTCTTATACTCCCAGTGTGGCTCTCAACCTTGTACAGCAGAATTTTTCCACGAATGGGTCTTTTGGGCAAGGGGACCTCTGGGTGGTGAGTCAGGGACTGAGGAATGCTAGTGAGATGCATCTATACCCTTCCCTCACCCCATTCAAAGCCAGGGACTCCTTTGACAGGGATGCTGGGAAGCACTGGCCTAGATGCGTGCTTTACCTGGGATTGCTTCTCCTTTGGCTTGCGATGTGGAGAGCAGGCCTGAAAAGATACCCCAGCCCAGCCCAGCCTAGTCTAGCTTCTCTCTTTGTGTCCCTACTTGGCTGTCTTTGCTTCAATCTGCCCCTGCCCAACCTCCCACCTCTGTCCACTGCCCTACAAGTCAAGGAATGTAACTTTTCTCTCTCACTCTCTCATTGATTAGTCATGGGCACCCCATCCCCGTGGGAACCGTTACTCACCCCAGCAGTGCCCCCCCAGCAGTCTCCCCAGAACTGACTTAACTCCTGCAAGAGGAGCACTTAGTCAGTGGTTGGACATCAGAGGTGGGATGGAGTCAGTGCCTGGAGAAAGCCACTTTTGGAGCAGTGTTTGATACTATGGCCCAGAAACAGGAGACCCTTCTCAATGTGGTCCACACACCAGGGATTTGCAACTCCTGGTTCTAACTATCTTTCTTTCTTTCTTTCTCTCTTTCTTTCTTTATTCCTTCCTTCCTTCCTTCCTTCCTTCCTTCCTTCCTTCCTTCCTTCCTCCTCCGTCTTCTTTTTGGTTTGTTTGTTTGTTTTTTGAGGCAGGGTTTCTTTGTGTGGCCCTGACTGTCCTAGAACTCACTCTGTAGATCAGACTGGCCTCAAACTCCCAGAGATCTGCTTGCCTCCTGAGTTCTGGGATCAAAGGCATGTGCTATCACCACCCAGCCAGGTCTAGCTGCTTTAATAGGTGTGGTTTGGTTAGCAGGGTAATGTTGGGGTCAGGGACTGTCTGGAGAAGGGTCCAAAGCAAAGGGGCATCTAGGTCCTTCTCTGGTACTAGCTTTGAGACTAGGACCTGGAGCCTGCTCTCTGGATTTGGCCTGGGGCCAAGGCCTGGCCTCTGTCTCTCAGAATCAGACAGGACCTTTCCCAATAAGGAGCCTCCCAACTCTAGGTCTACTCCCTGCTCCCCCCCACCCCCCAGTCCCTCTAATAGTTCCTCTGCCCTAAAATAGCCAGGCTTTCCCCATCTCTTCTCTCTCTCTCTCTCTCTTTTTTTTTTTTTTTTTGCCTCCCCCCACACCCAGGTTTGGGGCCCAGAGGGATAGAAGGGAGTTGAAGAAGGGTGAGATTGCACAGGGACCATATGAGCAGGTTTGGAGAGGGGTAACAAGAGCCTGTGAAGATACAGAATCTGGCCACATGGCCCAGGTCTGCATGGGGTGGGGCTGGGGACTCAGCTTCCTGGAACTCTAAAGTAATAATAGCTCACGCTCTTTGGCACACAGTGTGTATGCAAAAAGCTCTCTGTGAATTAACTTAGTTGGTACTGTTCTTGTATGAGTGATGTCTTCTTGTCTATCCCACAAGGGGAAGAAACTGAGGCACACAGAGGATAATTAATGTGCTTAAAGGGAGTAGAAAAGCTGATTCAAACTCAGTCTGGGAGAAACCATGTCTCAGCTTTCAGCTTGGCTTTGGGGTGTGTGGACCTCCCCGGGACTGTATAAGGAATGAATGCTCTTAGGGGGCTTATGGGTCGTGATACTTACAAACTCTGCTACTCTAGTATGCCTACTACAGCTACTCCTAGGGTGTCTGGATAGACACAAATTCTGATTAAATGTTCCCAAAGAGAACCACTGAACATTTTAAGAAAATTATTTTTTATTATTTATTTTGTGTGCCGAGGGTGGCAGAAGAGGTTGTCAGATCCCCTGAAGCAGGGATCACAGGCTATTGAGAGCCATGTCGGTGGGCGCTGGGAACTGAGTCCTCTGGAGGAGAGTCTTCCTTAGAGCCAGTGAGATCCAGACCCCAGTGGGCAGCAAAACCCCCAAACAACCAGCCTTGATGGGCGGTGGAGGCAGTAGGAGCTCTGTGAGCTTGAAGCCAGCCTGGTCTATAGAATGAGTTCCAGGACAGTCAGAGCCACACAGAGAAACTCTGTGTCAAGGCCGGGCATTGGTGGTGCACACCTTTAATCCCAGCACTCAGGAGGCAGAGGCAGGTGGATTTCTGTGAGCTCAAGGCCAGCCTGGTCTACAGAGCAAATTCCAGGACAGGCTCCCAAGCTACACAGAGAAACCCTGTCTTGAAAAACCAAAAAAAAAAAAAAAATCCAAAACCCCCAAACCAACCACCAACAAGCAAAAAAACCAAGAACAAAACAAAACACCCCCCAAAAACCCCTAAATTCCTCTCATCTTATTGTTTATTTTTAAAAACAAAGTAACTTTATTCTAAAATGAAAAATATAGTTCATTTATTCTCAAAAAAATTTTCCCTCTTAGGCAAGGTCTCACTCTGTAGCCCTGGCTGGTAGAAATTCACTATTCTAGACCAGGCTGGCTTCAAATTCAGGGCTTGGCACATCTTTGCTTCAGATTAAAGGCACCTTGCTCAAACTCATTAAAAACAAACAAACATACGTAGCCAGACACTGTCGTGCATGCCTGTATTTCCAGAATTCTGAGGCAGGGGGTTTTGGTGAGTTCCAGGTTGCCCAGGATACCTAGGAAGACCCTGACTCAAAACAGCAAAGCTGAGGCTGGGGAGCTGGCTCTGAGTGTAAATCACTGATTGTGCAAGCATGGAATTGGAATGAGGTGTCCATTGCCCACTGTACATAGGATGAGATCCCATTGCCCATATAGAAGCTATAGCCACAGGTGTGTGTGGCAGCCTCCCTCTCATCCCAGCCTTCAGGAGACAAAGCCAGGTAATCCGTGGAGAAAGCTGGCTAGCTGACAAAACAGAGAGCTCTGAGCTCAGTCAGAGACCTTGCTTCAGCACATAAAGGAGAAAGCAATTGAAGAAGACACCGGGAGCCAACCTCAGGTCTCCACATGCATGTGAATACTCATAGGCACACACAGGCCACATGCGTACAAACTCCAAACCCCCAAACAAAACCAACAAAACTATAGCTTAGTGTTGACTTATGTGCAAATGGTACACGTTAGCACTGGAACCAAGTAAGTGCGACAGGAGGTGGGTGTTAGGAGCAGACACAAGTTTAGGAATCAAAGTTAGGAGATACCGGGGAGAAAGGAGGGAGAAAAGCTGTGAGTGGAGGACTTTCTGGGGCCCCATGGCCAGCCCTTGCTTATGTTCCAGGTAGTTAAAAAATACTGATTTATTTTGCCCACAGAGAGGAAGAAAGGAAGAAGGGGGATGGGAATTCTTCCAGCCATGAGAACAGACAGGAACCAATGGGATGGATCCAGGCACTCAGAAGTTCCCACTTGTGAAAGAGTCTCCTTCTTTGGCTCTGAAGTTTATCTTTCCTAAATGAGAGTGATTAAGCTAGCTGAGCATTAGGGGTTCCATCTTACTCCAATACATTCAGATTCTTATACAGAAACTCAGGGGAAAACCAGGGCTGAAGTCCTTGTGAGGGGCCAGAAACAAACAAATACTTGGTAACCAGGATGAGCTCAGGGCTCTGTAGGGGGTGGTGAGGAAAGCCAGGCAGCCAGGCCAGACTCCGGAAGTGAATGGAGGGTGGCCCACTCATTCATCTGATTCTGGGCCGTCAAAAACTAAAACCTAGGAGACTGAAATGAGATGCAGCTCTGAACAAATTCGCAGGTCCCTCTGTAATGGAGGTATTATGGAGATGGGAACAGCAAAAGTTATTAAATATCATTTAAGAAATTAAGCAGTATACACATAATTTAACACCCTATGATACCTAAGATAACCTTATGTAGCAGCAGTTGATATGTTCCAAATTAATATTGTGGTTTCTCTCTCTCTTTTAGGACAGGGTCACATGTAGCCATGGCTGGCCTGGAACCTTCTGAATGCTGGCATTAAGGGTGTGACACCGTGGCCCATCACTTGTTTTTAAGGCTTATCGTTTGGGCTTGCCTCAGATTTCCTTTGTAGCAGGTGATGACTTTAAACTTTTGATCTTTCTGCCCTTACCTCCCAAATGCTGGGATACAGCCATGTTCCACCATGCCAGGCTCTCTCCTCTCTCCCAAGCAATCTCATTCTATAGCCCAGGCTAGCCTGAAACTCAGTATGTAGCCCAGCTTGGCACTCAAACTAATGCCTCTTCCTGCCTCACTCTGTGGGCTGAATTTAGAAGTGTGAGACATCATGCCTGGTTTAATTTTCTCCTTTAATGGTCTCAACAGCTAAAGTTAACAAGAACATTTGATTGATGAGCCATCTTTGAAAGCAGGAAAACTATCATGGTGGCATAAGCCTTTGGTATCAGTACTGGGGAGGCAGATATCTGTGAGTTTGAGGTAAGTCTGCTGTACACCAAGAATCCCAGGACAACCGGGGCTACATAAAAGCCTGTGCAAAAAGAGAAGAAGGAGAAGGAGAAGGAGAAGAAGGAGGAGGAGGAGAAGGAGAAGGAGAAGAAGAAGAAGAGAGGAAAAAAGAAAAAGAAAAAGAAAAAGAAAAACAAAAAAAGGCAAGGAAAGATGGTTAGGTTCCAGTAGGACTTTCTAACTGGTGAAAGAACATCTCTGGAGTTAAGGGACTTTTGCATCCAGTAAGATCCGTCGTAGGGCTGGTGGGGTGGGATGGATTTGGTTTTCAGTCCTTGAGGATGCCCACACCATAATACCAAGAAGGAGAATATGACACACGACAGCATCTCTTCCCACTTTTTTTCCTGGCATTTTGAGATAGGATCTTACTGTGTAGCTCTGGCTGGCCACAGACTCGAGATTCTGCTCTGGCTGGCCAGTGCTGCCATTTCCCATGTGTCCCACCATATGAGGCCTTATGAGAAGTCTTTAGAGAGGGAGGGAAACAGTGGATTATCAGATTGGGGATGCTTTAAGTTTGCAAGGAGACCAGAAGAAGCTGATTCTGAGACAGCAAATTCCCTTTTGTTTTCACCAGCTCCTGGCTCAATAGCAGGAGAGAAGGAAATTAGATGTTAGAGGGACTTCCCTACTGTTTGGGGCTGATAGGAGCCTTTGCCTCCTGTGGTGATTTGTAAAGACAATGCATTCTTCCTTGTCTGTAATGGGCAGGAGCTAGAGGCATGAAAGGTCACCCTGTTGCTAGGATTGTGGGTGAGGTAGTTTATTTGATGACCTATGACCAGCTAGAAGAGCCTGAGGTTTTTGAGGGAGAGAAAATTTGCCAAAAGGGCATTTGGAGGAGGGTGTTTTTGGGTTCCAGCCTGAGGTGAAGTCAGAGACATAAATCACACCTCCCAACTGCCCATTTCCGCTTTGAGTGCAGCTCCCAGCCAACAGTTCAGTCAGCTTGCCAGTGGGTGGAGGTGGGGCCCTGGGGCTGGGAGCAGTGACTGGGTCTGGGAATCAGCAGGGAGTGGGAAACAGGTTCCTATTGGGTCCTGATGGGTCAGGGTTGGGCTGGAAGCGCTGGGTGTGTGGGGATCACAGTGAAAGTGGGTTTGAAAGCCTTGTGTGTTGGTATGCTCCTGTAATTCCAGCACTTGGGAGGTGGAGACTGAAGGAGCACTGCAAGTTCAATTCCAGCTTAGTCTAGACAGTGAGACCCTGTTCCTCTCACATGCTCCCCCCCCCCCCCAATCCCAAGAAAGCAAGAGTGAATTGGAGATTCCTCATCCCAGACAAGACTCAGCCACACCCAGTCTGCTGAATCTTCCCTCAGGTACAAAACCACTGGGGCATGCTTAAAAGACTGATACCTTCAGAGAAACACTCCGTGCCACCCAACTGTTGCTCACTTCAGCCAGGAAAGTCCACGTTCCAGATGAGTAGAACCAGAAGTGAGTGGGGACTGAGAGAGATCAGGACCTCAGAATACTGAGGTTGGGAAATATCCTTCTCCTGTGACCCTATACGGTGGCTGGATGATCTTTCTTCTCATTGGAGAACCTTAATGGTCTGTTGTCCTATGTGGGCGTGGCCTCCTCACCATGGCTTTGGGGAGGCAGAGTAGGAGGCATTAGATTGTGTATTTTGGGAGGGGGAGGTGTTTGAGGGCAGGAAGTCCAGAAAGCAACTCAGACAATGGCTTTTTTCCGCTGGCGTGGGTCCAGGCTGCTGGATCCTGTCTGACCCCACAGCAGCTCCTAATTTGCTTTGGTTAGCGTCCCACTTATTGCTCACTAGTGGGGGAGGGGCCCATTTCCAGGTGATTTAGTCCAGCCTGGCATCCTCTTCAACATGAAGGTTGTCGTGTCCCCCTATACCCTTATATGGTATGACACTGGCACTTTGATATTATGGCAAACATGCTTTTATTTAATGTTTGCTCTATTTGTTCCTTAAATTGTTCTCTTGTGTTCTAGGAGACCAGAAGCTTTGGTACAGCCCCCGCCCCCCAGTCTAGCATTAGGACAATACTGTGTGCCTCTTTATATGAAAGGTGACAGTATGATTAGATGGGAGAATGGAGATCTTGGGATGTTGGAATATGTTACTAGAAAAGGGGAGTGAGCTGAGGGTAAGATAGGAGGATCATGAGTTTCAGGCCAGCCTTGGCTGTATAGTGAAACCTCATTACAACAACAAAGAGAAAGACTGGCCTGGATGGTGATGGTGCACGCCTTTAGTCCCAGCACTCCGGAGGCAGAGGCAGAGGCAGGTGGATCTCTGTGAGTTCAAAGCCAGCCTGGTCTATAAAGTGTGTTCTGGAACAGCTGCGGATCTGATGTTATATAGAAACACAGAGAGAGAGAGAGAGAGAGAGAGAGAGAGAGAGAGAGAGAGAGAGAGAGAGAGAGAGAGAGAGAGAGAGAGAGAGAGAGAGAGAAAAGAAGGGAGACAGACAGATGGGAGGGTATGGCCCCTGATGCCAGGGCTTTAACTAGGTGAACTGACATCCAGGCCCTCTACTTCTTCCTGTCCTCCTGCTTTTACCCGAGAGAATCCAGCTCGCTACGGGTAGAGGACTGTCTCACCAACATACCCTATTTATTGTTAGCCTTGCTCCTCTGATCCCAGGGCTGGAATGGAAGTCGTCTTTGTTGTCCAGGCCCCTGAAGGCCCGCACAGGTTCCTCAGTTCACCTTAACTTTCAGCAGGTCCCTCTTTTCAAGTCTTGTCCTTGTTGTCTGCACTGCATAGTCTACCACTTAATTACCCATGGTATTTATAGAGTTCCTATGAAATTTAAAAATTGAATTCATCTGAATGTATATTTGACAGAGCAACTATAAATATTTTATGAAAAAAGATTGCTTAGAATTCTTTTTTAAAAAAAGATTTATTTTTGTGTGTATAAGTGTTTTGACTGCCTGTATTTATGTGTACTGCATGTGCAAGCCTGGGACCGGGACCAGGAGAGGGCTTTGGATTCCCTGGAACAGGAGTTACAGATGGTTGTGATCGTAAGCCACCCTGTGGGAACAAACATGGGTCTTCAGGAAGGGCAGCAAGGGCTCTTTTTTTTTTTTTTTTTTTTTTTTTTAAGATTCATTTATTTATTTTATGTACGTGAGTGCTCTATCTGAATGTACACTTTACACCAGAAGAGGCTATAAGATCCCATTAGAGATGGTTGTGAGCCACCATGTGGTTGCTGGGAATTGAACTCAGGACCTCTGAATGCTCAGTGCTCTTAACCGCTGAGCCATCTTTCCAGTCCCCACCCTACCCCCCCCTACCCCCAGCAGCAAGTGCTCTTAACCAATGAGCCATGGCTCTTGATCAACATGCCCCATACAATTTTTTTTTTTTTTTGAGACAGGATCTCACCCAGATCTGCTTGTCTATGTCTCTAAGTGAAGAGATTAAATAATTCTATGTATGTCCAGCCATACATAGAATTATTTATTTATTTATCTATTTATCTATTTATTTATTTATTTATTTTGAGACAGGGTTTCCCTGTGTAGCTCTGGCTATCCTTGAACTCACAGAGATCTGCCTGCCTCTGGCCCCAAGTGCTGCTTTAAAGGCATGCACCCCCACTCCTTGACTCATAGAATTCTTAATGTTGACATTTATTGTTAATGTCATTTTATTTTGTGCAGAAAATATGTCTGTTATATTAGAAACAGGATGAATTTGAATGCTGACTCTGCAATAGATAGTCTACAGCTTGGTATGGTGATATACACCTAGAATCCTAGCACTCAAGAGACTGAGACAGGACTGAGAGTTCCGTACCAGCCTGAGCTATGTACTCTTGTCTAAAAACACCAGTGTCAAGCTGCGTGTGGTGGTGCAGGCCTTTAATTCCAACACTCTGTAGGCAGAGTTTGAGGCAAGCCTGGTCTACAGAGCAAGTTCCAGGACAGCCAGGGCTGTACAGAGCAACCCTGTCTTGAAAAACCAAAACAGACACACAGTGTCAAGTTGTGTAATCTTCTGTGTTCTCAATATATTCATCTATAAAACAGAGACATACTTTTTTCAAAGACTTGATGGGAGAATTAAAGTGCAATGACAATGCTGACAGACTGAAACCCATTCAAAGTCTGAGGTGCTCTTTCTAAATGTGACAAACTGTGTTTCATGGCCCAGTTCTCAGCACAGATATCACTGACCCTTACCCAGGACTCCACAGCACAAATCACAACACTGTCTCCTTCACTACATCAGGTTCTGGAAGTAAAGGTTGTTTTCACTTCCATTTTCTCATGTCCTAGTACATTGCTTAATTAGTATAATATTATTTGAACACATTGTCTTTAAAAGAATAATGAAAGGTTTGGGAATACATCTCAGTTGTTTAATAAGGATGTATGAAGTCCCAGGTTTGATTCCCAACTCTCCACTCATATAGGCATGTAATGGTGGTACAGCTATATACTGAGTTTAGGGTCAGTTTGGGCTCCATGGGACCTCTTCTAAAAAAAACAAAACTAGGCTGGGTGGTGGTGGTGGGAGATTTGGTTTAGTGGTTAATAGCATTTGTTCTTGCAGAGAACCTGGGTTCAATTCCCAGAACTCACATGACAACTCACAACCATCTCTATTTCAAGTCCTAGGGGATCCAGTGCCCTCTTCAGACCCTGGGGAACACCAGACACATGTGTGGTGCATATATGTATGTACACACAGGCAAAACACTCATGCACATTAATAAGTACAGTAAGTACTTTGTTTTGTTTTGTTTTTCGAGACAGGTTTTCTCTGTGTAGCCCTGGCTGTTCAGGAACTCACTCTGTAGACCAGGCTGGCTTTGAACTCACAGAGGCCTGTCTGCCTCTGCCTCCTGAGTGCTGGGACTAAAGGTGTGCACCACCACACCCGGCTCACCTATATAACTTGACTGCAATGTTTTGAAAGAGACTAAGCCGGAACCACTCAGCTACTCTGCTCTTGAATTATTTGAGTCAGGATCTTAGGTATCATGATAAGAACCTTGCCTGTTTTGACTGTGACTTTGCTCTTCCTGTTTCAATTTCCCTGAGTGCTGGGATTACAGGCACATGCCACCAAGCCCAGTAATTTGGTAATAAAGGACCTAACCCATGCATTGTAGGTAAACATATTCCAGCTGCTTTTGAATTCTTGGCTCACTGATACTGAGAGAGAATATTCATTGTTTTATATAGAGTTGGATATAACATTATACACCAATAACTAGTATAGATTATACATTCCTTGAAAGTTTAAGGCTCATGCCTTAAACTTATTTTGCCTCAAATTATTGCACGAACTGCCCCTCCCACGAAAAGATCAGAGTATACAAAAACAGCTGGGAGAAATGACAGGTAAATTGACATTCCTTTTGATCGAATTTTCTTCCTTGAGGCTGAAGATTCCCCAGGGTAGTGAGAACAGATGAGTATTGATATTTGTCATACTGGAATCTCCCCAAACTTTGTTCTTAGCACTTAGCATGGGATACCTTCTTAAGACTGGGAACAGAGAAAAAGCTCTATCAAGTGGAAGGTTCCTAATGTCTTATGGAGGCTCACCTGGGCAAAGGAAGACCTCTACTGAAGGAGAAGTAAAGGGAATGTAACCTTTTTTTCAAAGGTGGCATCCCAGGTCCTTTCACAAGGACAGGTGGATACTGTCAGCCAATGTGATTGTGAATGGGTGGAGACTGGCACAGAAGGGCAGCTCTAGCTGGTAAATGGGGCAGAGGTCTGACTTAATATACACAGTAGAGGCTACCCAGACAAGCACCCAGAGTCTCTGTTTGCAACAGTAGCTTTATTCTTTTTCTTGAAATATGGAATGCTTCATGGATTTCATGTCATCCTTGTACAGGGGTCATGCTAATCTCTGTATCATTTCAATTTTTCTATTGTGCTGCTGAAGTGATCACTTTTCTTTCTTTTATAAGGCTGACTAGAGCCCTTGGCCTTGTCAACAAACAGAGACTAGATAGCAGATGTGACTTGTGATCTTCTCTTTAGTGGATGCTCAGCGGTGGGAATAGAGATTATGGGAGTAGGGTATTGGGAGGTCAGAACTTTTATTTCCCCACTCTCATGGTATCCAGTTCCCTTAGCGTAGACACAGCTTCTGCTGTGATTCTGCTGGTGCTAGACTAGATACCTTCAGCACTCACTTCTCATCTGAAGAGCAGGTGCTGGAGGGAGAAAGAGATGCCATCTACTACTCTAATGCCATCATTTGACAGGAAAAGAGAGGCCTAGCAAAAGGAAACAACTTTTCTGCAGTCACACAACAAATATGGGATAGACTTGAGGCGCTTTGCTGGAGTGGTAGTGCAGGTTAGCACTTGGAGGCTGAAGGATCCAGAGTTCAATGTCATTTCCAACATCCAGGCTTTTTTCCCGAAATAGTAAAGAGAGTGGCTTTTCCACTGTCCTCCTCAGGCAGAGCACTGCTCCCTTTCCTGGTCTGTTCGCCAGCTCTTGCAACTAGAAACTGAGTAATTTCTCCACAAGCAAGAGCGAGCTCCTGCTTCATTCAGTTTGGTGGCAGGAAAGCTGACAGACACAATCTGTGGAATCCCCTCCACCTTGGCAGGCTGGTTGTACCCAACTGGTGGCGATGGCCTTGTGCCCACAGGCAAGCAAAGTGCCTATGTATGAATTTGAGGCCTGCTGTCCATGAATGCCAGGTGGCTGACTGTAGACCTACACTGCACCAGCTGGTCCTGGTTTGAAACTCTTAGATTTGTATATGTGTGAGTTTCAGGAGGGCAATTTTATACAGACTTAAGGGAGTTGGCACTGAAGATATAGATTACCTTTTTTTGAATTGTTGGTCAGTGGGGTCCTCTAACCCCCACCCAAACATTACAGGCTACTGCCATTGCTCTTTGTTACTATCTCAGTCAATGTTCTATTGCTGTGGAGAAACACCATGACCACAGCATCTTTTATAAAAGAAAGCATTTAGTGGGGGCTTACCTAGTTTCAGAAGTTTTAGTTTATTATCAGCACGGCAGGAAGCATGGCGACATGGCATGCAGGCAGACATGATGCTGAAGGAGAAGCTGAGGGTTCCATAGCCGGATCCATAGGCAGTAGGGAGAAAGAGTCACTGGGCCTAACTTGGGCTTTTGAAACCTCAAAGTCTACCCCCATTGACACACTTCCTCCAATAAGGCCACACACACTTCCTAATCCTTTTAAATAGTGCCATTTCCTGAGCATCTGAATATATGAGACTATGGGAGCATTCTTCTTCAAGCTACCATGGTTACCTTTCAAAAGTTGATGATAATGTCACATTTCTGGAGATACCACATACTTGAGTTGTAGGTCATGGAGAATTCAAGCTGGTATTCACCTGAAACCTCTATCAGCACTGGCTGATAGAGTACTAGAAGGAACTAAGAACACTACTAGTGGAGAAAGACAACCAAGCCTTACCCAGAAGTGAGCCCTGTAAGCTCATTGGCCTGGCAATTTATGTTCTCTGGTGCACTAGCAGCACAGATGCTGTTGGAGTGACCAATTACTTTTTGGATCTAAAACCCGATCCATAAGATGGAACTAGTACTGTTAACTGGGCCAAACATTAAATCCATAATAGGTGATAGGCCCTAGGGGGAACATAATGCTATCACTGTGTTAATAGACATAATACTAACCCCCACCTCAAGCTCTTATTTTCACATTCACAGAGTAGTTCATTTCCCATTTCTTACCAGAGAAGCTTCTTTTTATAGTAGATGATGACTAATAGAGACCACAGCTGGTCAGTGTGCAAAGGCTAAGACTGTTGACTGCTAAATGGAGCAGTTAGGTTATACTCCCTTTCCCCAGAGCACAGGGATCATTGTAAGTGACTGGGCAGAAAGATTTTAGGAGCCACAGGTAGTGGATTTCTGAAGTGAAACCATATTTGTTGGACATGACAGGGCCTTTCTACACGTGAACTCATAGAAGCTGTGACTGCTTGCATAATGCCTATACAAGATCAAGCCAATCAAAATCTCAGCTCAGATGGAGGTAGGTAAGGAATTTCTATTCCTGAGGCGCTACTACATTTGGTGGCTGTTGGGGGAAGGAGAGTCAGCATCCTTTAGGAATATGAACCTTTAGATGCTATCTATGTTCCAGTAGATTATCCTATACTCATATACACACAGACACTCAGCGGTTAAAAAAACAAAAACAAAACAACAACAACAACAACAACAACAACAACAACAACAACAACCAAAACCCAGGCATGGTGGTGCACGCCTTTGATCTCAGCACTTGGAGTCAGGAGCAGGCAGATCTCTAGAGTTTGAGGTCTGCTCTACACAGAGAATTCCAGACAAGCCAGGACTACATAGTGAGACTCTATAAAAACAGAGACAAAAGCTAAAACCAAACAAACAAAAAAGAGATTGAGAGAGCTTTCGAGTGGGCCTGCACTTAAAACTGGTCAGGAGAAGTGATGGGAGGGTAGGATAAGAATTGGAGGGAAGGGAAGGGTGTGGACTTGATCAAAATGCATTATATATGCTTGTATACTATTCTCACTGGGGGCTGTGAGACAACTACATGGGTAGAGGCACCTGCTGCCAAACCTGATGGCCTGAGTTCAAATCTTAGGACCCACATGGTGGAAGAAGAGAACTGAATCCTAGAAGTTGTCATCTGACTTCCTTGTGTGCACCATGGCATGTGTGTATCCCATGTACACAAATTGGAAAACAAAGGACACTTTGGCTGTGGCATGCAAACCTCTTTACACATGTATCATGCTTACACCACACACACACACACACACACACACACACACAATTAAAAATAGACACTGGCATTTCCAGATTGTCAGGAGTGAGAATACCCCACTGCCAACCTAGACTCTATGGACAGCCCTGAGTCTGTGCCTTAGGAAAGCTTTTCAAATGTCTCTATATTTACCTTTAAAAAAAACTCTGGGTAGCCCTGGCTGTTCTGGAACTCAATCAGGTTGGTCTTGAATTTAGAGATTCACTTGCTTCTGTCTCCTGAGTTCTGGGCTTAAAGATATGCACCACCACTGCTGACAGGATTTCATATATCCCAGGCAATTCTGTAACTTATTTAGCCAAGGATGACCTTGAAGTTTTGAGCTTGACTCTACCTCCCAAGTGCTGGGATTACAGGCATGTGCTATCGTGTTTAGTTTATGGAGCCTTGGGAATTGAACCTGGGCTTTGTGTATGCTAAGTAAGCACTCTACCAACTCAGCTATGCCCCTAGCCCAAGACGGCAACATTTCTAAGGGAAGTGAAATGAGGTTTGGGTATTAGAATGAACACACTACAAAGCACAGAGTACCTTGCTTATGATATATATATACATATATATACATATATATATTTCTTATTTTACATATTGATCCCAGTTCCCTCTCCCTCCCTCCCATGCCCCCCTCCCCCAGGGAGGATGATGCCTTCCAGGAGAAATCAAAATCTGTCAAGTCATTTGTAGTAGGGACTAGGCCCTCCCTCCTTTCTCTAGGCTAAGGTAGTATCCCTCCATGGGGAATGTGCTCTCAAATTCCTTTCATGCTCCAGGGATACGTCCTGGTTCCACTGCCAGAGGTCCCTTAGACTTCCCAGGCCTTCTGAGACCCACGTTCAGGGGGTCTGAGTCGGTCCAATGCTGGTTTCCCAGCTATCAGTTTGGGGGCCCATGATCCCCCTTGTTCAGGTCAGCTGTCTCTGTGGGTTTCTGTAGCCTAGTCTTGAGCCCATTTTCTTTTCACTCTCCCCTCTCTGTAACTGGATTCCAGGAGTTCGGCTCAGTGTTTAGCTGTGGGTGTCTGCTTCTATTTCCATCAGCTACTAGAGGAGGGCTCTATGATGGTGGATAAGTTAGTTATAAATCTCATTATCAGGGAAAGGAATTTAAGGTAGCCTTTCCACTGTTGCTCAGATTGTTAGTTGGGTTCATCTTTGTAGGGCTCTGGACATTTCTCTAGAGTCAGTTTTCTCTTTAAACCTATAATGGCTCTCTCTATTATGGTATCTCTCTTTTTATTTATTTATTTATTTGCTCTAGTCTATTCGTCTCCTGACTCAATCTTCCTAGTCCCACATGTCTCCTCTCCTCCCCTTCTCTTTCTCCTAACTCCCTCTCCACTCACTGCCACCCCCCCCCCCAATATGCTCTGGAGATCTTGTTCCTTTCCCCTTCTCTGAAGGACCTTGTATGAATCTCTTAGGTTCCTCCTTGTATCCTAGTTTCTCTGGCGTTGTGAATTATAGGCTGGTGATCCTTTGCTCTGTCTAAAATCCATGTATGAGTGAGTACATACCATGTTCCGCTTTTTGTGACTGGGTTACCTCACTCAGGATGCTTATGTTTTCACAGGCTACTTCTCCATGGTGATTTCCAGTGCAGCCTCAGGCCATCTTAGATTTGATCGCCACCTGCTGGACACCAAGGAACTCCAAAGCTATGTCTCCGCTTTCTCACCAGACTTTCACCTTTATTACAGGGTTAAATTCTTCCTTTTAGAATCTGTTCAGGTGAGTTTTTTCTCTTCAGAGCCAGGCTGATTGTCTTTTGAGGGAGACTAAGCCCCCCCCCCCACTCCCCAGGCGGCCCTTTTCCCATCCAAACATTTCCTTTTCTTTTCCTGAGGCTGGACAAAGAGCTTCATAGTTCCTTGATTCAGGTGCCCCAGGGTGGCTGAACTCTGCTCTGTTTTGGGGAAAGAAACTCAAAACAACACAGAGCACTCTTGATACTAACTGCCTGTCTCTGTGTGTTACTTACACACCAACTAAACAAGAGAATTTCAGGGGGCATTGGCTAGCTAGCCTAATTCAAATTAATTTGGATGCTACCCAGAAAATAGCATCCAGGGGTTGCACGCTCAGTCCCAAGACTGTCCCCTGCCTTTAGAAGCCAGCTACAACCCTTTGGTTGTTCTGTTTCTGACATACTGGCTATAAAGTGAGGTTCCCTACAACACCCATTTCTGGGTTGATTAATGTGCTTGAGTGGCTCCCCAAATTCTGGGAAACAGACTTGACTTACTAGCTTATCATAAGAGATATTAAAGAATACAAAGAGACACTCAGGATGAGTAAAGCATAGTTGAATGGTTACAGAGTTTCCATGCCCCAGGAATCTGACTTATACTATTCTCTAGACCTGTTATCTTCCAGAGATCTGATCAGCTACCAAAGCTCTGCAACCCCCGTCCATTGGGGTCTTATGCAGACTTAACATGTATCTTCCCTAAGGAGACCAGGTGAGGACACCCAGCAAGGCCTGTCTACTTCTGCAGTCTTGTTGGCCTCTATACAGCATTCCTCCTTTCAGCTATGGACAGACCTCTTTGGAATGAGGCAAAAGGCAGGCCAGAGAATTTCTCATGGCCAGTTCCAGGACAGAAAAGTAGGGAAAGATTTCAGTTCCTATGATCTGCTTTGGGGGGAAGTAATTCTAATTTTTATAGCCTTCTCTGGGGAGGAAGATATGAGCCAGGAACTACAAATAAAATCCAAAAAAGTATCTACACACCCTACTGCCGACAGGAAGCAGATGGGTAGATGAGATGGACCACAGGAAACTTGGGCAGAAGAAGCTACTGCCTTTGCTTGGTGTTCTGTCCCCTCTATCTGATTCAAATATAGGGAACTGGTGTATTTATGGTCCTTGCTCATTTAGCACAGATAACACCACTAGAACCCATTAAAGTCATTTAGTGTCCTGGAAACGGTGGACTAGCTATTCCATAAAGATCTGGGCTATATCTTCAGAAGGGGAAGTAATTTGTGAATTGTGACAGTTCTGAAATAAATCCTTCATTGGTGAAATGGGGACAGCATTAATCTACATCCCTAAAATTGGCCAGGCTGTACAATATCCATGTAGTTCACAGGGCTGGGAAAACAGATGTAGACATTGCTCCATTCCCCAGCTGACTGTAGTCTAGCTGGGTCAAACGGCAGTTCTTTCTTATTTTCTGGGTGTCACCTTAACATACACCCTTTCAGTATCTTTCAAAGTTTTACTTTAAAGGGAACAAATCAAGGAGGATTTAAGAAAATGTTGAGGCCAATCTCATGCTATATTCGCTTCATGTCAGTTTCTATAATGTCTTTAGTGTATCCAGCAGTTTATTTAATGATTTATTTTTATTTTATGTGCATCAGTGTTTTGCCTGCATGTATTATCTTTGTGAGCCTGTTGAATCCCCTGGAACGTGGAATTACAGACATTCGTGAGCTGCCTGCCATGTGGGTGCTGGGAACTGAACCCAGGTATTTTGGAAGAGTAGCCGATACTTTTAACTGCTGAGCCATCTCTCAAGATACCCACCTAGCACTTTTAATTAAAATTTGAAATTGTGTGTATGTGTGTAGGAAATATGTGTATGTGAATTCAGGTTCCCAGAGAGGCCAGAGGTGTTGGATGCCCCTGGGATTGGAGTTACAGATGATTGTGAGCTACTGGACATGGGTGCTAAGAACTGAACTTGGGTTGGGTGGTGGTAGAGGTGGCAATGGCACAAGCATTTGATCCTAGCACTCTGGAGCAGAGGCAGGCAAACCTTTATGAGTTCTAGGCCAGCCTGATCTACAGAGTAAGTTCCAGGACAGCCAGGGCTATACCAAAAAACCCTGTCTTGAAAAGCAAACAAAAAATTGAACTCTGGTCCTTGGGAAGAGCAGTATATGCTCTTAACCACAGAACCATCTTTCTAGCCAAGGCACTTACTCTAAAGGACGTCAGTGCATTTTTCCTACTTAAAACTTTAAAGGATCTGGGCTGGGCACATTGCTGAGTTGTTAGAGTGACTAAGCATGCATAAAGCCCAGGGTTCAATTCCTAACACACATAAACCAGGTATGGAGACTTATTCCTGTAATACCAACACTGTCTAGGTAGAAGCAGGGGGACTAGGAATTGGTCTTCAGGCAGCTGAGTTCCAGCCTCAAAACAAACAAATCCCAAATCCTTTAAAAGGGTCTGAGGACATAATATTGTGTTTTCCTTTAATCACTACTATCACTACTATACTGTACTTTTTACTTGTGATTAGGTTTTGGAGTTTTCATAAAAATTGTGTTTGAGTAAGGTCAGCCTGCTCTACAGGACAGCCAGGGCAATACAAAGAAACAGTCTCCAAAACCAAAACCAAAACTACAAAAAGAAAAAAAAAAGCCCCAGTGTGGATCTTTTTGCCGGTATTTATGTCTGCGCTCTCCTCCCCTCCTCTCTCCCCCCCCTTATTTCTCTTTATTTCTGGCTATTCCGTAGACCAGGCTGGCCTCAAACTCAGAGATCCACCTGCCTCTGCCTCCCAAGTGCTGGAACTAAACTGTGCCTAGCTGTGTACCACTTTAACGTTTGGTGCTCAAGAAGGCCAGAAAAGGGTGTTGGAATTGAACCCGGGTCCTTGGTAGATTAGCCGGTGCTCTTAACTTCTGAGCCACCCTCTAGTTTTCTACATGTGAACTTTAAAAAAGATTTCATACAACTTGTGTATGATCCTACATTCATGTGCTCTTATGCTTGGGGAGACCAGAAGCATAAGCTTCCTGAAACTGGAGTTTTAAGTGGTACTGAGCTCAGGTCTTCCATCTCTCCAGACCAACTCTGTGGACTTTTAATGGACCCAAGTTCTTACAAACTAAAGCTGTAATTATGTTACTGGTGAATTTCTTAAAAGACTTTGTGATTTTAGAAACTCTTTTGCCTATAGCATGCAGTGTTCTGTGAGAAATGGGTTACCATGTGCTGCTCCCACATACTCTGATTTAGGGAATGGGCATAAGCCCAGGAATCTGCATTTTATAAGCATCTACAGCAATTATGATGGTGATAGATGGCTGGAATATGCTTTCAGAACACTGAATTTTGACTATAAAAGGCCTGAGGGGAGCTGTAACTAAATAGTCATGTGTAAATCCCTCTTTAGGTATTGGGAGCCATAGCTCTCACACTGGGGTTGATATTGACTCGCCCACGAACTCAACTCTCAGTCATTTCCCTGTAGAGAGAAGAGGTAGCTCTGGGCTGTGTGTTGACACTCAGGAGAGTGTGTTACATGTTAATTTGTTTTCTAACCTGAAACATTTCTGTGCAAAGATCTGGCTGAAGGCAGTATGAACTGACGCATTAGCCCTGGTAATTTTCACGTAGAAGGCATGTACAAAGCAGGAAGTAGAGAATAGGGGGAGGTGTCCAGGAACTCCACTGGAGTTGCTATCAAGCTTTGCAGACAAACAGCAAGCACTTTATCAGGGGAGAAAAGGGTTACACACAGCTTCAGATACTAGTGTTTTCTGGGCATCTCATTTTGAGGAAAAACAACAAAAATGCATAGTATTGACTAACCAACCCTTGGCTACTATCTGGAAAGTTTGTGTGTAAATAGTGTTCTGAAATGCAGTTCATTTCACAGAAGAGAATGAAGGATGTGTCTTGACAGAAAAAATTAGGCCAAAAGCATGGCAAGCACCTCAAATAGCCCAGAGGAGGTTGCAGGGCCTTAGCAGAAAGCAAGCACCATTTAATCCCCTGGCTAGCTAACACAGGCTAGAGGACAATTTCAGTGTGCTTTTTATAACAGTCCTGCCTTTTGGGACAAGCCTTACAGCTCTTAGAAATCACTGATGGTTCTTTGAAGAATTCCACCCCACAACTCTTGGGAACAGATTAATAAGAACCCCAAGTTGGCTGCTCTGTGATTAGAAGTCTGACTTGATATGGTAAGAAGTTATTTCTACCCCTGCTTCCCTCACCTCATTTGATGATCTCAGAGAAAGATTTAAGGATGGGGAAATTTTATACAGTGATTAAAACTCTAAAATGGTTGCATAATTTTTTCATTTTTTATATAATCCTATTTTTAAACCACTTTTTTTTTCTAGGTAAATAAAGCCACCAAAATTTTAGTGTTAGGCAAACCTTGGAAGCTATATACTTCCATTCTATCTCTTCATAAAGATGACTGAGGCACAGAAAGTTTATTTGGCATTTTCAAGTTATAGGGATGTTCTTGTTTGAGACAGTCTATTACACAGCTTTGACTGTCCTGGAACTGGTTAAAGGCATGTACCATCACTTGCCATGGTAGGGCTGTCCTTCAGTCTGTATTATTAGTTCCGTCGCTGTTTGCATAACCACCTTTTCTTAAGTAGTTCCAGCTGCTCACTTTATGCTTGCTCAGTCATCAAGTACTATAGCAACACATTTGTTTGTATGTTTGAGGGATGGGAGTGACGTAGGGGAGAATAGGCTAGCATACAGTACTTATCTCTCTGAGCTTTGAGGCGAGAGAGAAGGGAGGAAGAGTAGGGAGGTTGAAAAGAGGACCAGTGACAGGGTTACTGTGTATAGCCTTGGCTGTCCTGGTGCTTGCTCTGTGGACCAGGCTGGCCTGGAACTCAGAGATTCACTAGCCTCTGCCAGCTGTGTGCTGGGATTAAAGGTGTGCACCACCACTGCTTGGTTTATTTTCTTAATTTTTACAAAATTACTTGCCATATCTGGGTGGCAGTGGTACCTGTTGTAATTTTAAATAGCAGCACACAAGAGAAAGGCACCATACAACAGAGCTTGGGTGGAGGTTTTTTTTTCTTTTAATTGGGTGGGGGGGAGGTAAGAGGGGAGACCAGCCTCTGGGGACAGGAGCAGCAGAAGAGGAGAGAGGAGGTGGGCAGGGCCCTTTAAAAGGGAACATAGTGTGTACAGGTGGTACTCTTAGTGGCTGCAGCTGAGGATGTATCCTGTCGGAATTCAAGGGCAGGCCTGAAAACTAACAGCACACGCCTTTGATCCCAGCATTCAGGAGGCAGAGGCAGGTGGATCTCTATGAGTTTGAGGCTAACCTGGTCAACAGAGTAAGTTCCAGGATGTCCAGGGCTACACAGAGAAACCCTGAACCCTGTCTCAAAAAGTAACAAAATTATTTGTCCTAGTTGGGTGGTAGTAATGGTGCATGCTTTTTTCTTTTTTTAAACAAAAACAAAAACAAACAAACAAACAAAAAAAAAACAGGGTTTCTCTGTATTGCTTTGGAGCCTGTCCTAGAATTAGCTCTGTAGATCAGGCTGGCCTCGAACTCACAGAGATCTGCCTGCCTCTGCCTCCTGAGTGCTAGGATTAAGGCATGTGCCACCAATACCCGGCTTGGTGCGTGCTTTTAATCCTAGAACTCAGAAGTCAAAGACAGGCAGATCTCTGATTTTAAGGCCAGACTGGTCTACAGAGTGAGTTCCAGGGCAGTCAGTGATACACAGAGAAAAACCTATCTTGAAAAACAAAGAAATGGAACATGTATGCGCGTGCGTGTATGTGCATATGCGTGCACGTGTGCATACACACACACAAATATATAATCTATTCTAAGTGTATGGGTGTTTGCATGCATACATGTCTGCATATACCATATTCATGTCTGTGGAGGTCAAAGGAGAGCACTGGATCCCTGGGACTGGAATTACAGTCATTAGCCATCACACAGGTACTGGGAGATGAACCTACATCCTTTCAAAGAGCAGCCATTGCTTTTCACCGCTGAGCCATTGATCCAGACCCAGATGTTTTGTTTCTTTCTTTATTTATTTATAGTTATTTGAGACAGAGTTTATATAGTTCTGGCTATCCTGGATCTTGTTATGTAGACTAGGCTGGCCTCAAACTCAAGAGATCCACCCGGTTCTGCCTCTGGAGTGCTGGGATTAAAGGCATGCACTACCACATTTGACATTCCAGATTCTAATCTTACAAAAGAAAACACTGACAACCCCACACATTAGAGCAAATTCGAGTGCTCAATACACTGAATACTGTGCTTCCTTATTAGTCAGTAACTATAAAAAAGTGACCTCAATCATCAACTAAATTATCCACCATCATGGAGCCCTCATCTAGTACCTGTTGGAAACAGAAGCAAACACCCATAACTAAACACTGAGTCCAACTGGAATCCAGATGCAGAGAGAGAGAGGACAAGACCAGGTTGCAGAAACACACAAAGACAGCTGACCTGAACAAGGAGGAGCTAATGCCCCCCCCCCTCCAGACTGATAGCTGGGAATCTAGAATGGGACTGACTCAGACCCCCTGAACATGGGTCTTAGCTAGAAGGACTGAGCAGTCTAAGGGACCTCAGACAGTAGAACCAGGATGTATTCCTGGTGCACAAAAGGACCTTGCAGACACAGCCCCCATGGAGGGATACTCCCTTAACCTAGAGATAGGAGAGAAGTCCTAGTCCCTACTACAAATGACTTGACAGATTTACATGACCCCACCTGGATAGCATAGCCCTACATGTGGAATGGGGGTGGGGGATTGGGATGGGAGGGTGGTTAGGGTGCATGTGAGGGGGGAAAGAGGGTAAGAGAGAGGGAGGGAGGGAGAGGAAACTGGGATCGACATGTAAAATTTTAAATTATATTACTAATAAAAAAAAAAACTGATCTCACGTATACTGTGGGGTTGTAGTTAATGCTGCCATGTCCTCAGGTTTAATAATATTCAGGAACCATCAGAGGCTGCGGCCTTAAGGGTTTAGTCTGGTGGTGTCTTGAGAGTAATTCCTAAGAGGCCCAACATATGGCTTAGTCAAATATTCAATCCACTGTTAAGTTTCCCCCTTGTTCTTACAATGTCAAGTGTGGTTACTGTTTCCTTCTAAACTCGTGTGTGTGTGTGTGTGTGTGTGTGTGTGTGTGTGTGTGTGTGTGTGTGTGTGTGTGTGTGTGTTGGGGGGCATTTAGAAGTGAATTACAGCCAGCCTAGTATACAAAGCTGTTACCCAGAGAAACATTGTCTCAAAGAAACAAACAAGAAAATGAAGGGAATGAATTACAACACAACTCAATAAATGTTACTAAAGACAGTATAAGCCAGATGTGGTGGTACAGACCTCTAATCCCAGAACTCAGAAGCAGAGGCAGATGGAACTAGTTCCAGGACAGTCAAGGCATCAACAGAGAAGAACATAGTTTGTAGAGTTTTGAAATTAATGAGGAGATAACATTTGAGATGGAATTTGAAGATGAGATCTTGCCAGGAAGAAACATCAGGAACAGGTATATTTTAGAAAACAAAACCTGTGGATGCTATTGTTATTACATTTATTTTCATTATTTTATGTATATGAGTGATAGGACTGTGCACCACATGTGCCTGGTTCTCTAGGAGTTGTTTAGTCTCTATGTGGGTGCTGGGAATCAAACTCAGATCCTTTACAACAAGTGCTCTTAAACCACTGACCAACTCTCCAGCTCCTGACACTTTAGGGACAGTGAGTTCACCATGTTAGACTATGACCAGGGTGGGGCAATTGTAAAATGCACTAGCTTTTGTACTGGCTTTTGGAGCTCAAGACATGATTACAATTTTGTTTCTTCTATATAGGAACAAAGTAGCTCTGATTAAATCTTGTGAATTCTGTGATCCTCAGTTTCCTCATCTACCAAGTGGGAATCCTGAGGTCCTGGGATCAAAGATATGCAACACTACTACCATTTTTTTTTTTTTAAAGGAAGAGCTAGCCTAGAGTTTAAGGGCAATCTTCCTGCCTCTGCCTGAATTCTGGATGGGATTATAAGTGTAAGCTAACATACCCATGCCTCCTTCAGGCCAAAAGAATGTTTCATGTACTGGGCAGTGGTAGCACACACCTTTAACCCGAGTACCGGGGAGGCAGAGGCAGGCAGATCTCTGTGAGTTCGAGGCCAGTCTGGTCTACAGAGTGAGTTCCAGGACAGGCTCTAAAGCTTCACAGAGAAACCCTGTCTTGAAAAACCAAACCATCTGTAACTCCAGTTGCAGGGCATTCTGATGCCCTCTTAAGGACTCCATGAGCACCACCAGGTCTGCATATAGTGTACTGACATAAAGGAAGGCAAATATTCATGTACACAAACATAAATAAATCTAAAAAAAAAAAAGAAGTCAGCAAGATGGCTCAGCTTGTAACCAGAGTTAGATTCCCAGGACCCATATGGTAGAAGGAAAAGACTAGCCAAATTCCCCTGTGACCTCCATGTCACCCTCTCCCACACAATAAATACATGTAATAAACAAAACTTGGAAAACATAAGTGTAGACGACTCCTCCAGTAAAGCTCTCTTGTAAGGAGAGTGAGCAACTGCTTGAAAGGGAGGTGGCAGGTTCTATGTACTGCTTTGCTCAGCACACACACTCCTGCTTCTAGCGTGGTGAAGAGGCTGGAAAACCAGAGACCATGTTTGTCCTATTTCCTTGTAGCCATTTAGTTACTTTTTATGTTGCTAGGGATTAAACTCAGCCCCCCCACACACTCTAGGGAGTGCTCTACCCCTGAGCTCCATCTTCAGCTCTTAGCTAACTCCTTTAAACATCTGAATTATGTTCTGCCAATCAGAAACCAGCAGTGTGCATCTGGGGATGCTGACACTGGTTGCAATGTTTTTGGTAGCACCCTAAATTCAGGGAAGTAGTGGCAAGTTCCTTTGTAATCTTAGAAATAATTTGTAGAAGTCTAGAGTTTGTTTCTTCAGTCTTCTGTGCCCCGTATAGCTTCCTTAACAAGTGCTTTACTGGTTACACGAGCTAGAATGGATTGTTCTCTGCAATCAAACTATTTGAAAATGAGATGAGGTTTATCTTTTCTTTTTGCTTTTTTTAGGCAGGGTCTCTATGTAGCACCAGCTGGTCTGGAATTCTCTATGTAGATCAGGCTGGCCTCAAACTCAGAGAGTTGCCTGCCTCTGCTTGCCAACTGCTGGGATTAAAGACGTGCACCACCACTATCTGGCTGCCTGTTTTTTTTTGTTGTTGTTTTGAGACAGGGGTTCTCTGTGTAATTTTGCATCCTGTTCTGGAGTTGGCTCAGTAGACTAGGCTGATCTCAAACTCACAAAGATCTGCCTGTCTCTGCCTCCTGAGAGCTGGGATAAATGATGTGCACCACCACTGCCCTGCTTTTTTAAAGATTATGTATACAGTGCCTGTGTGCCTTCAGACCAGAAGAGGGAACCAGATCTCATTACAGATAGTTGTGAGCCACCATGTGGTTACTGGGAATTGAACTCAGGGCAGCCAGGGCTCTTAACTACTGAGCCATCTCTCCAGCACCAGCCTGTTTTATTTTTTAAAGAGTAGATGATTCTATCATTTTTGTAGCTAAGTTAAGAAAGAGTAGAGAATACTTATGGAAGTACTCGAGGTTTCAAGAAGCTGAGTGGTAGCTTGCTTTTGACAAAGCCCCGATTAGTCTCATCTCCTACGGATTGTACTCTGGTGAAGTTCCCTATCATAAGGAAAAAGGCTGGAGCATAACAAAAAGCATATTGTGAGATGAAGGCAGGTGATTTCTAAGGTGAGGTCATAAAACAATTAGAACTTCCATCTTGCTTGCAGACTCTAGGGGAAATCAGACTGCATGTTGTGAGGACACTGAAAACAGGCTGTGCAGAGTCCCATGTGGGGAGGAAGTGAGGACTTCTGCCAATAGCTAACCCTGACCTGCCAGACGCTAAGCACTTACCCTTAGCATCAAACTCTTACCTAAATCTGGGTAAATGGACCAAAACCACAGGAAAGCTTCCTATTCAAGACGACTCAGCTAAGCAGATTCTGAATTTCTAACCCACAGAAATTGTGAGAACAGTGTTTAATATTTTTTAATTCACTGTATTTTGGGGGACTTTATTATATATATCAATAGTAACTAATGCAATGGGGTAGAGTGCAAAGTACACAGATGAAGTTAGCCTTGTGTAAGGAGGACATGCTGTGGGAATTAAGAGAAAGGAAGTTTGATGAATAGCATTCTCTCAGCAAAGTCATCTGCTGAGAGTATGGAGGACACAAAACTGAGACTAGCATGAGAGTCTGTTTATTTTCTTTAAAGCAGTCTTACTATGTAGGTAGCTCAGGCTTCAAACTCCCATTGATTTTCTTGCCCCAGTCTCTTGTACGCTAACATTATAAACATGCATCACAAATCCTGGCTGAGAATAATAATAAAACGGTTGCAATAGGTCAGGGGATAGTGGTATTTTTTTTTCTTTTCCTGAGACAGGGTCTCACTACATAGCTCTTGGCTGTCCTAGAACTCACTATGTAGACCAGGCTGGCCTCTGTCTCCCAAGTGTTGGGGATTAAGAATATGTGCCACCTGCCCCCACCTCATTTGTTTTTTTTTGAGACAGAGTTTCTCTGTATAGCAGTCCTGGCTGTCCTGGAATTCACTCCATAGACCAGGCTGGCCTTGAATTTACAAAGATCCTTCTGCCTCTGCCTCTGCCTCTTGAGTGCGGGGCTTAAAGGCATACACCACTACCGTCCAGTCCTATTTTAGCATTTTAAAAACACCTCCTGTAGTACTTACTACATACCCATGAAGCATAATAAATACTGAAAAGGGCTGGGACACAACTCAGTGGTGGAGTGTTAGACTCAAGCCCTGGCCCTGAGAAAACAGCACAGCCTTGAGAAACTACCCATTGGAACTTATCAAACAGACAGCAATAACCATCTGTTCCTAATCCTATCATGCTGGCTCCTCAAGAAAGAACCACTATCCAAACATGCTTTTTAAAACCTCTTTGTTTTAGAAAACATCATGTTTCACATGCATAAGGGCCTATTTCCATCAAAGTTACATGGCAGGTAGAACCAAAGCAACGCTTATTTTTCAGAAGCTTTAGAAAACTAAAATAACTATTGTCACAAAGATCTCCAGTCAATAAAAGGGTATCTCAATGGAGCTTCTAATCTCAAGATCAAGCTGTTAGTTTCATTGTACACCTCTGTTATGGAGATATGTAGACAAATAGCACAAGCTGTCCAAGAACAGCCTCCAGTCCATGTCTGAGGGAAAAAACCCAAACAAACAAAAAACCAAAACCAAGACAGACAAACTAGAAAAGCATACATTGTTTTTTCTAGATTTATTTATTATGTATACAGTGTTCTGTGGGAGCCACCATGTTGCTGGGAATTGAACTTAGGATCTCTGGGAGAGCAGCTAGCTCTTAGCCTCTGAGCCATCTCTCTAGTCACCTAGCATACTTTAAGCGACTATTTATAAGACACAAGAGTCTCACCTGAGTGTGGTGGTGAATACCTTTAATCCTGAAGTAGGGGTGGGGGCTGTTGGAGGAGGTTGGCAGAGATAGGCAGATCTCTGTTAGTTACAGGCTAATCTGGTCTACACAGCAAGTTCTACGACAGCCAGACCTACTTACTATGTAGCCAAGGATGACTCTGAACTTCTAATTCTCCTGCTAGCTCTGATAAATGCATATCCTTAGCAAAGACCAAAACTTCAGGACTTTTTCACTTGTGCTATAACATGTTAAAAACTGAGAGTAGAGAAGTACCGTAATTATGGGCATGTACCACCATGAGGCATTAGGAACTGAGGCCACATTTAGTGCATGCTACATGCTTTATAAATATGCTATATCCCCAGCCCTGTTTTTATTTTAAAAGAATTTATTACATAGCAAGATCCAGGACAGCTAGGGCTACATAGAGAGATCTTGTCACATGTTCATCCCCCGTCCCCCAAATTAAAAAAAAAAATATATTGTATTACATCCAAAATGCTAAGACTGCAGATATATGGACCACACCCAGTTTAAAACAGCCTTTAAATATGGTAAACACAAACACAAATCTGCTGACCAATCTTGTGTTCTCTAGGGTTGGAGCTAAAAGTACTGTTCTTCTGATGTAAGAGTTGGAATAGGCAGAATTGCCATGTAAAAGAAAAATGCTCTGTTCATACACAGGTTTGTCAGATCTCAGTATGGGGCTGGGTATGGTTTTCCACACCAGTAAAGCCAGTACTCCAGAGATAAACACAAAAAGTTCACAAAAAGTTAGAGGCCAGCTTGGCAGACACAGAGTTTTCAGGCTGGTCTAGGCCACTGTTAGGGCTAGGCATCCATCTTGGTACCCACTAGCCATTTGTCTGACTCCAAATCCAGGAAGATAAGTTCACAGTAATCCTGACTCAGTAACCCTAACTCCAAAAATCTGTGACTATCTACTTGTTGTGATGTGAGTAACTGTTTTTGCTTACGCAGCTATCCAAAGATTGTTTTGAGTTGCCTTAGTTACTTAACTTGACAGAAATAACAGTTCTTACTTTCTTGCATGGATACAGAAGGTCCTCACCCACACCCATCCTTCATGGCAATCTCTAGTTTGGCTCAGAGATTGTACATCTTGCTAGCAGTTAATCTTTTAATCATAATTGGGTTGAGTCTATGATCCTTTCCATAACAGTACATACTAAGGTACTATTTAAAATCTGAGCCAAAACAAATAGTATACAGGATCTGTCAGTGGACAATTCTCTTATAATTCTGGGAAAGGTTGATCCAGAAGATGAAGAATTTGAGGCTTACACAGAGGCCCTAACTAAAGAAACAAACAAGCAAAAAAACCCAGCTAATCAACTCTTCCCCCACAAACAAAGAAATATACAAGCAGTACATAGGGCTGAGGTATTCTCAGGGCAGAATGCTTACCTAACATGAACAAAGCCTTGAGTTTAATCCTTAGTGCCTGCTATACAGTTTATGTATTGTCACAGTCATAATTTACCTTAAGAATGGTAAAAGCAGCCAAGTGATGATGGCACACATCTTTAGTCCCCCAGCGCTAGTGAGGCAGAGGCAGGCTTATCTCTGTAAGTTCAAGGGCAGCCTGGTCTACAGAGCGAGTTCCTGAAAAAACAAATAAAACAAAAAGAATGGCAGAAGTAGCTGGGTGTGGTGACATACATTTATAATTCTAGCACTTGAGAGGTGGAGGCATGAGGAAGACCAAAAGATGGAAGGCCATCTGGCTACCACTGAATTTGAGGTCAGCCTTAAATACATGAGACCCTGCCTCTAAAACAAAATAAAACGTAAAATTAAAATGCTCTCCTTTCAGCTTTTATCTGTTATGAAACTTAGTATGAACGATAAGGAAGACAGCAGGATGTGAGAATGCCAGTGTGGTAGACACTGCAGCTACTGCCTCTCAAGTGAAAAGGGTACTGCAGGGAATATTTCAAGTCAAATTTAAATATTGTCCCTCTTCAGCTCAGGTGCTGCCACTAGGAGAGCTAAGCATCACTTATCATCCACACTTGTTTATTCCTGGAGAGAACATTTGCAAATCACAGTGGCACTTTTAGAGCCCTTGAGAAAAAGTCAATCTTTGAAAAAGCAAATGTTCTGACTGGAGCGGAGCATGAAAGCCCTGTATAAAAAGATCACAGTGCAGAACCAGAGGCTAGCTCTTTAGTATTGTTAAAATATCTCTTCTTTAACGTTTGTCAATAATTTTAAACAGCTACTGAGTAAAGGAACATTTTGTTAAAGTTTTGTGTGTATGGGTTATTTGCCTGCATGTTTGTGTACTATGTGAATTAAGTGCCTAAGGCATGTGGAAGAGGGCCACAGATCTCCTGAGACTGGATTTATAGGTGACAATTGCCATGTGGGTGCTAGGACTTGAACCAGGATCTCTGCAAGGCCAGCTGGTTCTCTTAAACACTGAGACATCTCTCCAGGCCCACTTTTAATCTTTAATCATTACACTCGTTTTTAATGGAAAACAAGGCAAAATATTTAACTATTTATCCACTTTTCCTTCACATTTTCCTCTGACAAGGATATTCTGAGGCAAGAAGTCCCAGAGATGCCTTCCCCAGTTCCTGACAAGCAGGAAAGAGAAGAGCTGCTTCTTTCCCAGCAAATGAAACCAGATGAGTGAGTCTTAGTCCCCCCAAAAATTATAAGCAGTCTGTTAATGCTTGTGATTCAGACAGGAGGGTAGTTTTAATTATTAGTTTGCTAAAGAAAATAACATCAAAAGCTACACCTGTGAAGTCCCACCAAATGACTGTGCAATGAATGTGCCAAACTATACAGGGAGAATAAGTCAAGGGGGCTCAACCCTACACAAAGAACATCAGGCAACTAAATAAAGCTGGAGTAGCAGAGCTGTTCTCAGTGGAGAACATACCAGTTGGTTGTCTAGTGCCAAACAGCCCTGAAAACATACATATAAGTAACATTATATGGACCCAACAGGTTATGTATTTACAAATAAAATATGCATGCAACAACAACTGGTGAAAAAAGAAAAAGGCCATGAATTTGAAAGAGTTGGGAAGTATATATGTAAGAGGGGTTTGAGGTAGGAAAGGAAAGGTAGAAATGCTGTAATTAAAATACAATATACATCTCAAAAATAAACAACAAAAAGGGTAAAATAACTATCCATACCAAAAACAAAACAATAAGCTTGTCTATTTTGTGAGCTACCTAAATTAACACATGCAAGTATTCATCTATATCAAGTACTATGCACATTTCAGAAGGCTAGGTCTTTCATGAATAAGTTCTAAGGAGTAGAGATGTTCCAAAATAACAAACTATGGGGCTGGAGAGACAGCACTTGCTGCTCTTTCAAGAACCAGAGACCACTGGACCCAAGCACTTAGATTGGGTGCCTTACAACTACCTGCAACTCCAGCTTCAAGGAATCCAATGCCCTTTTCTGGCCTCCTTGGGTACCTGCACACATGTGGCATACCCATAAGACACATACAGATCAATAAAAATCTAAAAAGAAAACAAACAAAAAACCCAAAAGCAAAAGAGGTTTTTTTTCTTTTTTTGATAGGGTTTCATGTATCATGTGATAAACTTGATATTAAATCAAAAAACCCAAATCAAACCAAAACAGTATACAGGGGCTGACTGTGGTATGTATTTCTGCTGTATTCTTTCTTTCTGTTTTTTTGGTTTTGGTTTTTTGGAGACAGGGTTTCTCTGTGTAGCTTTGGCTGTTCTGGAACTCACTCTGTAGACCAGGCTGGCCTCGAATTCAGAGATTCACCTGCCTCTGCCTCTTGAGTGCTGGGATTAAAGGCATGTGTGCCACCACTGACCCACCACGCACATGGTTATAAAACAAGCTAAACCAATCCTAAAAACAACAAAAACTGGTCTGGAAGGGCCAGGGATGCAGATTAGTGGCAGAGTTTGTATGTTTATAACATGTGAAGTCCTGGCCTCATCACAGGAACAAAAGAAAAGAAACCAAAACTCCTACAAAAACTGCTCTGGAGCCAGACATGGTGGCTTATGTTTGTAATAGCAGCCTAGGGAGGATAAGACAGGACTATCATGAGTTCTGGGCCAGCATGGGCCAGAGAGTGAGTGAGGAAGACAGTCTTGTTTGTTTTGAGACAGGGGTTCTTTTTGTGTAGTCTTGGCTTTCCTGGAACTAGCTCTGTAGACCAGGCTAACATCTCAAAAGAAAAAAGAAAGAAAAAGAAAAAAAAGGAGTGCTCCTTGGCACAATGGTTGCCTAGCATGCAGGTGGCCCTGGGTTTGATGCCCAGCACCTCAAACCATGAAGGTTATCCTCAGCTACACAGTGAGTTTGAAATTAGCCTGGGCAGGCTATTTGAGATCCTGTCAAGAAAAAATTAAACAAAACAAAAAATACAACTACCACCAAAAAGAAGAAGAAAAAAAAAAGTCAAATGACAAAATAAAACAAAAAACTCTCAGAAATAAAATGAGTTTAACATTTCCTTTTAAGGGCCTATGGGATGCTAGGATAGCCAGAGCTTTGAGCAATTTAGAAATCTGAACTACTAGGCACATATCCCAAAGGCAGTGACCAGGGTCCCTCACACATTTATACTCTCAAGCTGAATCAGATTTGACAGGTGGAAAGCCTATGCCTTCTCTAATTATCCATTTGTGTTTCTCTTTGTTTCTATAAAAGCCACAGTTAGCTTGGTAGTATATTTTCTAGCTAGAACACAGGGAGATTAAAAAACCAAAACCAAAACCTACCCCATGCTGGAAATACTCAAGCAGCAAGATATCTAAATGAGTATGGGGAGTTTTGCTGTACATAAGCTACTGTCATTTCAAAGACACTGGATGAACAGATGTATTGTTCAGAAAAGCCCATTTTTTTTAAATGTTTAAAAGAATTTGGTCTACATATGTCAGAGAACACAAATGCAGTGCTATTTTTTGTAACCCAAGTTTTCTGTCTGTTTGCTGGATCCTGTAGGATAGCTTCACATCATTGTTTAATTTACTAGGATGGGAAGTGATTTTTTTTTTAATCCGAGGCAGTAAGTATTTAACCAAACTATCAAGCTGTCTACTTCAGCAGTATGTCGAAGGTTCTGGCATCAAATAATTGAGGAGTCAAAGTCTCAGCAGTTAAAGAAAAAGTACTTGCCAGTTTGAAAGTCACAGACAGTTTACTGTTCTATAATTAGATAAAGAGAAAAAAGAAGAACCCTTGGGTAGCAGGAATAAGCAAGAGTCTTCCACAGTCTGGTATCTGCAAGGAAATGAGAAAAAAGTTTTTACTTCCTTCAATGACAGAAGTACCAACTACATCTGACCACAGTCCATACAGAAATTTACTGTTGTTAACTATAAGACACTGAGTATATGATGATCCTCTCTCCTCTTTAGTACCTCTGTGTACAGGGAAACTTGCTAATTGAATTGAAAACATTCTTCACAGTCATCAACAAGCATTTCCTGTGTCTATAGTTTCACAAGTGAGACTGACTTTCTAGGCAACTGAGTACTTTGAACAATTCTGAATGAATTCTAATTAACTTACGTTGGTATTTTTCCTCTCAAATACTCTATAACTCATTTATTTAATAATATTGTTGTATGTATACAGAAGCTTAAAAATTACATCCATTCAGGGTGGGAGAGATAGCTTTGCAGTTAAGAGCATTTGTTGCTCTTGTAGAGGATCCAGGTTCAATTCCCAACACTCACAAGATGGTTCTAAACAATCTGTAACTCCACTTCCAAGGAATGTGATACCCTCTTCTGACCTCTATGGGCACCAAGTATACATGTGGTAGACATATATACATGCAGGCAAAACATTCACAAAATAAAAATAAGTAAATTTAATAAAAATTTAACAATTACATTGTGTGTGTGTGTGTGTGTGTGTGTGTGTGTGTGTGTGTGTGTGTGTGTGTGTGTGTGTGCCTGTGCAGCCGTTAGAGGACAACTCTTTTGGGAAACAGTTCTTTCCTTCTAACATATGGATCCCAGGGATAGAGCTTAGTGTCTTAGGCTTGGAAGCAAGAACCTTTACCTACTGGCTTTTCTCCACCTCTCCTTTTTTGAGAAGAGTTTCATGTAAACTAGTTTGTCCTTAAACTCAATAGCCAAGGCTGATCCTCTTGTCTTTACTTCCCAAGTGCTGGGATTACAGGTTTGTGCTATTACACCCAGCTTTTTATACTTGGTCCTTAAGGAAAATCATGTTTTCTACTTCTTTGTACCCTTCTACTTTAAGCTTAAAAAATGATGCTTTTTTTTTCATTGAGGGGATTAAGAAAAAGCTGTATGTTATTTGTGCAAACCTGTAATCCCAGCATTCATAGAGGCTGAATGAGGCAGGAGAAGCCTGAGTTTGAGGTCGACTTTGGCCTAAATAATCTACATGCTATCTTAAATAAAAAAGGGAGTTATACAGAAAAAGAAATTCATCACTAAGAGTGTGTAATAACACTATAACAGTTAAGTTAAAAAGCCAAGTACTAGAGGGTACCAGACACCTTCAATCCTGGTAGCCAAGAGACAGAGAATGGTGGATCTTTATGAGTTGGAGGCCAGCCTGGTCTAGTTCCAGGACAGCTAGGGTTACATAATAAAGAGACCTGTCTCAAATGGGGAGGGGTGAGTGGAAAGGAATATCTTGCCTTAATCTTATGAGAAGCTTCTAACTTTTCATTATAGAGCTGTTTTTCTTATTTACTAGATAGCTATATACTGTATGATTATTAGAATCTTGTGAAACATATTAAAAGAGTAATTTAAAGTTTGTGTTGATAATCTTGTTTGTACAAATAAAGCTTGCCTAATGATCAGAGGGTGGAGCCAGCCCCTGGCTAACCATAGAGGTTTGGACGTCTGTACAGACAGGAAGTAAGGTGGCTGGGCAGAGAGAGGAATACAGGTGAGAGGAGACAGGAACTTGGTCTAAGGACTTTGTAGAGGTAAAGGCTCTAGTGGCTGTTTGCTTCTCTGATCTTTCAGTTTTCACCTCTCAATATCTGACTCTAGGTTTTTGTTATTAAGACCAATTAGAACTCGTGTTAAAAAACTTCACCATTTATCCAGGTCTGTTCAATGTATTCTTTCTGATATACCTCAGTACTGCACTGTCTCTTCTGGGGCCAAATTTCATTTTCTGGTTTCTAGATACATTTAATAATTTAAAGTCAGAACCTACCAAGGTGGGAAGACTGAGGTTAGCCTAATGTGCAGAGCAAATTCCAGGACAGCCAGGGCTAAACAGAAAAATCCTGTGTGTGTGTGTGTGTGTGTGTGTGTGTGTGTGTGTGTGTGTGTGTGTGTGTGTGTGTGAGTGAACCTACCAAAAGTGGCCAATTGCTAGAAAAACCTAAATATTTTAAAAAATTATTTATTTTCCTTTTATGTACATTGGTGTTTTGCCTGCATGTATGCCTGTGTGAGGGTGTCAGATACTGGAGTTAGAGAGTTGTGAGCTGCCATGTGAGTGCTGGGAATTGAACCTGGGTGCTGTGAAAGAGCAGTCAGTGCTCTTAACTGATGGGGCATTTCCTTCTGTATATGTTTCTCTTATTGGTTGATGAATAAAACACTGATTGGTCAGTAGCCAGGCAGGAAGTATAGGCGGGGCTACCAGAAGAGAATTCTGGGGAGAGGAGGCAGAGAGAAGTGGATGGAGAGGCGCCATGTAGCTGAGGAAGGAGTAATAGGTCTGGAGTTCCCCAGTAAGATAAAACCAATGTGAAATAGATTAATAGAAATGGATTAATAATTAAGAGAGAGCCAGCCAATAAGGAGCCTGAGCCACCGGCCAAACAGTTTATAATTAATACAAATCTGTGTGTTTATTTGGGAATAAATGGTTGTGGGACCAGATGGGAAACTCTGCTACAGCTGGGCCTCCTCTTCAGCCATGAAATTGATAAATCTTATTGCTAATGACTAAAGAGTGCTTTCTTTTATTATTATTGAACACTTTTCTAAAAACTATTTTTCTTTTTTGAGACAAAGTCTCACTATGTAGCTCTGTCTGTCTTGGAATTCACATTGTAGACCAGGCTGGCCTTGAACCCACAGAGATCTGCCTGCTTCTGTCTTTCAAGTGCTAGAATTAAAGGTATGTAACTACCACACCAGGTTATTTATTACTACTACTACTACTACTACTACTACTACTACTACTACTACTACTACTACTGCTACTACTACTTCTTATCTCATCATTGAGACAGGGTCTCTATATAGCCCTGACTGTCCTAGAAGTTTGCTGTGTAGATCAGGCTGGCTTTGAACTCAGAGATCCTCTTGTCTCTAACTAAGTGCTGTGTGACACCATGCCTGGCTGGGTGTTTCCACTTAGCTTTTATAACTTATCAGAGGAAAACATTATGTCTGGTACAAGACTCATCTGCTTCAGTTTGGATGGGGACTGGACAGCAACAGACCAATCCCTCATTTATTTGATAAATATTCATTGAAGGACTGCTATCTGCAAGACATCTGAAACAGAATCCTGTCCCAGCTTCCTAAATTTTCTCTGCCACCAGCAGAAGGGCTGGGCAACTTCAGGCAAGATAGCTGAGCTTAGCTTTACCACCAGCAAACAGAAGGGCCTCCAGGAAAGTTTTCATGTGAGAAAAGTAAAGGATTTTGATTTCTTCACAGAGAGTTTTGTGAGGTTCTACACTTAAACTACTAGGTAATATCAACAGTGCAAAACTTTTTTTTTTTTTTTTTAAAAGATCTATTTATTTATTTTGTATACATACAGTGTTCTGCCTACAAGTAGGCTAGGCCTGCAGGCCAGAAGAGGGCATCAGATTTCATTACAGATGGCTGTGAACCACCATATGGTTGCTGGGGATTGAACCCAGGACCTCCAGAAGAGCAGACAGTGAGTGCTCTTAACCTCTGAGCCACCTCTCCAGACTCCTAGCGCAAGACTCTTAAGAGACCCAAAACTTAAATGCTCATTAAAAAAGTATGAATTTTTTAAAAAATGGGGATTAACAGTACTGCATAAAGAAAGAATTTCAGAGCAGTGAAATACAGCTGTTAAATTTATCTCAGTCCATTACGAAAGGCAGGATAGATCTAGACTGCAACTTTGATGTCAAACAAAAAGGCAATGTATACTAACATCAGGGAAAAGAACTTAGCATGGTAATAAAATTTTAAGTAGTAAATGCCTATTTATTAGCTGTAAAGCCATTAGAGGCTATATATGTAAAACACACACACACACACACACACACACACACACACACACACACACACACACACACACAAGTATCGTCTGAAAGAAATTGGACTCAAATTGCTTCATGTCCAGCTAAATCTTGCTACCATCTGATGAGATAGTAAAATGAAATACTTACTTGAGAAAGATGTTCAGTTACTGTGCATTTCCATCTATAAGAATAAACATTTAAAAATAAATATACTATGTCAATTGAAATTCATTCCACCCTCAGTGCTTACTAAACACAAATTTAAACACAAAATACTTTTTTTTTCTTTTTGTTTTTTTGAGATAGGGTTTTCTGTAGCTCTGGTCTACTGTCTCAGTAGACCAGGCTGGCCTTGAACTCACAGAGATCCATCTGCCTCTGTCTCCTGAGTGCTGGGATTAAAGTTGTGCACTACTGCTGCCTGGCATAAACATAAATTACTTATTCCTAGGATATATGGGGTAGTAATCTTAAAGCAAAATTCAAAATTAATGATTTGATTCCATTGAGAATCATGGGGAAAGAAAACAGTCTTGCCAGGCAGTGGTGGCACACCTGCCTTTGCTTCCTGAGCACTGGTATTAAAAGCATGCACCACCATACTCAAGTTTTAATTTCTTGTTTGTAACCAGGCATAGGAGTATCATGAAGTGAGTGAGGTGCTTTGGACACAAAATTTACAGAGTCACACTTCCTTTCAGCATCTTTCTGCATCAGGCTTAATATACCTAAATAATTAAACCAGCTGTTTTTGTTACAATGAAGAGAGTAAGAATATTTTGACCTCCATTCCACTTACTATTTTTCCATGGCAGGACATAGGGCAGAGACTTGGGAACTCGCATGCCTGAAGCCAGGTTACTCTTATGTTCCATAACTATGTTGTTTGCAGGACTGGAAATAAAAGGGAATAATTTGATGTCATCATAGCATCATTATTCTTCAGGCACACACACAAGACAATCAAAATGTGTTTTTAAGTGGGGGAAAGCAACCACTCATCTGAAATAGAAGTATAGTTCTTTTTATTTAGAAAAGGGGAGATGACGATGGAGGATGGGGGATGTCCTTCTATACATATGTTTCTGTATATATGTTAAATAAAACACTGATTGGCCAGTAGCCAGGCAGGAAGTATAGGTGGGGCTACTAGATGAGAATTCTGGAGAGAGGAGGCAGAGAAGAGCCGCCAGGGGGATGCCATGTAGCTACCGGGAAGATAAGATGCCAGGAATTCTCCGTTAGGATGAGGCCATGTAGAAATACATAGATTAATAGTTATGGGTTAATAATTAAGAGAGCTAGCCAGTAATAAGCCTAAGCCATTGGCCAAATAGTTTACAATTCATATAAGTCTCTGTGTATTTATTTAGGGCTAAATGGCCATGAGACGAGGTGAGACAGAAACTCCTTCTAACAATTCTTCACTTAGGCTGATTACCATTTCTCTGAAAATGTTCTTTATGACATATGCGCATTAAGATGGAGTTAACTGTGTTGGCACACACCTTTGATCCCAGCACTCAGGAGGCAGAGGCAGGTGGATCTCTGTGAGTTAGAGGCCAGCCTGGTCTACAGATTGAGTTCCAGGATAGGCTCCAAAGCAATACAGAGAAAACCTGTCTTGAAAAAACAACAAAAACAAAAAAGCAGAGCAAAACAATAACAAGATAGAGTTAACTGTTTACATTTATATTTTATAGAAATATCAATGACTGGTCATTACCACTGTAAACAAGACAGATTTGTCTATTCATAGCTGGAACTCCATATACCAGGCTGCTATCAAACTCACAGATTTGTTGGCCTTTGCCTCCTGAGTGTGAGTGCTGGGATGAAAGCTATTTCCCACCCTGCTGGGCTACAACAGATCTCTTCATAAATTATTATTTTTATGTATATGCACGTTTTGTCTACATGTATGCCCATGCACCACTTGTGTGCTGTTGGAGTCCCCTGGAGCTGGAGTTACAGAGAGCCAGTATTCGAGCTAAAGGAATTGAACCTGGGTCCTCTGGAAAAGCAGTCAGTTCCCTTAACCATTGGGCCATCTCTTTAATAAATCTATTAAGAACTGAAGTTGAAGTTGCCACAAAGAAACTAATCTGTTTTTGTTATTGACTTAAAATAGTATGCATTTATTAACTGACCTCAGTTAACTAAGAAATAACAAAAATTAAGTTTTAGGAGTGTTGGAACTAAGCTCCAGTCCTTTAAGAGCAACAAGTGCTCATAACCTGACTCTGGAAAAAAATTCCATTTGTGTCACTGTGTATGAATGCATGTTGCACACCACAGCATGCATGCAGAGGTCAGACAACAACTTGTAAGTCTGTTTTCTTCTTTCACTATGTGGGTCTTGGAGATCAAACGCAGGTGTCAGGCACAGATGCAAATAAATGCTTGTACTCATTGAGCTGTCTCACCAGCCACAGGATTTGTTCCCTACCCCAGGCATTGATTATCTAGGGTAAAAATGGTCTAATGATTATAACTGAAGAACTTTTTTCAGTCTTAGAACAATGTTAACCCAGCAAAAATAACAACAAAGAAAAAAGCCCCAAATAAAATATAAGAATATCAGGAACTATTGCTTTTCTTATTAGATTATGAAGTCGATGATTTTATGGCTCAAAGGACAGGTAAAGCTTACAGTTGAGAGCCCTTGCTGCTCTTGCAGCAGCGCACTGTAGCTTGCTTCCCAGTGCCCATGTGAGGTGGATCACAACCACCCTATCTCTAGCTCCAGGGTATTTGACAACCTCTTGTGGCCAACAGAGGTTCGAAGGAAAACACTATACACACAAACACATTTGACAACTGTGAGGATTGCCTCTCACTTTCAAAATAAGAAAAAAGCCCTAACCAAACAGTATTTGTCCTAGGTTATCATCAAGAATCCTCATCAAGGAAAGATGGTGGCTTGTGTTGTTGTTATTATTATTATTTTGGAGACAGGGTTTCTCTGTGTAGTTCTGGCTGTCCTGGAACTCACTCTGTAGACCAGGCTGGCCTAAAGCTCAGAGATTTGCCTGCCTCTGCTTCTCTTGTTGGAATTAAAGGTGTGTACCTTCACACCCAGCTCAATTATTATTTTTTTAGATTTGGGGTAGTAATGATGCAAGAAGGACCATTTAATTTACCTGTTGTTGCCACAGAAGTTGGCTGTGCCCCAGACAAATGGGGTGCTAGTCTGTTCCCACAGATCTGCCAAAGGAAACAAAACAGTTTGTGATACTACTACAAAAACCAAACAAACAAAAAACAAACCTCAAAACACCAATCCATGCTCGTTTAATTTGTCAGATGGGAAATAATATAGCTAAGTTTTGAGGAATGTTAAGTGAAAACTGATTGAGTGCCCTGCCCAAATAATACAGAAGCAGGAATTTAACAACTGAAGGATAAAAAAAATAAGAGCCATAAATAATAGTAAGTGTGCTTAGTAACAATCACACACAGATGGTACAACAGGATTTATGGGGAAAACAGATGTAAAGAAATGTTTCTTTGCTGGGCATCGGTAGCGCACACCTTTAATCCTAGCACTTGAGAGGCAGAGGCAGGCGGATCTCTGTGAGTTTGAGGCCAGCCTGGTCTACAGAGCAAATTCTAGGACAGCCTCCAAAGCTACACAGAGAAACCCCGTCTTGAAAAAAACAAAACAAAACAAAACAAAACAAATGTTTCTTCTACTCAAGGGGATAGGCTGCTCTATGTGTTTGCACGGTGATACAAATGTGCTCATTTGGGGCCCCCAAAATAATAAGGCATTCTAAACAACATGGTATGCTCAAAAAAGAAAATCTTCCTTCGGTCTTAAGCAAATGATCAGAGATCTAAATATATGAAAAAAAAATGTAGAGGCATCATCTTACCTTTATCCCAGTCTTCATCACAAGGAGGGCACTGCCATGTGCTCTCAGTCAGAGTCTCTTGTCCAAGGTTCCTGGTTTGGTTGACTGCAAGATAACAGAGATTTGACATACAAAGAAAGAAAGGATAGGAGGACCAGCTAGGTTATTCTGTTTAAGGGGAATTTAAGGCCTTTAAAGGCTGCAGGGGTAGCCTATCAAGTCTTTGTTTCTAACTATGGATAGGATGAAAGCTGATAGGAACAAGAAGCAGAAACAAAGACCATTACCATATTTATGGCAATAACAGGATTATTAATTTACTAAGACAAGGTCTCAAATTCAATGATGACCTTCAGGTCCTCCTGCTTCCACTTCTTTAGTTCAGGGATTATAGTGCAGTGTCACCAAGCCTATGATTTTCCTGGCACAGGAGCTAGAACCCAGCTTTTTTCATGCGAGGCAAGTGGTTGGACCCACCAAGCTCTATCTTCAGCCTCAAGGACTTTATTTTTAGATGATTTATTATAATAGTAGAAAACAGTCTGACCTATATAAGAATCTAACAACCTACTGCTACAATGACATAATCATCTCAAAGGCAGAAAAATGTTCCTCTGAAACGGTGAAAGCCAGAAAACAAGCTGATGATATAGCATAACTAAAAATTGACCGGCTAACCCCCAGTACTGGAACACTTTAGCCAGCTAGTCAGGCTTACCCACATCCTGCTCAATACAGCTTTTGTCATCACAGCTTGAGATGTGATGACTGATTTCAGCCCGGGGAACCTGGTGCCGAGCATTGAAGGGACAAGTAGCCAATTTGTTTGCCACATCAGGATGATTCTGTGGAATCAAAATTAAGGGATCTATTAATTTTTTTGGATCTCATAAAATCCACAGAAACTAGCTCAGCCTTTTTCTATAAATGCCTCGGTGAAATCCCTCAGCAACTTTTAATGTCTCAGCTGTGGTGGGCAGATTCAGCCATGGTAGAACCTAAGAGGGAATTACTTATTACCCACACAGACCATGAAGCTACTATCTCAGGAGCGTCAAAATGCAACCATGCGCGCGCGCGCGCACGCACACGCACGCGCACGCACGCACGCACACTCTCTCTCTCTCTCCTCTCTCTCTCTCTCTCTCTCTCTCTCTCTCTCTCTCTCTCTCTCACTCTCTCTGGGATTTTAGTGGCTTATAAAGAGCAAAGCAGTTAGTATGAGCCACCTCTCCTCCGTCTGTCAGACAGCACAGCCTGCAATGCTGGATGGAGCTCTCTGGATGTCTTTGAAAGCTGACGTTCAGGATCAACACTAACAATCAAGCAGTGCACTGGAGCAGAGCCCTGCTATTGCAGTGTGACAGTGCTGGCAATCAGGGAGCTGTAGAGACAAGCTAACGATTTTTCAGACCAACACATGGACACTTAAAGTACTGATGCCTTGGAATGAGGCCCTGAACATTTAACTGTTTTGTTTGTTTTTATAGAAAGGGTTTCTTTGTGCTGCCCTGGCTGTCTTGAACCCTCTGTAGATCAGGCTGGCCTGGAACTCATATGTTCCGACTGCTTCTGCCTCCCAAGTGCTGGGATAAAAGGAGTGTCACCACTGCTTGGTGAACAATTTAATCCAAATAATAGGCACTTTGTGGGCTAGTACCTTGTTTTAACCCCCCCCCCAAAGGATTTATTGTCACCCAAATGTCATGGCAAATGTACCAGCGATTAAGAAATTTAAGAAAAAGAGGCCTGGAGAGATGGCTCATGAGTTAAGAGTGCTGCTATACTTCCATACGACCTGAGTGTTTCCTGGTACCCAAATTAGAGGTCTGACAACTGCTTGTAACTCCAGCTGCAGGGAATTTAACACTCTCTTCTGGTCTCTGTGGGCAATGAGGTGACTCAGTGGGTAGAGGAGCCTGCCACCAAGTCTGATACCTGAGGATATTCAGGACCCATTTGGTGGAAGGAAAGAGCTAATTCTCACAGGTTGTTTTCTTTTACAAGCATACTGTGGCACACACACACACACTTGCAAAGATACACATGCTAAAATGTTTTGTCATTGTTTTAAAGAGAAAGAACAAAGTTGGGTGGATAGGGAGGATCTGAGAGGAATTGGGGGAAGGGAAACAATCAAAATATGAGAAAAACTTTTGTCAATAAAAAGTTTTAAATATGTATCACAAACAAAACTCAAAATGTAAAACTAGGAAGAAGCAGGCTGGAAAAAACGCAGCACTAAGAAATCTGCATGTGTCTGGAGAGACTGCATATTGAGCAATGAGGACCTTAGTTTAGATTCCAGCACAGCTGGTGGCCACGTTGAGAGAAGCAGCAGGTGGCAATTGAAGTTCAAGGCGTCAGTCCACCAGGAGGCAACTCCCTGATGGGTGAACCTCAGGCAGGCAGGGCCCCTAGCTTCTGCTATGCTTTCACGTGTTTGTCACTACACTTTCTCCGGTATCCGGTGTGGTGTGAATGGGTGTGGGGAGATCCCCACCGCCTGTATGAAATATAGTGTGTTTATCTCATGGAAACATCCCATTCTAATGGTTATTTTTACCTGTGGATTATTATGAAGATGATTCCTTCCTAAGCTGTACTGCCTAACTGATAATAGCAATGTTAGCTTATATAGAGTTTTGATGATTAAAAAAATAAAACAAGAAAGTGTCACACAGCTAGAACGCATGAATTTCTATTGAGGAGCCACACAGACTATGGCTTAGGTTAATGATTAAGAAAAACTGAGTCCCAGTAGTCTAGCTAATTTAAATTCTTTTAACCTTAATGTTGGGAGGCGTGTTTACAGGTTTCAGAGTGCATCAAGCTGAAACAAAGCTTTCAAAATAACTTAAGGTAAGACTAAGATGCTTTTGTCAAATAGCTTTGAGGTGAAAAACCCAAGAAGACAATCTAAAGTTTTAGAAAGGCACAGAGTTGAGTCAGGGACTCCTTAAAGTCAGGGAACAAGGACAAAGCAGCCTGGTTATCATTACTATGTACTTTTCTTGCTAGGACTGGTTGATGACCAAAAGGAGGTGATTAATTCTTTATACTCATTTCTGCCCTCAATCTCCTGATATAAAAAACTATTAATGAGTGTGTATGTACCCTAAAGATTTAAAGCAGAGATGACTGTCTTTTATGTATAAAAGGTTAGGTTTGTACAAACTGACTTAGTGGAGCCCAATCTGTAAGGAGAGATACATTGCCCAGCCTAGACACGGGTATGTGGGGAGGAGAGGTGCCTTGGTCCTGCCTCAACAAGATAATGGGACAGACTTAGTAGACTTCCTAGGGGAAGTCTTACCTTCTCTGAGGAGCAGATGGGAGGATGGAGGGAGAACTGTGATTGGAATGTTAAAAAAAAAAAAAAAAAAAAAAAAAAAAAAAAGGCACGGAAAACAAGAGATGGAGGAAAGAGTCATAGTGACTGTGTATGCTTTTATGACATGGATTTTTCAAAAAATCCCTGTGTATGTGCACAGCCATAATAGGGAGCTATGAATCTGGTTAGACCTGTATGTCCTTTCAACAACAGAGCATTACACAAAATCCATGTGAGACTTGGCAGGGTGGGGGTGTGGGGGTGGTGGGGATGTGTGTGCGTCCTGTTCAGCCAGAGTTCCTGCATGAGACAGTGAGCTGCAAAACCTGGCACCACTCCTTCTCAGCCAGCCCATGAGCTGGTGCGTGTTTTGTTCACTTTCCTAGGAGTCTATAAAATCTATGAAATGAGATGCACCACAGCTATCTCGCTGTTGAATCCCTGTGGCAATATAGCTGATGGAAGCAACTTAAAGAAACAGGCTTATTTTGCTTCATAAAAAAAGAAAGAAAAAAGTTTGTTTGTGATTCCTTTTAAGATTACCTTTCAAGATAATAAAGTGATTGGCCTTTCTTTGTAACTGCACAATGCAGCCTGCCAGTAAAAGACCTGCCTGAGAAGAGTATCTTGCTTGCCTACAAGGTTCATCTATAACAAGTTGCTAGGGTATGAATGTATGTGGGTTATGGGGATAATTTGTTATATTACAGATAATTCACCTGTAATACGTAAAATGTTTAATCATGTGAGGGATATGGAAAACATGTTCTTTTTACTTGTATTTGATGTAGTCACTTACTTGACAATGTAACCACATTGTAATTTTTTACATTATCTGAAAGATTTTGCTGGGGTATATAAGCTGTAAGGGAAAGAATAAAGAATTAAAGTGAGTTAGAAGGAAAACATCAAGAATGAGAGATTCAAGAGGAGAACATCAAGAGAGAAAAAGAAAACACCTAGAGAGACAGAATAGACATTTCTGGATAGAGATAAATAAGCAAAGAGAGTATTAGAACACAGAATAAAGAGTACAGAAGAATAAAGGAGGAAACCATCAAGAGAACATGTGTTTCCCCCCCCTAGTCCCCTTAAGTATGCACTAACTCCATGGATTCCCTTTGAGCCCCTTTCACTTCCTGTCTGTACAGACTTCAAATGTGTATGAGGTGTCGGGCTCCCCTGTAGCAGTTATGACCCACTTAACCTGAGCTTGGGTGCTCTGGAAGAGCATACAGGAACTCTTAACTGCTGGTCATCTCTCCAGCCTCCACCTCTTTTTTTTTTTTTGTTTCTATGGAACAGTATCTCTCTATGAAGCCTTGGCTACCATGGCTGGCCTTCAGCTCAGAGTATCTCTGCCTACCCCTGCCACTTGAGTGCTGGTATTAAAGGCGTAAGCCACCATATCCAGATAAATATTTTTTTAAATTTTATACATATGAATGTCTTACCTGCATGTATGTATATATATCATATGTATACAGATGATTGTGAGCTACCATGTAGGTGCTGGGACTCAAACCCAAATTTTCTGCCAGAACAACTGCTGAGTCATCTCTTCATCCTCCACCTACTTTTTTCAGACATAGTCTTTTTTGGGGCACAGGGTTCAAGACAGGTTTTCTCTGTGTAGTCTTGGCTTTTTTGGAACTTTCCCTGTTGACCAGGCTGATCTGGAACTCAGACCTGCCTGCCTCTGCCTCCTCCCAAATGCTGGGATTAAAGCCACCATCGATCCTTGAGACCAGATTTTATTATGTATCCTAGAAGGTCACTATATGATTTACCTGTCTTTGACCTCATGGCAATGCTCCTGCCTCAACTTCCTGGTTACATCTGTCTGGACTACAGGTGCATGCCACTGTGTCTGGTTGGTTTGTATGCTTCTTTGTTTTGAGACAAGTTTCATGTAGCCCAGGCTAGCAAGCCCAACTTGCTGTATAGTTGAGGGTAACCTTGAACTTCTGATTCTCCTCATGGTTTTATGTAGTGCAAGGAATTGAACCCAAGGCTTTATGCATGTGAGGCAAACATTCTATAAATTAAACTGTACCCTCAGCTCTAAATATTTTTTAAAAATATTAAATATGAATTATAATTTGGATTAAATGATAAACTTCTGGCACCTATAGCCGACATTAGTATTCTTTAAAAAATTAAGGACTGAAGAGATTGCTCTTGCAGAGGACCTGGGTTCAGTCCCAGAACACACATGACAGCTTACAACCATCTGTAACCAGTTCCAGGGGACCTGATACCTTTTTACAAAATTTTCTCAGGTACCAGGTACACTTGTGGTACATTTATGTATATGCAGGCAAACACTTATATACATAAAATATAAATCTTAAAAAACTTTAAAGATCTTACTTTGAACACCACCAAAGTACATTTTTTTCCTATGATTTATTTATTCATGTATTTTATGTATATGAGTGTTCTGTCTTCGTGCACACCAGAATAAGGAATCTGATTCCATTACAGATGGTTGTGAGCCACCATGGGTTGCTGGGAATAGAACTCGGGGGCCTCTAGAAAAGAAGTCAAGTACTCTTAATTGCTGAGCTAACTCTCTGGCCCCCAAGATCTTACTTTGTTAATTATATGTCTCTGTGCATGTATGTGCACATGAGTGCATGTGCCTGTGAAAGGCCAGAAGAGGTCACTGGATTCCCTAGATTTAAATGACAGGAAGTCGTGAGCTGACTGATATGGGTGGTAGAATTTGTGGTCTCTGGAAGAGCAGCAGAGCTGGAGAGATGGCTTACCCACTGAGCCATCTCTCCAGTTCTGACATCAGTATTTTCACAACACTGTTGAGGACGTTCCCTATCACCCTGTACAAATATTTATTTATTGGCTTTTTTTTCTTTTTTGAGACAGGGCTTCTCTGTGTAACTGCTCTAGGTCTCCCAGAACTCAATTTATAGATCAGGCTGGCTTCAAACTCAAAGAGATCCACCTGTCTCTGTCTACTGAAAGCTGGGATTAAAGATGTGCACCCCCACCAACTGGCTAGTACTCTTTAATTAACAGAGAACTAAGAGTACATTATATTAGCTATGTCTCTGAAGAAGTAAGCAGAGAAAAAAACACTAAAAAAAAAAAAAAAGATTTTGGGGCTGAAGAGAAGGCTCGTTGCTTAACAGTACTTACTGTTCTTGCAGAACACCTAACTGCAGGTCCCGGCATCTACATGGTGGCTCAGAACTGTCTGCTAATTCCAGTTCCAAGGGATCTGATGCCTTCTTCTGGCCTCTGCAGGCACCTTTGTGTACTTTGTGCATATAAACTTACACAGGCAGACAGACACACACATAAATTAAAAGAAAAAAAATCTTCAAAAATAAAAAAAGATGTTGAAACTTGAAGAGTTATTTTTAGGAAGAATACTTTCTTGAGTTAAAAATTCTAAACAAGAAGTCAGAAAGAAATGTAATAGAGGAGTTGGAGAGAAGGCCCAGTGGTTAAAAACGTTTGTGTTTTCAGAGGACCTAGGTTTGTTTTGAAGCACCCACACAGTAGTTCAGAACTATCCTTTTAACTCCAGTTCCAGGGGATCCAATATGTTCTTCAGACCTCCACAGGCACTAGGCACATACAGTGCGTGCGTGCGTGCGTGCATGCATGCATGCATGTATGTATGTATCCAACCAAAACATCTAAATGTATAAATCTAAAAAATATTTTTTTAAAGATATAGGGTGTTTGGTACTTAGAAGAATAAAGACACATCAAATTTATAAGGTAAGAGGGATTTCTCATTACCAGGGAAAAAAATTAGTGATTCCTGTTTTCCAGCCGGCAAGATTCTAGAGACACTGTTTATAAACAATGCTTTGTCGATAGAAGGAAGAAAATTAAAAACAAAGACAAAAAATTGATATACTTAAAGAATAAGACATCTGCAAATATTAGAACTTAAGGTAGAATTGACAAACAATCTGGCATTCAATTATGTTAAAACAATTTGTTGCTTACAGAGCTTGGCTCTTCAAAAGAACTCACGTCAACATGAAAAGGCATATTATCAAAATACCCTACCTTTCTGCACTTGATAAGATGATAAGGGAACCTGCATGCCCTGATCTGGTGGTTTTTATCGTAGGGGCACTGTAATAACTTTTCAGGGTCCAGAGAGTCGACTGAAAGAAAGGAAAAAATACATTAAGTATAAAGTATAATAGGACCCTGTAAAACTACAGCAGCCTTTTAGATACATTAGTGTTTTCAATAAATACATACTGAAAGAATAAGGCAGTCTAAAGAAAATTTAAATTAAAATGTGACTGGCCTTTAATCCTAGCAATGAGAAGGCAGAAGTAGGCAGATCTCTGATTTGAGGCCAGCCTGGTCTACAGAGTAAGTTCTAGAACAGCCAGGGCCACACAGAGAAATCCTCAAAATCAAAAACAAAAAAACCCAAACCCACCCACTCAAAAAAAAAAAAAAAATCAAACAAACAAAAAAGTGTGACTAAATGATAAAAAGTAAAACATAAATGAGAAAATATAGTTGTGTTATCACTGACTCTTAAGCACAGTAGTACTAACAATGGCATGCTGAGGTCTCATTTATATTAGACTGAATATAGTTTTTATTCTTATTTTAAAACAAAAATGTTGCCAGGCATTGGTGGCCCATGCCTTTAATCCCAATACTCGGAGGCAGAGGTAGGCGAATCTCTGAGTTCCAGGCCAGTCTGGTCTACAGAATGAGTTCTAGGACAGGCTCCAAAGCAATACAGAGAAACCCTGTCTTGAAAAACCTTAAAAAAAAAAAAAAAAAGGTAAATGGCATCCCAAGTGTTCCCCTACCTTTTTTTGGGGGGGGGGGAGAACAGGGGGTTTCAGTGTGTAGCTTTGAAGCCTGTCCTGGCACTTGCTTTGTAGACCAGGCTGGCCTTGAACTCACAGATCCACCAGGCTCTGCCTCCCCATTGCTGGGATTAAAGGTGTGTGCCACCACTGCCACGCCCTTTTCCTTTCTTAAAAGTAACAATTTGGGATCTCTAGCTACTCCAAACAAGCTAGACAAACCCAACTAGCACACTAAAGGTGGAATAAACTGCTGATGTACCAATATAACCATTGTGGCCTATGCACTCTACTCTCCTAATCCAGCTGACCCTATGGCAAGTTGAGGTTAATTAGCATCCTTGTCTATTTCTAGTAAACAAGTTGATAGCCATAGTTTCAATAGCATGTTCTATGGGAGATGTATTAACTACTAGAGCTTTCTCCCAATCTCTTCTTTGCTTTACTTCTGTGTGCTGTATTGGTTGCTCTAGTTTCCTTATCTGTGATCTTATTACTTTTGTTGGATAGGTGATTTTACTTTTCATGTTTTGGAACACAGATGAGAAAAACAAATTTCTTAATCTAATGACTACTAAACCAGCCAGCTGAAATAAAAACAAACTGCAAAGATAGAGCTTCCCACAGCTAACACAACTGTAGACATGGACTGATGTGTCAATAAAACCCTGAGCCTGCTATTCAAAACTGCCCTTAGGCTCTCCAAGCTGCCTTGGCTGTGCCCCGAGTCTTAACAAGCCCAGTTAAGGAAAGAAAATTAAATGGTTAAGTACATTCTGAGAGCAAAAGGCAACCCAATAAAATATTTTTGCCACCCCTTGAAGGTAATGATAAAAGTAAGATAACAATCCACCTTTGATAAGAAGCTTATAAACTTGAAGACTGCAATGAAAATCAGAAACCAGAGGGGGAATTGAAACAGACAGTTTCACTGGAAGCGTAGTAAACATGGAATAAATGGCTAACCATTGTCGTGATGCAAATGAGCCTGAAAGGTGATCTGAAGGACAGAGCAAATAGCGAGGAAAGTGTCCTAGAGGACAGGCATGCTTATTATGCCAACTGAGCTCTTCTTAGCAAGCAATCTTATTTCTGAAGCTTCGGAACACCAGGGAGCATTCAGAGATGAAATTCTTATTAGTTTTCCTTCATTTAATCCATTCCATCACTAGCAAATGTCAGCAACTGACAGAATGGAGGTACTCTATAATTCACACATATTATAACTGCCCATATAGAGCATGAGTCAAAAGTTGATAATGAGAACTACCATATGCTTTACTTCTTGGTTTGGCAATACAAGTCAACTCTAATCTACTGTTCTACACTGAAAAGAATTTCCTGCTGGTCAGTGATGGTGCACACCTTTAATCCCAGCACTTGGGAGGCAGAGGCAGGTGGATCTCTGTGAGTTCAAGGCCAGTCCGGTCTACAGAGTGAGTTTCAGGACAGCCATAGCTGTTACACAGAAAAACCCTGTCTTGAAAAACAAAAACAATAAAAAAAGAATTTCTATCCATCCATCCATTTTGGTGTTGGTGACCAAAATATGGGTTTTGAGAATGTTACACAAGTACTTTATCACTGAGCTACATCCCAGCCTTTGCTATTTATTACTGTGTATATGGTATGTGTGTAGACCAGAGGATAACTTTATGGAGTCAGTTTTTTCTTCTACCTTTACATGAGTTCTGAAACTCAAACTAAGGCTGTCATGATATATGGCAAGCACTTTACTGCTAGCCATTTTACTGACGTGTTGGTTTGTCTTTTGATACTCTTGCTGTGAAGCACACGCTGGCCTACACGTAGTGATCCTCCTGACTCAGCTTCCTATGAGTTGGGTTTATAATTGTGTACCATTACAGTTGGTTCTTATTGTAATCCAGGCCAACCTGGCCCCACTGCTTGGGGGTCTGGCAAAGTGTGCCGCCTCTGATCACATGGCAAGCAGTACTTTGGCTCTGTATGCAGGTGCAAAGGTCCCTTTAAGAGGCAAACTCTGCCCACTTCCTCTCTCTCTCTGCCTGGCTGGCTGCCTGGCTCTCTTCCTCTCTTCCCTTCCCTTACTTCCTTACCTTTCCCCAATAAACTTTTCACATTAAGTTCTGTCTGATGGTGTAACTGTCTCTCACCTGCCATTTGTCCCTCACCTGCTATGGGACTCTTCCAAGGTCTACCTTTCAACAAATCATAACAGTTTTCATAACTCTTAAATTTAGAGTGTTTTGTTTCAGACCATTTGTTCAGGGTAATATGGCTATAGACTAAAGTGTCTTATGTAAGTTTGAATATTTCTTTTTAAAACAATTTTTAAAAATCATTTATTTTCATTTTGTGTACATTGATGTTTGCCTGCATGTATGTCTGTGTGATGTATGTGATCCCCTGAAATTAGAGTTTCAGACAGTGCTGCCATACAGGTACTGAGAATTGAACCTGGGTCCTCTGGAAGAGCAGCCAGTGTTCTTTAACCACTGAGCCATCTCTCTAGCCCTAAAATTTGAATTATTTCCATACCTCAACACCTCATAGATCTTCCTTTTTCAGTTTTCACAGAGAAATCTGAATTTTTTTTTTTTTACAACATACAGTCAAGCTAGGTATCAAACTACACATAAATGATGCATTATTTTCTGAAAGCAGCAAGTGGTACATACTGTAAGTGTCTTCCATGCTGATGGCAAAGGAGTCCTGTTCAAGTGCTAGAAGGAAAAACATGATTCAATCAGAAATGAAATGCATCAAAAGGCAGCCCTGTGATGACATTTTGTTTATGATCTAACAAATAAAGCTTGTCTGAAGACCACATAAACAAAGCAGCCAGCTAGCTCTCACCTCTACATCAGACCAAAGGGGCAATCCTGTCTCCATGAATCCTCAGACTGAATCTCAGACTGACTGCCTCCGGCTGACTGCCATGAGTTCCTATCCCCTCCCACCTTATACTCCTCTTTCTGCCCTGCCATAAGCCTTCCTGTCTCCACCTCCCCAGCTGGGATTAAAGGCGTATCACTCCAAGTACTGGGATCACTTTTGCGTGAGCTGTTTCTCTTTTACACTGGATTAATTTCATACAGCCCAGGGTGGCCCTGAACTAACAAAGATCTGTCTGCCTCTGTTTCCTGAGTGCTGGTATTAAAGGTGTGTGCCACCTCTGCCTGGCCTCTCTGGCTAAGTAGTGTAGCTAGCTTTGCACTCTGATCTTCAGGCAAGCTTTGTTGGCTCATAAACAAAATATCACCACACAGCCCTAAGACGTAGAGTTATTCATGGAATTGATGCTGCCCAAATTCAATAAAACAAACCCTTAGTACATACACAACCTCCTTCCTAAACATTTCTCCTCTTTAAAGCATTCTTTACTCCTATGACTAATTTTAGCATCATTCCCTAATTAATATCAGGAATTAACTCCTGGGCTCACAAACAGCTAGATCAAATATGACTACTGACACAAACTATATTCAAGTGAAAAATGTAGCAATGTATTTTAAGTGGTATTACAATACCTGGCACTGTTTACCTGTTATTAGGGCTTAACGATATTTAACATTAGTTTAAGAGGGGGTAAGTCGAGGCCATAAAAAACATTCTTTAAAATTCCAGAGAAACTGCTTTAAAGCTCTTCTTTCCAGTGGGAGTGATGGCTAAATGGTTAAGAGCTCTGGTTGCTCTTGCAGAGGCTCTGGGTTTGGTTCCCAGCATCCACACAGCTTACACGTGCCTGTAACTTAGTTTTAGGGGATCAAATGCCCTCTTTGGCCTCTGTGGGCAATGCATGCCCATGGTGCACTCATAAAAGCACACAAACATATGTAAAATAAAAATAAATCTTAATAACTTTTCTTAATGTGATCAGAAAATGCCATACCAACGTTCTTCCTTTCTAGCAATACTTTTACTGTGTTCCTCTCATTTCTTATACAATGGCAAGATGAGTACTACTCCAGCCATTATTATTCTCTCTCTACAGCGAGGGGACATGTCAGTTTAGGATTTAAGAACTCACAGAGAATATGTATGAGGACAAACATAACATAAATGAAAAACATTAAAAGAGAAAATGTCTCAGTCTGAACTCTCTTTTACTGGAGAGTTCTACTGAACACTGGTTTAATTCACTTATTATTATGGGAAAACTAATTTTGTATGTAACCACCCCCATAGAATCTTCTGTAAATTGGATGCACATACAGCTGTTGTCTCTAGGCAAGCTCTCCTTTGGCCTCTCACACAATTCCACACCCCTTCCCCCCCATTCTATGACATAAGCAGCATTAGAACCTTTGTTAGGAAATACAGGTGATCAGCTAAACTTTAGTTCAGTACTGTGCTGCAGGGCCCATTTGTTAACGACAGTAATTAGGGAAACTATCTGAAAATTGTTCATGTTTGAATTAAACAATCCTGACCTTTTGGAACCTCTACTACAGTTATGTCATATTTTGTTAGAAATAATAATAAAAAAAAGTTATGGAAACAAAAACCAAGCATTGTGTGTTTTGATTTTAATGTATGTAAGAGTGATAAGTGCAGTATTTAGCAACTTAGAGAGCCGACCTATTCTTTCCCAGCAAACAGGCTGATTACAAGTAGGTCAAAAGTGCTGGAATTCATAGCATCACCCAGCTGTCTCTTATTTTCCCCATCAAATTGTTAACAGGTGATTCGACTCCTTTCCCTCAGTACTAGGCAGCTGTGAACTGGACCAAGTGTGAAACTGAGGCTGCTGTTTAAACCCTGAAAAAAACTGCAGATCTCAGTAAAGTAGTAATTTCTCTCCCTTTACACAAAAGCCCCCGGATTCGAGGAGATTCAAGCAGCGAGAGGGAAAAAGGAGCAGGCAACGGGGAAGAGAGTACCTTGAAAACAAGGTAGAAAAAGATGCCAGCCAGGCCGTCGAGTGGACGATGGCCGACACAAGGGTGGCCGGCCGGGGCTCAAGGCAGGGGAGTGAGGGAGGGCAGTACCTGGAAGGTATCCCACACACGAACTGCTTCCCGGGGCCGACCCCAGCCAACACCCTACCCCCTTTCTCCTTTCCTACCTCAGTCCAGACGCTCTCCCCACTGCCGACTTCGACTTCGCCTCACAGCCAGGCCCCGGCAACGCCCACTTCCGGCCTGATGCCAGGGCGGGGCCGCACTTCCTGTGACCGTGGCTTGCGCTGGCCCAGTGCAGCCAGGCCAACAGCTGTGATGCTTTCTCCGTTTGGCTCACGCTCCTGCCATCACGGCTACCTCTTGGGGTATCTTCTGCCACTTTGCTTTTAGCCACCACCCCTCCTCTACTCCCTGGCCAAAATAGTGGTACAAGGGTGGAGAGCTTCCTTTCTCAGCTTTGGGGCAGCCATCTTAGAAAAACCAGGGAAAGAATGGGACTTATCGGAACTGGGTGCTGCTTACAAGAAAGCCTTGCTTGTGGAAGTTGTTGAGACAGAAATGTCATTTAGATTTTGAGAGTTCAAAAGAGGAATGATGGAGACAAGTACAACAGATGAAGAAGAAGGAGGAGACACAAAACACTTTGTTCACAAAACACACCATTCCAAAACTGTATTTGTATGCCTGCTTAAAAGTATAAATACTTGTCCCCAAAGTACTTAGGACTGATGGTCCAATAGGAGTACAACATATGCCAGGAAGTGGTAAAGACTAAATTCCTATAAAGAAATTAGCAGGGCCTGAGATGACCTGGGAAAGCATTAGGGAGAAAAAAGGATTTATACTATAAATTTTATAGCCTTTGAAAAGGTGTTTACACTGTGGACAGATTTGGTGACACTATTTTAAAAATACCAAGTTGTAAAATACGTTGTATCACAGAAAATTTTGTACAGTCCAAAGTTTAGTTGGCAGTGTGGAAGCTGGCTACTAAAATACTGGGGCTTCTGACACATTTCAGTGCTACAGCCTAAATACAGTTTGGGAGGATCATCAGGATAGCAAAAACAAGGTATCAAGGTATCGTAGGTGAATAGGCGCTTGGGAGTGGGACTTTTTTTTTTTTTTTTTTTTTTTTTTTTTTTTGACATGACTTAATATGTAAATAAATTACCAGCTGTGCTCCCCCCTCTACTTAGCAGGCTGAAGAGTCAATGCTTTATAGTTTTCAGTACAGAATAAGACCCTGAAAGGAACTGGGGAATAGAGGCTTAAGCCTGTCATCTCAGCACTTAGGATGCTGAGGTAAGAGGATTGCCACAGGTCTGAGGCCAATTGGGACAGCCTAAGCTACAGAGAGAGACCCTGTCCTGCCCTGTCCTGCCCTGTCCTGCTTTGGTAGGGTGTGGGGTTCAGGTCCCAAAGAGGATGTGTGGAGTTGGGGTGGGGGAGAAGGAGGAGACAGACACAAACTGAGAGTGAATCAAGATGGCTGCCAGCAGCATTTAACTGAGAAAAGATTCCGTCTTTTATACTATATAGTTGCACATAGGATTAAACAAGAAACAAGGGGCATGTGAGCTAGGGCCTGGCTTGAGTTCAGGGGTTGAGGAATCTAGCATTGACCTTGACAATAAGCACCAGTCATATGTTAATGAAAGGACCACCAACCAACCAATCAACCAAAACCCTAAAAAGAAACAGGTTGTGAATAGGAGATGGGCTTAAGTCATTTTTGTTGCAGAATAGTTTATTTTTTTTAAAGATTTATTTATTTATTATGTATATAATAGTATTCTGCCTGCATGTAAGCCCACCCGAAGGCACCAGATCTCATTATAGTTGGTTGTGAACCACCATGTGGTTGCTAGGAATTGAACTCAGGTCCTCTGGAAAAGCAGCCAGTTCTCATAATCCTCTGACCCTTCTCTCCAGCCTCAGCAGGACAATATTTTTTAATCATGTCTGTTCATTAGAATCATCTGGGGAGTGCTTAAGACACACCATGTAGCTGGGTAGTGGTGTTTCACATCTTTAACCCCAGCACTTAGAGGCAGAATCACTGCATTTGAGGTCAGCCTGGACTACAGATCAAGTTCTAGGACAGCTAGGGCTACATACTCTGAGAAATCCTATCTCGAAAAACCAAAAACCAAAACCAAAACCAAAAAACCTCCCCTCTCCCCAAAAAGACCATGTAAATTCCCTTCTTAGACCAATTAATCAGAAAAGAGCCAGGCATAGTTTTTTTTTGTTTGTTTTTGTTTTTTCAAAACAGGATTTCTCTGCAGCTTTTGAGCCTGTCCTGGAACTAACAAACTCAGAGAGATCTGCCAGACTCTGCTGGGATTAAAGGCGTGCACCACCATGGCCCAGCCTAGGTATAGTTATTTTTAAAGAACTGACCCAGATGATTCTAATGTGCAGTCAGACTAAGAAACACTGACCTAGGCACTGTCTTGAATTTGCAGAAGCATTTCTTTCACCTGGATGGCCTGGATGACTCATAGGAGCAAGCTGTTAAATGCTTTTTCAGAGAGAAATTGCTTCATTGTAAACTTAGCACAAAGCATTTAGGAAAAGCTGAGTTTTTTTCTCTTTCTTTCTTTCTTTCTTTCTTTCTTTCTTTCTTTCTTTCTTTCTTCTTTCTTCTTTTTTGCAAGTTCACTCCAGATAATTAGGAAAAGGCTTAAAACAATCATTTTTTGTTGTTTTTAAACTCACTCTGTAGACCAGGCTGACCTTGAACTCACAGAGATCCACCTGCCTCTGCCACCTGAGTGCTGGGATTAAAGGCATGTGCCACCACTGTCTGGCTTGAAAGCAATTCTTATGAGATCCTGAATTTTGAATTCATCACAATATCATTCATGAAGAATTAGTGGGGCCAGAGCGGTTTGAACTACCCCCCCCCCTTCCAAGAGATCTGGTACAATTTTTGTCACTGTTGCTATGACCTATAAGTACTTTTCATTTCAATACTTACAGATTGAAATTTCTGAGGAAGAAAGAGCCAAGGGCTTGAGAGAATGGAAGCAGGAAGCTGGTCCAGACCCCCAAGTAGGTTCCACTGTAGTCACTGATGCCTTGTCAGGTGGCAGGGTTCTTAGCTGACAGAGCTGCTCCATTTAGCACCACAAAAGCTGAAGCTGTCCTAGTGGTGATTTGGAAATAAAGATGCATCCTACATCCGTTCTTCAGTGCTTTGTTCATTTCCTTCCAAGCCAAGACATTGACGCTGTGCCTGAGATCCCTGCTGAGTTTCCTTTCAGTCCGTTTCTTTTCTTTTTTCTGCCCAGGTTGATAAAATTTGAAAACAAAACACAAAAAATAATGAGACCAAATAATTTACACAAGGTCATTCTAGGAGCTAGCTGAGATTACTATCTAAAACTGAGTCTGGTCCTTGCTGGTTCCATCTCTGTGTGTGTATGTATGTATGTATGTATGTATGTATGTATGTATGTATGTATGCGTATGTATATGCACATGTATATACATTAGAACTTATAATAGATAAAAATAAAGCCAATGTTTTAATAAGTCTAATGAGTAATAAGAATTCCTGAGATTCTTCAGAAACATTCAGTGTTCTATGGATTGATGACATGACTCAGTGGGTAAGTGACTTGCTGCCAAGCCTGATGACCCAAGTTAATCCCTGGATCAACTCCTGAAAGTTGTACTCTGTCATCTACATGTGCACCATGACATGCATGTGCACACACATGCAAATAAATATAATAATGTTAATAAAAAGAATCTTTTAGGGTTTCAGAAAGCCTAACAAACTCCCTTCCAGCAGGAGACTAAGCATGTCTTTGTTTCTTGAATTATATTGAGTCCTGGTTCTCTCATCTAATTATAATTTCTGATTGTCAGTTAAGTATATAGTTAAACATAGAAAATTATTTCATAGATGTAGTTGAAGAATCTGTCAAAATTAGGGCTTGTAGAGCTGAGGAGATTCCCTGTGGGTAAGATGCTTTTTCTCAAGCATGAAGACCTGAGTTCATATTCTCAGCACTCATGTAGAAGCTTTCTACATGAGTATATGTACGTGTGTGTGTGTGTGTGTGTGTGTGTGTGTGTGTGTGTGTGTGTGTGTAGAATGCTTAATATCTATTCACCAAATTTCAGGTAATAACATTTTTATGAACTATAGTTGCCATATTTTAGATCTTTAGAACTAACATAATCTGTACTTGTAGGCTTCCATCAATATCTCCTTACTTCTCCCCATACAATTTCTAGTGTCTCAGTTAGAATAGATCTTATCTGACTTGAGAACTGGTGTGCTTTGCTAACATTGCAATATCTGTAAGGAATCATCTACCTTGTAAGGGTGTGCCAGGCAATATGAGACTACAATACTTGAAGCTTTTTCTCTCCTTACTTTATATAGCATCTGCTTGGAAAGCCTGCAAGGAGGTCTATAGATAGACCACAGGAGTGATGACGTGGGACCAATGAGGTATGTTCCAGAGCATTAAGAGATGGAGAATGCTCCCCTCCCCCATTTATATTGTGAATGAAGAGTTACAAGCTGATAACCTGACTTCAGGCAAGAAACTTTGTAGCTGGTAAGTCTTGTTATTATTCTGTTGTGGAATAATCTTTTTGTACACTGTGAAGATGTGCCTTTGCCAAGGCACCTTCTGATTAGCTTAATAAAGAGCTGAATGCCCAATAGCTATTCAGGAGAGAAAGCAAGAGGAGAAGGAATCTAGGCACAGAGAGACATCAGTGAGACTCAGAGCAAGTCAGACATCTGGTACAGAGGAAAGATAACTGGGCCACGTGGCAAAACATAGATTAATAAAAGCAGGTTAATTAAGTTATAAGAGCTAGTTGGGAAAAAGCCTAAGTTAAAGACCAAGTTTTGGTAATATTAAATCTCTGTGTTGTTATTGGGGAGCTGGTGGTCTTACAAAGGAAACTCTGACTACATTTGAGAAAGCTTGCTACATTATTCCATTTATATAACTTACCTTGGTGGAAGTTTTTGAAAAAGAGAAACCTGTCACCAAGAGTTTTGAAAGGCCAATTTATTTATTTATTTTAAAAGTAATTTATTTAATTTTATTTTATGTGCATTGGTGTGAAGGTGTCAGGTTATCTAGAACTGGAGTTACAGACGTGAGCTCCATGTGGATTCTGAGAATTGAACCTGGGTCTGCTGGAAGAGCAGCTGGTGTTCTTAACCACTGAGCCATCTCTCCAATCCCGAAAGGCTGATTTATGAGAGAAATATTTAGCCCAGAGTATTGAGTCCCTCTTTTACCTTGTCATGTCTATAAAGTGTTCTTCACGTTTAGCAGCTTTAACTGTGGGCTCAGAATCATGCCTGTGTTAAAAATATCCCACAGTTTAATGATAATAAAGCAGAAAGAAAAGCTATATAGAGATATGAGCTTTTTGTTACTGGAGCATGTGGACATAGTTAGAACATTGGGGGGTTTGGGAAGTTTTGAAGTAATTATATTTATTTACTTATTTTTGAGTGAGATATCTCTGTATAGCCCTTGCTGCCCTGGAACTTGTCATGTAAACCAGGTTGGTTTAGAACCCACAGATATCTAACTACCTTGATTTCCTGAGTGATGGGATTAAAGTTGTGTGCTCTCATTCCCAGTTTGAGGTAATTACATTAAAACTACTGTTGGCCTGGAAAAGTGGTTCAGTGATGAAGAACACTTGTTGCTCTTGCAGAGAATCTGGGTTTGGTTCCCAGTACCCACATAGCAGCTCACAACTGTTTATAACTCCAGGACCTTGATACCCTCTTCTTACTTCTGTAGATAGTAGACATGCATGTTCAGGCAAAACACTGTACATATAAAATAAGTAGTCTAAAAAGGAACTTAAAATTTACTGTTTTTCCCCCCTCAGAATAATCTCTCCTTTCCTCCATAAGTCAGTTTGGGTTTTACTAAAACTTTGACTAAATGTTATGTTAGTGGCTAAAAAATAGCCATGTGTTGGCACGCGCCTTTAATCCCAGGAGGCAGAGGCAAGTGGCTTCCTGAGATCAAAGCCAGCCTGGTCTACAGAGTGAGTTACAGGACAGCCAGGGCTATGCAGAAAAACCCTGTCTTGAAAACAAAAAACTCAAGAAAGTCAAAGTGTATTTTAAGAACCAGAATGTGGACCCAGGTGTGGCAGGGTATAAACCAGGCCACCAACCAGCTCCCAAATCATGACATGGGAACTCATTATTAGTTATGAATGCTCAGCTTAGCTTAGGATCATTTCTGGCTAGCTCTTTTAATTTAAATTAACCCGTTTCTCTTTATCTACCTTTTTACCTTTCTTTCTGTATGTCTTACTTTCACTGCTTCTAGTGTCTGTCTGTGTGGCAGCCTGGGTGGCAGCCCGGGTGTCTCCTCTCTTTCTCTCCTTCATTCTGACCTCTCTTGTTTCTCTCACTCTACTCAAGCCTAGATTTCTCCTATTTATTCTTTCTTCCCACCAGTTCTGCCTAGCCCTCTCTCTGCCTAGCTATTGGCCACTCAGGTGCCTTAGGCAGGCAAGGTGAAACAAATGCAACACGGTTTTGCATAATTAAGCAAATACAGCATAAACAAATGAAGTGTACCTATACACAGAGTAATATTCTGAAGCATAAACAGATGTAACACATCTTTGCCTAATTAAGTTATATTCCACAATAGGAGTATGCCTTTGATTCTAGCACTTGAAAGGTGGAGACGGAGGATTAGAAGTTGAAGGTCATTCTCAGCTATACAGTGAATTTGAGCCTAGCCTGAGCTACAGGAGCCCCCTCTTCTCTCTCTCTCTCTCTCCCTCTCCCTCTCTCTCTCTCTCTCTCTCTCTCTCTCTCTCTCTCTCCCTCTCCCTCTCTCTCTCTCTCTCTCTTTCTCTCTCTCCCTCTCTCTTTCTCTCTCTCCCTCTCCCCCCCTCCCTCTCTCTCTCTCTCTCTCTCTCTCTCTCTCTCTATGTGTCTGTGTGTATTACATGCACGCTACAGTGCTTGTGAGGTTAGAGGACAATCTGAAGGAGTTTGTTGTTTTATGGAACTTAGGTTGTCAAGCTTGGTAGCAAGAACCCTTGCAAGTTGAGCCACATCACCTTATTTTTCAACAGTGTCTTTCACTGAACCTGGATATTGCTGACATGGCAAGACTAGCTGGCTGGTGGGATCCAGGAATCTTGTCTCTAGTGCTAGATTCACAGGTGTATACAGCCATGCCTGGATTTCTTTGAGGGTGTTGGTGAAGTGAACTCATATCCTTACACTTGTGTGGAAAGACTTTACTGACTGCACAATATACCAGTTTCCATCTAGACCCAGTCTTAAAAAACAAAAACAGCTGGATGTGATAGCATACACCATATGGGGAGGCAGAGGCAGGTGGATCTCTTTGAGTTTGAAGCCACCCTGGTCTACAGAGGTAGCATCAGGACAGCCAGGGCTACGTAAGAGAAAACAAAAATAAAAATGAATTCAAAACTACAACACATCGAAATGCGTAATTTCTTAGGAAATGAAAGCAAACTGAATGCAGCTGGAAACATCTGTAGTTCCAGGTTACTTGGAAGTGAGGAGGTTCACTTCAGTTCAAGATAAACTTGGGTAACAAAAATCAAAGTGGTAAATACCTGTAATTGCGGTACTCAGGAAGCTGAGGCAGAATTTTGACTTTGAGGATAGCCTAGGCCATGTATTGAGAAAAATCTCAAAAACAAAAATGTTGCTATATAAATTTAAAGGAGACTATCAGTAGGTCTTCTTTGCATGATATATGTAGGAGACATCGTGTTATCAAACAGCTGGTTCAGTTTCCTTCTGGCTTTGTCATAATTGGAGAAAAAAGATCATTTGAAAAGACTCTAGTAAACTTGTGCAGGGATGAATCTCAAAAGGCAGTAAATATAGTCAAATATGCATTTGGCTATGATAACATTTTTCTGGGGCGGGGTTTGACATAAGCACTTTCTGTGTAGCCTTGGCTATCTTAAAACTTGCTTTATAGACTGATTGGCCTTGAATCCACAGAGATCTGCCTGCCTCTGCCTCCTAAGTGCTAGGATTAAAGGCATGTACCACCACTGCCTGGATACGTGCATGTACACACACACACACACACACACACACACACACACACACACACACTTTTTATTGAGTTGTTGTGGATTTTACAACATGCACCCTATCCCACTTGTCTCCCCATCCCCCCAGAGCAAGGCCAGTTCTCCTGCTCTCAGGCTCTTGGGTCTGCCAGCCACGTATTTTTAACTTAAAGTCTAACTAGGTCTGCATTACTCAACAAACTAGAAAAACAAAACTAAAACACAAACAAAACAAAACAAAAACAAACCCCTAGTGTCATTATTTAAAAAGGTTCAGTAAATTCAATAAAGAAATATAGTTTTGCTGGATGGTTCAGAGATCTAGGGTAGAACCAAAACACAACAAACCCCCCCCCAAAAAATAAAAAACCAAAAATCTAATTCCTATTAAGATTCTGCTGTATTAATCGGTTGGTGTCTAGCCCAATCGTCATCAGAAAGGCTTCCTCTGGAAGTTGATGAGAACAGATGCAGAGACCCACACCCAAACATTAGGTGGAACCCTGTGGAAGAGGGAGGATTGTAGGAGCTAAAGGAGTTGAGGACACCAGGAGAACAACAGCCCACAACAGAATCAACTAAGCAGGGCTCACAGGAGTCTCGGAGACTGAAGCAGCAATCATGAAGCCTGCGTGTCTGTGCTAGGTCCTCTGCGTACATGCTATGGTTGTTTATCTTGGGGTGTTTGTGCGACTCCTAACAGTAGGAGAGGGGCTGTCCTTGACTCTCTTGGCTGCTCTTGGGACTCTTTTCCTACTGATCCAACCTTGATGTGAGGATTTGTGCCTTGTCTTACTGCAGCTTGTTATGCAGTGTTCTGTTGATAGCACTGGGAAGTCTGCTCTTTTCTGAAGGGAAATGGAAGAGCAGAGCGTCTGGGGGAGATGGGAAGTGTAAAAGGGACTGGGAGGAGTGGAGGGAGGTGAGGATGTATCGTATGAGAGAATAATAAAAATAATCTAAAAAATACAGGTTTAAAGAAGTTGATGTTGGCTTGCCAACCTGGATTACAGTGAGACCTTGCCTCAGTAGAAAGTATCCAGCATTTGGGTATGTCTTACACATACAGGGCCAGGCTGGTTGTGTGGGAAATACAAAGAAACACAATTCTGACTTTTCTTGAGGTTGGTGGCTTGATAGAAAGGAGAAATTGTCTATATTTACCTGCCATGTTAGAAACCATTAAAGGAGACAGGAAAAGTTTTAGTGTGGCAAAAGAGTTGGACTTAAAGCCAGAACAGGGCTTTTAATGGCTACAGGGTGAAGGATGACATTTAAAAATGAATAGAGTAAAAGGTAGGGTGTAATAAGATGGGAACAATTTGGGCTGACAGTTGGGAAGGTAGATTTAGAGCCATGTTCCAAACTCAGCTTGTCATAAACTATATCCTTTAAAAACATGGAAGATTTGTTTAGCAGATTGAAGGAGGGTCACACAGTTTATGACAGTAAGTGAGGAAAAGCTTGGGGAATGAATAGTTTAACAGTGGAATAGTTTCACAGCCCACAGACTGATAGTAATTCCCCTTCTTTCTAACAGCAGCAATAGGCAAATGAGCTTGGTAGCCTTCAGGTGACTGACACAGGATATGAAAACAAGGAGGAATAAGAAATCACGAAGTTTGTCAAAGGAAAATATTCTTTATTTAAATAAAAACATGTTAAGATGACAAGAGTTGTTAATTAAAAGTTGAGATTTTCCTAAGGTTTAAAAACATCTATTCGTTTGCTGGCACTTTATTTCACAATGTCTCCATCAGTTTTTCTGACCTGTAGGAAGAAAGAAAAAGATTGTAGTATAATTTTCACAGCTTGAGGTGTGCCAGAAGCATTTAAAAACAGCCTTTCACAGCCTTTTCTCCACCCGAAGCCCCTGGGACTTTCCCTGTATCCTATTGTGGGTTGAAGGGAACAGAATATCATTTTTTTTTTCCTGGGTATTGAACTCAGGACCAAGTGCATATGAGGCAGGAACACTATCCCCAGACCAATATTTTAATAATTATTTTTTGAGATGGGGTCTTCTTTTGTAACTCTGGCTGGTCTGGAACTCATTATGTAGACAAGGGTAGACTTGAACTCAAGAGAGCTGCCTGCCCCTGCCTTCTCAGTTCAGGAATGAAAGGTGTGCGCTGACAAAGGTTACTTTACCTCTTCCCCAGGACTTGTAGCTGATAGGATGTTTTTCAGCCATAGTCTCTTTTAGGTCTCTTGAGTCACTAGAGGAGAGAACCACGAGAAGAAAGTTAATAGGAAAGCAGGAAAGGGAAATGAGTTGATACACTCAGTTCCAGGCAGCCAGAGTAACGTTACTTAAAATGGTGGATGTTACTCAGTGTTACAGTAGGAATTGTTTTGATTTCTGTCCTTTGTTTCATATGGTTCCTTTATGCCTTCTCATGTGGCAAGTAACTCTATCAATGTGCCCTACAAGTTTGTTTGACTAGGGAATCCTGAGCTATTTGAATATGGATAGTCCCCTTAAGTCTGAGAAGGTGGCCATTTATTCTTTACAGAATTATGTTGTATATACAAGGCCTTGATGGGATATTATCCCAAGGGAACTATTGAGAAGGAAAGCCCCCAGAACCACACACATTTTATGTGTATAATTGTGGTGTGTATGTATGTGTGAGTGTATGCCTAGGTGTTAGAGGTCAGTGTTGGATGTTTCTTCAACTATTTTCCACCTTATTTTTAAAAATGTAATTTTTTTATGGTATATGTATGTTTTGTCTGCATATGTCTGTGTACTGTATGTGTGCCTCATGTCCATGGAAGCCAGAAGATGTTTGATTCCTGGAACTTGAGTTACAAATGGCTGTGATCTGTTGTAGATGCTGGGAATCGAACCTGGGTCCTCTAGAAGAGAATCAAGGACTCTAACTGATGAGCCTGTGTGTGTGTGTGTGTGTGTGTGTGTGTGTGTGTGTGTGTGTAGTCAGAGGACAATTTATGGGAGTAGTTCACTTACCATATGGGCCTTAGGGATTGAATGCAGGTTGCCAGGCTTGGCAATAAGAACCTTTTACCCACGGAAACATCTCACTAGACTTCTACCTTATTTATTTATTTATTTATTTATTTATTTATTTATTTATTTATTATTTATTTATTTGGTATGAGATCTCCTACTGATCTTGGAGCTTACTTATTTGGTTAGACTACCTGGCAAGTTTCAGGGATTCTCCTGCCTGCTTCCTCAGTGCTGATTATAGGTACACACCACCATACCTGACTATTTTATGTAGACCTGGGATCTAAATTCATCCTCATGTTTGTGCAGCAAGCATTTACTAACTGAGCCACTCCACAGTGGCTGACCCCAAATCTTTTAAGTGACTAAAGCTCAGGCACTTTGAGCCTATGGTCTACTGGCCATCTTCCCTTTAAATGTCTAACTTTAGGACTGGTAAGATGACTGAAGGGCAAACGCACATATTGTCAAGCCTTACAACTTGAGTTTAAAACCCAGAATCCATGGGATGGATGGAGAAACTGGTGACAACAGACTGTCCTCTGACCTGTCCACAAATATCCTGGCCATGCCAAACAAACAAACAAACAAACATTAAAAAAGTCAAACCTCCTTTGGGGAGTGGATGGGCAGTAGGATGGGGGCTTGGTGGGGACATGGAAGGATGGGAGGGAGAGGGAACTGGAATCCATATGTTTTTAATTGTTTTTAATTTCAAATAAAAATTTATTTTAAGAAGAGAGGCAAACCTATTACCTTGAATGATGGTGATAGCATAGAGTTTATCTTACCTTTCACAAACCAGCATTTTTGGAGCAAAAGTCTCAAGAACAAATGAAGGAAAATGATGCGTGTGATCTAGAAAGTAAAGAATGAAGAAGAAACACAAATTCTGAGTATTGTCAGAGTGTTGCTAGCTAGCAGGTTTTCTTCTTAGCTCCCCTGTGTAGCTGTTGCTGGGAAGGAGCTGCTTAGCCAGGACCACATGTACACCCCCTTACATTCCCTTACATTTAGGTGTGGTTATATGACTACTTTTTTCCAGGGGAATGGGTATGTAAGGATCTTCTCAAACTTGATAGTTAAAGGCACTTGTACCTTTCCATTCTTTTTGTCATCTTTGGAAGCTAAATGTGGAAGGTTGACAGACACAAGATGATACAAACTTGTATCCTCATGTTGTTATTAGCCACTAAATTTCTGTCTTAGGGTTTTTAGTACTGTGACAATGAACAAAAGCAGCTTGGGGAGGAAAGGGTTTATTTTATTTCACTTACACTTCCAGGAACCAGTGAGGGTAGTCAGGTGGGATCCTGGAGACAGAACTAAAGCAGAGGCCATGAAGGACTATCACTTGCTGGTTTGCTCAGCCTGCTCTCCTGCTCTTTCTTTCCTCCCCCTCCTCCCCTTTGGAGACAGGGGTCTCTGTATGGCCCTGGCTGTCCTGGAACTCACTCTGTAGACAGACTGCCTTGAACTCAGATCCATCTGTCTCTGCTTCCTGAGTTCCAGGATAACAGATAAATTACAATGCCTGGTAAGATAAAACTTTTTCTTTTTATGAGTGAATTTAGATACCTTTTTTTTTAAAAGGAATAATTTATTGGAAACTCTTTTGCTTAAGGAGCAATCGTTTCAGTGCACTGGAGGAGGGCAGAGGGGCTGAGTAGTTAACAACACTACTGTAGCACAAGGCTGCGGACTAGATGGAGGTATAGGTGGGAATGTCTCCTTTTGGGGGATGTACTTGTTTGTCTAGGCCCAGTTTTCAGCTGTTTCTTAGCATGTTATTTGCACCATGTGAATGAACGCACTCTTGAACAGCCAGTGCATGATACTAGCACCTTAAGTGTGAGCTGCTGTGTCTAAAATTTCCAGTTGCACAGTCTGCCATGCAAATCAAGAGGCTGATGAAGGCTCAGCCCTGGTCAAAGGCTGTGGCCATAGGATGCTGGCCCATAGCTCAGTGAGACTTAAACTTAGTAGTTCAATGTAGTAAAGTTTTTTTTTTTTTTTTTTTGGTTTTTTTTTTTTTTGGTTTTTTTTTTTTTTTTTTTTTTTTTTGAGACAGGGTTTCTCTGTGTAGCTTTGTAGCCTGTCCTGGAACTATCTGTACACCAGGCGGCCTCCACCTGCCTCTGCCTCCCAAGTACTAGGATTAAAGGCATGCACCACCACTGCCTGGCTTGGGGAAGGATTTCTGTGAGGTCAGCATGAAGATTGATCACCCAGGACTATTTACTGTCTGCTGGATCTAAAGAGCACTTCTGTTCACAGCTGTGTTCAATTCACCCTTGCTCACCCACATTCCAGACATCAGGGTCAGTAGTCTGATTGCCAGCATTGGAGTTTTCATTTCCTTCAGAACTTGGTTGAGTAATCTTTAGAAGATTAAGTGGCTCTGGAACAAAGTAGAACAGGTGTTGAAGTAGAACTGACAATTAAAATTTTTTTATTTGCTGTGTTTAGCTAGGGCTTCTAAGTAACTATGAGATAGGGGGATGTAGGAAGCATTGAGTCTGGCATCACCTACCTGCTCTCAAGAGAAAAACTTACCATCATCAACCGCCGTTCTGTTGACACAGTTGGCCTCATGTTCCTTGAGCCTTTTGATTGGGACCACATGACAAGCATTATATTTGCAGTTAGCCATCTTTTTAGCTATCTTTGGATTTTTCTAGAAGGAAAAATTATTAGGTTTGGCTATATTCTATCCTCCACTCATTTCTGAAAATGCTGATATATTATGTCTCAACTCTAAGAATGACTAGTTTCTAGTTGTGAAGTCGAAGCAAAAAGCAAAACCAAAGAGCTATCTTTATATTCAGAAATTTTTTTCTCTCTTGTAATTTACAACTATTATTGGGGAAACTTACCTTTTTGCATGATGCCAGATGGTATTGTAACCTGCTGGCTGGTATCCTGTGGTTTGGGTCATAAGGACAGAGTTCTATGGCTTCTAACTCCATTAGTCCTAAAAAGTAGGAATCATAGGTTGGAAAAGAAAAGATTACTGTTTAAAAACAGATCAGGTTGTCTTGACACAGGCCCATTTTCTATTCTTAAATGCAGTGTGGTATTGGGGCTTGAGAGATGGCTCAGCAGTTAAGACTGGTTTCTGTTCAGTCATGAAGCCTGGAGTTAAGATCCCAGCACCCAAATTGGGTGGCTGACAAATGCTGGTAATACCCATTCCTTGGGATCCCACACCCTCTTATCATCATCCGGGAAATACCCATGGGAGCTTACACACACACACACACACACACACACACACACACACACACACACACACACACACACACACACCCCACACTCACAAAGACATATTTGAGTAACAAAAGTAATAGTTTAACTGGTTAGACCACAGGGAAAAGCCTCTGCTTCTTTGTTTTGGGAAGCCAAAATTTAACATTATACATACTCATAGGTTGCTTTAAATAGAGTGCTTACTTCCCATGTAGAATATTAAACAGGCAAGAATCCCTGGAAAAATCACAGACCTGAACATGATGAAACTCAACATCTTGGGGAGCTAGTTCCTTTAGTGTTCCTCACTCTCCCCTCTTTCCAAATTTTCTAAAACTGAGCTAATTGTCAGATAACTCGGCATAACCACTGAGAAGGAATCAGCAGAACCACAATATAATGTCCGATTTTAGGCCACTTACATTGACCTGAGAATGCTCGCCTGGAATCTCTAAACTTGTGGAGATTAGCATATAAAGACTCATAGAAGTGAGCTAAAAATAAACCATCTCAAAGATGCTACATTTTACTGCCAATAGGAGGCCCACTCTCCCCCATGGCTAGCTGTCTTCAGTTATCCAAGCAGATATTCATTTCAAGGACTTCCAAGTTTCCAGGCAACAGCTTTAGCCGAGATTTCTGCAACACACTGATGATGCATACATAGTGTGGTGGTGGTGTGTGTGTGACAGGAAAGATCAAGACAGAGTGGCATAAGCAATCGGGATAGAAAAGTGCCTAGAATAGTCCCTTTCTATTTGGTTTGCACCATGCCTAGAGCACAGGCAAAGGGCATAGAAGTAGACTGTTTAAATGTCAGATTTTCCTGATGGCATTTTGGTGATTAAATCCAGGGATTTAGACTCAGGTAGTTTTTGGAAACACAAGCCAGAGTGATTCTTTATGCCTTCACTGGTTATTAATGATTATATTTGAGCTATGGATACTTAAAGTTAATTGATTTTCTAGGAAATTAAAGCTAGTAAAATCCATTATCATATATGATTATCTTTAGATTAAAAAAAGATAATGGACCTTTAATCCCAGTACTCAGGAACCAGAAACAGGCAGATCTCTGAGTTCAAGGCCAGCCTGGTCTACAGAGCTAGTTTCAGCACAGCCAAGGCTACACTGAGAAACCCTGTCTTGAGAAACAAAAAACAAACAAACAAAAAAAGGTTAAAAAAAAAAAGAAAAAAACAACAAAAAACCAAATGTGTTTTAATATCTATATGTAGTCTTGAGAAAACCTGTTATTTCAGTGGTTTTGGTCACACTGGTAACCCTGGTCTTTGGAGGATTCTCAGTGAAAACAGCTGATATTGGTTTGTTCATTAATCAAGAACTACAATTCCCAAGGAGGGAGGCCATGACTATGATAGAGGCCATTAGATTTAACATGTCATGTCTCAAAGCTACCTTCATTCTCAAACCTGGCATACGGATGGTGAGACTTACCTTATTCTCCAAGCACTGTCCCTCAGTCCCAAGGGAAGTGTCAATGAAAGAAGTTTGAGAAGACAGAAAGCACAGCACCCTCCACTTAACAAAGGAAATCAGCTTGCTGTCCAAGCTCTGTGTTCAGTCCCTCTCCTCCCACCATAGGTTCTGTTTCTCAGACATTCGATGTCATAGTGAAGCCTTAGAGAAGATTCTCAGTGTGGTTGCTCGTGGGAACCACCAGGAAGTTTTAAAGTGACAGATCCTTCAGGGCCATCCCAGAACTACTGGCTCAGAATCTTAAGAGTGGAGGCTGGCTGAGTGTGGCTTTAAGAGTCCCTCAGGGGATTCTGGTTGACAGTTACTAGGTTACCAGGCTACTACCACCATTACTAGGCATGTTCTGGGGTAATTAAATATTTTTCAGTTCACAGAAGAAACTGAAGTATATATATAATCTTTTCAATTATTATTGCTACAATAAGCTCCATCTTTCAACCTGCCCCTTTTCTTTATGGGGAGCCTAATATAGAATTCCACAGAAAGTGGAGATGGGCAAGCTCAGTACACCCTCAAAAATAAAAATCTTAGCTTATTTTTGGTATATTTAATCCAATATACTAGCCCCTGAGCTAAACATACACATTAACAAATCACTTATTCACTTATGTAAGTTGTATAAGGGATTGTCATCATTTAATAGATTTGGAAAACCAACTTAGTAAGGATAGTATACAGTAACAAGGCTTTCATGTCTCAGTAGCATTATTAATATTGCTTGACATAATAACTTGTAGGATATCAGGTATTTAGCAGATAGGTTATCACTTTACATATACATATGCATTTACATATCACTTTACATAGACAGCCCCATGAGATAGAAATTATCAACATAATCACATTTAAAAGGTATATAAACTGGATCAGCTGGTGAATGGAAGAGTAGGGCTAGACAATCAAGCTACTTGGGTCTAGAATCTGGGCTCCTAGCCACTAAGTCATAAGGCTCAGTTCACTGTACTGAGCTACATTAATCAGAGTCTGATTGTAAGTGTGGGTCTTCCCTCATACCAGCTTCAATATCCAAGTGCTGCCAGCCTCCAGCAATTTTTCACTGAATGTGGGAAGGGAAGATAGCACGAAATGGGCATTTAAAGATAGAACCCAAGCTGGGCAGGATGGTACACACTTGTAATCCCAGCATTTAGGAGATGAAGGTGGGAAAATTAGGAGTTGAGGGTACCTGTGGCTACATAATGAGTTTTAAACCAGCTAGGGTTCTATGAGACCTTATCTCAAAATCCAAATAAATGAGAAAAACTAGACAAATGGAGGCAGAATCTGATTTGGATGTAAAGTACATTAGTGCAGACCCAGTGCTGTAGGGATTTAGGAAGAGCTGGGCTTAGGACTGTTAAGAAAGACTCTGAAGCTTGAGTAGGATTTGGCTCAGCAATAGGAAAAGCCTTTGTAAGCGAAGGCAGAAGCAAACACAGCACACTCCCAGTAGACAGAAACCATGGTTCCCACTTGATTCGGGAGTATATATTAGAGGTGGCAGAAAACAAGATTGGTTTGGCATAGAGAATCTTTAACTAATATTCTTTTTGGACAAGGGCAGGAATATAAGTGAGGAAGAGAAAACAGAAAGATACTGACCCTGTGAAGGCCGAGGCCGGGCTGCTAAGCTGCCTCTGACTGCCTGTTATTTATACTCCCCGGTCAAGGTAAAACCAATAGAACCCACAGACCTCTTCAGCAGAACCTGGGTTTCCTTGATAACAGCAGCTGATTTAAATCTTTAAATCTTCAGGACCCAAATCACATTCTTCTGGGCCATAGCGATTGAGGCTCCTATAAATAAAGGGTCTCTTTTCTAAAAATGCAAAGCATCTCTCAGAGATGCTTGAAATTTCATACGTTAAGCATTTGATCGTTTCTTCAAAACAAAACATTCTCTCGGAAGCCAGCATGCTAAATTCTTTAATAATAACATTGATCATCCCTGACTACTTCCTCTTACCCCCACCCAAGATTTTAGGCTCATATAAAAGCTCTTGGTATAGAAAAAAATGAGATTATTAAGCAAGCAGAGAAAAGGCTGTGGGAAGGAGGCAGGTGCAAAGATATCTCGAACTTTTGACCTCGAACTTTCTGGGGATCTTTTACTCTCTGCCTCAAAAGAAACTTGAAGTAAGCTGAAAGTTTGTTTAGGTAGAGGGCTGTGGGTTGGTTGGAACATAAGAATTATCTCAGAGCTAAAGTTTATTCAAACATCTAAGATTCAAGAATCATTATTTTCTCTTGCTAATTAATCTGGCTTTTCACCATCAGGCTTATTTTAATAATTCAGTAAATTATGTCTTTTTTTTTTTTTTTTTTTTTTTTTAAGACAGGTTCTCTTGTTTGGAGGGCTGTAGCAGGTTTGGGCATGGCAACTTGTTCTTTCTTCTTCCCTCTTTGTAAACAATAGATTACATCCCTAAAGCTAGCCGCCAAGGTCTATACCCTTATTTGAACACTTTTTTTTTGGGGGGGTGGTTTTTTTTGAGGTGGGGTTTCTCTGTGTATGCTGACTGTCTTGGAACTCATTCTGTAGACCAGGCTATCCTGGAACTCAGAGACCCACCTGCCTCTGCTTCCCCAGTGCTGGGATTAAAAGCATATGCCTTCACTGCCCAGTTTATTACAGGCATTCTTGATGTTGGGGATATAAAAGGGAAAGTGTAGAGATGTATGGGGTTTCTAGTAGATACTTGTTTGGTGTAAGCTTTGTCTGGGACGGTTGGTGCTGCTTTGTGAGGAGCTTTGAAAGCCAATTCCTTTCCTCAGCCTCCGCCCACTTCTTACCAAAGGGCTTCGCAACAAGAAAGAGGAAGTCTCCTCTGCTGAGAGTGCAAGAGGAAGAACAAGAGGCCTCTGAGGCCTTTAAGCTTGCTATTCCCCATGAACCAATTGCAGAGGCACCCGGAAGCCGGGTGCACCAACCAGGCTGGGTTCTTCTACATAGAGGGTGCCACCGCCCGGGCTGAGAATATTTGGGGCGATTGGGTCTTGCTATACGGATGATTCTCTCTCTCGGGGGTCATCATGTCTTTGACCACTGCCTACCAGCATAAATTAGCAGAGAAGCTCACTATCCTCAATGACCGAGGCCAGGGGGTTCTCATCCGAATGTACAACATCAAGAAGGTAAGTATGGGTCACTTTATGGCATCAGGGCAGGAGCCTGGAGGCCTGCAGGCCCAATAGTCTCCACTTCTTTACTGGCTTTCTTTCACTTAAACCAAATAGGTACCTCTGTTTGTGGAGATAGAGGGAGGCTCCTTTTTAGGGCTTATCCTTTTCTAGGCATGATTCTTGCCTTTCTGAGAGCATCATATTTCCCCAAGGACTGAGGGTAGGTGTGGGAATGGGTAAGAATATTTGTGTTCTGAGTGATTTGGAGAAGGGTCTAGAGTTTTGGGTCTATTTAATGCTAATTCCTCTACTTTCTGGGATTTCAAGTTGGGTTATTGTCAAAAGTATTTTTGTGGAATACTTTCCTGAAATGGATTTTTTTTTTTTTTTTTTTTTTTTTTTTAAAGAAGGTATCTTCTAAGGTCCTTCATGGCTGGCTGTACATGCTGTGTGTGTATGCGTGCGTGCATGCGTGTGTGTGTGTGTGTGTGTGTGTGTGTGTGTGTGTGTGTGTGTGTGTATATGCATGCTTAGGACAGAAACTATGATATTAGGAGGTGAACTAAGGGCTGGGAAAGCCGTAGGAAGTAGAGATAAAGGTGGGTAATTTTGTGACTCTCCTGGGAGAGAAAAGAAAGAACTTATGGGAAGGGACACTTGTGCACTGAGTAAAGCACCAGGAATATGGTTTCTGCGTCCTCATGCCATCTGGAAAAGCCTCTTGGGGTGAGTTCCTCACATACTGGGTAGAACTGTGACACTGAGCTTTATATAAAGACACTTTTCTTGACACTTCCGGCTTCAGTGGAGGGTGGGGAAGCAGCTTCCTCTCTCTGTTAGAGTCAAGCCTCTGTTAAGACAAGATGCCAGGTGGTTAGCTCTTAGGAGTGCTGGTTCATTGTCTGGAACTTGTTTGTCACACACTCTCATGCTTTTGTAGTGACTCCCCAGATAGCCATTCCCGAGAGAGAGAGAGAGAGAGAGAGAGAGAGAGAGAGAGAGAGAGAGAGAGAGAGACAGAGAGAGAGACAGAGAGAGACAGAGAGAGACAGAGACAGAGACAGAGACAGAGACAGAGAGAGAGACAGACAGAGAGAGAGAGGCAGACAGAGAGAGAGAGGCAGACAGAGAGAGAGAGGCAGACAGAGAGAGAGAGGCAGACAGAGAGAGAGAGGCAGACAGAGAGAGACAGAGAGACAGAGAGACAGAGAGACAGAGAGACAGAGAGACAGAGAGACAGAGAGAGACAGAGAGACAGAGAGACAGAGAGAGAATGAGAGAGAGAGAATGAGAGAGAGAGACAGAGAGAGAGACAGAGAGACACACAGAGAGAGACACACAGAGAGAGACACACAGAGAGAGAGAGAATGAGAGAGAGAGAGACAGAGAGAGAGAGACAGAGAGACAGAGAGAGAGAATGAGAGAGAATGAGAGAGAGAGACAGAGAGACAGAGAGAGAATGAGAGAGAGAGAATGAGAGAGAGAGAGACAGAGAGAGAGACAGAGAGACAGAGAGAGAGAATGAGAGAGAGAGACAGAGAGAGAGACAGAGACAGAGAGAGAGACAGAGACAGAGAGAGAGACAGAGAGAGAGACAGAGAGAGAGACAGAGAGAGAGACAGACAGAGAGAGAGGCAGACAGAGAGAGAGAGGCAGACAGAGAGAGAGAGGCAGACAGAGAGAGAGAGGCAGACAGAGAGAGAGACAGAGAGAGAGAGACAGAGAGAGAGACAGAGAGACAGAGAGACAGAGAGAGACAGAGAGACAGAGAGAGAATGAGAGAGAGAGAATGAGAGAGAGAATGAGAGAGAGACAGAGAGAGAGACAGAGAGAGAGACAGAGAGACAGAGAGACAGAGAGAGACAGAGAGACAGAGAGAGAATGAGAGAGAGAGAATGAGAGAGAGAATGAGAGAGAGACAGAGAGAGAGACAGAGAGAGACAGACAGAGAGACACACAGAGAGAGAGACACAGAGAGAGAGAATGAGAGAGAGAGACAGAGAGAGACAGAGAGACAGAGAGAGAGAATGAGAGAGAGAGACAGAGAGAGAGACAGAGAGACAGAGAGAGAATGAGAGAGAGAGAATGAGAGAGAGAGAGACAGAGAGAGACAGAGAGACAGAGAGAGAATGAGAGAGAGAGACAGAGAGACAGAGAGAGAGAATGAGAGAGAGAGACAGAGAGAGAATGAGAGAGAGAGAGAATGAGAGAGAGAGAATGATTGTATCTGAGTGGAAATATAATATGGTGGTTTTATTTTATTTTTGTCTGTGCAGACCTGTTCAGATCCAAAATCTAAGCCACCCTTTTTACTGGAAAAGTCCATGGAATCAAGTCTCAAGTACATCAACAAGAAATTTCCCAACATAGATGTCCGAAACAGCACGGTGAGAGCTTGGGCCCATTTCCCCCTTTTCTGTGACATTTTTTTTTTTTTTTTTTTTTTTTTTTTGCATGACTCAGGTTCTCCACTTTTGGCTGCTTGTCTTCAAGTGCAGCCGTCTCTTAGTTTTTCTAGGCTCAGATACAGGGCTTCAGATATTGAGGATTGTGAGCTCAGATGGGAGTCTCCCATGGTGAGCTGGGCACAGCCTTGCGAGCCAGGTCCAGGAGGACCCTGGGGCGTTTGTACAGAGAGGCAGCTCCTTTAGCTTCCAGGGCACATGTCTTACTGTGGTTCTTACATCCACACTGTTCCCTTCACTGCTGGATGCTATGCGTGCAATGGTAGATCCTATCCTTCTCACTGCCTTGGCCCCAGATTTCTCACAATCTTTGCAAAGTATTTTTACACTTTGCCTCTTTTCCTATTGGTTTATATAGCAAACCTCTTCAGCCGAAAAGAAAACTGGAAATCTCCTTTCAGGTAGCCTTCTGCTTGTAGTAAAAATCACATGTGGCCATCTAACGAGACAGAGAATTTCTGTTTAGGGCCTGGAGAATGCTGGCAAGTTTTGCCCTTTTAAGAAGGATTGGGCGATTAGCTGGAGATGTGACTCCATGGTTAAGAATGTTTGAGCAGTACTCCTAGTTTTTAGTTATTTGGACCAATCACTTTTTAATTTTACACGTCTTTATTCATCTGTGTTTCTCTCAGCAACATTTAGGACCAGTACATCGTGAAAAAGCTGAGATAATTAGATTCCTCACCAACTACTACCAATCATTTGTGGATGTCATGGAATTCCGGGTGAGTTCTTTGTAGCCAGTGTGGACATGGGCTTCAGAGACTGAGCCTTCTTAGTAGGTGTTCATTGATGTTGCTTGACTCAAGTTCTTGAAAGAAAAGAGGAGAAAGGTATATTAGATACCAAACTTAAATATATTTGGTGATGGATTATGGCTGGCTTCAGGTTACTGAGCCAATATTCTTTTCTATTTATTTATGTGCATGCGTTGTGGGTGCACTTGCAGGCATGTTTATGCCAAGGAGTGAGAATGAAGGTCAGAGCACAACTTTGGGATGTTGGTTTTCTCCTTGTTTCTGCTACTGTGCCTCATATTCCAGGCTAGCTGGCCCATGAACATCACACCCAGTCTGCTATCACTGCCTTGCTGTAGGAGTGTTGCGATTACAGATGTGTGACCTTATATCTGCGGGTTCATCAGGCTTGTGAGGCTAATGCCTTCACCTGCTGGTGTGCATGTGTCATGGCATGGACGTGGAGGTCAGAGAACGCACTTCACGAGTTCGTTCCGTTTCCACCCTGTTGAGCCATTTCCCAGGTCCTCTCTGCAGTTTTAGTGTGGCACACATACCATAAAATTTACTACCTTAACCATTTAAGGTAGTATACAATTCAGTGATAGTAATATCATCATAATACACAACTATCTTTTCATGTTGTCAAATTGACATTCTCCACACTTTAAATAATAGTTCCTCAGTTTTCCTGTCCCTCGGCCCTTGATGACAACCATTCTATTTCTGTTTTTATGATTTTAAGTATGCTAACTGTTTTGTGTAAGGGGAACCTTTTGACTTTTTATGACTGGCTTGTTTAACTTAGTAGGATGTGCTAAGGTTCACCCATGTGGTAGAATATTGGAGAATTTCCTCCATTTTAAGACAGAACAATATTCTATTTTGTGGTTATACTCTATTTTGCTTCCCTGTTCATCAGTGAACACTTGGGTTGCCTCATACCCTACTCTAATACTAATTCTGCTAATACTGCTATGAATATAAGGGTTCAGTTGCCTTTCAGATCTTGATTTTAATTCTTTTTTGATATATCTATAAGTACAACTATTGGATTATGCATAATTCATTTTTAAAATTTAATTTTATTTGTTATCATGTGTGTTAATGTGAGTATGCTTGTGTCATGCTCTGTGTGTGGGGGGGATTAGAAGAAAACTTCAGGAGTTCAGGAGTTGGCTACCATATTGTTTTGTTTTTTTCATAGTGGTTGTACCATTTAATTGCCTACCAACAGTACACAAGGGATATATTTTATCAACATTTTTTATCTGATATTCTGATAAAAACCTTTTTTTTCTGGTTTTTTTTTCTTTTTTTTTTTGGATAGTGGGTATCAAACCTAAGGTCTCACAAATACTAGGCAAAGCTCTACCCCTCAACTACACCCTTGTGTCATTGCTGTTGTAATTTGTCTTGCCAATTGGCAATGAAGCCGAGTCTTTTATTATATTTGTTTGTTTGTTTTTAAGTTTTTCAAGACAGTGCTTCTCTGTATAGCCCTGGCTGATCTGGAACTCACTCTGTAGACCAGCCTGGCCTCAAACTCAAAGATCAGCCTGATTCTGCCTCCCAAGTGCTGGGATTAAAGGTTTGTTCTACCACTGTCCAGATTCTTTTGTTGTTTTCATTGGATATTTGTATATCTTCTTTGGAGAAATATCTTCTTTAAGTTCTTTGTATATTTTTGAATCAGTTTTGTTTAGTTTTTGTTGTTGAGTGTTAAGAGATTTCTATATAGGCCACACCTTTTTTACATTAGTATTTCCCCCCATACTTTATTATAAACATAGTAAAACATTTCAAATGTTAGTCTGGTCTGATGATGTACACCTTTAATCCCAGCACTTGAAAGGCAGAGGCAGACAGACCTCTGAGTTTGAGACCACTGCCTCTACTACCTCTACCCTGTGAAAAGTAAATGTAGTACTGGTTGCTCATCTCTATCCCGAAGATCTGAACTCTAGAATACTCTGACATCTGAAACTTCTTGAGCATTGACGTGACTGCTAAGTCTGACTATGTGACCAGTTACAGTCAAAATAAGACTACAAAAAAATCACATAAACTTATCTTTAGGCTATTAGTTACTTTTTTGTTGTATGATAAGACACCATGACCCAGGCAACATATAGAAGATACTATTTTAAAGGGAGAATCCATAATAGCAAAGGAGGAATGGCATCAGGAGGAAAGGACAGGAAGCTGAGAGCTCACATCTTCAATAATAATCTCATTCAAACCCACACAGGCCATGTACAAGAGATGTCCAGGAAACATAAATGAATTTTGTGTTTAGATTTGGGTTTTATCCCCAAGATATTCTATATATACATGTAAACATTTCCAAATCTGAAATATACAAGATATGAGACACTTTTGGTCCTAGCATTTTGGATCAGGGATAATCAACCTGTAGAATAAATGCTGCTTTTCTTCTGGTTCTCCTAATTAATATTTTGCCATATTGCTTGTCACTCACTTTCCCCCCAAACCATTTAATTATTTGCAGACATCATGACATTTCCTTCCCAAAATATTTTAGCATACATCTGCTAAGGGCAGGAATATTTTCTTACATAATCCTATTACAATTATCCTTCTAAGGAAATATAATATTCCATGATATTATTGGCTAATACAGAGCCTATATTTGCACTCATTTTGTTATAATAATTCTTGCCTTTGTCTTTCATGACCTGACCTTTTGAAGAGTTCAGGAAAGTTGTTCAGAATGTCTCAGTTTGAATTTGTCTTGTTAAAAGCTTTGGCAGCAGTAGCACATAAGTGATATTTTGTTTGGCTTTCAAAGGATAATCATTTACTGCTTTTGGAAATTAAAGAAATATTAAAAACTATTTCATATAGCATTCTGAAATGCAAATTGATAATGCCTTTCAAAACCAAAAAATTAATGAAGTAATTATACTTCTAGAACTGTCTTAAAGAAACAAAAATACAAAGACATACATGCAAGATATACTGTTGTGTTTGTAATAGTGTCAATTTGATAATTGATATAGACAACAAAAATAAAAATTCAGTTAAAAGCTCAGGATATATAACTATAAACAAATATGCAGTTAAAGATGATTATGTATGTTTACATTACTTGGCATGTAAAACATTCCTTACATATTATTTAATGTTAAGAAAAATACAATATAGTTTAAGATATAATTAGTTTCTAAAATGTATAAACATAGATAAATATGTGTATAAGGAAGATTGGAATTTCTGAGTGGTGGATTATGAGCATTTTTAAAAAATGGGGGTGGGGAGCTGGAGAGATTGCTCAGTGGTTAGGAGCACTGGCTGCTTTTCCAGAGGACCCAGGTTCAATTCCCAGTACCTACATGGTAGCTCACAACTGTCTAAAACTCCAGTTTCAAGGGATCCAACACCCTCATACAGACAAATCAATGTACATGAAATAAAAATAAATAAATCATTAAAAAAAGAAAACTGGGGTGGAAGGGGCTAGAGAAATGGCTTAGTGGTTAAGAGCACTTGTTGTCCTGTCAGGGGACCTGGGTTTGGTTCTCAGCACCTGTAACTTCAGTTTCAGGGAATCCAATACCCTTTTCTGGCCTTCACAGATACCTACTCACACATGGTACACACAATACACCCAGGCACACACACACACATAAAATATATTTTTTTTAATTGGGGGATGGGAGACTTAGTGAAGTATTTACCATGCAAGTGTGAGGAGTTTAGGCCCCAGAACCCAGGTAAAACCCATATACTAGTATGTCTTTAATTCTCACGCTACTAAGGTGAGTCGGAGACAGAGACAGGAAAATCCCATGGTAACCAGGTGTGGTAGTTTATGCCTTTAATCCCAGCACAAGCAGATTTTTGTAAATTTGAGACGAGCCTGATCTACACATTGAGTTCCAGGCTAGTAGAGAATTATGTGGTGAGTTCCTGTCTCAAAAATAGCAGCAAAAGTAAAACAAGACCCCACAACAAATAAACAAACATACACACAAAAAACCAAGAGGCAATCATAAATAGGGTGGAAATTGTCCACCAATAACAAAGTTGTCTTCTGATCTCTACATTCCTACTCTAACGCATATATGTTAGTCCTCACACCCAAGAACACACACACACACACACACACACACACACACACACACACACACACACACAGAGTTGAACACAGATTTAAAAACAAACAATTAATTGCTGGGCATGGTGGCTCATGCCTATAACCATAGCATTGGAGAGACAGAGATAAGATCATTGTGTATTCGAGCCAGGGCACAGTATCAAAAAATCTAAACCCAACAAAGAAACTAAAAAACTAATTGCTTGATGTGGTGGCAGATGTCTGTAATCCCAGCACTTGGTAGGCAGAGGCAACACAAGGAGTTTGAGGTCAGCCTGAGTTAAGCAACATCCTAATTAGAATTAAGCTTGTCTGCTGGGTGGTGGTGGCATATTCCTTGAGGCAGGCAGATCTCTGTGAGTTTAAGGCCAATGTGGTCTATCTTGAAAAACAAAAAACAAAACAAAACAAAACAAAAAAAAAAACAAATGAATAACAACAACAACAAAAAAGAATTAAGCTTGTCTATATTTTCTAATTTTTATATATTCAACAGGTGTTATTTTTTCCTTCCTTTCTTCTTTCTTCCCTCCCTCCCTATTTCCCTTTCTTTCTCTCTCTCTCTATTTCCTCCACCCCCAAACAAGGTTTCTCTGTATAGCTCTGGCTGTCCAGAAATTCTGTAAATCAGGATGGCCTGTTTCTGCCTCCTGAGTACTGGGATTAAAACTGATGCTTGGCTACCCCTTGTCAATTCTTTTGTTGTTGTTGTTTTTGAGACAGGGTTTCTCTGTGTAGCTTTGTAGACCAGGCTGGCCTTGAACTCACAGAGATCTGCCTGCCTCTGCCTTCCAAGTGCTGGGATTAAAGGTGAGCACCACCTCCACCAGGCTCCCTTGTCAGTTCTTATCTTGCACTCCTGGCCCCTGACAACTGTTAATCTGATCTGTAAAATGATGCTTCTTTTCTAAAGGTTCAGGTAAATGGAGTCTGATCAGCATGTATTCTTTTGTGTTTTGAGGTTCATCTATATTGTTTCATGTGCCAAAGATTCAATACTTATTTTTTGCTAAGAACTATTCCATTGTATGGCTACAAATGGTTAGTTTATATACTGGTTGGTGAGTTGCTTCCAGATTAAACCAGTTTGTATAAATTGCTATTAAAGGTCAAATATAATATTTGTAGGGATGTGTTTTTCGTTTCACAAGGGTTGTTGAATCATATGGTAAAAATATATAATGTTTTTGAACTCTTTAAATTTTTTAAATAATTCATTTACATTATGCAAATGTCTGGGATAGAGTTGGATTATTTGATATATGCATAGTGTACTGTTGCCAAATTAGACTAATTAGCATTCCTGTTTTCTTAAACACTATCATGTCTTTGTATGGAGAACTGTCACATTTCACTCTACTTGTTCTTCAGAAACGAATGTCAATTTTATTTTTTAACAAATGCCAAACTTTTAGCTGGGTGAGGTAGTGCACACCTTTAATTCCAGCACTAGGAAGGCAGAGGCACATCTCTGCCTACAAAGTCAGTTCCAGGACAACCAGAGCTACACAGTGAAATCCTGTCAAAACAAACAAACAAAAACAAAACAAGACAAAACAAAACAAAACAACCCCCCTAAAAAACCCCAAAACCACACTTGAAAGTTGTTTCATTTCCCATTGTGGGGACATGGGGCAGGGATCTTAAGGCAGACATTATGTTCATGAGCATCAGTGCTGGTGCCCTGTGGCACCACATGGGGGCTGGGGAGGGGCTGGCGCTGATGGCTTGTGAGGAGCACTGTCTTCCCTATTTTGAATAATGCCCTTAAGGCAGCTCTCCAGGGCCCCAAGGGTTCCCACTTTCTGTCTTGGTAGATACATCACCCTCATACTCAATTTCTTCTTCACTTCTACCCCCAGGATCATGTATACGAACTTCTCAACACCATTGATGCCTGCCAGTGTCATTTTGATATCGTAAGAGCCTTCATAATGTTTTTCTGTTGAAGAGGAGAACTCAAGAAAAGGCCAAGTGTACACTGAGACAAGGAAGGGTGGGGCAGAATTGGAGGAATGACTGTTTATTTGTTCCTTCTTAGAACCACGGTTCTTTTTACAATTAAAATATGTATTTATTTATTGTGTGTATGTATGTGGGAGGGTGTGTGTGTTCACGTGCCATAGCACATGTGTGGAAGTCAGAGGACAACTTAGTTCTCTCTACCATGTGGGGTTCAGGGTTCAGATTTAAGTAGTTAGACTTGGCAACAAGTGTTTTTACCTGAGTCATTTTGATGGCCCTAGGCACTGTAAATCTTTTTAAAAATGTGCTAAAGGATAAATGCTTTTAAATATGCAGATCATCAATGGAACTTAAACGGCCTGAAATTGTTTGGCAGTATTTTTATTTTGTTTCCTTTAATCCTCAACAGTACCTTATTTCCTTGTTTCTTTGTATCCTTTTTGTTTATTTTTCCATACTGGGCTTTGAAGCTGGAGCCCTGTGCATTCTAGGTAAGAACTCTACTATGACTTAGATTCCTACTTCTTCTCCCACCCCCCAGAGACAGGGTTTCACTGTGTAGCCTTGGCTGTCCTGGAGCTCACTCTGTAGACCTGGCTCGCTTCCAATTCAGAAGTCTGATTGCCTCTGCCTTCTGAGTGCTGGGATCAAAGGCTTATGCCATCACTGCTATTTTTCAAAACTTTTTCTTCTCCTCCTCCTCACTCCTCCTCCTCCTCACTCCTCCTCCTCACTCCTCCTCCTCACTCCTCCTCCTCCTCACCCCTCCTCCTCCTTCTTTCTCTATGTAACTCTGAGTGTCCTGGAACTTGCTCTGCAGACCAGGTTGGCCTTGAACTCAGACCCACCTGTCTCTGCCTTCCAAGTACTGGTTCTAAGGGTGTGTGTGTCACCATGCCCAGCTAAACTTTTTTTCTTTTGTGAGAGTCTCACTAATTTGTTCAAGCTGGCCTTAAACTTGTTCCACAGTCTGGGCTGGCCTTAAACTTGTAATTCTTCTGCCTCAGGCTCCTGAGCAGCTATGGTTATGGGCTAGTGCATGGCTCAGGTTCTCCAGCATCTTGAGCTCCTACTACTAATAGACATTGAGTCTCTTTAGTACTGTAGGGAATGGTTGAAGAAGTAGGGGATGGGCCAGGTTAACTGGCCACACTGACCTTGCGATTCCTATGTGTTTTCCTTGTAGAATCTCAACTTTGACTTCACTCGGAGCTACCTGGACTTAATTGTGACTTATACCTCAGTCATTTTACTCCTGTCACGGATTGAGGACCGCCGGATACTCATTGGCACGTACAACTGTGCCCATGAGATGTTGCATGGGCATAGGTGGGTTAGGAGGAGACAAAGAGCTCCAGCAGTGGCAGCGCACCCCTTTAACCCCAGTAGGGAGGTAGAGGCAGGAGGGTCTCTGAGTTGGAAGTCAGACTGGTCTACAGAATGAGTTCCAGGAGGCAGGGCTACACAGAGGGAGCCTGTCTCAAAAGATAAAGAGCCTTGTGGTGCTGCAAGAATAGGTGGGGACAAAGGAACTTGATGTGATGATTTCCCATATAAACCTGTAATCCATGCTGTGTCCCAGGCAAAATAAGATACACATTCATATATAGATGACCACAGAATCTCTGCCAGCGGATTATCCACTCTGCATTATCTCTCAACTATTTATAATCCTGGACTGGCTTCCACTTGCTTTTCAGGTTATTATAAAAGGCAAAGACAATTCTTTTTAGTATTGGTGGTACTAATACCAGTAAGGTTAAGCCAGTAAAATAATACATATTAAGGATAATTGGAAGACAAATAGAAATGGATGTTGGATTATCCAAAATTCTGCCCTCCATTTATTAATGTAATATAAGTATTTAAAGGGTGAAAAAAAATAAAGACCAGGAAGATGTGAGTGACACATAGCACGGTGTCCTGTGTGTGATGTCCCTTTCCCCATGTCTGTATGAGTGTCTTGGCACAAGCTTATCTAATGGATGAGCTTTGGATGCTTATCTTCCCTTTGGGATTTTCAGAGATTTGGGTCCATGCATATTTGATACAGACTAGCAAACACAAAATTATAGAGTAGCTGTTATGCATTCAGCCCTGTCTGCCTACAAGGGAGAAACTTTCATGGATTTGTCTAAAACCATGTGGTCCTTCCTTCCTTCCTTCCTTCCTTCCTTCCTTCCTTCCTCTTTTTTCTTCCCTCCCTCCCTCCCTCCCTCCCTCCCTCCCTCCCTCCCTCCCTCCCTCCCTCCCTCCCTCCCTCCCTCCCTCCCTCCCTTCTCTGGCTGTTGTAGAACTTGCTCTGTAGATCAGGCTGGCCTCAAACTTACAGAGATCTGCCTGCCTCTGCCTCCCTTGTGTTGGGATTAAAGCATGTGCTACCACTGGCCTGCTTGTGTGAGTATTTCTAACCATAGCTTTGTATGCCTATAGTTGGACATCAGTATATGTAATTCACAGGTTAGCATATCTGTCTTTAGACAGGGTAGGGGATGCCAGCATCTGCACACATATGCATTGTCCTCCACATATATATGGAAAGGCCCATAGCTCCCCTCTCTCCTGCTTTCCTCCAGTGACCCCAGTTTTGCTCGATTGGGCCAGATGGTATTAGAATATGACCATCCTTTGAAGAAGCTGACTGAAGAATTTGGACCTCACACAAAGGTGAGCTCCCTGAGAGAGAGGAGAGTCATCCCTGCAGAAGCATTCATCCCATGTTTGATATTGAGGATTTATTTTTCCCCTACAGGCCGTGAGTGGAGCCCTCCTCTCCCTGCACTTCCTCTTTGCTCGGAGGAACCAGGGTGCTGAGCAGTGGCGCAGTGCCCAGCTTCTGAGCCTCATCAGCAGCCCCCCAGCCATGATTAACCCCGCCAATTCAGACACAGTGAGTTCCCCTTTCCTTCTGTTCCTAGAGCTTTTCTCTGCCAAGCCCTCTCTCTCGGTGTTCCTTTTGGGAAACATCAGCCCCAGGGCTGTTCTAGCCTTTTTCTAGGGCCCCGCTTCTAGGTTGGTCTCTTAAGCTAAAAAGTCATGACTGATACTGCACTTCTGATTGAAGGTTTAGTGTGTGCCTGGATTAACAAGTGGATGAGGTAGTGTGGTGGGGTGGCACTTATGACCCTGGCTCCTGGGAGACTGAGGCAAGAGGACTGTTACGTGACCATAGCCAGCCCTGCTTATATAGCAAGTACCCAGCTAGCCAAGGCTACAGTTAAGACCTTGATTGGAAACCCAAACAGAAGAGAAATGGCGTCATTAGGCATAAGATGGAATTTGCATCAGGAGTCAGTTGAGCAATAATGTTGTTTTCGTCTGTGATGCGTCTGACATCCTTCCCTCAAAGAATTTATAGTCCTGAAAGGAAGCTATGCCATAGAAATGCAACTGCATATGCAAATGCAAATGCATAGTGGTGTATCCTATAATCCTAAAATCTCAGCCCTTGGCATGGAGAAGTGGGAGGACTGCCACAGTTTGAGGCCAGCCAGGACTTGTCTCAAAAGACCAAAAACAATAAAAGCCTGTGGGGGTGAGGCGGGGTTTGTGACATAGATGATTGCTTTGCAACTGTGTAAAAACTGGACAGTGTTTTGTGTGTAATCTCAGCACTGGGGAGTGGAGATAGGAACATCTTTGGAGCTTTTGGTCAGCTAAACCAGTCAGCTGTGAGCTCTGTGTTCAATGAGACACTGTCTCAGAAATATAGAGAGTGATTGAGGAAGATGGGTGATGTCATGGCTTTGCATAAACATGTACATGCACAAATTTACAGCTGATGCTGAGGGGTCATGGATAAGTTCCAAATGAATGTTTACACTTCAAGTGTCATTAAAGGAGGAGTCACAATGCAGGAAGAGATTATGAGAAATTATGAGTTGAAGCTTTTTGAAAGTATCTCAGTATTGATGGGCTGTCATGCTAAACATTTTATTTGTTCTTCCTTCCAGCCCAACCTAGTTCTTTTCCTCGGATATGTCCTTTGCGTCCTATCTTGATGGCAGTTTTTCTAGCAATTGTTTCATCAAAATGCCTTAACCCATTCTAGTAAAAGAAATGTTATTTTTGTTTTTAGCACTAGGGATTTCACCCTGGGCCTTGTGCATGCTAAGCATCAGTTCCCCTAGGCCTCCCCCCCCCTTGAGACAGGGTTTCTCTGTAGGTTTGGAGACTGTCCTGGAACTTACTCTGTAGAGCACGCTGGCCTTGAACTCACAGAGATCCTCCTGCCTTTGCCTCCCAAGTGCTAGGATTAAAGGCATGAGCCACCACTACTCATCTCCCCCTAGACTTCTATTTTTAAAAATTTAAATTACATATTTATTTTGTAACATGTGGGTGGAGTACTGGTTCAGAGGTCAGAGGACAACTTTTGGGGACCAGTTCCGTCTGTCCACCATGTGGGTTCTAGGCATGAAGCTCAGGTTGTCAGCAGTCTCCTCTACCTGTTGAGCCATCTTGCTAGTCTATCCTAAATAGCCCCTTGACCCTCTCTGCCTGCTTCTCATAGATGGCCTGCGAGTATCTGTCTGTGGAAGTGATGGAGCGATGGATCATAAGTAAGTTGTGGGAGCCGCAGTGAAGGACATGGCAGCACTTATAGGGGTGTTTCACCTAAAAGCCCTCCTCTGGTTCTTGTTTGCTTGCAGTTGGGTTTCTTCTTTGCCATGGGTGCCTCAACTCCAACAGCCAGTGCCAACAGCTGTGGAAGCTGTGTCTGCAGGGCTCCCTGTACATCACCCTCATCCGGGAGGATGTGCTGCAAGTGCATAAGGTCACCGAGGACCTTTTCAGCAGTTTGAAAGGGTGAGTGATTTTCAAGTCAGACTGACCTTTTGGGAATTACAGCCTCATCAACATCCCTTTCCCCTAAGCATGAGTGGTCAGGAATAATTCTAACTTTGAAATATTTGCCCATCACCTGCCCTTTGTTGGTGCCTCACTGGATGTTAGGGATAGAGAGATTACTAAGACACTGTGAGGTCAGACTGCGTGCTTCGAATTCATGCTGAGTCACTTTCTAGCTGTGTGACCTTGGGTAGGTTACTTGATTTCTCCATGCCATTGGCCCAGTTTCCTCATCTGTAAAATGTGACTACAGCAGCACTCAGGGAGATGAAGGCAGGAGGAACAAGAGTTTAAGGGCAGCCTTGGCTTGCTCCACGGCGATTTCCAGGCCAGTGTGGACTACTTTATCACAACACCAAAACAAAATCAAGTCGGCAAAAACAAAACACCAAATCGCAACAGAATGAAGTATCCGTGAGCTCATAGTGTTCTGAAGAGTTCCCATATGTAAAGCACATGGAAAAAAGATCTGGCACATTGTATTATGCACTTGATATTTTTCTAATGCATTAAACTGAGTTTGGCGGCAGACACCAGTAACCCCAGCACTCGGCATCTGAAGCAGGAAGATCAACATGGGCTACACAGTGAGACCTTATTAAAATAAAAAGGAGCAGCTGCTGAGTTACGCAGAAAAGCTTGACTTTTTAAATGTGCTTCCCCCAACACCGGTAGCTTCCTTACTCTTCCCCTCATGTTTACTCTCCTTTTTTGCCAGGAGGTTGCTTGTCTACCGTGTTTCTGACTTCTGTTCTAACTCAAATGGCCTGGCTTTCTGTTCCTTTTTAGCAATTTCCTTCCTTTAGCTGTTGAGATTTACAGCTTGCCTGCCGCGTTCCCCCCTTCCTTTTTCTCTGAAACCTAATAAAATTGTCCTTGAGCGTAAAAATAGAAGTTTACAGATTGTTGGAAAATAGGCAAACTTGTGATAGAGCATGGGGTTGTGGTGTGTAAATACAAAGTGTTGTGTAAACAGGAAGGGCATTTGCACTGGCTTTGCAGGATCTAAAGAAAACAGACAGGTAGACATGAATTAAACAGTTGCAGCAAAGAAACTCAGCTCCCCTCTTTTCTTTCTCTCTCTCTCTCTCTCTCTCTCTCTCTCTCTCTCTCTCTCTCTCTCTCTCTCTCTCTCTCTCTCTCTCTCTCTCTCTCTCTCCCTGTCCCCCCACTCCCCCCTCTTCTTGAAGACAGGGTTTCTCTGTGTAGCCCTGGAACTTCCTGTGTAGACCGGATTAGCCTCAAAGTCACAGAGATCTTCCTGCCTCCTGAATGCTGGCATTAAAAGGTGTTCATCACCATACCTAGTTTGAAGTTCATAATTTTGGAGGCACCGCCCCCCCCACAAAAAATTTAATGTGTTCAGAGGTTCCAGTTGCTCAGCTTGGGTTACAAAGGTGGTGCTGTCAAAGTTGGGCTTGGAACAGTGAATTGGAATATCATAAGCTCTGCCTTAAGAGTTTGAATCTGTGCTCAAGAGGATACGGAGTCACTGAATGAATTCAAACGAGGCAGTTGAAAGGATCAGATTTGCATTTTAGAGAAGATTACTGCTCCAGGGGAAAAAGATTAGATGGGCAAAGCTAGAGGCAGGGATTAATTTAGTAAATTAGGAAAAATTGAGGATGTCAAGATCTCTGGAATGGGCATCTGGTATTCCTTAGGGTGGAGATGTGAGAGCTACAGTAAGTGTGGGGGAAAGACTGTGATTTAATTTCTTATTTTTAGATTTTAGTTTATTTTTATTTTATGTGTGTTAATGTTTTGCTTGAATATGTGTCTGTGTACCATGTGTGTGCAGTGCCCTTGGAGGTCAGAAGAGAGTGTCAGCTCCTCTGGAACTGGAGTTGGTTGTGAGCTTCTATGTGGGGACTAGAACCCCCAAAAGTGCTCTTAACTGCTGAGCCATTGCTCCAGCCTCGTGGATTCAGTTTTGAACATACTGAGTTGGAAATGTCTGTAGGACATAAAAGTTATGTATGTTAGGCCGTTGCTATGTGATTCAGTAACTAGTCATGCTGTCTGGACCAGATGACAACTGGTGACATGGTTATCAAAGCCATGAGAATGAATAGGTGGGACTGTTCAAGAAGAGTGGGAACAAAACTTTTGAGTGCGTTGATATTTAAGGGTCAAGCAGAGGCAGGAAAATCCATGATGGACATTGAGGACAAAAATCAGGTCTCTGGAAGAAAGCGTGGCAAGAAGGAAGGATCCTTCATCATCTGCTAGATGATGTGAAGAGAGCAAACAACATGAGGGTTGGAAACATTTACTGGATTTGGCTACAGAGGTCATCTTTGTGTTCTGAGAATAACCTCAATTGAGTGAGGTGGAGAGTTGGATTTAGTAGGTTTAGGAGTAAATGGGAGATAAGGAATTAACTCAGTGTCATTGTGAAGGGAGAATAGAATTACCAGAGGAGGAGGAAGGCATGGGATTCAGGGAAGGGTAGGATTTGCTACATTTATTTCTGGTGGCAAATACTGCACCTGCAAATGTGGAAAAAAACAAAAACAAAAACAAAACGAAGACTCACCTCCCAGAATGATGGTTTGATGTGTGTGTGTGTGTGTGTGTGTGTGTGTGTGTGCGTTTGTTTGTATGTAGGTGTGTGTGTGGGTGTCTGTTTGTTTATGTGTATGTGTATGTACAGGAGTATGCATATATTTTCAACCTAATGTATGAAGTTTTAGAAAAGCATTGGCTCTGCATTCTACATTATATCTACAGATTTATTTAATTATTATTATATTTTAGCTATCTTTGAATATCAGTTTTTAGAGGCTTCTTTTGTTGTTTGTTTGTTGTAGCTCAGGCTAGCTTCAGACTTGTTCCGATTCTCCTGCCTCAGCCTCTGAATACTAGGATTCAGGCATAAGCCACAACACCTGGCAGAGACTTACTCTTTTTCACAGCTGAGGGGTTGGAAAGATGGCTCAGTAGTTAAGAGCACTGTCTGCTATTCCAGAGGACCTGGATTCAATCCCTGACACTCGTGTGGTAGCTACAACTATCTATAACTCCAGTTCCATGCTATCTGACATTTCTGGCCTCCTTGGGCACCATACACACATGTGGTATACCGAAGTACATGCAAGCAAAACACCCATATTCATAAAAAATGAATTAGCCAAGCAGTGATGGTGCATGTCTTCAATTCCAGCGCTTGGGAGGCAGAAGCAGGTGGATCTCTGAGTTTGAGGCCAGCCTGGTCTATAGAACAAAGACAGTCTCCAAAGTTACACAGAGAAACCCTGTTTCGAAAAATAAAACAAAAGCAAAAAATTAAATAAAAAAGAACAAAATTTAATTATGTTTTTATAACATTATTTACCTAGTCTCTCTCTGCCCCACCCCCTTACTGCCTAGCCTGAAATTCTCTGTGTATACGAGGCTGTTCTTGAACTCACAAAGCTCTGCCTGCCTTTGCCTTCTGAGTGCTGGGATTAAAGGTGTGTGTGCCTTATAAGGCTTGAATTTCCGTGTGTGTGTGTGTGTGTGTGTGTGTGTGTGTGTGTGTGTGCATGCAGGGCTTGCACTGTGAGCTCAGAAGACAATTTTGTGGAGTCTGCTCTCTCCTTCCACTTTTACCTGTGTTCCAGGGATGGGTCAGAGGTCACCAAGCTTGAAGAGCAGGCTTGTGCAGTTCCCTAATTTCCTGTTGATGGACACTTGAACTACTTCCACTTAAAAAGGTCATTTAAACAAATGTTTTTTGTTTGAATGTTTGTTTTTTGAGATGAGGTCTCTCTATGTATCCTAGATATTCTGGAACTCTCTGTGTAGACTAGGCTAGCCTCAAACACAGGAGTTTCCTTTCCTCTGCCTTCCAAGATAAACAGATGCTTTAGAGAATATCCATTGACATATTTTTGTGAACACATTCAACTGTTTCTGTAGGCTAAGTTCTCAGATGAACATACTTTAAGTTTTCTTTCTCTCCTCTGCCTCCAAGGTAGGGATCAAACCCAGGGTTTTGCATGTGTTAGGCCAGCATTCTACTTCTGAGCTATATCCTAGCCTGTATTTTAATAATAGGTTTTTTATCAAATTCTACCCCCCCATTGTCTTTTTTTATTTTTTTTTCAATATATTAAGGGGTAGGACTATGGCTTAGAGGTAGAAGGCTTGCCTAGCATGTGCAAGATCCTGGAGTTTCAAGCCTCTGCATTGAAAACAAACAAACAAACAAAAGTAATATATATATTTTTAAATAGCCAAAGGACTGCTAAGATGGCTCAGCAGGTGAAGGCACTTTCGTCACCAAGCCTGGCAACCTGAGTTCCATCCTTGGAAACCACTGGTGCAGGGGAAAACCTCCTTGTAAATATTGTCCTCTGACCTCCATGTGTGTGCCATGGTGTACATATACTTCAATTCCATGAGTAGATATAGAGATAAGCTACTTTAAAAATTGCCAAGAGGAAAAAAGGAAACATTTCAAAGAAGAAAACAAAAGTACAAAGAAACAGGAACATAGTAAAAAACTCATTTCCAAAGTTAAGAGAGAATGAGTTTTTAGCAGAAATCACAGGGAAAGAAATATATATATTTGAAGTTTTCTAGTGAGATGGAAAGCTGTTTCGTTCCTATCACTAAGGACAGCAGCTTAATATATATTATTTATAATTAGGAAGTTCTATGATCTTTCTGATAACTTAGATATAGATATATGTAATATGCACATACATACATATGTATGCAAATGAGAAGACAGGAGGCTCAGTCTGAATATCCTTCAGTGAGAGGTGGGAATATGAAATAATTGTAGATTTTTTTTGACTCTTAATCTTGTGTCTATCTGCTGTACTGGATACAGGTTGAAATAATTATCTATTAGCAGTGCTGTAGAGTAGACTCCTGATTTAATTAAGATAGTTTTCAATTCCAAATGCCTTTAATTTCTATGCTAAGTTCAGTAAAGGAGAGGCTTGGAGAAGGGAAATGAGAGGATATAAAATCTTCCCATTGCTGTGGCAGGAGCTGACAGAGGATGAATAAAGATAGTAGGAGTTCAGAGAGCAGAGGCCACTTAGTGTGGGATTCTGGGCACAGGTCTCGAATAGAAGGAAAGATATGGTCAGATATTGCAGATGAATCACAGAAAAAAAAGGTTATTTAATTTAGTGATTCAGAAGTTCACATTGACCTCAGAGGAACGGATTGTTGAGTGTTGAAGGTCTTGTGAGATGGGAAGGGTCAGGGAAAGGTGAAGAGGGAAGGAGTGTGCCTTGGAGGAGCTGGTGGTGTGGGAGAATGGGTGAAGTCCAGGGTGTCGGGGTCAAGCAAGGGTTTCCAGAAGAAGAGAGGCTTTGAACTTGGCTGTTGCCAGAGGAGAGTAAGCCAACAGAGAGGGAGATAAAACGTGACAGATAACTGGTGAGCTAAATATCAAGACAAAGTGGGTGGGGATGTAACCTGGGGTACTCAGGGTGTGAGTTGGGGGGTGGTGACATTTTTTCGTACAAACGGGGGTGGTATTTGTAGCTCCCTTCCTCACCCTGATCAAATCTGGAAGAATGGTTGATGGACGGTATCCAGCAGTACGGTGTGACCAAGGCAGGGCCCATCTGACCACTGCAAGCCATTTCCCTCCCACAGTGGTGTGCCTGTTTCTTCCCTGTCATTTTTTCCTTGTCTCTTCTTTCTTCCTCCTCTCCCCTTTCTTCTCCTAACTCCCGTACCTTCATTTTTTTTTTTTTTCTTTTGATAGATTCTCTGTATATATTACCCTGGCTGGTCTTAAACTCATGAATTTCCTGCTCTGCCTCCTGAGTGCTGGGGTGAAAGGCATGCATTATCACACCCTGGCGTGGCTCCTGTAGTAGTTGTCTTTGCAGAATGAAGTGTAGCGCAGGATGGTCTCTAAGCTGAGAGTTGTTTGTATAGGGTGAGAAGAATGAGTGAAAATCCTGCTAGTTACCTGGTGGCATGACGCCCTCTGTGCTTGATATGTCAATCTCCAGGTACAGTAAGCGAGTGGCAGACATCAAGGAGAGCAAGGAGCATGCCATTGCAAACAGGTAAAGTTGGGACATGTGTGCGGAGGGGCTGGGATAAGTGTTAGTATTCAGGCATCTGTACTGGCTGCCCTTAGGGTTCTGACAGGACATGACCCCAGCTGCAGCCACTAAGAGCACCACCTGTGCACAATCAAGGGCCCTGCTCGCCTCTCATCTTCTTCCCCCTCCCCCCTTCCATGCCTGTCTCTTTCTCTCTCTTCTGTCGCTCCTGTTCCCAGAGGTCAGTCTCCCCTCTCCCCTTCCCCCTTTTCCTATTAACTTTCCTCCAATAAAAACAAAACAAAAAAACCCCTCCACCCAAGAAGTTCCTGCAGCCCCGCAGATGCTTGTATTTTCTCTCCAAGTTTGAGTTTAGCACTGAGCCTTCCTTCTTCCTGACACCCCCTCCCCAACTGCAGCTACTTCTGGGTAACTTCTGAGGGAGGGAAAAGCGATATTCACTGCTTTCTTTCCTCAGTGGCCAGTTTCACTGTCAACGTCGGCAGTTCCTTCGGATAGCTGTGAAGGAGTTGGAGACTGTGTTCAATGATGAGCCAGGCCTGCTGGGTCCTAAGGCAAGAGAGATGTTGGGGGAGGGATGGTGACCAATGACATTGTAGGTGGTGACTTAGCATTCATGAGATACTGCTTTTCTAAGCCCCCCTCATGGTGTGTGTGTGTGTGTGTGTGTGTGTGTGTGTGTACACGTGTGTGTACATGTGTACGAGCATGTTAGTATGCATGAGTGTGGAGGTCACAGGACAACCTCAGGTGCTGCTCTTCAGAAGCTGTCCACCGTGTTTTTTGAGACAGTCGTTCACTGGCCCGAGGCTCACGCATTAGGCAAGGCTGACTAACGGGTGAGCTCAGGGATCTGGAAGTCTCCTGAGTGCATGTCACCATGCATGGCTTCTTTTTACATGGGGTTTGGGACTGAACTGAGATCCTCGGGCTTTCATGACAAGCACCTTACTCATGGAACCATCCCTCCTGCCCTTTCTGCGCCTCTTGTGATCGATTAGTATGTGTATGTGCTGATTCCGTGGCTCTCAAACGGCCCAGATGCTTCATGTCCTCCCTTGGCCCCAGCATAGAATGCCATCTAACAGCTATTTGCATCCTTGGCCTGTCCTCTATTTGAGTGTAAACTAATTGATGACAGAGCTTGCTTTCTGTTTTAAGTCACACATTAAATATTTTGTGGGGAAAGAGTATTGACTGTGAGCCAGGGCCAACATATGTGTGTCTGATTCTGTGTCACATGATTCAGCTTTCTGTGTGCTTGTTCTTGGTATGGCTACATAATTATATCCACATACAGATTATTTCAATAGTTTTCTAGGTGCTTAAAACCTTTTTTTTTTTTTTTTTTTTTTTTTGTCCTGTTCTGGGGATTGAACCCAGAGTCTTATACTTCACAGATAAGCACTCTTATTAACTAAGCTATAGCTCCCACACTAAACTCCATTTTCTAAGTGGAGAATTCTAATAGGTTTTATTTTCTCTTAGGTCCTTTTTGCTTTCATGGCCCTGTCTTTCATTCGTGATGAGGTCACTTGGCTGGTTCGACATACAGAAAATGTCACCAAGACTAAGACACCCGAAGACTATGCTGACTCGTTAGTATTTGCTTAAGAACCTTGTCTTTAGACTGTGAGAAGGGGGAAGGGAGGCATCAGATGATGCAGAGCATTGCAATCCCTGCCTTGCATGGCTGTGTCTCCACTCATGGATTTGTCCATGTCTGTCTCTGTCCTCATCCTCATCTTCACAGGAGTATTGCAGAGCTTCTCTTCCTGCTGGAGGAGATCAGGGCTCTGGTCCGACGACACATCAAAGTGATTCAGCAGTACCATGTCCAGTACCTGGCCAGGTTTGATGTCCTTGTACTCAGTGACATCATTCAGGTACGTCCCACTGATGACACTTTGGAGATTCCTTCTGGAGCTACTCTGGCTGAATGACTGCAGTTTGGGTGTCAAGAAGCTGGTGTACACTAAAGATGAATTAGCAGATTTTTTCTCCTCGAAGCAGGAGAGAAAAACAAAGAGAATTGGAGCCTATTGGCAGGGATCCTGGGCAGTGCTGTCTGTTCCTTCTCTGTTGTAGGCGTCTGGCAGTTCCTTTACCTTCAGACACTGATTGAGCCTATGGCTGCACTTTCCATCCCGTGGGACTTGGGGGCACTGACAGTACCTCCGACTCCTCTTTCAGAACCTGTCTGTGTGTCCAGAGGAGGAGTCCGTCATCATGTCCTCGTTTGTCAGCACCCTGTCCTCTCTGAGTCTCAAGCAAGGTAACTGGAAGGAGGTGAAGGTGTCAGGGCACTTACGAGGGCTAACACAGTTTTTCTGGAAATGTTGGTCTGTCAGCCAGAGCACTGGGTAAGAAAACTCTGAAGAGGCCCGCCATTCTGTGCGGCCAGGTGCCAGGTGCTGTTTCATCATTTTCTTGTCCATTTGCTCTGTTTTTATAGTTGATAATGAAGAGAAATTTGACTTTTCTGGATTGAGGCTGGATTGGTTCCGCCTACAGGTAAGGCTCTTGTCCTATAGTGGCCCTATCCTTCTACAAGTCTATCCCCCATTTTTTATTTCTTAAGCTCTGCTCCAGAGACTAACCCTTGAAAATTGCTGACTAGACAGGACAGAACACCCCCAGATCAGACTACAGCCTCAAGGCACAACTTTATCCCATTTATCTTATTTTTCTTCCCAACTCCAATCTCAGGCATATACCAGCGTGCTGAAGGCACCTTTGCACCTGTATGAGAACCCTGACCTAGCCAAGGTCATGAACCTCATCATCTTTCACTCCCAGATGCTAGACTCCGTAGAGAAAATGCTGGTGGAAACCTCTGACCTTTCTATTTTCTGGTATGTCTTGGTTCTGACTTAATTATCAGTCCATTTGATCTCTCTGATTTTTGTTTGCTTGTTTGTTTTTCTGAGACAGGATTTCTCTGTGTAGCCTTGACTGTCCTGGAACTCACTTTGTAGACCAGCTGGCCTAGAATTCACTCTGTAGATCAGGCTGGCCTGGAACTCAGAGATCCACCTGCCTCTGCCTCTTAAATTCTGGGACTAAAGGTTCCCATGTTCTCTTGTAAACTGTTTTAGATTTTGTTTTGGTTGGTAGTTTTGAATTTTTAGGACATTATAATTTAAAGATTTATTTTCATTTATGGGTATGAATTATGTCTCTATGTATATGCCACTTGTGTGTGGGTATCCATGAAGGACAGAGGAAAGTGCTGGGTCCTCTGGAACTGGAGTTATAGGTGTTTGTGAGCCATTTGGTATGAGTGCTAGAAACTGAACCTGGGTCCTGCCTACTTACTGAGTGAAAAGAATGGGTTACAAAGAAACTGTCTCCAGAAAACAAACAGGATTACTTGGGCACCTCTAAGAGGTGGATTGCAAGTTTTAGACAAGTCTAGCCTACCCAGTGAGTCCCAAAAGACTTTGTCTCAAAAACACAAAATAAAATAAAGGAAATATGAATGTTGAGGAAGTTTAGTTTTGGGAAAGTAAGAAATAGTTGAGAGAGCTGAGAAAAGGACTGTTGGAGAATGAATACTTAATTGTCCTCAACAGATGACACTTGACCATAATTAATTGACCACTGTGATGTGTAACTCTACATGACTGTCATGTCTGCTTTCTGCAGACTATAGAAATGGAGTGATATGAAACCTATATGCTAACACACACAAACATAGTACTTATGAAGGAAAGGCAGTCTCATGTAATTAATCTAAGTAGATTTTCTGAAGCCCAAGTGTCATATTTTGAGGGGAATATGAATTGGGAACTTTTGAATTAAAGGAGATGGCCTGAACCAGGCAATGATTGCCAGGGAAAAACTGTGAATTTTGTTCAGGAAAGGGAAGGTTATGATTGTGCTGCCCTGGAAGCCCTTGTAAGACCCTGGACAGGTTAAGATTCTTTGGTTACCTCCTACTTCTAGGATAGAAACTAGGAGGGAGTGCAAATAGAATGAAGAACATTGTTGGAAGGGTCTGGTTCTAAGTCCTGGTGTTCAGTCTTCTTTCTCTGCAGCTTTCATCTCCGTACCTTTGAGAAGATGTTTGCTATGACCCTGGAGGAACCTTCCATGCTTCGATACACCATTGCATTCCCGCTGATTTGTGCTCATTTTGTCCACTGCACTCATGAAATGTGCCCCGAGGAGGTGGATATGCTATCTTTCAAGCTCTGTCATCTCTCTGTCATGTCTCTTCTTTATTTCTCAGAACACAGTTCCAGGGCTTGGTTTTGATCCTAGGAAGGGAATAGGCACGAGTATGTGGATGAGACCCCAAACATCTCAGTTTGATATAGAATGTACCCTTTCTTTCTGGTCTCTGTTTCTTTTCCCTTAGAAGAGGGTGGCTCAGGCTAGGAGTGAGGGCAGTGTGGGGAAAGGGAAGTAGCCCTCATGTGATTCTTTCTCCCCTGGTTCTCTCCCACAGTACCCTCACCTGAAGAACCATGGTCTTCACCACTGCAACTCCTTCTTGGAAGAGCTGGCCAAGCAGACCAGTAACTGCGTGTTGGAGATCTGTGCTGAGCAGCGGAACCTGAGCGAGCAGGTGCCCCTCATGCTGCTTCAGTCCTCCTTTCTCACCCTCGCACCCTTTCTTCCAGCTACCCTTGTTTCTCTCTCACAGGACACATTCTCTGTCTTGAGGAGGGTAGGGCTTTTGTGAGCTTTGGTTTATGGTAGGAGTCTTCTCTCAGTATATTCACACCAGGCACCGTCTTGGGATTAGACTCACAATAGACAACCTTTTGACATTGTTACCTGGGATCGCTATCTACAAAGTTCATACTGGAGGATTCCATAAGTAAGTTACACAATGGCAATCACACACCCAAGAAGTCCCAATGTTTTAAATAATTTTGTGATTTTGTGTTATCCTTGGTTGCATAGGACCTGTGGTGGTAGCTTGGGTATGCTCAATGGATAGAGGCACTTAAAAACACCCTTACTTCGAAATGTCACTCAAATTTGTGCTCTGTTTGAAGAGTTTTGGGAGATGAACTTTGTTTTCTTTGTGTGGTGCGTACATGCTTAAGACAATGGCCCCAGATCTCTATCTTGTCTAATTTTTCTGTTCATTAGCATTCAGTTTACAACTTTACTGGGCATTTTTGAGCACTCCACTACTGATCCCAGAGTTATGTTCTTGTCTTCTGTTTATTTTTTTTTTTCTTTTTCTTCCTTGACTGACTCATAACACCTGGTCATGATTAGATCAACCTACGTTTCAGAAGTTAGTTTTGCTCTTGTCACTGGAGTCTTGAATTTTCCAGACTACCCACCCTTCCTGGGTTTGAGTCAGAATAGTAGCAACTTTGGTAGGAGAGGAAATAAGGCATGTGTGTCTCTGTGTTTGTATATGTACAGTATGTGTAAGTGTGTGAATACAGATAGACAGTAACTGTATTACCCATCTTTTTCATTTTCTAATGTAACAAGTAAAGATAAAACTACTTTCTTCATATAGGTATAATAAAGATTAAATGAAACAGAACACACTAAATATTTGGTATACACAGCAGTCAGTAAATGTTGGCGCTTGTACTAAGTGAAGCTTAATGAGCACTAACTTCTTAGGCTTCAGGTGTGAGTATCAAGAAGGAAGGCACATAATCTCTGTCTTTGGGACTGTCCCAGTTTAAGAGGAAGGGAAGTACAAATACATGTTGAAAGAATGTAAGTAATTGAAGCACAGAAAATATGCAAAGGAGGATACTTAACAGCTGTATTCACCATTCACATGCATGGTAAACAGGCTTGCTCAGTGCTGTATCAGGAATGACTAAGTCTTGTGTGAATAATTGTTTGCTCACAGAACTGCTGTAAGCACGTAAATGTTGGCCCTTCAGAGTCAACATTTTGAGTAAATAATTGATGCCATTACTAATAGGGTTACATCTTTGGATATTGATTTATGAATCAACCATACTTTCCTATTAGTGTATTTCTGTCCATCATGGTAGATTTTATTTTATTTTATTTTAACCAACTGAATATGGATTTAAGGATAGGAAGTGTGACTACAAACTAACAAAACGGATTTTCTTGTTTGGCTGTTCTAAAAGTAGTCCCAAAGTGATTCCCTGAGGCAACTTGAGTATCAAGTGATGGCTAGTATTTTCTGTAGTGCTTCATGGGAAAGGGGAGAGATGCAGGATTGATCTTTGAGCTAGCTGGCAAGGAACATACACATACACACATTTAAGAAAAAGAAGAAACAAGGAAAGAATATTGAGCACAAGTGAACTTTGAGAATTTGGAGGGCCATGGTAGTCTGAGCAACTATCTTCATGAGACAGAATATAAGGGATACAGCCTATAGGATGATGGTTTTATCTAGCAAAAAGTATTGTCTCCCTGTGTTGAAACCCTACAAACAAGGTTAAGTGGAGCTCTCATCTCTGTTTTTCCTTGGATTTGTTTGTTAGAAAAAGCCTCAGATGTGGGTGGGGGAGCAGTGTTCTCATCCTGGAAAAACTAACTACCATCTTAGGACTTGAGGCTGTACATGGTGGGTATTTATGAACCCTGAAAGAGGTTAGCACATTCTCAGAAGGTCCCATTAGAGAAAGAGAAGCTGAGTGGGTGGGGAGAGGAGCAGATGATGGAAGAACCCTCTTCCAGCTGTTGGCAATGACACTTGTCTTTTCCTCCACTGTGTCTGCTCCAAAGCTCCTCCCTAAGCACTGTGCCACCACCATCAGCAAGGCCAAGAACAAGAAGTCCATGAAGCAGAGGCAGGCTCCCAGGAAAGGGGAGCCTGAGAGGGACAAGCCTGGAGCAGAGAGTCACCGGAAGAACCGCAGCGTTGTCACTAAGTGAGGTCCTGGCTCCTGAGGGCCAGATGGGTGCTGCATTAAAGGAGGGAGAACAGGAAAGAGGGGAGGTGGTACAGGGGGAGAAGGTAGAGGAGGTGGTGGGGTTCACAGATACAGAAAGGCACCCATGTGAATTTTCAACTTGATTTTTAAGAACACCACCGTGTGCTATCCTGGGCTCAGTGTCCCTTAAGAGCAACAGGGGTCTGAGGAACATGGCCCCACATTTCCTTCCCAGATACCAACAGACAAGGCCAGACCTATAACCAAGTTCCACTTTTCTTTTCAGCATGGACAAACTACATCTAAACTTGACCGAGTTGGCACTGGCAATGAATCATGTGTACAGCTTCTCTGTGTTTGAACACACTGTCTTCCCATCTGAGTATCTCAGTAGCCACCTGGAGGCCAGGCTCAACAGGTAGCACTCTGCCTGGTTCATGTTTGTACTCTTGTCAGTCTCCAGAGTGGCTCTGTTAGAACCATCCTGTTAGTCACGTCACAGGCTGGAGACCGGTGCAGTCTGACACAGGTTCCAAGCACCTCTGTGAAAACAAAAACAAAAACTAAAACAAAAAAAACCAGAACAAAACAAAAACCCATAAATCTCACTTCTATAGGTTTGATGATCTACCCTCCTTGTTTGGTAGAGTGAGCACAGAGAGAGGCCAGCACTCGAGAGATAGAGGCAGAAATTCAAGGTCATTTTGGTTACCTAGAGAGTTCTAAGTGCAGAGCCTACAGAGCTGTGCCGACATCCTGGCTATTAGCTGCAGCAATGGAACAGATTATCTAACTTATCTGAGTCAGTCTCATTCCTATTCAGTCCAGGATAATGATATTTACCTTAAAGATCACTGTGAATGACCTGCAATTGTAGACAAGTACAGATTACTGTGAGTGCAAAGTTCCTGTCGTGTAATAAGCCTTAGTTAAATAAATTCCCTTCCTGTTCTTTGCCTTATTTCATAGTTCTCTGAGAAGGAAGGATACCACTTATGTCATATGCACTGTATTGGTTAGGGGATGGACAGGAGTGATTATTCATTATCCTTTTGTGTTTTGTCTTGGAATATGAGCAATTAATGTAACAAGTATTTATTGAACACCTACTATGTGTCAGGACTGTTCTAGAGGCTGTTGATAAAATAGCATTCAAAACAGCCCTGCCCCATGATGCTTACCTTGTAGTAGGCAAGACAGATGAACAAAATAAGAGAGTAGCATATATAATGATAAATGTTAAACAGAAAGTTAAATCGGGGAGGGGAGATGTCATAGGAAGTGTGTGTGTGTGTGTGGGGGGTGAGGAGCTGCTGCAGCTTTAGATAGTGTGTTCATGGTGTCCAGCATCTTGAGAAAATGACATTTCAGTGTACTAAAGGAACTATGAAGCCAGGTATGGTGTGTGACTGTCTGGAAAGAATCATTGTAGACAGAGGAACCATTATTACCAAAGCTGAGATAGGGACATGTTGTGCTGTTCAAAGGGCAGGGGGAGCAGGGTGGTGGCAGAGAGAGAATGTGCCTCTGGAGATGCAGCCGTGGCTGGTCCTGGAGCAAAGGAGTAAGATTTGTGTCCGCAGTTCACTGTGGCATTATTAGCGTGAATGGGACCAGAAGCAGGAAGACCATTCACAAGCTGTGTTTTGACAGTAAGATGTGCAGATTTATTTTCCTATTAGCATTTTGCTTGGGTGAAGTAAAATAGCTTGTTTTTGTTCTGTACATGCTAGCTCTAGGGGAGGAAGTGATTCAGTTGTATGTTCAATGTCAAGGAGATGACAGTGTGATAATTGCCCAGGAACACCTTCAACAGCCCCAGCGGTTTCCAGGCCCTGGAGCAGTAAGGGTGTGATCACCTAGTTTCCCAGAATCTCTGATTATTGCTACATGAGGTCATTTTTCTAAAAGCCCATGGTTTTGTCTACAGGTTTTAACTTTTTTTTCTAACTTAAAGGAAATTTTATTTTTATTCTTTTTATGCGTATGGGTGTTTTGCTTGCATGTGTATCTGTGCACCATACACGTTTGGTCCCCTTGGTTAACACCAGAGGATATTGAATTCTCTGAGACTGCAGTTACAGATGGTTGTGAGCTGCCCTGTGGGTGCTGGGAGTAGAACTCCCGTCCTCTGGCAGAGCAGCCAGTGCTCTTTATAGTTGAGTGATCTCCCCACTCCACCCCCCTGTTTGGAGAAGAGCCTTCCTAAGTAGTATATATCCCGGGATAGACTTTAATTCCTAATCCTGTGCTGGTATTGCCTCTTACCTGTCCCTTCTATGTTATTTCCCCTTAAGTAGTACCCAGGGATCTAAAAACTTCCCTTTAATTTGTGGGAACAGACCTTCTTGAACATCCTGCCATAAACATTTTGCCAGAATACCAACCAACCAAAAAATTCCATATATCTTACCGCTTAGGAAGAATTTGAGGAACTCTTATAGTAAGGTGCAAATGAGTGACATGCTGTGAATATGTTCTGTCCTGATTGTTTATCTTATTTTATGATGAAAAATTGTAAGTCAAAGGACTGGCTGCAACATGAAATTTTAGTCCCTGGGGAAGGAACATGCTGTGTGCCCATGGCTGTATGTAGCAGACATTTGTTCTGCCTTGTCTAGAGTGTGCTGACTTCGGTGCTTTACGCAGTCCAGCATCCATGGCCACCAGGGACTGCAGTGTGTCTCCAAGGATTTCTAAGCATGATTTTCCATTATTGGCGGCATTTGGGACTAAGTTTTTCCTTAGAGTAGGATGGCATTTGTGAGCTCAGGTCTTTTAACAGCTGACCTAATTTCTCCAGAGGAAGAAATGGTTAGGAATCAAATGTCAATGGACCCAAGTCCAAACTCTGACACTTGCCAGCTGCATGATCCTCAGCAAGTGATTTGCTAACCCAGTTTTATTATCTACAAAATAGGGATAATAGTGCCTACCTTACAGGGTAGCCTTGGGTCTTGAATGAGATAATATGTGCAGCACTGGGACACACAGGGTTGTCTCTGTGTTTGTTAATATATTTATAATTACTAAGGCTTTTGTTACTTAGAGCCATCGTGACTTTGGCTGGCTATAATGCCACAACGCAGGAGATCCTTAGGCCTTCTGAGCTGTTGGCAGGAGTCAAAGCATACATCAGTTTCATTCAGTCATTGGCACAGATTTTGGGTGCAGATGCTTCTAGAATCGTCCGCAATGCCCTCCTGCAGCAGACACAGCCATTGGACTCATGTGGCGAGCAGACTGTCACCACTCTCTACACAAACTGGTCAGTGTTCCTTCTTCTCATTGTCTGCTTCACAAAGTAGGCCACAGCCAAGCATTTTAACTTCTAGCAGCTCACTGAACCTGCAATGGTGGTGTCTTTTTTTTTTTTTTCTGCTTGTGGATGAGAGCAATAACAGGATAGACCTGAACCCCTTCAGTTCTAGCCTTCACATCACTATCCCTGGACTCTTAATGTCCTATTCTTAACTTTCCTTTTATGGATTCTTGTTGCTATTGAAAAGTATTCTACCATTTATTTCTTACATTTTATTTTTCTTTTTGCTTTAGCTTCTTCCTGTGAGAACCATGCTGTCTACCCATGTCTCCTGCACACTTTCTCCTCATTTTCAACCAAAGCTGGGTCAAGTCCAGTAGATTGTTCTGGATAGGGGAAGGGGCCTTTTTCCCAAACCAGAAAAAGCACCATTTTCTTTGACATTAAAGGAGTCAAGAGACAGCTTTCTCCCTCCCCAAGCCACTAGGTGGCGCTTTAAATCTACTATCAGTTTAGGGAGATACTGGGAAGGGTACAGCCTGGTGAAGTAGGTGAATTTCACCAGCTAGGCTAGGATTTTGAGCATTTACAGTCTATTGTATCTCTCACAGAGACAGCTACCTTTTAGTACCCACTGAATGTTGCTCCACTAAGTAATTTTTTAATGTAAATTTTTAGTTTAAAAATTTTGACAACTAGTTGTAATTAAGTGGGGGAGAAAAACAATTGGAAGCCGAGTTTGGCTCACCAGTGTTTAGCCCACGATACTGTAAAATACAGAGTTAGAACTGGTGTCAGGGTGAGTGCTGCAGCTGGTGGGCCCTCTTCTTTGGAAATTGTCAGAGGCAGCATCTTTGACTTGTTCCGAGGTTAGGAGGAAGGTTTGGAGACAGGATGATGTGTGCTCCTGTCAGCCAGAGGTTTGATTTGAGACTGGCTTCTGGGATCCTGGGTCCTTGGCTTAGCATTTCACTGGAGACAATATGGCTTAAGTGTATTTCAGAGGAACCTAGTTCATCTTTTTAAGAATGCCAGTGTGAGCCTGTCTGTCTTACCTGACAGAGGGTAAGGGCAAAGAGAGTGCAGTTGTTGGAAGAGAGCAGGGCTGAAGGCTAGGAGTGCATGCCCCTGCATTTGCAGCATGGTGGGGTACTTGTGGGTTGGAGGCCAAATGGGATCACATTTCTAGCTTCTAATCCAACAGCTTTAGGCGTTAAATAGATTGCTGCATTGCCTTCTTTTGGTCTTCCTTTCCTATCGAGTCCCTAGCAGACTTTCTCCCTGACTCTAGTGTGGTGGTAGCAGAAATGACTAGATGCTAACCTGAGCTTCCTTGGCCCCTCCCACTGCAGGTACTTAGAAAGCCTACTCAGACAGGCAAGCAGCGGAGGCATCCTCCTCTCCCCAGCCATGCAGGCCTTCATCAGCCTTCCCCGGGATGGGGAGCAGAACTTCAGTGCGGAGGAGTTCTCAGACATCTCTGGTGAGCCCAGCACCCTGGTCTCCTTGCCACAGAGCTCTCCAGTATCTTGGCCTAAATCCTCCTGCTTTCCTCGAGGCCCATTTAGCACTCTTCTTAGTGTTGTGCTGGACTCTGCTCAACTTTAGGAAATAAAAAGAGATTCTAAAGCAAGGCCCAGGATTGAGAAGTGACTGGGGGGGGGGGGATGAAGGTGAAGAGACAAAAGGAGAGAGAGGTTTAGGAGCTAGGCAGGCACACTCGTCATCGAAGGGGTTCATTCTCCCAGGGTGGTGCTTATTTTCTTTTTTCACACAGAATGCAGAAGCAACACACATGGTGACAGAGTTATGTGGGGACAGATTAAGTGGTGATCTGATGTCCTGTCATCTTCTTCCTTGGAGGTGATGTTCAGATCCTTGGTCAGTGCTGATGAGATACTGGAAGACATTATCGTGGGTCAGAGTTTTAAGTGCTTACACATGGAATTCAATTTACACGCAGTCTTGAGGCAGCTCCTCTTGCTATCCCCATTTTTCAGATGAACACATTGAGGCACTGAGAGGTTAGGAGGTGCTAAGGTCACACATCCATAAATGGGATTGGAATTCCAACTCAGTCAAACTCCAGAACAGCGTGGCACTGCTTTCTTGCTTCCCAGTGTACAGCAGTATTTTCATTAATTAATTAATCAATGAACCTATTTTTTACTTACGTGTGTGTGTGTGTGTGTGTGTGTGTGTGTGTGTGTGTACGTGTGTGTACAGGTGAGGAAGTTGTAGTGAATTCAAAAGTCATTGGACCCCTTTTGGTGTTTTGAGACAGGGTTTCTCTGTGTATCCCTGACTGTCCTAGAACTAGTTCAGTAGAGCAGGCTGTTCTCAAACCCACGGCGATCTTGCCTGCTTCTGCCTCCCAAGTGCTGGGATTAAAGGAGTAGCCTCCATCACCTAGCACCATCCTCTTTTAAAAGAGGGCTTGCAGCCATATATTTCCTTCTTAGCATTTATATTACCAACTTGGTATTCATGAAGGGTCCTATTTCATCCCCCTTTCTCTCACTCCCATGTGAATGATGGATTGTGCATGAGACCTAGGTTAGGCAGAGGCGTTCCCTGTCCCAGGCTTCTTCATCTTCCTTTTCTGGGGAGGCCAAGGAAGTGGAAGTGCACATCTATATTTTCTAGCTCTTCCTCCTATCATTCCCTGCGTTCTGTCTGTAACCAGACCATACTTTGTCCGCTGGAGGTTTTAGACGCCCCTTTCATCAGCTCTTCCCACAAGCTGTAGGCAGCCTGTAAAACCTGCATTAGGTCTTGCTGACAACTGATGAGCAGCAGGAGGCAATGCACATTCACCCTTCTGCCACCCCCACCCCAATTTCTCTGGGTTGCCATGGTGATGGGGCAATGTTACTTCAAAAATAGATAGATAGGAAGAAAAGGATGCCATAGGGTTACTAACTGGTGATAGAGATGACTGGAGTGGGGGGTTTGCAGATCCATCCAGTCGACCAGCCTGTCGCCTCTTCATTAGTTCCAGAGAGGGCAGTTTCGATCCTCTTCTCAGGCAACAGGGTTAGCATTCTAAGGTGGCTAGTTAATTACAAAATGTCTTTACATTTCTCAGCTTGGTCCTGTGGTTGTCAATTGGTGACTCTACAAATGTCTAGTATTTACTCTGGGCAGGCATTACATTAGCTTCAGTGACCAAGGCTGTTTGCTTCCTCTGTAGTTGATGATGGAGGTGGACGGCATCAGCCTGTCCTGCCTTCAAAGACTGTAGCCAGGAATCCCAGTTTCCATTCCTTCCTAAATTCTGATTAATGATGTTGAATTTGTCTTTCCTATGCTGCTCTCTAGTTACATCTGGTCTTTTGTGGTTTCCCCTGATGGAATGGCCGGTGGCCAAAGATCACAGCCAGAGCCTTTTCCAACTGAGTTTGCACTAGGATTTCCAACCTGGGATTCCCCCAGGCAAGTTTGATTTAATTCAGAAAGGGCAATAGCAGGCTGGGTGAGGAGTGATAAGGCCTTAGGGGCAAGACTAGATTTGGAAGAATAAAAAATTTAAAGTGAAAATACCTGAGACTCTCGGGAATGCGCATTGATTATGAAAAAAGAAAAGGCAGCTCAAGGGGAAACTAGGCCAGTGAGATATTAAATACTGGAAGTTGACTGAGAAATGAGACCCCAGATGCACGAGCATTGTCTCTTCAGGGACAATGTAAGGGAAGAAGGGCTTTGCACTGGGTTTCTGGGCCTGCCCTGATATGATTAAGTGACTTTGCCCAAGCACTGCGTCTCCTTGCCTGTAAAGCCAGGTAGAATACATCTGCCCCACACCTCACATCTGCCCCACACCTCACAGGGCTTTTGGTAACCACACTTAATATACCCTTGCTTGTCTGTATCTAGTTTCCCACAGTTCATTGTAGTTTCTTACGCTTATTCTAAGGAATTCATGATATTAAGAGGAGCAAAGAGGCCTTGAGAGGCTTAGTGACTTCTTAGAGGTCTTGTAACTAATAAAGCAAGTCCAGCTAGTACAACCCAGAAAAAAGGACTTGGAAGTGCAGGTTCATGTAAGAGGCAAACAGGGGCCTGGAAAGATAGCTCAGCAGTAAGAGCACCAGCTGCTTGCTCTTCCAGAGGACTGGAGCTTGGCTTCCAGTATCCATATGGCTGTTCATAAAAGTCTGTAATGATGGCTCTAAGGGATATGATGCCCTCTTCTGACCTTGGTGGGTATTGCATGTTCATGGTGCACATATATTCAGGTACACACACAAACACATAAATTTTGTTTTTTAAAAAAGAAGTAAACTGCTATAGATACCAGTGGGAAGAGGGGAAATTGTTCCATGGGCATCCAGACCTTCCACCTGTGTAAAGGACCACAGACAACGACGATGAGTTCTTCTTCTTCTTCTTCTTCTTCTTCTTCTTCTTCTTCTTCTTCTTCTTCTTCTTCTTCTTCTTCTTCTTCTTCTTCTCCTCCTCCTCCTCCTCCTCCTCCTCCTCCTCCTCCTCCTCCTCCTCCTCCTCCTCCTCCTCTTCCTTCTTCTCCTCCTTCTCCTTCTCCTCTTCCTTTTCCTCCTCCTCTTCCTTCTCCTTCTTCTTTTCTCATCTGCCCACATGCTTTCCTTCCCAGACAACATTTATATATTCAAAGACTTGTTCCACTGGGAACTTTGAAACTCTATTCCAGAGATGCGAGCCTTGGCTGAAATTCTTGGTCCCTATGGCATGAAGTTCCTGAGTGAAAACCTGATGTGGCATGTGACCTCTCAGATTGTAGAGCTGAAGGTACTGTGGAAGTGGCCTGGTAAAAGGTGTTGCCTGGGGGTGGGAGCTGGAAGATAAGAGTATTGATCTCTCCTCTCCCTACTGTATGCCTCTGTTTTCTTCAACTGCAGAAGCTGGTGGTGGAAAACATGGATATACTGGTTCAGATCAGATCCAACTTCAGCAAGCCAGACTTAATGGCATCTCTGCTGCCCCAGCTGATGGGTGAGCACTTTCCTAAAGGAGTTATGAGGGATGCATTGTGAATGACAGGGGCTTTGAGGAGCTGGGCCTGGAGAAACAAATCACCACCATTCTCCCTGTTCTCTTCTCCAACAACCTCTTTCTCTTTAGGGGCTGAGAATGTGCTGAAACGGATGACCATCATTGGGGTGATTCTCAGTTTTAGGGCTATGGCCCAAGAGGGACTTCAGGAGGTGAGTGGGGAAGGCTGATGCAGAACTCTAAGCCTCTCTGTGAGTGGGGTTTGCATGAAACATAAGCATGGAGCGGGGTTGCTGAGCTTGGCAGAGATCCTTCAGATTGATGAGTTTAAGAGACCTCTAGGCCTAGGTAATGGGAGCTGGAAAGCTGGCTTCTTAAGTCAAGGCTCCTTCCTGTCCATTTCTACCTGGTTTTAGACTCATTCATCTTCTCTATCTCCAGGTTTTTTCTTCCCACTGCCCCTTTCTCATGGGCCCTATTGAGTGCCTGAAGGAGTTTGTCACCCCAGATACAGACATCAAGGTAGGGGGTGAAACTTGGGGTTCATTGGGTGACTTGCTGAAGGCAAAGGGTGTCTGTAGGATCTTGTGGGGAGCTAGGGCTCTGAAGAATTCTACAGGAACAAGGGTTGGGACTTGATAGGGAAACAGGTCAAGGCAGACCTTGGGGGAGGGAGAGGGCAGAGCTGGAGAGCCATATGGGATACAGAGGAAAGCGGGAGCCCTGAGAGACTTGGGGAAACATTCCAGGGGCAGACAGGTGAGATCAGGGGTAGCATCTGTAGGTTTTCACTTGAAATGAGCAATATGCAAATTCTATGTCAAACAGGTCCCCTCCTTAGGAGTGCTTTTAGTAAGATTTGTTCCTTCCTTTCCCACCCACCCTGTCTACCTTAGAGTTCCCTACCACAGCCTTTTATCCCCCTCAGTTCTTCAATGTTCTGTACCCCATCGTCTATCTCAGGCACCCATGGGCATAGGAGAGGGAGAGTAGAGAAGAGGAAGAGAGAGTAGGAGAGAGAGGGAGGGAAAAGAGCTGCTGCAGGCAAATGGAGTTTAATTGTCCACTCCCTCCACCCTGGGAATTAGCTTGCCTTTTGAATCCTCTAGTACAAACAAATGTGTTATGCAGGAAATACAGCCAAAGCCTGAGGACAAGCTCCTCCTGGTACAAAGAGCAGGCTATTTCTCTTATGATTGATTCCTTTAAGAGAATAAGGTCTGAGCAGGAAAAATTGAAGTAGGATGTTAAGAAGAACTTCCTTGGGAATCAAAATAGTTGTGAAGCTTCCTCTTTTTTATGTCTCAAATCACCTGGGGGCTAGGTGATGAGATGGCTGGCTAGGCGGGCCACCCCTGATAGGTGCTTTTGATTTGATGCACAACCTGGATTTCTGGCAGTTGCTGATGTGGAGGCTGAGGCTCCATCCTCTCAAGAACTTGTCTAGTTCACATCATCTGGACAGTTTGACCCGTAGGCTTAGTTTGCCTGGGAAAATAGGCAGGTGGGTGGAGAAAGGGAATGACCTGGAGGAAAATCAAGGGAAAATGTGACCTGTCAAACTGTCTCTCTCTCCCTTCAGTTCCACAGGTCATTTACTATGTCCTTGATCTGCTTGGCCTTTGTGGTCACAGGCAGGTGGTTCTAAGGGATTTAAATAAAGGGCTGAACAGAAGGTGGCTTCTTTCTGTATTGGTGCTATGTACAAGGTGTGTTGCTTGCAAAAAGATGTGCAAAAAAAAAAAAAAAAAACCAAAACCAAAACAAACCTTCAAAAGAGGTCCAAGTACTCAGAATTGGAGTCAGGATTTGAGTTACATTCCAAGAATTTAAGTACAGCAAGGGATCCAGGCATCAATCGGTGAATTTTTACTGAATGATTTGTATCTGCTCAGCCTTATGTGAAACACTAGGAAGATGAAGAAAAATGCAAAGATCTGGTTACAGTAAAGGGAGAGGTGGGGCAGCATAATTCTGTTAGTCACTAGGGTTGATGCTTTGCCCACATGGTCTACTATATGTAGCACTGTCCCATTTCTACAGATGAGGCTCGAAGAGGTTAAGACCTTTGAGGCACAGTGACTACGTGATGGTGGTAGGATTTAAGCTGATGTCTGTGTTACTCCCAAAGTGCCTTCTCCCTTCACTACGACATAATGTTTTTAAAACTTAGAATCAGTTTGGGGAGAAACCACATGTCTTGCTTGCCCTCTGAAAAGTCAGCTCATTCCAAGTGCTGTCTGTGTACAGTCAATGCTTGGTCAGTGCGACGAGAAGGGAAGGAGAATGGGTTTGGATGGAACCAAGGAGGCCTACGAGACTTGAACTGAGCTTGAGGGGCTCACATGACTCACATGCACACGGAGAAGGGGAGATGATGCTAGAGAGTGAAAGGAAGAAGTGGCAGCTGGGGACAAGGGAATACAGTACCTTAGCTGCATTAATTAAATGAAGCATTTGGGAAAATAATGTTGAATGCCAAGTAGCGTGTGTGTTCATGTGGGCTTGGGCTTTGTGCATGTGGGTGTATGTACACGTGCTGTGGAAGCCAGAGATTGGCCAGGCGTCCTCAGTCTTTCTCCATCTTACTTTCTGAAGCAGGGTCTTTGGTTGTACTGGGAGCTCACTGATTTGGTTAGGCTGACTGGCCACTGAACTCCAGGGTCTGCCTGTCTGTTTCTCTGCTCTAGACCCATAGCTAGGATTACAAATGTATACCACCATGCCCAGTTTTTTTTTTTTTTTTTTTTAACTCAGGTCCTTATGCTTGTGCAACAGGCATTTTATTGACAGCCATCGCCACAGCTTCATAAGGCATTTTCCTCCATTGCAGGCTATGGGAAGCGATGAAAAGACTATCTAGAAAAATTAATAGTACACCATAAGTTAAAATGCTGTGACCCAGGTGTCCTGGCTGTTGAGAGCCTCTGTTAAGCACCTCTCCTGTACCAGAATTTCTCTCCAAGATGTTGTTTTGTATTCTGTCAGGTCACCCTGAGTATCTTTGAGCTGGCATCTGCTGCAGGGGTGAGCTGTGACATTGACCCAGCCCTAGTAGCTGCCATTGCCAACCTGAAAGCTGGTAAGATGGAAGGATGGGTAAGGGAGGGCTTGCGCTCCACTTTTGGGGAGGGGAATGTCAAAATTAAAGAATTATTTATTTGGGGTTGTGAATTCAGAGGATATAAGCTGTGAGGCAAGGCAAAATGTAGCCCCTAACCTCCAGAAGATGCTCACAGAGGGGATTTAGGTTTGCTGACCAAGCGGAAATAGTTCTGAGTGAGAATCTCTCATTCAGCAAGTGCTCAGGGAACTTATGGTGTGGTTGGGGAAATAAGATTCACACAAATGAATCAATGAGGGAACAACTCTAGATAGCAGATGGTTTCACACTAAGTTGTGTGGGATGGCATCCAAGTTCCCTACAGTGATACTGTGCACCTTCCCGTCCTTCCCTAGGACCACTCTTACGTGTTCCATTATAGGTTTCTCTGATTGGCCCATTTGTTGTTATACATACCTGGAAGAGAACTGACCCCAGGGATTGGTATTAAATTCTTTTACCAGATCCACCCATTTTCTTCTCTCTTGATCAATGATATTTTTCTCTCTCCCTCCTGCCTCTCCATCTTAACAGGTATCCTAGAATGCATGTCAGCAGAGCCCTTGAGGGTTTTGCTCTGCCATGGGCAGGGGTGGGGCTGTAGGACTTGAGCCTCACTGTAACTGGGTACTAGTGCTGTCTCCTTTAGTCATTTCTAACTTGCCTACAATACATGCTAAAGCATGTCAGAGATTATTTTGTCATGTGACCACGATTCTGTGAAGTAGAACCCTCCTTGCAGGAGGTAATGCCAGTTTGTTGACCTTGCTTTTTCCTCGTGTCCTTTTCTTTCCTTCAGATAACTCATCTCCTGAAGAAGAGTATAAGGTAGCATGCCTGCTCTTGATCTTTCTTGCAGTTTCCCTCCCACTCCTTGCCACTGACCCTTCTTCCTTCTACAGCATTGAGAAGGATGGTAAGTAAGACGTAGGTTTGAAGGACCAATGCTATTCAGGTCTCTACTAGGGAGGCAGGCAGAAGAAAGATAAGTTACCTGGAACATACAGACTGATTTTTGTGGGGAGGGGTAGACAGGGTTTTTCCTGTGTAGCCTTGGTTGTCCTGGTAACTCAATTTGTAGACCAGGCTGGCCTACACAGAGATCCACCTGCTTCTGCCTCCCGACTGCTGGGATTAAAGCATTTGTCACCATGCCTGGCAACATGCAGACTTCTTTAAAGGTGTAAAGCAAGTGAGAATGATGTGTGCATAAAATTTTATCCCTGGGGGGCTGGAGAAATGGCTCAGTGGTTAAGAGCAGAGGTTCAGAGTTCAAGTCCCAGCAACTATATGGTGGTTCACAACCATCTGTAATGGGATCTGATTCCCTCTTCTGGTGGTGTACATGAAGACAGGTTACTCATATACATAAAATACATAAATATTAAAAAAAAACAAAATCTGAAAAAAAAATGTATTCCTTTGGTGGGAGAGTAACATTTTAAGCCAGGAGGTTGTGGTACATAAATTTAATCCCAGCACTTGGGAGGCAGAGGCAGATGGAGCTCTGTGAGTTTGAAGCCAGCCTGGTCTACAGAGCTAGTTCCAGGACAGCTAGAACTGTTACACAGAGAAACCCTGTCTTGAAAAACCAAAAAATCAAACCAAAACAAAAAACAAACAAAAAATTTTATCCCAATAAAATACCATAGGAACATACTTCTTCTAGTCCTCAAATATCAACTAATTATTTTGGTGTCAGGTTGGTTCAGCCTGAAGAGGGGAAGAGGAAGTGAGAGGGGGGGAAGGGGAAGAGGAAGAGGGGAGGGGGATTTTCATTTAAGGCTAGCCTGGGCTGCTCACTTTGCTGTTGTCTTTATGTCCCCTCCCCCATTCTAACCTAGGCTACAACAACAACATCCACTGTTTGACCAAAGCCATCATCCAGGTGTCTGCTGCCCTCTTCACTCTGTACAACAAGAACATTGAAACCCACCTCAAGGAGTTTCTGGTGGTGAGTGGGTCTAGACCAGGAAGAGTGGAAGTGGTTTGACTTCAGCTCCTAGACAGTTGCTACCAAAAGGTCTTTGGCATCTAGCCTCTCACATCATTCATGCAGGAAGAGCAGAGGCTACTCTGTGAAAGGCAGGAGCTTTCCCAACAGCTGGGACTTCAGCTTCTGGCCAGACACTTGGGGATATTATTGGGCAATGAGAAAATCTGAGTTTTGGCATTGTGAAGTCCTGTGACCTCTGGACAGACAAGCTTTTGAGGTCTCAGTTTTCTCAATTATAAACTGATTCATGATTCATCACATCTGTGCACATCAGAATATCCTGAGAAGCTGGTTAACATAGACTCCTGATCTCTACCCCAGACCTTCTAAATTAGCATACAGGGTGAGGCCCAGTCTTGTGTTTCTAGTTTGGTCTCCAGGAGATCAGAGATACATTAAATTCATAGTGATGCTGAGTTTTGAGCTCTCTTAGGACTGTTCCTCCTCTGTACTGTCACTCACCAGTTTTCAAACTTGGTTTTAAATCATGAAGCAGTAGTATTCCCAACGAGTGGGCTTGGTTTTAGGATCTTACTCTGAGAACCTTGGATTGGGTTTCCTTGGACTGGAGTTTATAACCAGGCAGTAGATTCTGTGTAGGTCCAGGTCCATTTTGTTCAAAAAATTGTTGAAAATGTTTTTAGCCAAAGTTTGACTCCCTGTAAATACCACCATTGATCTTAGTTTTGCCTCTGGAAAAATGCAGAATGAATAATCTTCTTCCATAGTTGAAAGAGGCCCTAGAGTTTTCCACTCTGGATCCTATAGAGGATTCCTGTTCATACACTCTGACTCATGGTCAATTACCCTCACCCTGCCTGAGCATTCTCAGCAAAGGGAAACCTTCCTTTGTGTAGCATGGTCCTCAGTTAAGAATTAGGCCTCATTTTTCTCCTCCCAGAAGGAAACAGCAGGTCATGTTATTATTATTATTATTTTTAGGAATTATATCTTCATTCTGAGAAGTACACACCAGGGACAGTAGGCTGGTTAGAGGGTGTCTGCTTAGCTGGTATGACCAACTAGGCAGAATGATCTCTAACCATCTTAAAAATAAAGAGGATTCCCATCAGATCTCTGAGAAAAGGGATCTCTAACCCTTTTGCCCTGTTTGTTTGCAGTTCGGGTTACCTAGGCCTGGGCTGTGATTTACACTTCTGTCTACCTCCTTGATCTGCTGGAGGCCTGGCAGTGGAGATGACAGCCTCTTGGGGGGTGATAGGGGGAGAATATTAAGAGTACTGTGTTTGAGGTCCTCCTGGCTTTGGGGTACAGAGTTGGCTGTAAACAGTCTGATGATGGAATTATCTAGAGGCTGCTAAGGAAAAGATTAATCTCCTGGTGTGCAGCATCACTAGCCTTTGTTCTAGGTTCTTCCCTGACCCTTGTGCCCTCTCTCCTGGCATTTGATGAGCTCCTTCTGTCTGCATTGGCTGGCTGAGCCATTGCGATTCATTTTAGTTTGCAGGCAGTGTGTGTCTCTGAAACCTTGGGACCTGACACTTTCCCACCGGGAGCCTTCAGGGACAGCCTAGCACTTCTTAAAGCTCCTCCTTGATCTTTTCCTAAGTTCCTGTAGCCTGAGGCTGTCCTATTCTGACCTCCATAAAAATCTGTTTCTTTACAAATGCTTCCTCTCCAGGTGGCTTCTGTCAGCCTCTTGCAGCTGGGCCAGGAGACTGACAAGCTCAAAACCAGAAACCGAGAATCCATTTCTCTGCTCATGCGATTGGTATGTATCTTGTTTAAGTTGGTCTAGAAATGGACAGGAAGGGCCAGCAGGAGACTCCTTTTTAGGGTCTTTAGGTCCCTGCCATGCCATCAACCAAAAACATTAACTAAGAGTTTAAGTCCACCCGGATCCTCTGGATCTGTCCCCACATCTTAGTGAACATTCTACACTTGTCTTGTGATCCCAGAGCAGAGCATTCAAGGACTTCTAGGCAGAATAGGACCCCTCTGGCCCCTGGCTCATAGGTCCATGTCTTGCAGAGCTATTCAGTATGCTTTTGGTTTTCTGTGACAACTTCCTCTAGTTCTTGACTTCAAGGTGCTATGGAGAGAACACTGAACAGTACGGAGGGGGCTTAAAGTGGTTTGGTTATGGGGCTCTCAGGAAGGAAGGAATTTTGCTTCTGAGGCAGGAGCTTGCTAAGGCCTTGAATCAGGCAGTTCATGCTATCTCTTTCCCTGTTTCTCAAGCTGTGCACTTGGCCTCCAATCTGGCAGAGAGTTCCAGGAGCTCTGACTCAGTTGACGTTTTTAAATGCTTCCCTTATGCCCTTGCTTCCCTCTCAGCATATTTACTCACTTTTCTCATCTGATAGTCTGATTCTCCAGGTTGGGCAGGTAGAGCTGCTGGGTCTGTCTAGAGGCCCCTTCCCCAACCCTCCTCTTACCACCTCTCACCTTCCAATTACCCACCTCTGGCCTAGTAGGAGAGGATATATCCCAAATCACAGCACAACCTTAAAATATCTCTATGGATTAGAGCTCTCTAGTCCACCTACAGAACTCCTTCCCCAAGACCTGGGTGGACAGGGGATGTACCTCTGCTATCCAAGGATATATGGTTGCAGCTAAGAAGTGCAGTTAGGGAAGTCTGTGTGTGTGTGTGTGTGTGTGTGTGTGTGCGCACGAGCAAAACTCCTCAAACAAGCTGAGAAGAGAAGGGGGACTGAGTTTCTCCTTTATTTTATTAGGATACAGAACTCTGAGGAGTCTAAGAATTAAAAAATATTTTTATATTTACTTGTGTGTATGTATAGACATGCCATGGTGCATGTGTGGTCAGAGAACAACTTACAGGAGTTGGTTCTCTTCTTCTATTGTGTGGGTCCTAGGGATCAAACTCAGCTCCTCAGGCTTGGCAGCAAGTGTCTTTATTAGCTGAGCTAGCTGTCTGACCCAAGTCTACGTATTCTTAATTTAAGTGTAGACTTCAATGAAATTACAAAGGTATATTTTGAAAGTATGACATAGTAGGGGTTTGTTTGTTTATTTAAGAGAAAAGTTCTCATGTGTCCCAGGCTGGCCTCGAACTCCATATATAACCAAGGATGGCCTCGACTTTCTGGTTTGTGGGTCTCTACCTCTGGAGTGCTATTGTTACAGGCATATGTCACCATATCCAGTTTATTTCTTAAATTTTTAGTTATGTGGTATGTGGGCTTAGAAATGTGGGGACCCACCCCCTCAGGTTCTCTTCTTTAAAGACTCAAGACCCTGAATTGTATCTATGCCTGTTTCTCCAGCCAGAAAAGGGCCACCCTTTACATTATGGAGGAGAGACTGCACTTGAGGTGTGCACATGCATGTAGGGTGTGTGAGGGCTTCAGGGAGGAGGATGTAGATGAGGGCAGTGGGAGGCAGATGCTAGAAATGCAATAGGCAAGCACAGCACTTAGAGTTTCCTTCCTTTCTCTCTCCTTCCTTCCCTCCCTCCCTTCCTTTCTTTCTATCTCTCTCTCTTTATGCAAGCACAGCATTTGAAGCCCCCCACCCCACACCCACCCCACCCCCACTTTCTGATTCAGAGTTTTACTGTATTACTCAGTTGGACCTCCAAATTAAAATGCTCCTGCCTCAACTTCTGAATGCCAGTATTGCAGATGTATATCTCCATGCCCAGCAACAGCATGAGTCTTTGTTCCTAACAGTAGGTAATGATCCTCATGATGCTGTGGTTAGAATCAGGAGATATTTGAGGAAGTGCACTGTAGACATTAAGTGCTCAATAAATGGAGCTCCCTGAGCCTGTTGCTAATTTAGTTTCTGGATGACTTAAGCATGCCTCTGCTTCATCTGGGGGTGGAAGGTAACTGTTGTGAATTGCCTTTAGCCTCACTTCCTCTGTTGTGATCCCCACCTCCATACCTGCCCCCAAAAAATGGGGAGGCTCTTGCCCCTGTCCCCTACCTCCACCCCCCCCCCAGGAAGAATATCAGGAGCAGAGGCAGGATCAGGCACATTTTGCTGAGGTGAAGATTGGAGGGACTCACTACTGCAAAGCAATTTAAATGCAAATGTTTCCATAGAGAAATTGGAGATGACTGGAGGGAAGGCACTGTGTTCTGAGTTAAAAGGTTAGCTGTGTAATCCCACAATCTGGCCAGCACTTCTCTCCCTGGGGTCTTCCTGTTCTCACTGTTCAGGCTGAGCACTGTCCACCCCAGAGTTGACAGCCTGTTCCTAGCATGGGTTTCCTGGGGGAAAGAGATGGTGCTCTCAGAATCAAGAACTCTGATGTCAGTTACACTGGATCCTGGCCATTATTTCAGACTTAAAAGTTGATGGTAGGGGAACTGTGGAAGAGTAGAATGATATTCAAGATAAATGGGCTGATTTGGGACTAGAACCCAAGTCTTTGAGCCTTCACTCTAGGGCTGTTCCAGTGCTACAGACTACTGTTATTTTCCTGGTGGAGAATAGGAAGTCATGGGCCAGTGACTCCTTGAAGCTATCACCCATTTCTCTGCATGTGCTCCCATCTGCTGGCCGAGGATTGGAAATCTCACTAAGCAAAGAGCTCTGTGTTTCTCTTGTTTTTTGTTTGTTTGTTTTTGTTTTTGAGACAAGGTTTTGCTACGTTCCCTGGCTGTCCTGATACTCAGTGTGTGGCCCAGGCTGGCCTCAATCTCATGGTACTCCTGCCTCAGCCTTGCATGTTGGAATTGCAAGCATGAGTCACCACCTCTGACTGGGGCTGTGGTTTTGACAGGAGATTTTCTTTCCTCCAGGCTTCGTCTCTGCTCTTTTGAGGCCGTTGTGTGTCTGTGTGCATATGTTTGAGAACAGAAAAATCTTACCGAAGTAAAGCTTGAAGGGACTTCAGAGAGTGATAGAAACATGTGAGGGCAGACAAGGCAGATTCTCTTTCCTTAGCAGATCTGCAGAGCTGGAAATACCAAACACATTGGGAAAGGCCCACTGTGAGGCTTGCCAGAGGATGTGGGAATCCTCTCTGGAGCATGCATTTAGTTAGAATCATGATTTCTTGAGTAGAGAAGATTCTAAGGAAACACACCCTGTTCCCATCCAGATGGAAACCCAGCCCAACCCTGGATTGCGCTACTGTTTGGGCATATGGCCTCTCTGCCCATTCTCACACCCTTACTTCTACCTTTCTTACTCTTATCTAGGCTTCCAGTCTATCTCCTGTTTCGCTATGGGAACTGCTGGGATTGCCACAGCATGAAAGCTTCTAATTAAACTAATTAATCATGCCTGGTCTTTTATGTAGCATCCTTACTGCTTCCCAGATGCTGTGCTGGGGGAGGGAGGAACCCGAGGCCCAGTATAAGAGGCCCTGAGTGGTTTTAGGACCCCCTTCCTTGGTCTTGGTCCCTGAGACAGTGAGCACTGCCGTCCATCTTTACTCATGCCTGTGCTGCTCACATGTCACTTAGTATCCAGACAGGAGACAGGGGGCTGTTTTGACCCTAGGAAAATGGTTTGTTTTTTCTTTTCCCTTGCCTTCTGTTTCTGTACCCTTCTCATTAGCCCTGATGTAGGGCATGGGCCATTGAAATGGGGCTCAGGACACATTGCCTTTGGGAGCCAAATCAAGGGAGGGGTAGAGGGGAGAGTGACTCAGAAGAGTGACTTGGAACTCTCCGAGCTCCAAAGGGCCTGGGTCCTGTACAAGGAAGCCCTGTTACGGGTGCTTTGTGGGAGTTCTCACCTCTTGGCTGTCTGTTTCAGGTGGTGGAAGAGTCACCCTTCTTGACCCTGGACATGCTGGAGTCCTGTTTCCCTTATGTCCTGCTACGCAATGCCTATCGGGAGGTTTCCCGGGCCTTCTACCTGAACCGCCTGCCAGCCAGTACCCACTGAAGGGCCCTTTGGCGGTGCCAAGTGCCATACCACAGTGAAAGCTGCAGCCATTTCTTCAAAAGGGGAGAGGAGTGGGAGGGTTTCCAGGGAGAGACAGAGTCAGGCCCTACAGCTGATGACAGGGATATGGAGGAGTATCTAGGGCTGAGGAATCACGGAGAAGTGGGATGGGCTGGGGCAGTTTATGGACAAAGGGGTATGGAACCACGTGTATGAATTTTTAACAATGAAAAAAGCCAGTGACCTATAACCATATTGTATGTCTTCTGGTGATCCCAGCTTGAGCTCTGACAGTCACGGGTCTCTCCGACCTTCATCACTATTCTAGGATAATGCTGGCGGGCAGAGATGATCAATCATCGTATTAAACCATAATGAGCTTATAATCCTCCCTCTGGAGCTGCTATTGTCTCCTGCACATTCATTAGGACGATTATCTCCTCTCTTCCTTTTCCAAATGTGTTCAGCAAATGTCCAGCCTGTTCCTACTGCCGCAGAGCAGCACAGGGACCCACTTCTCCTCGAAGAGCTCTTCCTCCTCTTCTGCCTGACTGCCTTCCCTTTGGGGCAGGAGGAAGTGCCCTCCAGAGGCCTCAGGGCCAGCTTACTCTCCTACCTCCTGCCACCCCACCTGCTTTCCTCCATTACCCAGAACAGAGGTGGGCAATCCAGATCAACTCTAGGTCACCTGACAGCCAAGTGAACGGAACTCCTCCTAGACCATTTGGGGATTCTCTACCTCCTAATGGGTGGGACTAACTTGACCCTAAATCCCCTTGTCTGCCTGAGTACAGCTGTTGCTCCAGGCAGGGACTTCTCTTGTAGGTCTGAAATTTCACAGACCTCATTAGGTTGGAGGGCCCTGTGAGTGGGGACCCTTGAGGAAAACAAGCTGTTTCAACTTAGCCCTTTTCTGCACCAATTAGAATTTCAAGTGTCACAGAGCCTGCGGCATTTAAGATAGCACTTAACTAGGTTTAGTGACTCCATGGCAGAAGGCTGTAGCCTCATGCTTCCCTCACAGACTCATTGCCAGGGAGGGCTGGAGTAACAGATCTTATGTGTCACAGGTCCAGAATAGTTGGAATGGGAAAATATAATTAGTCAGTTGATTAATTAGGGTCATGTCCATACTTCCACTATGAAAAGGAAACAATTGTTGTTGGCTTTCAGCAAAACCATCCGGCTTACATTAAACCAATTTGATAGCTGTTTTGGGATTGTGTATGGATGTTTGCTTTTTATTTCTTCAGACCTAGGGTTAGCCAGTATTTCCTTCATTTGACACCCATAATTAACAAACATTTTTGTTAGTAGGAACTGTCAGCTCTTTAGGATAGATTCAACAGAGACGCTTGCTTCAGGCCTTAGCTAATGGTATTTTCTTGTTATGAAAAAGACATTATGTGCAAGGAGTGGGGGGAGGTTCAGTGTCAGACCAGTTGATACTGCAAGAGCAGCCGATGAGGAAGAGAGAAGCTCAGGGTGATCTGATCAATGACTCCTCCTTTCTTTTCAGACAGGGTCTTGCTAATGATTCAGGCCATCCTCGAATTCATGGTCCTCCTACATCAGCCTCCTAAGTGCTGGGATTCCAGGTACACACCATTACACCCTGCTGACCCTACACCCCTGTATCTCCGCTAGGTTCTTCTGCTTGAGGGGAATACAGACCCTTCTTCATCTGCATTAAGACTCATTTACAAAGAACCTCCCAGAGGATAGCTAGGGAGGTAGGCAATGAAGGTAGAAATAATGTCCTGTTGTTAATTAAAAAAAAATTGTGATACTTGATGTACATGTACTTGTAAGAAATAATGCAGAAAGGTCCCGTCTATCCTCACACACTTTCATTCAATGGTAGTACTTCACAGTCCTCTAGATTATGGTCACAACCAGCATATGGGGTATAATATAATTCACTGAACTCGTTAAGGTGTTCCAGTTTTGCCTGTACTGGTTCTTCATGTATGTATATGCAGCCCTATCATGCACAGGTTTGTATATCTGTGACACAGTCAAGACGCACAGTAGCTAACTTGAGTACCACACAGATTTTCTAACTACCCCCACTTTCCTCTCATAACACACCCACCCATCCACATTCCCACATCAACAGATTTGTTTTCCACTCCTAAAATTTTGCAATTTGACATAATCTGTTTTCACAGATGTGTAATTATGTCCACCTATTTTTCTACCACCTATACTTTTTCAAATCATCTTCTATACTTACAATAATTTTGTAAGGTAGCCAGGGAAGCCTTCCATATTGCAGGTCAGGAAACCCAATCAGCAACAATAAATGACTAAATGGATCAGGTCATGTGTTGGACTGAAACTGGACCCAAATCTGGTGCTTAGGGTTGGTCTTTCTGTCTGAAAGACTGCCTCTTTATAGAATCCAAAAAACTGTGGAAGGAGCAAAGAGCCCAGGACACAATCAACTATGCACTGTTTTTGCTCTGAGACCCCTCAGTTTGTTTAATGTAGGCCCCAAAAGAACTGAGGAGTGACTATCAGGAGGGATGCTGACCCCAATTGCTCTGTCTTGGCAGGGAGAGTCAGTTCTAGCCTCAGTATTTTCATTAGTGCAGTGTTTTCATTAAGTCTCCATTAGCTCCTTTGCAGGAGTGAGATGGAATTATTCCTCCCACCAGGCCTGGAGGGAGATACTTGCTGAGGTGCTGACTTTGGTTTGGGCAGCAGAGACTCTGTCTCTTCTCCTATGGTTTTCTATCCACGAGACAGGTAAAGAGGGCAGCCTCAAGGTGCAGTCTGAGGTCTGGCCAAGGAAAGTGAGGCTTCCCTCTGGCACTTTACAAGAAGGAAACAAATGTGGCTTGGGCACCAGATCCTGAAGCAAGGGTGGTCCCAGCTAAGGACCAACTTCCGTAGTCTCTTAAGACCCAGGTGCCTGGATCAGTTAATGCTTCCCTCACGAAGTTCGACTTTGAGAGGAGGCTGGCACATGGCTGGAATGTGCTCACGTTGTTGGGGGAAGAATGTTCTTCCAGCCTTCCTCCCCACAAAGGCCTCTTGCTTCTCCCAAGTATCTGTCATCAAAGGAGGTGAAGATGAGTCCCCCTTCAGCCCCCACACCTCAGTGAGTTGTCAGGTATTCTCCCTCCCACCTGAACAGGAACCTGGAGCTGCAGGCCCCTGTTGCAGATTGGGGAACTCAGAAGTTAACTTGAGCTGAGTTTGCAGCATGGTAGAGCAGGCTTTTCTCTTGTCACTTTGGAAAGAGAGGATTGTGGGGCTGTCCCTTTAAATAGCATTCCTGTAGGAGGCAGATCACATCCATCCGTCACCTGCTGCCAAAGCATCACTTTTTAGTCTTTATCAAACTCAGAGCTTGTTGGAAAGGGTTGTGGGGCAAAGTGTGTGAGGAGGCAGACTTTCCAAGGGGCGAGAGCAAGGCAGTTCTGCAGGAGCCAAATGGGAGGGCAGTAGGCTGGGCAGAAAGATTAGGGAAGGGAGGTGAGGTGGGAAAGACAGGGAGAAGAGCTCTTTTTTTGACTCTGTGAGTGGGGCAGGTATGCCACACTGTTCCTGCCTCTCTAGGAGTTCGTAAAGCTGAAGTGTGGTGAATGAGGATGAAGCTGAACACCAGACCTTATTACTAAAGAAAGTGGAAGCCAAAGAGTGGGAAAGGCCCCAGAAGGTCGGGAGACTTGGCTCTGACATTGAGGCTAACTTCCATGGGATTGTTGTCTTTTCTGGGCGTACTTTTCTTATTGAATGGAAAGGAAGGCACACAGATTCTACAAATGATCGTTGTTTTAAAAGGGCCAGGAGCTGGGGGCTTAGGAGAGCTGGGCATGCCATGGTGTTGACAAGAAACGTGGAACATACTCAGAAGCCCTTCCTCCCCTTTATACTCTTCTGGTAGAACTGCCTGACTACACCTGGAAACTTCTTAGTTCTAAGGTAATTTTTGAGTTAGAGCTTTTTAACTCTAACCCTAATTCACAATTAATTCTTGTGTAGTTTCTGGTCAAACCCTTCTTTAGTTGATAAGGGAGACCGCTCACAAAGTTTGCCAATCACACTGTGCAAGAGTGTTAGGGTCTCAGACACTGAGGTCTCTTGGCTGTGACTGGTCCTCTGGAGAGGAGGAAGTAGTAATGTATGTTGAAGATTGAGAAAGAGAAGAAGGTCCCGAGATTTGGTCACCTTTGGCTCCATCTCCAACTGTGCTACAGTCTTCTGTCTTTGCACTTCCTGGTGGCTGTTTCACTGAGGCATATCCTCTGCAGGAAGAAGGCAGGACCTGAGTTGGCAGTTCCTTCACAATGGGAGCCTAGCACTCCCCTTCTGTTCCTTTCTCCTCCTTAACCTGGAAAGGAGGAGCCTCCACTTAGCCATACATAGCTTAGAATGTATGTCTTCTCCCTGATCATCTCTCCTTCCAAACTCAAATCACATTCTGGAACCCTGGATTAGTGGCCTATTAGAAATTAACAAAAACAAAACACCCATTGTTGGCAATCAGTGAATCTATTTCTATTTGTTGATTGCATGGGAGTTTCTCCAGTAGGTGTTCCATCAGGGGAGAACAAAGGAAAAGAACTGGTACGGGCAAGAGTCTGTGGTTGGATGGAAAAGGTTTTACCCTGCCACACGGTCTTGAGTTCAAATCCCATCCTCTTGTTTCACAAAATGTTTATTCAGCAGAGAGGCTGTTCTGCACTGGCCCTTAAATTAATTCCTCTGAAGGCAGAATAAAATGAAACGGGCTGGAACCGCTGCTAGCCGGGTGAGGCAAGCTCTCAGGCCTAATTTTCTGGCGGTGTGCAGTTACCGGGTATTTAAGGAAGGCATGGGGGCTGCTTGCTCTGCAGAGCTTTAAACGAGGGAGAAATTTCTTCCAGGCAGGTGGCTGGAGGAACCATGGGGTGGGCGACAGAGGCAGGTCAGGAAGACCCCGTTGTGGTAGCTGACTGAGGCCAGCTGTGGGATGCCAGCCTCGCTCAGAGCCACCAGAACTTTTCCTTTCCAAGACAGGAACCTGGGCACGCATTGGCCTAGCTAGGTTCTGAGGCTTGTGGCTTCTCCCCATCCGCGTCCGGGTGCCCCAGGGAGAGATAAGGACCTCGAGGGGGGGGGGACACGCGGGCAGCTACCCATGCTTGGAAGTGTGGGATCACATGTGTGCCTCCATAGAAACTCCAAATACATCCGGGAGGAACCACCACCATCCACACAAAGTCCTGCGGGCCGCTCGTGCGCGCTGTCGACACGCAGCACCCCCCACCCCGCCCCCTGCTCGGGGCACACGCAGCAATCACTCGTGCCCGGCGCCCGTGCGCGCGCTCGCCCTTGGGCGCTCCTGTGTGCACCCCCGGCTCCCCTGCGCTCCTAAGCGAGGGGGAGGAGTGGCTGCGCCGAGCGCTAGACCGGCTGGCGGGCGGACCGAGGAGCAGGGAGGGGAGCGGAGGGAGGGGGCCCTGGCCGGCTGAGGAGGAGGGAGGCGAGGAGGCGGCTGTGGCAGCGTGCGGCGGCGGCGGCGGCGGAGGTAGCGGCAGCGGCGGCGGTGGTGGTGGCGGTGGCGGCAGCAGCGCGGAGAGCTGGAAGAGGGAGCCCAGAGCTCGGCCGGGCAGCGCGAGAGGAGCATCCGCAGGAACTGCAGCTCTGCCGGCTTGGGCCGAGCCCAGAGACACCGGCCTGGCTGGTCCACGCCAGCTGCAGGTGGGAAGGGTCTAGGATGAGGGGAGAAGGTCTCTCAGCAAGGGGCCAAAGCTGAGCAGAGGGGCTGTCTCCTCCTTCTGTTCCCTAGACAGTGGCTAAGCATGGAGCTGTCCCCACGCAGTCCTCCAGAGATGCTGGAGTCGGATTGTCCATCACCCCTGGAGCTGAAGTCAGCCCCCAGCAAGAAGATGTGGATTAAGCTACGGTCTCTGTGAGTTTCTGGCAGGGGAATGTGGAGAGGGGGGAGCCTGGACTCTGTGTGTGTGTGTGTGTGTGTGTGTGTGTGTGTGTGTGTGTGTGTGTGTGTGTGTTGGGGGGGCAACTGGAGCTGGGCAGGAAGGTGGATTCTCTGGGGCACACATGTTGGCAGGTGAGAAGAAACATGGCCCTGACACCAATGTCCACACCACAAGTGTGAGGCATCTGCAGAGCAAGTCCATTGGTTAGAGTGGGTTTAGGAGTTGCAAAGCTTGTGCTTGTCTGTGGCCCTTGGGGTGACAGGGTGACACACGCAGCAGCTAGAAGAGGCAGCACACAGTATGTGTGGTGTGGCAAGGCTGCGGACAGGCAGCTTTTAGGAGGTGCCAGGCTGACTCACTCATACCCATGAGCAGATGTGCAGATGTGAGACACCTCACATGCACGTGCACGAGTGTCCATGGGGTCAGAGGTGTGAAGAGTGCTTGCACACCGATGCAGGTCTAGTGCATGGAGATACTTGTGCCAACCTGTGGGTTCTATGCATCTTCTTTGGGATTCGTAGTTCTGCCTCCTGCATCCTACAGGGAGCAGGGTGAGGGTGCCCTGCACTCAGGAGGATCATCTGCTTTGGGGTCTGGAAATTGCATATCAATGATCCACCTGGAGTCTGGAGGAGTGACTGGAACCCTCACCTGTGAGCTAGAAGGAGGGGGTGGTGGTGGTGAAGACTGATTGACAGGAACAGCATAATTGGCTTAACCAAAGCCTTTTCTGTTTATATAGGATCTCCCCAGGATCTCCAAGTACATGTAGGCATCGTTTCTTGTTGTGGGACCAGAGTACATGGCAAAGAATAAAAGAGGAGAGGAAGGGCTCAGGCGTTCCATGCACCATTCTGAGGGAGAAAAGGAAGTTTTCTTCCTGCCCCCCCCAAAGCAGAGCAGGATTGGGTCAGAGACAAGCCATACACTATGCTCACCTCAAAGGCAGGCAGGCACCATTGGATATTCTCTGCAGTCTGTTGATTCCTAATCAGAGAACAAGATAATATGTACATCTCTGCAGCCCTAGGAAAGAGGCGATACATCAGAAACAAAATGGTAACCATCCATGAACCCTGTTCTTCTCCAGGTCTCTTAGCAGCAAGCACTGAGCCTTTCCTTCCTGGGCTCTGATAACGGGAGGGAGTGGAGGTTGGAGGTGAACAGATGCCCATGTCTGGGTTGTTCTTTAACTATTTCACCAATGGTGATGAGTTGACAGCTTGTATTGGGCAGGTGAGTCTGATTTTTGTGCTTGCTGCTTACAGAGGCCTCAGGGGAGAATGAGGCACAGTGGGGCTACAAGGCTTGGCGTCCAAATGTGCTTCTTCACCCTCTTCCTCTGCTGCCTCCGGCCGGTGCAATTGCTGGATTCTATAAAGTGCAGCCTTGGAATGAGCTCTAGGATAAAGAAATGGAAAACCAGATTGAATAGATTTGGGGGGGGGCTGTAGGGTGGGATGGGGTGGGTGGGTCTTGATCGATAGAAGATGATGTCCTGGTAACTAAGTTGAGGAGAGTGGCAGGTGAGGAAGTGGCTGTGAGGAAAGATGAGGCACTAGGGACAACAGACACAGAATTCCAGTGTCTCAGGATGGCACTAGGCACTAGTGGCTGATCAGACCGTCACTTGGCCCTTATTCCAGGTAGGAGGACCATGTGATAGAATGGATTTCCCCATTTTTGTCACCTTCCACACTTTTCTAGCCAAACAAAAATCTTTCCTGAAAATGGATGGCTGCATCCCTCTTTAACGCGAGAGAAGAGGACCCCAGAAGGTGGTACTGGACTCTGGAGAGAGAAAGCAGTAGAGGCCTGTTTCGCCTGACATGGTGGGCAAGGACCAGTGACCTCACTGATTAGATGACTTTGGTCTATCTCACTTCTGCCAGCTAGCTGATTCATCCTCGGGAGTGGATTCTCGCTCTTGTTTTCTCAAGCAGAGAGAGATTTAAAGGTAGAGCCCAGGTCAATACCTTTCTGGATTTGTCTTTGTTTGAATATTAAGGAGGCTTTGACAACCAGAAGAAGGAAAAAACAAAACAAGACAGGATTTCAGGCTCCCCCCCCTTTTTTCTAGGTAGGAGGAGTTTCCCAGCCTTCTAGTCATTGTTTCTAAAGAACTGAGAAAGAAGGAATTCCCTGAAATGGAAACACAGCTCACCCTCCTTCCCATGGGTGAGGGTAAAAGAGGTCATTTAGTCTGGAAACATTGAGGTAGATACGACTGTCTAAGGATGGGGCACTAAATGGAAATGAAGACAGATGGGATTTCTACATGTTTGTCTGTGTATCTGGTTTCCAAAACCAACAGTCCTACTCTCCCTTTACTTACAGTTCTAATCTAGGACATCCAGACTCTTAGGGTACTTTTGCCTGTGGATACGAAGTGTCCACTGATCTAATTGTGCAGTTTCTTATTGCAAAGAACATTAAGAATCCCATTTCCCACACTCGGACTCTGTCAAGGGTCAGCTGAGACTTTAGGACTAGATGAACTGGGGAAATATCCAATAGTGGATTTTACTTCTGGCTAGCAGGGAAACTTTCCTAACTCAGGAGATTCATAAATAAAGAGGCTGAGAAAGGCAGTCTGGAAATGAGGGGCTGGTCATGTTGATTTCAGCATCTCAGCTGAAGATGAGCGATTTAACTTGGTTGTCTGCACTTATCTAAGACCAGAGGGCACTGGGGACTGTGGGTGAGAGATACTAGATGTAGAATGAATTTTCAGAGTCTTTTTTGAGTCAAGAAAAACCATGACGGGTTGGCTGCCTTGGCCCATTTATTTATTCATTCAAGAACAGTCTGGGTGCCTTGCTTGGGACAGGTAGCATTCACGATGTTGGGGATATACTACTGGATGAAGTGAGCATGCTTCCTGCATTTAAGGAACTGTCCAGTGGTCTGAAGAGGCACACCTTTTTCTCATCTTGCTACACTTTTTATAGGAGGTAAAATTCTGCTACTCTGGGTTTTTGCCCAAGTCCTTCTTTTGGGGGTTATGCACACATGAAAACACAGATGTGAGTTCTGTCTCCCAGGGCAATACAAGCATCATTCTCATCTCTGCCCCAGTTTCTCTCAGGATTTTACATTTTAGAGATAGAAATTCCTCCTGTCTGAGGGGCAGTGAAGGCACAGTCTCCTTTTCTCATCTCAACCATGCTTCAGTTTTGGGACCCCAGAGCTTCAAGGTCATTATAGCTGAGTCTAGAACAAGGACCTGTTTGAGGTGATTTTTGCTTGTCTTTGTTTCATCAGAGTCTCGTGTGATACCTTGAATAGCACAGGCTTTTAAGAAATACTATTGTAAGAGAACGGAGAAAGAAATTAATGAATCATGTGTGTGAAGTCCTGGAATCCAGTTCTTTTTCCGACTCTGTGGTGCATGTGTACCTCCACATAGGAGGGAGGCGTGGGCAGGAAATGGGGGGGGGGAGAAAGGGTGATGGTATGGTTGCTGTGTTTTGAGTTATGGAATCTCAGGATAGAGCCTGGAACTGAATGAGTTACAGAGAAGATACAAAGGCTGTGTTTTGTAGGAACAAGAGACTGAAGTTGTGAGTGCCAGATATGTATACTTGTAAATCTGGGTACAGGATAATGGATGCCAGAAGCACAGCCCCGTGATGGCGTCTCTCTCTTTCTCTCTCTCTCTCTCTCTCTCTCTCTCTCTCTCTCTCTCTCTCTCTCTCTCTCTCTCTCTCTCTCTCTCTCCCTCCTTCTCTCCCTCCCTCCCTCTCTCCCTCTCTTTATGGTTATGAATGGTGAGGTGTTTGATAGTTAATATGCTGGGAAGGTATGCTCCTACCTGACTGCCTCAAGTGGTCCTAGGCATGAATGGGATAATGTACAAGTGTATGTGAATGGGCATGCTGGTAATGGGATGTGATACATATATGATCTTTTGTATGTGTTTGTGGCACATTCACATATTTTGGTAATCCTGGGGGAGATCCAGAGAGCAGCAGGAGGAAGCTGAGGGACTAGACCCGGAGTCTCATTGATTGATTCTGCTATTGATTATCACGTTGAATATGCTCCATCCAGCAATCTTGTGTGGCTCTTACCAGTACTGGAAATCCTGTTGTTATTCTGTGAGTTTAGCTCTGGAGCTGCTATGAAGATTGCAGGACAATCTGTGGCTCCTTCCACCTTGGGAGAATAGGAGTACCAGGCTCTCATTCCTCTGTGGAGGCTTTCTTTCTTCCTTCCTTTCTTCCTTCCTTCCTTCCTTCCTTCCTTCCTTCCTTCCTTCCTTCCTTCCTTCCTTCCTTCCTTCCTTCCTTCCCCCCTTTCTGCTGTCTTCCCTGAACCAGCCCTTTCTCTTTAATTTTTAGCTATGGCCCAGGGAATCTCTCCTTGGTTTTTATACTGCCTTTCCCATCATCTCTAGGTCCAACACTGTTTGAATGAGGACTGAGTGGTATCTGGGATGTAGAGGGAGGGGAATTCCTGCAGTAAGCTGAGGAGAGGTCCAGAGACAGGGCAACTCAAATTCAGATAAAAGAAAGAGCTTCCCACACATCTGGTCAGAACAGGTACTGGAGGAGTCAAGGAGGCTGGTGGTGGCAGAGGGACAGAGCTGAGTGTGGGCTCAAATTCCCACTCTGCCATTCCTGTGCCATGTGGTCTTGAATTCATGTGGTTTTCCAGAGTCTCTATTCTCTGATAATGTCCATATGAAAATGGCTTTAAATGATAGAGTCTGGAGGGCTTTCAGTGTGGGGGAACTTGCTTTGTGAAGGAATGAATGGGGGACTAATGACTGGACGAGAGTGAAAGATGACAATTCGGGAGGCAGGAACACGAATATCAAGGACACTGGAAGCCAATATTTGGGCCATGGTTTAGACGAGTTTTGCTGGTGAGTGGTTACATGGGAGGGGTGAGCACATGTGTCTGACCTCAGTGAATAAGAGGCTGGCGGTGGAAGTGCGTGCTAACCTGTGAAGGATGTGGGTTGCTGTGAAAGGAGAGCGGAAGTCTTCCTTACCTTGTCCCAGTGGCTGAAGTGGACAAAGATGGAACAGTTGTAGTTCTGAGCAATGGTCCGTGTGAGAAGCAACCCCCCCTCTGGTGGTGTGTGTTGGGGACCCCCTTTTGCATTTATTGTAAGTACTTGGCCTGGGGCAGTATCATCGGGCAGATCATATCCCTCAGCTACCTCAGCCTGAGAAGGAGAGAGAGCACCTAGAGGGGGGTGGGTGTTTCTCAGTCCTGGGTCAGCTCTTCTTCCTTTATCCCCAGTGATAGGGGCCCTTTCCACCCTGGTTTAATGGCCCCTCTCTCCTGTCATATGTCTCCTATCTCTACTTTAACTTTGTGTTTTCTTACTTCTTATTTAAAGTTCTCTGTAAGGCCTTTAGAACCCAGATACTATTATGCTTGCCCAGAGCCCCAGGAGGCAGGTTGGGAAGACAACATGGCTCTACATACGAAATTTCACTTGCCATTTTTTCCCAGAGGAAGGTAAAGGGCAATAGGCCTGGAAAGTCAGGTGGGACCTCTCCACACCTTTCTTCTCTCATTCCCTCCCAGACTAGAATGGAGGAAAAGAAGACCTCATACTCATGATCTAAGCATGTGGGAGAGCTTAAGGCCAACCTGAGCTACATGAGACTGTTTCTAAAATCAAAAGACCACCTAGTCAGCTAGCCATCACCAAACCATATGAAGGGTTGAGGAAATCCTAAGACCTCTGTTCTTGCCCTTTCTTCTCTTTGGTCCTTCCCTTTGGTCCTTCCTACCCCCTTTTCTCCTTCCTTCCTTTGCACCTATCTTCTTGGGTTTCCTTTCCCAGACTCATCTTCCTCCTTTTCTGTGTCCCACTTGCCCTCTCTTTCCCGTTGTCTTCACTCGCCTTCTCTTATCTTCAGCCTCCTATTCCTCATTCCTGGCTGGGAGCCAGGTATCGGTGGGGAGGATCCCATCATCTAGGTGTTGCTGTAGTGGTGGTGGGGTGAGATGGCCACAAGACACCCTTTGGGGCCCTTTTCAGAGTCCAGCCCCAACTCCTGCAGGACCTCTCTTTTGCTTGATCAGCGACCTCGTCCTCTCAGCTCCTCCAGGGAAGAAGCCAAGTAATTGCCTTTGAATCTCAAGGGGCTGGTTTTCTCAGGCGTGGAAGTTGAGTAGCTATTTTCCAACTCTCTTCAGGACAGCTGCAGAGAAAGGCTTAAAAATGAGGGCAGCAGGTGGGGTGCAGGTGAGACACTAGGGAGGCTGGAAGTTGTTAGATACAGAGATTGTCCCCTAAGAGAGGGAAGACAGCTGGGGTCCAAGAGAGCTGGGAGGGAGGGAGTTCTGGGAGGGGCTGAGATGCGATGGACAGGGAGAGGGGTTCCAGTGCAGGGGCAAGGAGAAAAGTGTTTTCTAAGTATCCATTGCAGGGACCTCCATTTGTTAGTCTCTGTCTCTGTCTCCGTCTCCGTCTCTCCCTCTCCCTCTCCTCCTTCTCTCCCTCCCCCACTCATCCCTCCCCCAGCTCCTGTTCGGCCTGTAGTACTTATTCTTGGTTGGGAAGAAAACATCAGGTTAGGATTGTGCTTCAGCATCTGGGACCTGAGCAATCCTCAGGGCGGGCTGTGATGGGGTTTGGCAGAGAGGAAGGCCAAGATGTACCCAGGGATGCCTGGGGATAGGGTTGAGATAAGGGTCAGGAGTATTTAAGGGCTGCTCTCGACTGATCTGGGCTCTCAGGTCAGTTGATTGTACAGCTGCAAAGAGAAGTCAGATTTGCAGATAATTACAGTGGCTGCAGTCAGCCATGAGGCAGCTGGCTGGCATTGGCATCGTTTAGGCTGGGAAAGGAGAGGGGCTTCTGGGTCAGGTGCCTAGGGAACCTTCGGCAGGGTCTGGGGCCTCGCAAGTTTCCCGTTTCTTTCCACCTCCTTAGCTTCCCGTCCCCTTGTTTATCAGTCATCCAACATCCAACAGCTTCTCCCTGGTACTGTCCTCTGTGTCCACCTTGTTTGGAAACTCCCTTCAGCCTGCAATGAGTGAGCACACTCGCCAAATTTCATAGCCCGGAGCATCTCTGTACCAAGCCAGAGCTTTAGGAATTCCAACCTGGAAGATGCATAGCACATCTCATTTGCTTGCCTTTGAAATGTCAACAAAGTTGGCTGTTGTTTTGATTGATACAGAGTGGACTGAGGGTAGATATGCAGGAGAACTTCCTGGAAAATTCATAGAGGTTAGAAAGTGACCTTTCTCTGATAAGAAAAAAAAAAAAGAGGAAAAAAAAAAAAAAAAAAAAAAAGAAAAAAGAAGCTACTCTCCTCCTTTAAGACCTGATGATTGCTGATTTGGGGGGAAGCAGTGAGCTAATCAGAAAGGAAGAATTCTAGAGCCTGGGAATCAAGGCCCAGATACTGTGCTTCCCTAGTGCCTGCAATGCTAGGCCCTGAGTACAAGAGCTACACAGGGCTACAGAGGAAGCAACTGATGCCCAGAGCTAGTTGGGAGGATGGGGTCAGTACTGGGGCCAGACTGTAATCCTGTTGACCTAGCCTTATGCTGCCCCACACACCTACAGTCATCTCTTGCCAAGATGACAGCTCTTACCCATCTTAGACTGCTTTTAGCGTCTGGTCAGTCCCCTAGAAGCAGGGCATCTGCTGGTTTGTGGTCTAGCAGACTAGTGGGGCAGTTAATAAGCAGAACTCCCCAGTGTGGGGAAAGGAACCAATGCACAGACTGAGGGGAGGAGCATTCTTTTGCATGGGGTCCAGGCACCTCCTCTCCTATCTGCCTTCACCTTAAGTTATTGCCCACCTGTCCCAATTACCCCCTTTCTAAAGGGCTGAAATCTGAGGGACAAGGAGAGGTGATACATTTGTGCGCTGTATTGGGCTGAACACCGAGACACCTGAGTTCTTATTAGTCTGATCTAAGGCTTAAGCTGCTTAAATTGTGTCTTTCAATGGCACAGTCTGAGCTGTGCTGTGCTGTGCTGTGCTGTTGGTGGGCACACCTGTTAGAAATGGCTTCTAGTTAGGAAACGGAGGAGCTGCTTTTGTACACAGGCAGAGTAGAAGCAGACCCCTCCCGCGGCTCAGTGTTTGTTCTGGCCATCTTCTGGAGCACCTCCCAGATTTCTTTCTTTCCCTCTTTGCCTTCTCTGACCTTCTACATTTCTATTTCATTTCCTTTTGCTCTTTCGGGATTCTGTCTACCTCTCTATCAGCACCACCCACGAGGATGCAAAAATGCTGACAGTACCTCTTCCCCTTCCCCAAACCCCTTCTCTGCCCAGTGCCTAGAGATCTCCCACGGCTGCCATGGCTGCTATGTTAACCTGAGTTCTGTCATCTTCCAGAATGGCACCCCAGTTATGCTACTTGGGGGGCTATTTTTATCTCTGGAGCCACCCCCGCCACTCTACCCAGCCAGCTGCCAGAACTAGGGTTGCTCAGATAGCGATGGAAACCAGGGAGTGAGGGGAGTGAGAGGCAAAGTTCTGGCTGCTCTTGGGCTCTGCAGCTCCATGCTCTGCACCATCCCTGCCTCTGTTTCTGCTGCCTTTTGGATCCTGTGGACGACAGAGGAGAGAGAAGCCCTAGACACGTGGAGAGAGAAGAGCTTTTCCACACATAGCTTACATTCCATTTGAAGACTGCATGAGAAAATTGGGTCCGGGGTACTAGTGGGCATCTGGGACTTTGTTTATGGAAGCCTCTTAATGAATATTTGCAAAACTAACTAAAGGATTGGACCAAAGCAATAATTTCCTGTGTGGATGTGCCACTGTATAGTTCCCAAAGTGCTCTCAGAACTGTATCATCAGGTCCTCACTAGACTTCTGGGAAGTATGTGCTGTTTACCAGATTTAAACAATGGGAACTAGACTCAGAGAATTGTCCATGGTCCTACACAGTAAGAACATCAAGGCAAATTCTTCTGATGTGTACTCTTGTCATTTTAGAAGGAGACTTAGCTGATTCCCCACCCCCACCCCACCCCCACCAGTTTCTGAGGTTTAGGGTCCTTGAGATCAGTTAGATCATCTCTCCCCCAGCACCACCCATGTTCCCACTCTCATTTTATCTGACCAGACTCAATACCTGTCCTCTATGCCAATGATTAGTCCTTGGTACAAGGTGAGAAAGGTGGGTGTGAGTAGGACAGGGAGGCCCTGTGCTGGGCTTTTTCTGCCTCTAAATTTAGGGGTTAGTGAAACTAGAAATGGTCAATGTAAGAGGGGGGAAGGGACCATAAAGGAGGGGAGGGGCAGAGAGAGTCCTGGAATAATGTGAGTTCCAGGGCTATGGAGAGGGCCCTTGTCTCAAACAAACACAAACAAAACAACAATAAAGTCTCAAAAAGAACTCGACTTGCAACAAAAACAACTACAACAGCAAAAAACCCAAACAAAGGGTAGTGATGCCTAAATGTAGAAAAGCCATAATGAAACCTGTAGCTCTTTATGTTAACATAATACCATAAAGTAACATACTTTATTAACACATATGAGTAAAACATTTAAGAGCGGAAGAGAAATTTGATACTGGGCTCCTTGTGGGGTCTAGACATCTCTGTCTTTCCTCCTAGCCAGGTGACTCATGAATATATGACTCCCTCTTTCCAGGAAAGATGGTTGTCCCTAAATCTCTCTTTACTAGGATCTGTTTATGATCACAGGCTGGAATTGGTGACACAGCATATGCTATGGGGTGAACAGTCATTTGTGCAGCCACCTTTGGTGCTGTTGGCCAGGAGAGTAGGATGACAAGGTATCTTCTCCAGTTTAAATTAATGTCTCCCTCTCAGTGGGAGAGTTGAGATTAGCAGAGCAGGGCACACAGGAAGAGGAGCTAGCACTATTTGGAGGATGCTGCTGTTTGGGGCTGAGTGCAGCTGGCAGCCCCCCCAACTCCCCCGCGCGCCCCATCACCCACCCTTCGGAGTCAGTATGAACAAAACAAGCCTAATGGCTTGGCCTGAGACCCTGATGCTGGGTCTAGTCCTTTTTTGAAAGTGCTAAGCAGCTGGTGGCCATCGTAGAGCAGGTGAAGGCAAAGGGGCACAGAGAGTGGCCCCCCGACTCACAGCAACCCCTTTTGGCCACCAGGCCTCTGGAGAGCAACTCGTGGGTTTGTATCCTTTACCACTCGTCTGCAGTCGAAGCCCACTTCTATTTGTCCCAGAGCTCAGAGCCGCTGAGAAACAGCAGGTCCCTAAACTTCGTTTGTTTATACTCCTTTAAAGCTTTGGCACTGTGCCGGTATTTTAATTTCTCGGCTTCTGAGCGGTAAGGAAGGCGGGGAAAGACTTCCCGTCATAAAACCAAAGCTCTCAGTTTGTTTCTTTTCTTTTCCCTTTCTTCAGCCGTACTCTTCCCTGCGAACCCCCTTCCCCCCAATTCACCCCTAATGCGCGACCCTAGATTTGAGGATACTTTTGGCTTCACCACTCCCACCTCCTCCTTAGCTCCGCCTTAGCCCCAGTAGGCCAATCGTGGCCCCAACGCACTTGTATTGGTGATGTCATCTTGTAGCCAATCGGGAGGCCGCTGGGGCTGTGTGCGCAGTCCACTTGGGCTGCAGAGGCCAGGCTTTTTCCTGGAGGGCGCAGTGACAGAGATGGAAGAGGGGTCTTGATTCTTAAGCTCTTCTGAGAGCCTTATTTTGCTCCTCCTGGCCTCTGTCATCACTCCACTTCTGAGCTGTGTTGACCACCTCACTCTGGTTAATTCACGGTTTCCCCTAATCTCCGTATGCAAAATGAGAAAGTCAGGGCTAGGAGTAATTTAGCTAGCTTAGTTTTATTTTTTTGTTTTTTTGTTTTTAGAGGAAGTTGTTGTTTTCTGTCAGGCCTGCCCATCACCCTACAGTCTCTTTCTTTGAACAAGCTCCCCAGACTTTTCATTCACTGTGGAGTCTGTTGTGCTTCTCTACCTGTGAGCCTTCTCTGGCCTCTAGCTCCTGCAAGCCCCTTCCCAACTGATGTTAATTCTCTGGGGAGCTCCTCTTCCTGCCTTGTGAATTCTCTCAGGTGGGCCAAGGCTCCTGGGAGAATGATCACAGGAGGAGCCCAGATTTGCAGGCGCTGGATCTGCTTAGCCCCTCTGGGCTCTGGCTGGGCCTCTACCATAGACTTCTCTGTGTCAGATTCAGGATGGTTCCCGTCCCTGCCTCTGGACACTGCCTGCTAATCCCTATTTCCCAAAGAGGAGCCCCACCTCCTCAGAGCAAGGGGCTGGCCTGTGCTATTTCTGGCCTTTCTGGGACTCTTCTGACAGCAGATTCTTGTTTTCAGTCTGATTCAGATGTGGAACTTTTCCCGCGGCCTCTTACCCAGTTCCTGTGGGTTAGGTCTCTGCCTCAATCGCCCCTCTAGCCAGGCCCTTCCAGTTTCCTGTCCAAAAGTGTTCTCTGGTCAGTTGCTCAGTTCTGCTGGGACCTGGAAGAGGAAGTTAAGGGGTTCAAGAGGGAGTTGTTCCCCAGTAGGGGCCCTTGGGCCCTGGGGTCAGCTTTTTGATACTTTGAAGTAGAGAATTCGCTTTCCATGGCAAACCCTGTTCCTGTCCAGAGGAGTCACCTCCATGGGCCCATCCTCAGGTAAGTGCCAGGGGGAGGGGAGGAAAGAGGAGGCAGGAGGAGGGTGGAGTGGGAAACAGGGATGGGGGAGCAGGGGAAGAGGGGCGGGAGGAAGGGGGTCAAGAGGAGTGGGAGGCCAGGAAGAGAGGGGGCAGGAGGAGGGTGGTTGCTTGTGAACTTTCCTATTTCTATTTCTCTTTGCTGTTTATCACTTCTGCTTAACTATGACAGATATCTTCACAGGTTTTTCCTCTCTGTCTCCGTCCTGATCCCTGGTACCCATAAGACCTTACATGCCTGCATCCCCCCACAGTCCCTAGCCCAGACTGGCCCTGAGCTGGTGGCATTCTGCTTCCCAAGTGCTGAGATTACAGATGTGAGCTACCACACCAGCACCCCCGCCTCCAGTGCTGGAGGGCACACCGGTCTTTGTTGGGCAAGAGCATCTGCTCCAGCCCTTCCTTTATCTTCTTCCCTCAGCCCCTCTGTTGAAACAGTCTTTTTCTAAGCCCCCTACCTACAAAGGGTTTTGTGGCAGTGTTGGTACAGGAAGTGGCGACAGGCAACTTTGGAAACCCTCAGGTGGCCAGTCACATTGTGCTCCATAGAAACGGGCTGGGGTCTTCCCTGTGTTAGGGTTATTGTTTGCAGCGTCTTCTGTCATCCAGCTAGAGCCAGGAGAGGTGGAGTCTGCCAAGGGTAAGGATCAGAGGGCACCAAAAGTGACGGAGGAGATGTGATGGTGGGTTGGGTATGGCCGGGCTGGAAGGAATTCTGAGAAACTTCAGTTTTCTTAGAGGCTTGTCTTGTTCTCCAGGGAGGGGATTTTCGTGGGCCAGATGCTCTGAGGTCTGAAACAGGACTTTCTGTAGCCAGTGATGCATAGGTGTCTTCGATCTCAAGGACTTTGAGATAGAAGAGGCCTTGCTGTGCTGCCTAGGGTAGGGTGTGTGTGTGTGTGTGTGTGTGTGTGTGTGTAGTGTGTGTGTGTGTGTGTGTGGAGGGTGTATGTGTGTGTGGAGGGTGTATGTGTGTGTGGAGGGTGTGTGTGTGTGTATGTGGTGTGTGTGTAGGATGTGTGTGTGGAGTGTGTGTGTGTGTGTGTAGGATGTGTGTGTGTGTAGGGTGTGTGTGTGTGTGTGTGTGTGTAGGGTGTATGTGTGTGTGTGTGTGTGTGTGTGTGTGTGTGTGCGTGCGCGTGTGTGTAGGGTGCAGCTCAGCACCTGGATCTTCTCAGCTGCCTGAGTTCAGTTCTTCTTCTTGGATTCCTTGTTTGTCAGACTACCTCTTTAATCTTTCCTCTCCCCGTCCCTGCCTCTTTCTGGTGCCTGGATTATGTTTCCTGCAGACTTCTACAGAAGCTCTATGTGTTTTCCTGGTGAGATCTAGCAGCCAGAGGAGGTAGAACTTACAAGGTTCAAAGTCAGCCTTTCAGAAGCCTGTCTGGGAAGTGTCATTCTGTAAGCTCTGGCAGGTGACCTTCCATCTGATTAATCTTCCCACATCTCTAGTTGATGAATTTTCTTCTTCTTTTCTCTCGAGACAGTTTTTCCTGTGTAGCTCTGGCTGTTCTGGAACTTACTGTGTACACCAGGCTGGTCACAAACTCAGAGCTTCACCTGCCTCTGCCTCTCAAGTGCTGGGATTAAAGGCGTACGCCACCACCACCCAGCTTGGTTGATGAACTTTTATTGAGCACATACGGTGTGCTCTGAGTATGGAGGCTAAGGTAAACCAGGCACTATTTGTGCCACACTGATAGTACAGACAATAGAACACTT